>OY728119.1:159490453-160740453 GCA_963277665.1 Viscum album | reverse complement strand
ACCACATTTCATGATTTATTACAAAAAGATACACAAAATACAATCCCAAAATATCATGAGGCCTGGTTTATATGAGTAATTAGATACATAAAACAATAACTTGAAATATGGTTATAACAAAATTATTTAAAATCTCCAAAACATTCCCTTATAATTCCATCTCTCTTCTAAAAATACACAGGATAACCAGTAGACATACATAAGAAAAGGGTGATCTATAAATCTCAGTATGAGAATAATCAAAGAATAACATGATGAAAGAAACACAAGTGATTCAAGAGGTATATCAAGGTGACATAATGGGGGTGATAATCATAAACATGAACATATAATCATGATATAAGATTATAACATCAAATCAAAATAGGAATGTGGAAACAACATAAAACATGACATCATAAGAATGAGTCAAGGATAATCGTTGAGACATCATAACATATTGTGCATAGGATAACCTCTCATTCACTATACATGGTATTTCATGAGATTAAAAAATTATCCATTGTATTGAAGGGATATATAATTCTTGGCCCACCATTCACTTTCATATTATGTACATGCATTTTTGTGCCACATAGATCATAGAATATAAGAACGTGTTTCATCACTTTTAATCTCATGATTAATTAGTGTGGGTTTCATACATAGAATTCCCAAATTAATGAAGGATAGGTACATATAGGTGAATACCTTTGAGTGGAAATTGGGATGGGTATTCACTACACAAATGTTTGGTATGGAAATATCACAGGATAATTTTGATAACATAACAAGTTTACATAGAGATTCATGTAAGTGTCTAATGAGAGTGAAAGGCGGTCTATAATTACTTGTAAATCTTAATTAAAATTAAAGGTTTATTTAAAAACACATTAAAACATAGAAAATTTGAAATAAAATGGAATAATATAAAGAAAGTTCTTGACTAAAGAGGATAGAATCCCTGATCGCATTGTCAAGCATGTCAAATTAGTTGTTTAGTTGTTACTAGAATTTTCCTATATAGCAGGAACCCTAGGCCACATCTCAATGGAGCATTAGATAATTAATTCCAAAAGAAGGTTATAATTACGAAAATAAAAGGGGAATGGTATTTTGTAAAACTTGGGGTTTTATTATTTAAAATCATAAATTGAAACCCAAGTAAGTATCCCTTGATGCTCAATCTGTCATCATTCTCAAGGGAATGGGAAGGATCATTGATTCATTTATTTTATACACACTAAAACAAATATGGTATGTGGGTTATTACTAGGTTTCCACCTAGTATTTTATTGATCAATGATATTGATTATTGGCAACCACTTAAAATCAATAAACTTAAATCGATGTAAAAACTCAACTCAATCAAGGAATCACATCAATAATGTGATGATATGACTAGATTTGTGTAAATGATAAAACTTTCAAAAAGAAAAGAACATTTATATTCATGGGTTCAAGATCTTGAAATTTATCAACCAACATAATCCATTCGCACACTCATGAAAGGGAAGGGGTAAGAAAAAAATAAAATAAACTACACTCAAATCATCACAAAATCCGGGTTATGCATGGAAGCATGAGGTTTATTGTTCATTTGAGTTTTACTTGATCGTACCTGAAAAAAAATTAAAAATTTAAAAATGAATAATATTAGATACTAAACCTTTAATTTCAATTACCCTCCAACGGACATAAGCATGGCGCTTGGGATTACAACGAAGAACACCCCCCAAATTGATCACTAAGAGGTCTAGAAGTACATGTGGAAGAAAAGGATTAAAATGGAAGAAGAGAGATCTAAAATTTGATTAACCCTTTACCCTGGTCTTCCAACCCATGATAATGAGGGTGGTGAGTGATTTTATGAAAAAATACAACAAACATTCAACAAAAGAAGCCAAGTGCCTAAGGGACTACATCACTATTCATGGCAGGCTTTTACTCTTTCATTATCCAGTTGTTTGACAAACAGAAACATGTGAAAATATCTTGAAATTTAGTGGAGAGTTTTTCAATAGATTTATCTATCCAATAGAGGTGTAATCATCACAATTGGATCTTTGAGGACCATGTTTTGGTCCAAATATAAAAGGGTGGTCCACTCTGACTCACCCATAATTTCTTCACATTTTGCGCCTCTAAATAGAATAATTGAGCTCTATGGTATTCTAGATAAATATATAACACACAGTTTTTCATTAATACTCACAATTTTATCCCAATTGGATGCACATATTATTCATAGTACATATTTAATTCCACATGTGTGCTTGGGCTCTTGCATAGTTTGGCCCTTTCGGCTTGAAATCCATCATGGTCTCTCTAAATCATCTCCTCCTACAATGTAAACATTAAAACAAGTAAAATTTTCCCATTTAACTGTGGTAAACATTAAAACATTTAATAAAAAACAAAGTTAAATTTATTATTATGTTTTGAATATTCAATACAAAACTATTTTAAAACAGGGGTGTAAGGGTGAAAATAAATGTGAATCGTTATGCGATCACACCCCCACACCTAAACATTTTCACTCCTAGGAAAAGTATTATATCCTAATCACGTACCATTCCTAATTAAAAGATTATAAAACATTCAAGATTCTTATGAAATGAAATTCATCAAGTCCGATTTATAAAATAAGTTTTTTTATCATTTTTATTCTCTCACATTTGAATTTTTTCAACTTCATTTGTTCACCCATGCAACATATCACAGCCTACCACAATATGAAATTTTCCCTATTTACTCAAGGAACATATGCAAGTGGATTTATTCTCTTTTACTAGAGTTTATGTGATCTTACCATATGCTTTCCAATATTCTAAGTTCTCTATCAACAAAAACTAGTGTGTTACTCAAGAGGACTTACAACATGTTGTTCCGAGGTTCAAGGGTTTGTAGGATTTTATATATAAAAATATATGGAAGAAAAGGAGTGTTTGATCTCTTAAGTAAAAAACATGTCAAAATTTAGAAAGTGTCTATAATGAATGTACACACTCAACCCCTCACAAAGTGTATCAATTCCAACTCACTATCCCCATTTTCTATTTGTGTGTCTCACAGTCGATCAGTGAATAATAATGAGTAAACTTCCTCTTTTCTCCATTCTTTTCTTTTGTTCTATTTTATTTCAATATACATAACTATATTTTTTTAAAAAAATTATTTTGAGATAAATAGGGAAACATGTTTAAAACAATGATATAATATGGCTTGTGAACCCACTACCCAAGGAAAATGTAGGTACCCATTACATCAACCCATAACAATTATTCTTTCCCAATAATTCCCATGCAAACGCCATCACCCCCACACTTTCTAAGATTAAAACAAGAATTTACATAGGATATGGGTAGTTAGGGATAAATTATCTTGTAATGTGGCTACCTAATGGTAATTTCATGGTCTATAAGGCTTAATAAGGGTAAAATGTCAAGGTGTCCAAAATAGAGGTTAATTGTACAAATGGATTTTCAATGAATCATGACCCCTATCATGAATATAGCACACTTGAATCTTATGGATTCAAACATAATAAAGGGAATTTATAGTTTCTCTAAATGAATTGAGACTATCAATAAAGTCATTAAAAATAATAATATGCAATAAAGTCTTATAATGTCTCTCTGGTAAGGGATTAAAATATTGGTCAGTGCTAATGAGGCATGGATTTAAAAAATCCATTAAAAACCGAAGAGTTATTTGAAAATAGAAATTCTAGAAAAATATTACATATTAACATTCATTTGAAAAAAAAATCCAAAAAAATGTAATTTTTCACACAATAGACTCATGCATGAAAAATCATTTTGGATATTATTTTTAAGATCAATTTTTAAATAAAAACACAAAACAAATAAAAAGAAATCAAAAATGAAAATGCATGTTGTTTTTGTTTTTTGTTTTTTTTTGTTTTTTTGTTTTTTATTTCTATTATAATTTTTTTTGTTTTTTTAATCCTAACTGTAACATATCAACCTCCCTCACACCTAAAAATTAAATTTTCCTCAATGCAAGTATTTTAAATAAATAGACAAGTAAATAACGGAAGGGATAAGGAAAAACCTTCTAAGTGGTGTCATATATGGCATCCATCGGTTGGATTTCCTCTAAGAGATGCTTTAGAAAATCCTCATAGAAGTGTTTGAGCCTCTTCCCATTGATAGTAAACCTATGTCCACTCTTCTCATACAAAACCTGTATAACACCAAAAGGGTAAACATCAGTAATAGTATAAGGTCCAAGCCATTGGGAATGAATCATACCTGGGTAAAACTTTAGCCTAGAATTATTCACGAGTACCTTCTCACTAATATGAAACTTTCACTAATGAATCATCCCATCATGGATTTCCTTTGTATTATCTTTATAGATTTGGGAGTTCTCATTAGTGTCAGGCTGTATTTCTTCCAAATCTTGATTCTGCAACTTTCTATGCTCAACTGCATCTGAGATATTCATATTAAATTATTTAACAACCCAATATGTATGGTGTTTTACCTCTACCGAGAGGTGAAAATCCTTTCTAAGCATAATGTTGTATGGTGAAATTACAATTAGGGTTTTAAAATCTATATAGTATGACCAAAGTTCATCATCCAAGCACAAAATCTAATCTTTCCTATTGTTTTGTACCATATTCTCCAAGATTCTCTTAACTTCCCGATTTGAGATTTCTATTTGCCCGTTAGTTTGGGGGTGATATGAAGTGGAGACTTTATGAAAAACCCCATACTTATGGAGCATCTTTTTCATGTTATAATTGAAAAAATGTGAACCCTAATCATTGATAATGAATCGTAGAAAACTAAAACTACTAAAAATATAGGACCAGACAAAATCAATAACCACTCTAGATTCATTGGTCCTAATATTCATTTCTTCCACCCATTTAGAGATTTAGTCAATAGGTAGTAAGATGTAAATGAAGCCAAATGAATTTAGACAATGCCCCATAAAGTAAATTCTCCATGCATCAAATATTTCACAAAATAACATGGGTTGTTGGGGTATTTCATTCCTCTTTGAGATATTCCCTATGAATTTACATCGATTACATGAATTACAAAATTGATGGGCATCTCTATACAATGTTATCCAATAAAGTCTCAAGTAAAAGACATTCTGAGCTATACGTTGAGAGAAAATGTGGTCCCCACAATCCAAATTGTGGAAGAAGGTCAAAACATAGGTGAACTCATGGTCTATGACACACCAATGAATGACTTTCTCACTATAAATTCTACAAAAATATGGGTCATCCCAAATTTACCATCAAGAATCATGCTTAAGTCTCCAATATTGTGAATTGCTAAAATTAGTGGGGACCCTATATGTTTCTAGAAAATTCACAATATTTTCATACCAGGGGGTAAGGCCCACAACATCACAAAGATTCTCATGAGGGAAGAATTATTCAATGGGGAGTGGTGAGTCAACATTATGGTCCAGTGGTGGGGAAATCTTCTAATATGGTCAGCCACCACATTTTCCACTCCTATCTTATCTCTAATCTCAAGGTAAAACTCCTAGAGGAGGATCATCCACCGAATGAAGTGGGGCTTTGCTTCAGGTTTATTTAGGATAAAATAATGGGCAACATGATTATAAAAAATAATGATTTTTTACCCAATAAGATAGGAATGGAATTTTTAAAAGGAAAAAACAATATAAATAATTTACTTTTTAGTGGTTTGTAGTTATCCTGGGAAGGGTCAAGGGTATGTGAGGAATAATCAATGACATGAGGAGGCTTCTCAATCCATTGTGATAAAACTGCCCCAAATAAAAATTTAGAGACATCACACATAAGTTCGAAGGGGAGATTCCACCTTGGTGGTTGGATGATGGGAGGTGATGTGAGACTCCTTTTTTGTGATTTGAAATCATCCTCACAATTTTTATAAAAAAATCATAATCCTTTTCAAAAAATAGAGACAAGGGAAGTGTGATCTTACTAATGTCTTTAATGAATCAGTGGTAAAAAACAGCACGACCCAAGAAAGATCGCACCTCACAAACACATTTTGGATATGGAAGGGTTGAAATTAATTATATTTTGACTTATTCACTTTAATTTATTTAGTTGAAATAACATGCCCAAGAACTATCCACTTCTCAATCATGAAATGGAATTTCTCATAATTTTATATGAGAACTTTTTCAATGCAAAGGTGGAGGACATAACCTAGGCATGCCAAACAGCTATCAAAATAAGTTCCATAAACTATGAAATCATCTATAAAAACTTCCATACAATTATCAAGGTACTCAGAAAAATTACTCAACATACATTTCTAAAACGTACTAGGAGCATTATATAGACCAAAAATACATCCTTCTATATGAAAATGTGTTGAATATACAGGTAAATATTATCTTTTCTTGATCCTCAGGGGATATATGGATTTAAAAATAACCCAAATAGCCATCAAGGAAACAATAATGAGACTTACCAGACAATATTTCTAACATTTGGTCAATAAAATGTAGAGGAAAGTGGTCCTTTCATGTGGCTTGATTCAGTAGATGGTATTCAATACAGACTCACCAAATGTTTTGCACATGTGTTGGAACCAATTCATACCTTTCATTTGACACTACTATTATTCCAATTTTTCTAGGAATAATTTTCACTAGGATAACCCATTTAATATCATATATAGGATAAATAATCCCATCAACAATTAATTTACTAACTTCCAATTTTACCACTTCAAGGAGAACGGGATTCAACCGGCGTTGAGCTTGCCTTACGGGCTTAGCCTCATCATCTAAAAGTATAAGGTGCATACAAATAGAAGGGATAATCCTAATAATATCATTAAATGTCCATCTTATTACCTTTTTACACTCTCTCAAAAGGTCAAGAAGTTTTTATTCCTATTCTAGAGAGAGGTTATTGGCAATAATGATGGATAATTTTTAAATTCCCTCAAGATAGGAATATTTTAAATTAGATGGAGTTGGTTTTAATTCCAACACCAATCGTTTTTTGGATTCAGGGATGGGATTTAGGGGGAGTGAGGTCCATGACACTCCTTTTCTACTAATGTTTATTATCTAAGGATAGATAATATATTGAAATGTGATTTGCAGAATCATAAACGATCATGGATACATTAGAATGAACACATTAATCAATTAAAGCACAAAATTTACACATTTTTAATCCCACAAGATACTCAAAACAAGAATCAAAACATAAATCATCTAAGGGTGAAGAAGAGGAAAATGAATCATAGTATAGATTAAGGAGAGAATGTTGTGTGTGTGTTTCGTTAGAGGTAACTTCCACCAAATATATAGGGAGAGTGGAGTTCTCTTCAACAAGGTATTTCATGGAATCAAGGACATTAAAACACACATTTTCTCCACCAAAATCCATGGAAAATGTACCATTGTAAACGTTGATGACCATATTTCTTGTTTTGAGGAATGTGCTTACAAGTATGAGAGGGGAATGTCCTTGGGTTTAGGTGTCATCCATCTCAAGAATGTAGAAGTCTATGGGAAAGATGATATTCTTCACTTCTACAAGGACATCCTCAATCACTCCTGATGGGTGTGTTGTACTCTAGTTGGAAAGTTTCATGATGATTTCTATTGGTTTAATCTCTACAACCTATATAGAGGTGTACATAGAGTAAGAAATTAAATTAATCGAAGCACCCAAATCTAGAATTGCATTGGAAAACAAGGTCTCTCCTATGGTGCAAGGTATTTTGAATGTGATCGGATCCTTGCATTTGGTTGACATTTCAAGTTGTATCAAGACTGAGACATTCCTTCAAGGTTTACACTCTCATTCCCCTTTAGTCACCGTCTATGGGTGTAAATATCTTTAAGAAATTTGGTGCAAGGATGGATTTGATTAACTACATCCAATAAATGAATATTGACTTGAACCTTTTTAAATGTATCCATTATTTCTTTATCAATATCATTATCAAAATTTTTTCTTAGATTTAGAGATTCTTTGTGGGAAATAAAGATGAATGGATTTTTCAGGGGAATCCTTAATGATAATTTGATTACCCTTTTTTTCATTTTTTTCATTACATGAAACTTTTTGAGGGTTAGGAATGAGAGTTTTCAAGAGGGGACATAACTGCTGGGTAAAATCATTATAACGAACCATACTTTGCATACATTGATATTACTTAAAAATGAAGAATATTCATTACAAAATATAAAAAATACATTATAGAACTGTATAGTTATAGTGTATTTAGAAACTGGAAAACATACACAATTGATTCATAAGATACACTACTAGAAATTGGGTCTATAGCGACCGCCATTAGCGGGTGCTATAGTTGGCCAGAAATTTGGTCCACCGCAACCACTTGGTGGTCACTGTTGGGTGGCCCTATTTTAGAACATAAGAAACATAGCTAAAATTAAAAATACAAAAAATTCAAAATAGCATAAACATCAGGTTCCTAAAAAAATAAATGACTCACAAACTTCTTCACATACAGCAATCCAAACAGATCTAATCCATTCCAATCTTCTACTTCAATAAACCTACTATAAGATACAAAAGAAACAACTAAACAAAGCAAATGAAAATTGGACATATTTATTTAGTATATATATATATATATATCAAATTGGACAGTTAGGGAATTTGGGAATTTGGTCAATTGGCCATTAGGTCAATAGGTTAATATTCCATTAGGCCATTTGGTCCTTACGGCATTACACTAATATGACATTAGGGTGTTTGGGCGGTGTTAGCGCGTTAGCCCCCCCCCCCAAACATACCTCCCTTACTTCGTGTGTCGTAAATGGAAGAAACATGCATTTAACGATAAAATGCATACCGAACAACATTCGTATGACTTGAAATCACACAAAAACATTCAAATTATTATTCTTGAGGTGTAAAAGGAGACGACACATCATTCAAATGTGCGGTTTACACGGCACGGCTGAATATGTGTTTTTTAGGTGTTTGACACACTTGAAAAGCGTGTGTGGGGTGGTCAAAACTAGCTGAACAACCTTTTAATGCAATGAAATTGGACAACAACAAAGTTTGGGTGAATTGTGAAATGATATGGTAGACATCACATCAATCGGAGGTGTTGTGTGATCGTGGTGACCGAAAACGCACTCTGCATGTCGTAAATGGAAAAAACATGCATTTAACGGTAAAATTAATACCAAACGACATCATCATGACTTAAAATCACACGAAAACATCCTAATTATTATTCGTTATGTACACGAGGAGATGAAATGTCATTCAGACATGCGGTTTGCATGGCAGGGCTGAATATGTGTTTTCTAGGTCTTCGGCGCGCTTGAAAAGCGTGCATGGGGTGGTCAAAACTATCCGAACAGCCTTGGAATGCCATGAAATCGGACGACAACAAAGGGTGGGTGAATTGTGAGATTTTTTGGCAGACAGCACGTCAATCGGAGGTGTTTTGTGACTGAAGTGGCCAAAAATGTACTATGCGTGTCGTAAATGGCCAAAACATGCATTTAACGGTCAAATGCATAACGAACGACATCGGAATGACTTTAAATCACATGAAAACACACTAATTATTATTCATGAGGTGTATGAGGATACAACATGTCATTCAGACACGTGTTTTTCATGTCATGGATGAATATGTGTTTTTTAGGTGTTTGGTGCGATTGAAAAGCGTGCGTAGGGTGGTCCAAACCGGCTGAACGACCTAAAAATGCCATGAAATCAGAAAACAACAAAAGGTGGGTGAATTTTGAAATGTTCTAGTAGACTTCACATCAATCGGAGGTGTTGTGTGACCGTTGTGACCGAAAACTCACTCTGCGTGTCGTAAACGGCTAAAACATTCGTTTAACGGCCAAATACATACCGAATAACAAAGGAATGACTTGAAATCACACTAAAACACCATAATTATTATTCTTGATGTGTATGAGGAGACAAAACATCATTAGAACATGTGGTTTGCATGACACTGTTGAATATGTGTTTTTTAGGTGTTTGGCGTGCTTGAAAAGCATGCGTGGGGTGGTCAAAACCGGCTAAACGACCTTAGAATACCATGAAATTGGACGACAATAATGGGTGGGTGAATTTTAAAATGGTCTAGTAAACAACACATAAATTGGAGGTGTTGTGTGACCTTGGTGACTAAAAATGTACTTTGCATCTTGTAAATGGACAAAACAATCATGTAACGTTCAAATGCATACTGAGCAACATCGGTAGGACTTGAAATCTCATGGAAGCACCCTAATTATTATTCGTGAGGTGTATGAGAAGATAAAATGTCATTTGGACGCACGGTTTGCGCGGCACAGCTGAATATGTATTTTTTAGGTGTTCGGCGCGCTTGGAAAGCATGCGTGAGGTGGTCAAAATAGGCCGAACGACCTCATAATGCCATGAAATTGGACGAAAACAAAGGGTTGGTGAATTTTGAAATGGTCCATCAAATGACACATCAATCGGAGGTGTTGTGTGACCGAAAATGCACATCGTGTCTTGTAAATGGACAAAACATGAATTTAATGGTCAGATGCATAACGAACGACATTAACATGACTTGAAATCACACCGCAACACCCTAATTATTATTTGTGAGATGTACGAGGAGACGACATGTCATTCGGATGGGCGGTTTTCATAGAACAACTAAATATGTGTTTTTTAGGAGTTTGGCGTGCTTGAAAAGCGTACATGGGGGGGGGGTCAAAACAGGCCAAACAACTTCGGAATGCAATAAAATCCAACAAAAAAAGGGTGGGTAAATTGTAAAATGGTCCGGCATATGGAATGTCAATCGAAGCTTTCGTGTGACTGTGGTGACCGAAAAAGCACTTCGCGTGTCATAAATGGCCAAAACATGCATTTAAAAGTCAAATGCATACCGAATGACATCAGCATGACTTGAAATCACACGACAACACCCTAATTATTATTCATGAGGTGTATGAGGAGACAACGTGTCAATCGGATGCGCGGTTTGCGCGGCACAGCTGAATATGTATTTTTTAGGTGTTCGGTGCGCTTGAAAAGCGTGCGTGGGGTGGTCAAAACCAGACAAATGACCTCGGAATGCCATGAAATCGAACGACAACAAAGGGTGGGTGAATTATAAAATGGTCGGGTAGAAGGAATGTCAATCGGAGGTGTCATGTGACTATGGTGACTGAAAATTTACTCCGCATGTCGTAAATGGCTAAAGCATGCATTTAACAGTCAAATGAAAACTGAACAACATCAGCGTGACTTGAAATCACACAGTAAGACCTTGATTATTATTTATGAGGTGTACGAGGATACAGAACATCATTTAGACGTGCGGTTTACACGGTACTGCTGAATATGTGTTTCTTAGGTGTTCGGCACGCTTGAAAAGCGTGCATGGGGTGTTCAAAACTGGCCAAACGACCTCAGTATGCCATAAAATTGGACGGCTAAAAAGGGTGGGTAAATTGTAAAATTTTCTGGAAGACATCACGTCAATTAGAGGTGTCGTGTGACCGCGGTTACCGAAAACGCACTCTGCATGTTCTAAATGGCCAAAACATGCATTTAATGGTCAAATGCATACCAAATGACATCATCATCACTTGAAATCACACGGAAGCACCCTAATTATTATTCTCAAGGTGTACGAGGAGACGACACGTCATTAGGACACGTGATTTTCACGGCACAATTGAATATGCGTTTTTTAGGTGTTCGGCATGCTTGAAAAGCATGCTTGGGATGGTCAAAACTAGCTAAAGGACCTCAGAATGCCATGAAATCGGACGAAAACAAAGGGTGGGTGAATTGTGAAATGGTCTGGTAGACGACATTTCAATCGGAAGTGTTGTGTGACCGCGGTGACCGAAAACGCACTCTGCATGTCGTAAATGGACAAAACATGCGTTTAACGGTCAAATGCATACCAAACGACATCGTCATGACTTGAAATCACACAGAAACACTCTTAATTATTATTCGTGACATGTATGAGGAGACGGCACGTCATTCGGACATGCGGTGTGCACAACACGACTAAATATATGTTTTTTAGGTGTTCTATATGCTTGGAAAGCATGCGTGGGGTGGTCAAAACCGGCCGAACGACCTCGAAATTCCATGAAATCAGACGACAACAATGGGTGGGTGAATTGTAAATTGGTATGGAAGACGAAATGGCAATCAGAGGTGTTTTGTGACTGAAAACACACTTTTTGTGTCATAAATGGACAAAACATGTGTTTAACGGTCAAATGCATACCTAACAACATTTGCGTGACTTGAAATCACACAGAAACACCCTAATTATTATTCGTGAGTTGTAAGAGGAAATAACATGTCATTCGGGTGCACGGTTTGAGAGACATGGATGAATATATATTTTTTAGGAGTTTGACACGCTTGAAAAATGTGCATGGGGTGGTCAAAACAAGTTGAACGACCTAGAAATTCCATTAAAATCTAGCAAGAACAAAGGGTGGGTGAATTGTGAAATGGTCTGGTAGAAGACACGTCAATCGAAGGTGTCGTGTGACCGCAGTGACTGAAAATGCACTCCGCATGTCTCAAATGGACAAAACATTTTTTAACGGTCAAATGCATACCGAACGACATCGGCGAGACATGAAATCAAACTAAAACACCATAATTATTATTCATGAGGTGTATGAGGAGACAACATGTCATTCTGAAACGCATTTTGTGCGGCACGGCTGAATATGTGTTTCTTAGGTGTTCAGTGTGCTTGAAAAGCATGCGTGGGGTGGTCAAAACTGGTTGAATGACCTCGGAATTCCATGAAATCGGACAAAAAAAGGGTGGGTGAATTTCAAAATGTTCCGACAGACAGCACATAAATCGGAGGTTTCGTGTGACCGTGGTGACTGAAAACACACTCTACATGTCGTAAATGGCCAAAACATGCGTTTAACGGTCAAATGCATACCGAACGACATCGTCTTGATTTTAAATCATACAGAAACACCCTAATTATTATTCATGAGGTGTATGAGGTGACAACACCTCATTCGGACACATGGTTTGCGCGACACGACTGAATATGTTTTTTTGGGTGTTCGGTGCGTTTGAAAAATGTGCATGGGTTGGTGAAAACCGGACGAACGTCATCAAAATTCCATGAAATCGGACGACAACAAAGGGTGAGTGAATTCTGAAATGCTCTGGTAGACGACATGTCAATCGGAGGTGTCGTGTGACCGTGGTGACCGAAAACGCACTCCACGTGTCGTAAATGGACAAAACATGCATTTAACTATCAAATGAATACCAAACGACGTTGTACTGACTTGAAATCACACGGAAAAACCCTATTATTATTTTTGAGGTGTACGAGGAGACAACACATCATTCGAATGCATGGTTTGCGCGGCACGGCTGAATATGTGTTTTTAGGTGTTTGGTGCGCTTGAAAAGCATGCATGGGGTGGTCAAAACCAGCTGAACGACCGCAGAGTGCCAGAAATCAGACTACAACCAAGAGTGGGCGAATTGTGAAATGGTCTGAAGGACGAAATGTTAATCGGAGGTGTCCAATGACTGTGGCGACCAAAAATGCACTTTGCCTGTCGTAAATGGCCAAAACATGCGTTTAACGGTTAAATGCATACCTAATGACATCGATGTGACTTGAAATCACATGAAAACACCCAAATTATTATTCATGAGGTGTACGAGGAGACACCACATCATTCGGACGTGCGGTTTGCACTGCACGGCTGAATATGTGTTTTTTAGATGTTCGGTGCGCTTGAAAATCGTGCGTAGGGTGGTCAAAAGCATCCAAACGTCCTCGGAATTCCATGAAATCGGACAAAAACAAAGGGTGGGTGAATTTTGAAATGGTTTGGCAGACGACAAGTCAATCAAAGGTTTCGTGTGACCACGGTGACCGAAAACGCACTCCGCATGTTTTAAATGGCAAAAACATTCGTTTAACGATCAAATGCATACCGAACGACATCAGCGTTTCTTGAAATCACACGAAAACACCCTAATTATTATTCGTGAGGTGTACGATGAGACGACACATCATTCGAACACATGGTTTGCATGGCACGCCTGAATATGTGTTTTTTAGATGTTCGGTGTGCTTGAAAAGCTTGCAAGGGGTTGTCAAAATCAGCTGAACGATCTCGAAATGCCACAAAATCAGACGACAACAAAGGGTGGGTGAATTGTGAAATGGTCCAGTAGAAGACACCTCAATCAGAGGTGTCGTGTGACCGTGGTGACTGAAAACACACTCTGCATGTCGTAAATGGCCAAAACATTCATTTAACGGTCAAATTCATATCGAACGACATTGGTGTGACTTGAAATCATAAGGAAACACCCTAATTATTATTGGTGAGGTGTACGGGGAGACGAAACATTATTCAGACTTGTGGTTTGTGTGGAACAACTAAATATGTGTTTTTTAGGTGTTCGGTGCGCTTGAAAAGTGTATGTGGGGTGGTCAAAACTGATCGAACAACCTAAAAATTTCATTAAATCAGACGATAACAAAGGGTGGGTAAATTGTGAAATGGTCAGGCAGACGAGACGTCAATCAGAGGTGTCATGTGACGGAAAATGCACTCCTCGTGTCGTAAATGGCCAAAACAAGCGTTTAACGGTCAAATGCATACCGAAAGACATCGACGTGACTTGAAATCACACGAAAACACCCTAATTATTATTCATAAGGTGTACAAGGAGACGACATGTCATTCAGATGTGCGGTATGCACGGAATGACTGAATATGTGTTTTCTATGTGTTTGGCGCGCTTGAAAAGCATGCGTGGGGTGGTAAAAACTTTTCGAACGACCTCATAATGCCATGAAATCGGACAACAATAATGTCTGAGTGAATTATGAAATGGCCTGGTAGACGGAACGTCAATCGGAGGTGTAGTGTGACCGCGGTGACCGAAAACGCACTCTGCGTGTCGTAAATGTCCAAAACATGCGTTTAACGGTCAAATGCATACCGAACGACATCGGCATGACTTGAAATCACATGGTAACACCCTAATTATTATTCGTGATATGTATGAGGATATGACATGTCATTTGGACGTGCAGTTTGCAAGGCACGACCGAATATATGTTTTTTAGGTGTTCTATGCTCTTGGAAAGCATGCGTGGGGTGGTCAAAACTGGCCGAATGACCTTGAAATGCCGTGAAATCAGACTACAACTAAGGATGGGTGAATTATAAATTGTTTGGGTAGAAGAAACGTCAATCGGAGGTGTCAGGTGACCACGATGACTAAAAACTTATTATGCGTGTCATAAGTGGCCAAAACATGCATTTAACGGTCAAATGCATACCGAACAACATCGACGTGACTTGAAATCACACGAAAACACCCTAATTATTATTCTTGAGGTGTATGAAGAGACAACACGTCATTGGGATGTTCGGTTTTCACGGCACGTCTGAATATGTGTTTTTTAGGTGTTCGGCGTGCTTGAAAAGCATGTGTGGGGTGGTCAAAACAAGCCGAACGATCTCAGAATGCGATTAAATCGGATAAAAACAAAGGATGGGTGAATTTTGAAATTGTATGGTATACGGAACATCAATCAGAGGTGTCGTTTGACCGAAAATGCACTTTGTGTGTCGTAAATGGACAAAACATGTGTTTAACGGTCAAATGCATACCAAACAACATCGACCTGACTTGAAATCACACAGAAACACCCTAATTATTATTCGTGAGGTTTACGAGGAGACACCACATCATTCGGATGCACGGTTTGCGCGACACGGTTGAATATAAGTTTTTTAGGTGTTCGGCGCGCTTATAAAGCGTGCGTGGGGTAGTCAAAACCAGCCGAACGACCTCAGAATGCCATGAAATAAGATGACGATAAAGGGTGGGTAAATTTTGAAATGGTCTGGTATACGGCACATCAATCAGAGGTGTCGTGTGACCGTGGTGACCAAAAATGCACTCCGTGTGTCGTAAATGATGGAAACGCGCATTTAACGGTCAAATGCATACCAAACGATATTGGTGTGACTTGAAATCACATGACGACACCCTAATTATTATGCGTGAGGTGTAAGAGGATATGACACATCATTCAGAATCGCGGTTTGCGCGACATGGAGGAATATATATTTTTTAGGTGTTTGGCACGCTCGAAAAGTGTGCATGGGGTGGTCAAAACTGGCCGAACGAACTTGGAATGCCATGAAATCAGAAAAAACAAAGGGTGAGTCAATTTTGAAATGGTCCGGCAGACGACACATCAATCGGAGGTGTCGTGTAACCGCGTTGACCAAAAACGCACTCTGCGTGTCGTAAATGGCCAAAACATGCTTTTAACGGTCAAATGCACACCCAACTACATCAGTGTGACTTGAAATCACACGACAACACCTTTATTATTATTCGTGAGGTGTATGAGGAGACGACATGTCATTCGGATGAGTGGTTTGCACGAAACGGCTGAATATGTGTTTCTTAGGTGTTCGGTGCGCTTGAAAAGCGTGTGTGGGGTGGTCAAAACTGGCCAAAGGACCTCATAATTCCATGAAATCAGATGAAACCAAAATGTGGGTAATGGTTCGGTAGACGACACGTTAATCAGAGGTGTCGTGTGACCACGGTGATAGAAAACGCTCTTCGCGTGTCGTAAATGGGAAAAACATGCATTTAACAGTCAAATGCATACCGAACCACATCATCCTTACTTGAAATCACACGAAACACCCTAATTATTATTCGTGAGATGTACGAGGAGATGACACATGATTCAGAAGCGTGGTTTTCACAGCACGATTGAATATGTGTTTTTTAGGTGTCCAGTGCCCTTGAAAAGCGTGAGTGGGGTGGTCAAAACCGGCCGAACAACTTCAGAATTCCATGAAATTGGAAAATAACAAAGGGTGGGTGAATTTTGAAATGGTTCGGCAGACATAACATCAATCGAGTGTGTTGTGTGACCGCGGTGACCGAAAAGGCACTTCGCGTGTCGTAAATGGCCAAAACAAGCGTTTAATGGTCAAATGCATACCGAGCGACATCAACGTGACTTGAAATCGCACAGCAACACCCTAATTATTATTCGTGAGGTGTACGAGGAGAGGACACATCTTTCGGACACATGGTTTGTGCGGTACAGCTGAATATGCATTTTTTAGGTGTTCGGTGCGCTTGAAAAGCGTGCGTGGGGTGGTCAAAACTGGTCGAACAACCTCATAATGCCCTGAAATTGGATAAAAACAAAGGTTGGGTGAATTGTGAAATGGTCCGGTTGACAACACATCAATCATAGGTGTCATTTGACCGTGGTGACTGAAAATGCACTCCGCGTGTTCTAAATGGCCAAAACATTTGTTTAATGGTCAAATGCATACTGAACAACATCATCATGACTTGAAATCACACAGAAACACCCTAATTATTGTTCATGATGTGTACAATGAGACGACACATCATTTGGATGCGCAGTTTCCACGACATGGATGAATATGTGTATTTTAGGTGTTCAAATTGCTTGAAACGCATGCATGGGGTGGTCAAAAACTAGCTGAATGACCTCGAAATTCCATGAAATAGGACGACAACAAAGAGTGTGTAAATTGTGAAATGGTTCGGCTAACGACATGTCAATTGGAGGTGTTGTGTGAACGTGGTGACCAAAAACTCACTTTGTGTGTCGTAAATGGCCAAAACATGGATTTGATGGTCAAATACATTTCAAACGACATCAACGTGACTTGAAATCTCACGACAACACCCTAATTATTATTTTTGAGGTGTATGAGGAGACGTCACATCATTCGAACACGCGGTTTGCACGACGCGCTGGAATATGTGTTTTTAGGTATTATGTATACTCGAAAAGCATGCATGTGGTGGTCAAAACTAGACAAATGATCTCAAAATTCCATGAAATCAGACGAAAACAAAGGGTGGGTGAATTGTGAAATGGTCTAGCAGACGACACATCAATCAGAGGTTTCATGTGACTAAAAATGCACTCTGTGTGTCGTAAATGGACAAAACATGCTTTTAACGGTCAAATGCATACCGAACGACATCAGTGGGACTTGAAATCACATGAAAACACCCTAATTATTATTCTTGAGATGTACGAGGAGAAGACATGTCATTCGGATGCACGGTTTTCACAACACGGCTGAATATCTGTTTTTTAGGTCTTTGGCGTGCTTGAAAAGCATGCGTGGGGTGGTCAAAACCATCCTAACGACCTCATAATGTCATGAAATTAGATGACAACAAAGGGTGGGTGAATTGTGAAATGTTTTGGGAGATATCAGGTCAATTGGAGGTGTCGTGTGATTGTGGTGACTGAAAACTCACTCTACGTGTCTTAAATGACCAAAACATTTTTAACAGTCAAATGCATAATGAACAACATCAGCATGACTTGAAATCGCATGAAAAACCCCTAATTATTATTCATGAGGTGTATAAGGAGACAACACATCATTCAGACGCACGATTTGCATGGCACAACGGAATATGTGTTTTTAGGTGTTCGGCGTGCTTGAAAAGCATGCGTGGGGTGGTCCAAACTGGCCGATAAACCTCGTAATGACATGAAATCAGACGAAAACAAATTTTGGGTGAATTCTGAAATGGTCCGGCATAGGACACATCAATCGGAGGTGTCGTGTGACCGCGGTGACTGAAAATGCACTCTACATGTCGTAAATGGACAAAACATGCGTTTAACAATCAAATGCATACTGAACGACATCGACGTGACTTCAAATCACACGGAAACAACCTAATTATTATTCTTGAGGTGTACGAGGATACGACACGTCATTTGGACATGTGGTTTGTGTGGCGCGGTTGAATATGTTTTTTGTAGGTGTTCGGTGCACTTGAAAAGCATGCGTGGGGTGGTCAAAACCAGCTGAACGATCTCGTAATTCTATAAAATCGGACGACAACAATGGGTGGATGAATTGAGAAATGGTCTTATAGACAGCACATCAATAGGAGGTGTCATGCGAGAGTAGTGACCAGAAACTCCCTCTGCATGTTTTAAATGGACAAAACATGCGTTTAACGGTCAAATGCATACCAAAAGACATCGGCCAAACTTGAAATCACACAAAAACACCCTAATTATTATCCTTGAGGTGTACGAGGAGAAGTCACATCATTCGGACACACGGTTTGCGCGGCACGGCTGAATATGAGTTTTTTAGGTGCTCAGCGTGCTTGAAAAGCATGCGTGCGGTGGTAAAAACTGGCCGAACTACCTTAGAATGATATGAAATCAGATAAAAACAAAGGGTGGGTGAATTACAAAATAGTCTGGCAGACGACACGTCAATCGGAGGTGTAGTGTGACTGCGGTGATCGAAAATGCACTCCACGTATCGTAAATGGCCAAAACATGAGTTTAACAGTCAAATGCATACCGAACGACATCGGTGTGACTTTAAATCACACGGAAACAACCTAATTATAATTCCTGAGGTGTACGAGGAGACGAAACATCATTCGAACACATGATTTGCATGGAACGGCTAAATATGTATTTTTTAGGTGTTCAGCGCACTTAAAAAGTGTGTGTGGGGTGGTCCAAACTAGTGGAATGACCTCAGAGTGCCATGAAATCAAACTAAAACAAAGGGTGGGTGAATTTTGAAATTTTCCAGTAGATTACATGTCAATCGGAGGTGTCGTATGATCACGGTGACCGAAAAGGCACTCCGCGTGTTCTAAATGGCCAAAACTTGCGTTTAACGATCAAATACATACCGAACGACATCGGCGTGACTTGAAATCCCATGGAAAAACTCTAATTATTATTTGTGAGGTGTATGAGGAGACAGTGTGTCATTCAGACGCATGGTTTGCACGACAAAATTGAATATGTGTTTTTAGGTGTTCAGCGTGCTTGAAAAGCATTCGTGGGGTGGTCAAAGCCGGCTGAATGATCTCGGAATATCTAGAAATCAGAAAAAAAAACAAAGGGTGGGTCAATTGTGAAATGGTCTGGTAGATGGCACATCAATTTGAGGTTTCGTGTGACTGCGATGACCAAAAACGCACTCCATGTGTCGTAAATGGCGAAAACATGCGTTTAACGATCAAATGCATAACGAACGACATCGGTGTTACTTGAAATCACACGGAAACACCCTAATTATTATTCATGAGGTGTAAAAGGAGATTACACATCATTCTGAAGTTTAGTTTGTGTGGCATGGATGAATATGTGTTTTTTAGGTTTCTGGCGCACTTGAAAAGCATGCGTGGGTGGTCAAAACCGGTCGAACTACCTCAGAATTCCATGAAATCAGACAACAACCAAGGGTGCCTGAATTGTGAAATGTTCTACTAGGTGGCATGTCAATCAGAGGTGATGTGTGACCGCAGTGACTGAAAACGCACTCCGTGTGTTGTAAATGGAAAAAACATGCGTTTAACGGTCCAATGCATACCGAACGACATCAGCCTAACCTTAAATCACACGACAACACCCTCATTATTATTTGTGAGGTGTAAAAGGATATGAAATGTCATTCGGATGCACAGTTTGTGCGACACGGATGACTATATGTTTTTTAGGTATTCGATGCGCTTGAAAATCATGCGTGGGGTGGTCAAAACTAGCCAAATGACCTCAAAATGTCATTAAATAGGATGACAACAAAGGGTGGGTGAATTGTGAAATGTTCCGGCAGACGGCACGTAAATCGGAGGTGTCATGTGACCGTGGTGACCGAAAACACACTCTACATGTCATAAATAGCCAAAACATGCGTTTAACGATCAAATGCATACTGAACAACATCTACGTAACTTGAAATCACACAAAAACACCCTTATTATTATTCGTGAGGTGTACAAGGAGATGACACATCATTCGAACGCGTGGTTTGCACGGCACGGCTGAATTTGTGTTTTTTAGGTGTTTGGCATGCTTTAAAAGCGTGTGTGGGGTGGTCAAAACTGGCCGAATGACCTCGGAATGTCATCAAATCAGACGAAAACAAAGGGTGGGTGAATTTTGAAATGGTTCAACAGACGACACATCAGTCGTAGGTATCGTGTGACGACAGTGACTAAAAATGTGCTATGTGTGTCGTAAATGGATAAAACATGATTTTAATAGTCAAATGCATATCGAACGACATTGGCATGACTTTAAATCTCATGAAAACACCCTAATTATTATTCTTGAGGTGTATTAAAAGATGACACATCATTCGGACATGCGGTTTGGGCGGCATGGATGAATATGTGTTTTTAGGTGTTCGGTGCACTTGAAAAGCGTGTGTTGGGTGGTCAAAACCGGCCGAAAGACCACATAATGCCATGAAATCGGATGATAACAAAGGGTGGGTAAATTTTGAAATGGTCCGATAGATGGAACGTTAATCGGAGGTGTCATGTGACCGCAGTGACTGAAAATGCACTTCGCGTGTCATAAATGGCCAAAACAAGCCTTTAACGGTCAAATGGATACCGAACGACATCGACATGACTTGAAATCAGAGGATACCACCCTAATTATTATTCGTGACGTGTACGAGGAGACGACATGTCATTCGGATGCACGATTTGCGTGACACAACTGAATATGTGTTTTATAGGTGTTCGGCGCGCTTGAAAAGCATGCGTGGGGTGGAAAAAACCGGTCGAACGACCTCAGAATGCCATGAAATTGGATGAAAATAAAGGGTGGATGAATTTTAAATTGGTCTGGAATATATCACGTGAATCAGAGGTGTCTTATGACCGCAGTGATTGAAAATGCCCTTCGTGTGTCGTAAATGGACAAAACATGCATTTAATGGTAAAATGCATACCGAACGACATCGGTGTGACTTGAAATCACACAGAAACACCTTTATTATTATTATTCATGAGGTGTATGAGGAAACAAAACATCAATCAAACGCGTGGTTTTTATAGCACGGCTGAATATGTGTTTTTTAGGTGTTCGGCACGCATGAAAAGCATGCATGAGGTGGTCAAAACCATCCGAACGACCTCCGAATGCCATGAAATCGGACGACAATAAAGGGTTGGTGAATGGTAAAATGGTCTGGCAAACGACACATCAATTAGAGCTATCATGTGACCAAAAACGCACTCTGTGTGTCGTAAATGGCCCAAACATGCATTTAGGTCAATAGGATTATATGGCATTATGCCATTTGGTCATTACAATGTTACACTAATATGCCATTAGGGCGTTTGGGAATTTGATCAATTGGCCATTAGGTCAATAGTCCAATATTCCATTAGGACATTTGGTCATTACAGTGTTACACTAATATGCCATTAGGGCGTTAGGGTGGCGTTAGTGCATTAGACCCCCCCCCCCCCCACACGCCGGACAACCCCCCCCCCACCCCCGGACATCCCCCCTCACCCCCCGGACATCCCCACCTCACCCCAGATATCCCCCCTCCCCCCACCCGGGACATCCCCCTCCCTCACCCCTGGACAGCCCCCCCCCCCTGGACAGCCCCCCACCCCGGACACCCCCCAACCCTAGATAGTCCCCCACCCCTCCCTCCCCCCCGAACAGCCCCCCTAAACCCCAGACATCCCTACCTCACCCCGGACAGCCCCCTGCACCACCAGAGATCCCCCCCCCACCCCCCAACCCAGACAGCCCCCTCACCCCCAGACAACCCCCCCTCACCCCAGACAGCCCCCCACCCCAAACACCCCCCCACCCCGAACAGCCCCCTCACCCACGGACAACCCCCTCACCCCAAAGAGCCCTCCCACCCCGGACAGCCCCCCCCCCCACACACCGGACATCCCCCCCCCCCACGGACATCCCCCCTCACCCCGGATAGCCCCCCTCTCCCTCAGACAACCCCCCCCCCCCCCACACACACACCCCAAACAGCCCCCACCCCCCGGATAGCCCCCCCCCCCCCCCCCCCCCAATTTCTTCCAAATAATGATGTGCATTAACATGGTCTTTTGATTTTACACTGACACCTAAAATGGTCCATCATATATTATCTCAACCATTTTTTTCAATGTGCATGACATCCTAATTGTGCCTTAGCATGTTAGTTTTCCAATATGGGAGATTGTAAAAAATAATTTTCTTTTTCCAATTGTGACTGTGTTGTCTACCTGCACCATGAATATTAAATAATGGATGAGAAACTAAATCCAAAAATTCATATACTATGCAGATGTTTTGTTCCTCAATATGTGATAACATTTCGACTCCTGTAATGATCTTTGGTGTTGGAATGAACTCTCTAGAACCATCAAATGTCACTCTGTCCTTTCTGAACCAGTACTGAGGGGTGAGAAAATGTATGTGACTCATTTATGCTCATTTTTTGGAATGTTTAATCCATACGGATTTTTTACTTTTATTTCCACAAGGGCATGAAAATTCACCTTTCATACTTCAGCCTAATAAATTTTCATAAGACGAGAAATCATTGATTTTCCATAATAAAGCAGCCTGTAATTTGAACATTTCATTCATTTCACAGTCATAAGTCATCACACCATCACCCCAAAATTCATTCAAATCATCAATCAATGGCTGAAGGTAAACATTAATCTTATCCCTCAGACTTCTAGGTTCATCAATAAGAGTGGAAAGTAATATAAATTGTTTCTTCATACAAAGCCACAGAGGAAGATTATATGGAACCAACACCACGGGCCATGTGCTATGAGTTGTGCCAACCATAGACTTGAATGGATTGAAACCATCTGCTACCAACCCCAATCGAACATTACTAACATCTTTAGCAAAGTCGGGGTGTCTCTTATCAAAATCCTTCCATGCACAAGAGTCTTCCAGGTGGGTTAACATATCACTTTTCTGATTCATGCCTGCAAGCCATCTCAATAAATTAGAAAGTTTAGATGACATAAAAAATATTTACAACCTCAGCTTTAGAGGAAAGTAATGCATTTTATTTATGGAAATTGGTTTTCCCTATTTCACAGTATGACTTTGATGAGCCTGATTTATCATGTTCTCTTTCCACTTGGAAGTGCCATAGACCGTACAAATATCCAAATGGGAAGTTTCCTTTCTAAAAAGCATACAATTTTTTGTACATGCATTTATGTTCTCATATGTAAAACCTATGTTCTCTATCAACTTAAGATCATGGTAATATGACATAGGAATCTCAGCGTTGATAGGAAGAACCTTTTTCAATAATTCCAACAACATGTCGAACGATGTGTCTGACCATTGATTCAAAGTCTTCAAATGCAACAACTCCATAATAAATGAAAATTTATTATAAGCAGTACATCAAGGATATAATTCTATTTTTGCATCATAAATTACGTCATAAAACCTTCTTGAATCATGATCTGCACCAGAGCGTAGATTTATCTCACCAGTCTCAACGTTCTGGATGTCAATGCCTTCAAGATCCAACCCACGTACCATTTCAGTAAGTATTTCATGCATTGGACCATTCAACCTCACATCAGCATCCATCTGAACTTCATCTGTATTTTGACAATGAATATTTTCTTCCCCATGATGAGTCCAACTCTTATAATTTTTTAGAAATCCATTCAATAATAGGTGCTCCCTCATGGTATCTCTTGTTAATTAATATCTATTTGCACATTTTCTACACGAACAACTAATATAGTCACTTTTAAATCCTCCAAAGAACTCAATGAAATACATAATGCCTTCAAAATATTCTCTAGGAATTCAATTTAGAAGATCAATCCAACTATTATCCACAATAACATATGTATAACAAAAATTTACATAAATGTGGTCAAACCTCAAATATTTTCTCATAGGATACACACACAGACTCAAGAATGATATAAATCAAATAACAATACAACTTAATATTAATCCAGTAAACATATACATGGACTGTAAATTGTATGTAACTTCCAATCTCAAGTAAATTGTTATTTCTTCTTATATAAACACTATTAACACACATTATTTCATAATTCTTCATGCCAACAAGCCCGTATACACACGAACTTCAATTTTCACAATTTTTATTCACACAAAATATTTATATAATATTCATGCATGCCAACATTTTTTTTTTGTAAAATTCCCAAAATCAAACCTCTTAAATGGAAGTTAGGGCATACCTGATAGTGCTACAAATCTGGAAGGGAGGGGAGCCGAAGGTGGTGCTGCGAGAGAGAGGAGGGGCAGCGGAGGGGACCCAGAATCTGAGGCGGTGCGGCGAGGGAGGGGATAGGTGGAAGCAGGGGCAGGGATCTGGAGGAAGAGGCGGTGTAGCGAGGGTGGCAGCATATGGTGTCAGTGGTGTGATAAGGGAGGATGAGTGCAAGGGTGGTGGCGGTCGGCACTACGGGGTAGGGTTCTAGTGGCGGGAGGTGGGTGCACAAGGGGGGTTCGAGCGCGAGGGGGTGGGGGCGCATCTGAAGTTTTTTTTAAGCTTAGAGACCACCAATGGCGGTCACTCGTGTCAGGGGGGCTCTAAAGCCCCCTTTTCTAGTAGTGATATCTTCATTGTCTCCCACTTATTTCATCATAAATAGACCCTTTTTTACATATCTTACTTAATACCCTTCTTCATGACCCAGGGAAAAGAAACATGTGAAATGGTGTACTCAGATGCTCAGTAATGGTACACAAGGGAGATATCAATTATATCATAATCATAATACATAATAACATAACATTTGAAAATATTATTCTGTGTATGAAAGATCATGATATCATTCCATTGGTTAAATCGTAAAAGTTCATAAGAATCAATGAATATAATCCCAAAATTCATAACATAAGACATGAATTTTTTTGTAATACACATAATCATAGAAAATAATTTCATATTAGTCAAGGCTCATTTCCAAGACCATCATAGTAGACAAATTCCATTACTGAAATGAGTTCACTCCTCATTCCAGCTCTATACTACTGAACCGAGATCATTTCCCATTATATCAATGTATATATCATGAGATATAAATCTTTACCCAATAAATTATAGGGATATATAGGTCCCACACATCTCATAATGAAATCATTCTTACATGTTCCAAAAAAACATAAATCATTCATCATAGTATAACCCAATGAATAAAATGGGTTTCTTAAATATCATTCCATAGTAATCAATATAAAACAAATTAATTTAATAAATATAATTTCATAATAAAGATGATCAAATCATAGTGATAATAGGGATATAAACATAACCCTATAATTTCATCTTACATGGAAAATAATTTTGATAAAACACCTGAAATTAATTCTCGGAGAAAATATCCTTTCTTCTTAAAAAAAGTTGTCTTTTTCCAAAATGCCATGAAATTTTTAAAGAAAAGAATTCTTTGGAAATAAACTTGAAATATTGTAAAGGAATATTCAGGGAAATAAGGCATTATGAAAGCGTAAAAATCCTTTCATGCTATATAAGTTAAAATAAAACATTCATCTCATACTTTTGTTGGAAAGTCAAAAGTACCTCTCATTGAAAATGAAAACATATTCCTTTAATACCATTTCATATAAAATAACCAATGGGTAAAATTTAATTTAAAAAATAGTAGAATAATATAAATAATATTTTATAATACATAGGTATAAAAAACGGACATGGATGATAAATATACCCTAGTAAATACTTATATATATACAACCTCGTATAATAATGAGATTTCCAAATAATATCTTACCTTAGGTCTGATTTTATTTTTATGTATCCAAAACTCATGTATAATGATTTAAATAACATCTTTGACTTATTTAATAATCATATTCATTTTTATGATATCATGTATGATCATATTATCATCCGTTTTTAGTAACATTATTACTCATCCATCGGGTGTCAACTTCTTTATTTTCTTATGCATGTTTTTTCAGATATGTTCCTGTTCTTATTCTTAGGTTATAGTTATATCATTTATGGAATTATATTAGTATAATATATATCATATTATTCATTAATTTTTTTTATCATGCCTTAATTAATATCTTGTAGAATAAATCGCATTGTATCGTGGAGACAGTTGGTTGTACGTATGCACGATCAACGATATCATTCCCATAATTGTTGAATGGTATTGAAGTGGATGGTGTATAATATTTTAGAATAAATATAATTTTTTAGTAATAATATATAGTTATTATTTCCATCATTATACCCATCCAAGTAAAATGGTGGTGAAAAATAGATTACACCACAGTGTGGAAACGGTAAGTCCTATGTACGCATGTGTGGTGATTTCGTTTTACATAGGATGGATAGAAGATGAAATATGGTTGTTTCATAATCATAATAACATATTATTATATAAGTTATACTACATTTATTAATTTATAATGAAACAACTCATGAAGAGTAAGTGGAAGAAGAAATAATTTTAAATGAATCAGTAGAAGAGATTACCTCTTCTTCGACGTGCTCCCTCTAAATCTCCTCTTAAAGAACTAGAGTTGGTCTTTCAAGAAGACTGAAACCTCTAGAATGTAACTAGAGAAGTTGAAAAAGTAAATGGGTGGAGTATGTCTGAGCATGAATTCATAAATTGAATTGAATAGGTGAGGGAGGAGGTGACCATTTATAATTGAGGTGAGGGGCACTTTTGGGATCTTCAAAAGTATCAATTTATAATAAAATCAAAACCCTTCCAAAAACCTAAAAAATGACCCAATTTACAATATGCGATGAGATATGGTTGTAATTTCATCAACCAAAAAATTTTAGATAAGTTTTCTATCAATTTAAACCTTGTCATTTTAATTAACAATTAGTTATTCAAGTTAATTTTTATCTAGGGTAACAAATATTTCAATATTAAAATGGTATAATATTTAATTATTTGATGTCAATTAGACCATAAATAAATACCTTAGAACATTTTTTAACATATCATAATCATTCTATATTTTTAAAAAATGTTTAATTATTTTTAATTAATTTAATAAAACCTTAATTTGATAAACAATCAATAGTTTCAATTTTGACACTATTAAATTCATTAATTTTTAATAATATTAAAATAAAAATATAACTTCAAACAAAAAATTTTATTATATTCCTAAGAGATCAAGGTAATCTAGAAAATTCATTGAACATATTAATTATCCCGAGTAATATTTATTTTAATATTTTAATAATGTTTATTTTTTATCGCCATTAATATAATAATTACAACATCAGTTTTGTGTAATTATTTAATACACTTATTTGTGGAATAAAAATTAAAAATAAAATAATAAGATAAATCTAAATCTACTAGATTTCATAATAATACTTGTAGTTGAATATATATTTTGTAAAATCCAACATTAAAAATGTTATACTTTTTAAAACATAAATGTGACAAGTTTATCATCACTTTAAATAAAATAATATTAGTGTCATAATCTCTTCTATAAGGCTCCAAAAGGTCAGTAACTCGACTCTTTGATGGTTACGGTTGATATATAATTGACCAATAAGATTTTTTCAAGTGTTTGTGTCACGACCCCTCCCCCGGATCCCGTGCCGTGACTACCCCAAGCCCGCCTTCCATAGGCTAGGGGTTAGCGACTTGCACCAGAAAGGCATTTCTCAAAAATAGGAAGGCATTGCCTCAAAACCTGTACACACACAAGTAGGGTACACTATGAAAAAGTAAAATACAATGGAAGAGTAAGGTGTAACCACAAATATTAACCACAACTAAGTGTAATAGTAAGTACTGAAAGTAAATGGGCCAGAATACAAGCCCAACTGAAAAGATACAACTACAATAGAAAATAGAAAACAGCTCCAAAGATCATCCACCAAGGATCCTACCTGAAGGTTAGGTACAACTCATATCCACTACTATCCATGTTTACCAGTTACCTCTGTGTACCACCTAGTCGTGGCTCCTACAGTCTCAGTCGAGCTGCTCGTCGTCTGCACAAGACACAACAAGGTGTCGGAAAAGCCCGTGCAGGGGTGATTATAAAAATACCCAATAGGGACCCCGAGACTCTCGAAGGTCTCTCAAAATTACACTAAGGAAAACCACAAAGCATGATCTCAATCACAAAGCACAAATCGAAATACTCGTCTCAAACTAGGTATAAGTAAAGCACATAAGTATAGATGATTAGACGAGAAGCTAGATCATCTTATTATGTTGAGAGGCACTACTACTGACCATAAGAAGTCTAACCAACACATGATCGATAGGTACTAACCTTTTTTGAACTACACAAGATCCAACCTGTCTAAGATCGATAGGTAATAACCCTCACTGACCCACACAAAATCTGTCCCACATAGGATCGGTATGCGCTGACCCACACAGGATCGCTGAGCGCTGACCCACACGGGATCTGACCCAGGCAGGATCGGTATGCGCTAACCCACACAAGAACATTGAGCTCTGACCCACACAGGATCTGACCCACATAGGATTGATAGGTGCTGACACATATAGGATCGCTCGGTACTAACCTCTGTATGATCTGTCTCCACCCTCCACCTCACTGCCAGCCACCAGATTACCTCTCATAGTACGCTAGATTTTGGGAGAACCGCTTCTCAATCCATCACTCGTAATTAAACCAGCACTAAGTCCCACAAAGAAGTAACCTGATGATCTGTCACATCATAAGGGTTCTAAAGAAATAGACGGCGCGTCAACTGAACGCCCAGTCTGTAAGTTATAGGCATTTTAGTACCGAGGGCACGATTGGTTTCAAGGTCGATCCAACCTGGACATACTCCAACATTCTCCAAAACTCTCATAGAGTATCTCAAAAGGACCATCTCACTCCAAGGATCCTAGCGTCGCAGATGGTTTGTCAAATAGACGTTCGATTCATAGGATACAGTCACTTAAGCGTAATTGGTCCAGAATAGGTCTTGGTTTGGTATGACCCAGTCGGACCGACCTAGCCCGACCTGGTCTAGATCGACTCGGGATGGTTCGGGTCAACCCGACCTGACCCGGGTCCGATCCGGCCTGGCCCAAAATGGCCTGGGCTAGCCTGATTGGGCTAGGCCGCGGCGGGCTCGGCTACTGGGTCGCGGACCAGCCTGGCCGGCCGACAGGGCGCGACCCGCCAGGTGATGCGACTCAGTGTGCTAGCACGAATCGCTAGCAGGGTGGCCGCCAGCTCCCCAAATGGATCAAGAAGAGTCTTTTGGATCTTTAATTAGTAGTTCCATGTGGCACCACCACATGGTCCACGAGACCAGTGGGGCGCGAGTCCCCCTCCTGCCACAGCTTTAATGTCATGGCTCCACCGTTGTGGCGTGCGATGGCATGCCACCTCGCCAACACGGTCCGCCGGTTGGTGACCACCCCTTTAGGTCCGCCACAACACCAAGTGGCATCACCGATTTCTGCGGCTGGCGAGCACCGACCGCTGCCTTCACCGCCGACATCAATCGCAGGTGCCGCACCTGTGAATCTTCTATGGGCCACCGGGTGAGCTCTGGTGGTCCGTTCTTCCATCCAAACATTCCTACAATCCTCCCTAAATGTTTTCGTCATTTCATGCCTCTCAGTTTCAAGGTTTCATCATGTTGGAACAACCCACCTATGAAGAACACAAAAAAAATCAAGTGGCGGAGATTCTAGGCCTTGTTTGTTCGGTCTGAGCCCTCCGCGTTAGCATTATAACAAGTGGGCGTAATTTATACACCACATTAAAATAATAATAAACCCCATTCAAATCCTCTGCAATGAGCACCCGCAAAAACAATAATGAGGAGAAGAATCATGGGAAATTCTTGAATTAAAAGACAACCCCTACCTCAAGAATCATTGATGGTATCACAATTTTAGAAGGAGAGTCTGCACTTTGATGAAGTCATCAACGTTCGTCGCTCCTGATTCAATCCCTCCAATGATGTCTTAGCTTCTGTTCTTCAATGGTGGAAGGAATCGCATCAGTCCTACATATGTTATTTTCTTGGTGAATCCGTGTTAAAACCCCACCCCGAGCTCCATTTAAATAGAGGGGGGAAAGGGTGAGTGACGCACCGAAGAATTAATGAGGTTCATTTAATGAATGAACCTATTAATTCCCCAATGGTGTGGTTATAAATAAAGGAGAGTCAATCCATTAATTGGGTTGAGAATTCACCAGTCCCCACCACCGTCGCTCATCCACTAGAGGAAAAGAAATAAAATAACTTTGTCAAGTTATTTTATGATTTTTTTATAAATTCGAAAATTTTAACTTTTTCTCCCTGCTTACTGCGGTCGAAGTGAATCTTCCCTTAAGATAATCCTAGTGCTTCAAATTAAATGATTCCCTTATATTTTTAATCTGATCACCAGTTCAAATAATAGAAAACATTTCCCGTGCATTTACTAAACGTACCTTAAAAAAAGTTCAAAAATTCATTTTGAGCATACCGGGACTCGGAATCATGCTCCGTCAATTTTTGAAGACTCGTAATATTTCCAAATAATTTATAAAAAAGTTAGATGAAGTTTTATGGTCTTTACATTCCCCCAACCTCAGGGATTTTTTCCCTGAAAGCTTCAACAAAACTATGGGAACCAGTGGGGGTATGGAGCAAGCATCTGATCCTCTTACTCCCATGTGCTCTCCTGGAGGTTCTCATGATACCATCAAACGTGCACCAGAGGAATCGACTGCCCATGAAGGACCCACTCCTATCAATATTCTATCTCCACTAGGAACTCCACAAACGTCTCCCCATCGTCGATGCCCAGCTTTCCCCAGTCGATAACGTGTGATGGATCATGCGCGTATCTTTTCAACTGTGGCACGTGGAAAACATTATGCACCCGGTGTATTTTTGGGGGAAGAGCTAGATGGTACGCCACCTCACCTACTCTGCTAAAGATCTGGAAAGGTCTGATGAACCTCGTAGATAGCTTTCCACCTCAGACCAACCTCTTTAATCCTCGTCGGGGTGAGACCCGTTGGAAGACATGGTATTCCTCCTCAAACTCCAAGAGTCTCTGTATCCAGTCAGTATAAGACTTCTACCAACTCTGTGCAGTATTCATATACTCCTAGATGATCTACACCTTATCTATGGTATTCTGTACCAACTATGGACCCATAAGTGCTGACTCCACTGGGTCTGTCCAACAAAGAGGTTATTTTCATGGTCGCTCATACAAAGCATCAAATGAGGTCATGCTGATGGTGGAGTGATAACTATTATTGTATAAAAACTCCACCAGGGGAAGTTGGTCCTCCCAACTGCGGCCAAAATCGAGCACACAAGCAAGAAGCATGTCCTCGAGTGTCTATATGGTCTGCTCCGTCTGACCATCTGTTTGAGGATGAAAGGCGATGCTCAAGCATAGCTGAGTTCTGAACGCCTCCTGTAATCCCTTCCACAAGTGGGATGTAAAATGCACGTCATGATCTGAGATGTCCATCGATGGAACTCTGTGAAGTTACACTATCTCCTACATGTAGAGGCATCCTAATATCTCTACTGATCTATACTCTCAGATGGGTAGGAAGTGGGCCGACATGGTGAGTCAGTCAATGATCAACCAGATGGAATCATGGCCCCTAGACGTATGTGGTATCCCTTTCACGAAGTCTATGGATATACCATTCTACTTCCTCTTAGGTACCTCAAGTGGATGATCTAGGTCTTCCGGTACCTGATGCTCATCCTTCACTTGTTGATAAGTGAGGCATTGGGATACAAACTATGCCACTGCTTTATTTATCCTTATCCATCAGTACTGACTCTAGAGATCCTGGTACATCTTTTCCACTCTAAGATGTACCACTAAAGGGGATTTATGGAACTCCCTAAACACCTCCTCTCTTAGTGTCACAGGTACTATAGTGTGTCCTCTGAAGAGGATGACATGCTCTCCACCTTCAGAAAATCCCTCCAAAGTCTATCATATGAATATCTGAGTACGTTGAGCCTCATAGTAAAAGTCCCCAAGATGTGCCTCCCAAAATCACTTAAGAAGTGGGGGGGGGGGTGGCAGTCATTTACTGCAAGTAAGATTCTCTATGTTTATCCATGAAGGATAACTGCAACATATCTAGATGATCTATCATCTCACTCAGCAGCTGTAGAACAAACCTCCTGTTGAGTGCGTCTAATACTACGTTTCCCTTCCTAAAGAGTATAGACTATCTCAAATTCATAGTCCTGGAGGAATTATATCCATCATTGTTGTCTCAAGTTCAGGTCCTTCTATGAGAAGATATACCGGAGACTCTTGTGATCAGATTAAACAGTAAACTGTTCACCCATCAAGTAGTGCCACCACATATTCAGTGCAAAGACCATTTCTGATAACTCAAGGTCATGGGTAGTGTAGTTATGATCATGTTGTCTCAACTGTCCTGAGATATAGGTGATCACCGCTCTCTCCTATATCAAGAAATAACCTAGTCTGGTCCCTGATGCATCACAAAAGACTACATACCCAACGCCCTCTTCTGGTAGCCTCATGATGGGGGCACTGGTTAGTCTCTACCTAATCTCTTGAAATCTCTACTGGAACTTCTCTATCCATAATAAAGGCAGCCCATTCTTTGTCAAGGCTAACAAGGGTGCCACAACCCTAGAGAAGTCAGGTAGAAATCTCTGTTCGTACTTAGCCAATCCTAGAAAACTCCGCACCTCGATCACACTTCTTAGTGGCTCCCAAGCAAGCAATGAATTTATCTTCACCAAATCCACAGTAACTCTAGCCTCTGAGATAATGTGCCCCTAGAAGTGGACTTCCCATATTCAAAACTAGTACTTAGAGAGCGTTCCATAAATTTGGTGCTCTCAGAGTGTATCCAGGACTATCTGTAGTGTGTGGCATGCTCCTCCTCCGACACCGAGTATATCAAGATGTCATCAATGAAGACCTCCATGAAGTGATCAAGGTATGGCTGGAAGATCCTGTTCATGAGCCCTGTGAATACTACTAGAGTGTTGGTCATGCCTAAAGGTATCACCCAGAACTCGTAATGGTCATACCGACATCTAAAGGATGTCTCCGGTATATCCTCGTCCTGTACCCTGAGCTGGTGATATCCTGATCTGAGGTCTATCTTTGAAAACCATCTATATCTCGTCATCTAGTAGAAGAGATAATCAATCCTCAAGAGTGGACACTTGTTCTCCACGGTCACCTGGTCGAGGCACCGATAGTCCACACAAAGCCTCAAACTCCCATTTGTATTCTTGGTTAACAAGATCAGGGATACCCATGGAGAAACACTGGGCCTTGTGAACCTCTTTCCCTCCATGTCCTCCTGTTGTACCCTCAGCTCACAAAGCACCATGGGATCCATCCGATATGCTGGTGTAGATATAGGTGTCATCCTATGGTACAGGTCAATGTAAAAGTCTACCTCTCTGCATGGAGGTAGTCCCAGAATATCATCAGGAAAGATATCAACATATTGGTCCACCACTACAGGATAACTCGGACTCGTCACATCAACTTATCTGAGGGTGAGTCGAGCCAATTGATGGGTAATCGGCTGAACCCTCCTCTTAAATAGTCCATCCTATGCTGCAAAGTTTTCCTTCTCACTGGTGAAGGTAAACATGATCCCATCCTCACGGACACACCACACTTTGCGCCTAAAACAGTCAATCAGAGAATGGACTATGGATAGCCAATCCATACCAATGATGATGTTGTAAGTCCTTGACGTTGCTACTAGGAGATCTCAGCTGATGCTCTCACCTCCTAGAGTAATCTCACACTGTCAGCACCAGTGTGTAATTGTTGAATCCTCTCCCGTAGGAGTCTCTAATTGTAAGGATCGAGCCAACAGCTCTATCGGAATCTCTGAGCTCCGAATGAGTGTCATGGAAATGAAAGAGTGACTATCACCTGTCTCTATAAGTACTGCAGCTAGGGTGGAATAGAAACAGATCATACCTCTAATCATGTCTAAAGCGCCGTGGTCATAGGCCTTAGCTACCTGAAGCTATTATCACCCTTGTCCACCTACTCCCTATGGTCGGGGTGGACCTCCTAGTGGTGGTGGTGATAGAACCTCAAATCGTCACCCACTTCCTGCTGCATGACTTATTCCTCTGCCTCTTCTGCCGCCATGGGGACCCCCTCTCTCGAATCTCTGCCTCTTCCTTGGCGGTCCCTCGACCATTTTCGGATTGTCGGTACAGTAGCTCGGGAAGTCACGAGCCATGTGGCCCTACCCGCCACACGTGAAGCATAGTCTGCCTCACAACTAACCTTCTCTGCCTCACGAGATTTACACCTCAGACCCTGTATCCCAGGGTCATCCACCGGTGGGTATGGCCCACTTGGACCTCTACAAAATCTATCTACTGTCTCTTGCAAATGACTAGACTACCTGTCATCCAGTGGTGTCTCTCACCATCAGTGCCTGATCAGCTATGAATCTCTCCACTAAAAATGCTCGCTCGAGCACTCCAGCCTACGTCGGGATATTCAGTGATATCATCGATGCTCTGATCTCGTGCTGGAGACCCTGCTCAAAGGTTCGGTCCCTGAAGAGTGGGTCTCATACCATGTCGGTGGAGTATCATGAGATTTTGGTGAATCTTTCCAAGTAATGGGATATTTTCAAGATACCCTGTTGTAAGTGTAGGAGCTCTTGAATATGAACAGAGCATTGTGTCACTGGAATGAACTCCGCCCTGAAGAGGCTCACAAAGTCCATCCAAGTTAGGGTCACCCTGTCATGTGTTTGGAGCATCAGGCTCCACCATCTACCTACTGTTCCTTGGAAAAGGATAGCATCTAGGATAACCATATATTCTACTGGTGTCTCAACCAGGAAAAAAACTCTAGCCACAGCCTCCAGCCAGTCCTCAACTGCCTGGGGATCTGTCTCACCTTGAAACCATAGAGGCCTCTATCTTTGGAACTCGTGCAATGCGCTTAGTCAGCGTGCATGGTCTGCTGATGGGGATGGTGGAATCTATTGCCCAACGAGTGGTGGTGCTGATGGTACACCACCCGAAGGGGCCAACACAGTAAGAGGGCCCTGCACCGAAGCCTCGTCGCTCGATGGGCCTTTGTCGTGTACTCTCTCAGGAATCCTAGCTGGATATCTACGCGGTGGCATCTTGAAAGGAAACAGGTGTGTCAGGGTCAATAATTTATACCTGATGCACTAACTCAAAAGATATCAAAGTAAAAACATTTCAAAACACACACAATCTGTGTTTTCGTGCACCGAGTCAGAAATCAGAATTCAGGGTCCTGGTGTATGGATACATCGGCCGCCGCACCAACACTGGACTCCCAAAACTGAAAACCATACTCAAAACACTTAAAACTATTGTTCCATTAGAAATATAAAATTCCTAGTTCTTCGATAAAACCTACATGTGATACCACTTTTTCACGAACCGTCCCATGGGGCCCATGTCGTGACTACCCCAAGCCTGCCTTCTATAGGCTAGGGGTTGGTGACTAGCACCAGAAAGGCATTTCCCAAAAATGGGAAGGCATTGCCTCAAAAACTGTACACACACAAGAAGGGTACACTATAAAAAAGTAAAATACAACAGAAGAGTACGGTGCAACCACAACTAGTAACCTCAACTAAGTGTAATAATAAGTATTGAATGAAAAGGGGCCAGAATACAAGCCCAACTGAAAAGATAAAACTACAATAGAAAATAGAAAACAGCTCCTGATATCGTCCACCAAGGATCCTACCTAAATGGTAGGTACAACTCATCTCCATTACTCTCCACGTCGATTAGTCACCTCCGTATATCACTTACTCTTGGATCCTACAGTCTCAGTTGAGCCGCTCGTCGTCTGCACAAGACACAATAAGGTGCGGCCAAAGCCTGTGCAGGGGTGAGTATAACAATAAATAGTAGGAACCCCGAGACCCCTGAAGGTATGTCATAATTCCACTAAGGAAAACCTCAAATCATGATCTCAATCACAAAGCACAAAGCGAAAGACTCATCTCAAACCTGGTATATTAAAAGCAGATAAGTACAAATGATTAGTTGAGAAGATAGATCATCTTATTATGCCAAGAGGCACTGCTACTGACCATATGGATTTTGACCCACTTAGGATCAATAGGTACTAACCACTGCTGACCCACACAGGATCCGACCTTCCTAGGATCGATAGGTATTAACCCCAGCTGACCCCCACAGTATTTGACCCACACAAGATTGGTATGTGCTAACCCACACATGATCACTGAGTGCTGACCCACATAGGATAAGACCCACACAGGATCGGTATGCAATAACCCACACAGGATCGTTGAGTGCGGACCAACACAGGATTGATAGGTGCTGACCCACACAGGATCGCTCGGTACTAACATCCGTATGATCTATCTCCAACCTCTACCTCACTGCCAGCCACTGGATTCACACTTATAGTACGCTTGATTTTGGGAGAACTGCTCCTCAATCCATAGGTTTTAATTAAAATGGCACGAAGTCCCATGAAGAAGTAACTCGATGATCCATCGCGTTATAAGGATTCCAACACAACAGACGGTGCGTCAATTGGACGTCCAGTGTGTAAGTTATTTGCATTTTAGTGTCGAGGTTCCGGTTGGTTTCGGGGTCAATCCAACCCATTTGTACTCCAAATTTCTCCAAAACTCTCGTGGATTATCTCAAAAGGATCATATCACTCTATGGATTCTAGCGTCACAGACGGTTTGTCAAACGGACATCTAGTTCGCAAGATACGACCACTTAAGCGTAACTAGGCCCGAATGGGTCTAGGACTGGTCTGACCCGGTCAGCCCGTCCCTGCCTGAACCGGTCTGGGATGACTCGAACTTGCCCGATTGGGTAGGGCTGCGGTGAGCTCGGCCCGCTAGGCCGTAGACTGGCCCAGCCTGCCGGCTGGGCAGGACCCGCCGAGTGATGCATCCCAGTGCGCTGGTGCGACTCGCCAGCGGGGTGGTCGCCATCTCCCCGAACAGATAAAGAAGAGTCGTTCTACTCTTCAATTAGCAACACCACATGACACCACCGTGTGGTCTATGGAGCACTGGTCCCCATCCTGTTGTGGCTTCAATGCCATGGCTCCTCCTCCATGGTGTGCGACGGTGCACCAGCTCGCCAACGTGACCTGCTGGTTGTCGGCCACCCCGTCAGGTCTACCGCGGCACCAAGCAGAACCACCCCCTTCTGCGGTCAGTGAGCGCCAGTCATCGCCTTCACTGTCAGCACCAGTTTCTAGTGCCGCACAGGTGAATCTTCCGTCGGCCACCAGGTGAGCTCTGATGGTCCGTTCTTCCTTCCGGACGCGCCTGTAGTCCTCCCGGAATGCCGCCGTCATTGTGTGCCTCTAGGTTTCAAGGTTCTATCAAGTTGTGACAACCCACCTCCAAATAACTCAAAGAAAAATCAAGTTGAAAAGGGTCTGAGTCTTGTTCGTTTGGCTCGCACCCTCTGTGTTAGCATTATAACAAGTGGGGGTAATTTATACATCACATTAAAATAATGATCAACCCCATTCAAATCCCCCGCAATGACCACCCGAAAAACAATAATGAAGGGAAGAATCATGGAAAATTATTGAATTAAAAGATAGCCCCTAACTCAAGAATCGTTGAAGGTGTCGTGGTTGTGGAAGGAGAGTCCGCACTTTGATGAAGCTGATGATGTTCGTTGCTCCCGGTTCGATCCCTCCAACGACATCCTAGATTTCGTTCCTCAATGGTGGAAGGCGTCACGTCACTCTGCCATAGGTTCCTTTCATGATAAATCAGTGTCAAAACCCCATCCCAAGCTCCATTTAAATAGAGGGGGGGAAAGGGTGAGTAACGCACCAAGGAATTAATGACGTTAATTTAATGAATGAACCTCTTAATTTCCCAATGGTGCGGTTACAAATAAAGGAGTGTCAAACCATTAATTGGCTTAACAAGTCACTGGTACCCACCATTTCCGCTCATCTACTGGAGAAAAAGAAATACAATAACTTTGTCAAGTTATCTTATTATTTTTTTGTAAAGTCCAAAATTTTATCCTTTTCTCCTATCCTACTACGGTCAAAGTGAACTTTCCTTAAGAAAATCCCAGCATTGCGGATTCAACGGTGCCCTTGGACTTTTAATCTGTGCACCGGTTCAAAAGATAGAAAACTCTGCTTGTGCATTTACTGAATGTACCCTAAAAAAGATAAAAAATTCATTCCGGGCACACCGGGCCTCAGAATCATGCGCCGTCAATTTTTTCAGACTTGTAATAATTCCAAATAATTTTTAAAAAAATTACATGGAATTTTCAGGTCTTTACAGTTTGGGTATTTTAATGGTTATTATCACTTTAATAATAATTATTTTTTTTTTGATTTCTCATCGATTAAATAATTTCTGCATCATTAAAGAATAATTATTTATTGTAATTATTTATTTTAAAAAAATTAAAAAAAATATTATCTTGATAAAGAAAACCATTTTAGATTCTAAATGACTATTTATAATAAAGTTTATCTTCTGTGTAACCTTGTATTAAAAATTATATAGTTATTAAAATTTGAGTAAGACATATTTAACTTTTCTTTAAATAAAATAAATTAAATGTCTTAATCTCATCTAAGTGTCTTCCAAAAGATGCTATTTCGACATGAGGATGATTCAGGTCGAAAAAAACCCATCCAATGATATTGGGACAAGTGTTACGATAATTTCATAATATTATTTTTACCATTAATTACATGATTTACCATTTTACCGTATTAATAAAAATTACTGAAGTTACTATTCGTAATGCCCAAAAATAAAAGTAAGTTATTTAGATAATTTGGAATTACTGATTCCAATTATGAAATTCATTTTTCAAAACTCAAAGCATATAATTTTCAGTAATTAATTTAAAATATTCAATTGTCAGAAAGAGAGAATGAGTTTTAAACGTTAAAAAATTGCAAAGGATTGAAATGTTTTTACACCTGAATTCAATGTAAAATTGATTCTAATGACATAAATTGTATTGAATGATAAAAATATATTATATTTATAATTTAGAACCATTAAATAATATAATTTAATCATATAAATTATTTCAATGAAAAATGTGTTTCCAATTAAAATTTAGTATATTTTTACTATTCATCAACACATGAAAGTTATCATAAAAACATCAAAAATTCATCCAAAGTAAATTTTTATATCCCGCTTACAAAGAACAGTTCATGTTTTCATATAAAAAATATCAATGTGTCAAAATCTAAATTTAAAAGGGGTTCTCCATTAAAAGGCGTAAAATTACCCTTTTGGAAAAAAAATATATGTTTTTATACATCGAATAGGGTTTATCCATACCTTATAAAAAAAATATATATTGGATGAATATAAAAAATATTTTATTAAGTATATAATATATATATATATATATATTTCATTAATTTCATTTACAAATAGTAATTCACTCAATTTATTAATACAAAAATACAAAAATATAATTGATTGATGTTTTTTTATAAATAATTGGTAGCCAATGAATTCACCATACATTTTCATAAGTTAGATATATTTATTCCCACTAACCTAACAGCTAGGTTAAAATTATCATTTTATACTAAGGGCATCTCACGGTTCGTTTAAACTCACGGTTGCGCGTAATGCAAGCTATTGAAGAATTAAAATTATTTTAAATATTTCATAAAAAAATCCAAGTGTTACAATCTACCACCCTTAAATTGAATTCCACCCTAAAAATTCATCATTTGGAAACAAATAGATGAGGACACTTCTGCCTCATCACATCCTACAAGATCCCACGTAGCTTCCTCAAATTAGTAGTTCTGCCATAAAACTTTAACCAAGCGAGTGGTCTTATTTTGTAGAACTTTTTCACTACAATCCAGAATCTCTATCAATTATTATTCATAAGAAAGATCTTACTCCAGTGGTACAAGTTCTGAGTTTAGTACATGTGAAGGATCAGGTATGTACTTTCTCAAGAGAGATACATGGAACACATCCTGAACTTCAGAGAGATTTGGTGGAAGCACCAATCGGTAAGCTACCTTCCTAACATGATCCATAATTTCAAAAGGAAAAATATACCTAGGGCTCAACTTTCCCTTATTTCCAAATCTCATTACTCTCTTCTACGGAGATATTCATAGAAACACCTTGTCACCCACTTCAAACTCTAGGTATTTTCTTCAGTTATCAACATAAATTTTTTGTCAATTTTGATCCGCTCTTATATTGTTGAATAGATCTGAAATTTTTTTCCATTTCATCAACAAGATAAGGTCCTGATAACATTCTTTTCTTAACTTCATCCCAACAAGTTATGGTCATTCACTTCTTTCCATAGAGGGAATCATACGGAGCCATCTGAATAATGGAGTGAAAGCTATTGTTGTACGAAAAATCTACCAAAGTTTGGTGTTGATCCCAACCACCTTTGAAATCTATAGATCAAGATATAAACTTGTTTTTTAGAGTTTTAATTTTCCGCTTATACTGACTGTATGTATGAGAATGATAATCAGTGATGAAACATAACTCTTTATCCAGAGCCCGATGAAGACTTCTCTAGAACTTCGATGTAAATCTCGGATCCCGATCATATATAATGGAAAACGACACTCCATGAAATCTTACAACTTACTTTACATATATCCTAGAAGTCTAGTCAAGAGATAAATCCTCTATAATAGCAATGAAGTGTGTCGAATTTGTAAGGTGATCAACTATAACCCATATATCATTATTGAATTTAGATGTTTTTGGATGTCCGGTGACAAAGTCCATAGTTATGTTTTCCCATTTCCATTCTGGTATGGGTAATGGTTTTAACAACCCTTTATAATTCTATCTCTTAGACTTAGCTTGTTGAAAAACCAATCACTAAGATACATATTTGACAATATCTCTTTTCATGACATCGCACCAGAAATACTGTTTTAGGTCCCTGTATAACTTTGTGGTTTCAAGATGAATAGAGAATTAAGAACTATGAACCTCATCTAATAGGTCCTTATTTAATTTTGGTATGGAAGTAATACAAATTCGGTTCTTAAACCTTATTATTCCATCACAATCAAGGTTGAATTCAGGAAAATTTCTCACCTTCTCTTGTAGCTCTACATATTCCTTTAGGGCCTCATTAATCTTCTCTTGTATAGATGGTTGAACATTCATTTGAGAAATATAAGATTTGTCCAATTCCTTTAAAATTTAAAGATCCATTCTTTGAAAATCCATAAATATTTGATCTTTTGTGGTCATCATCATGGATAGGCTAGGATGGTCCTTTCGACTCAAAGCATTTTCCACCTTATTTGATTTCCCAGGGTGGTAATGTATTGAGCAGTTGTAATATTTAATCAACTCAAACCATCTCCTTTGATGCATATTCGGCTTCTTTTGTGAAAAAATATACTTCAAACTTTTATGATCAGTATAAATATCACACCTTTCACTATAAAGATAATGCCTCCATATCTTTATTGAAAATATTTCCGTGGTTAACTCCAAATCATGAGTTGGGTAATTTTTTTCATAGATTTTCAATTATTGTGAGGCATAAGCTATCACCATATCATTTTTCATGAGAACACAACCCAGTCCCTTCTTGGATGCATCAATTTAGATTAAAAACCTTTCACCACTAAAAGGCAGTGTGAGCACAGGTGCACTGGCTAGCCTTCTTTTTATCTCTTTGAAATTCTCTTCACAATCCTCCATCCACACAAACATAACTTCTTTTTTAGTCAACTTAGTGATTTAATTAGATAATCATGAACAATCTTTCAGAAAACATCGATAATATCCATCCAAAATAAAAAAATCTTTGGATCTTAGTTACAGTTGTTGGCCTCTACCAACATTCAATAACTTATATTTTTTTGGATATATAGATATGCCCTATCTTGATATTATGTGACCTAAAAATGAAACTTTCTGAAGAAAAAATTCACACTTGGTACATTTTTCATAAAGCTTCACCTTTCTATGGTTCTTCAGTACAATTCTCAAGTGATCTTCATATTCTTCCTTGCTCTTTAAGTAGACAATAATATCATCTATAAATACTACCAAAAACTGATCAAGATTGTCTTTAAAGACTCTATTCATTAGATCCATGAAGACAATAGGGGAATTAGTAAGACCAAAAGGAATCACTATAAATTCATAGTGTTCATACCTTGTACAAAATGTTGTCTTTGGTATATCATTCTTCTTGAACCTTAATTGATGATATCCTTAATAAAGATCAATCTTGGAAAAGTATTGATCTCCATGTAGTTGATTGAATAAGTCATCAATGCAAGGAAGAGGATATTTGTTCTTTATAGTGATCTTGTTAAGTTCTCGATAATCAATGCAGAGTCTCATTGATCCATCTTTATTCTTAACAAATAGAACAGGTTCACCCTAAGGTGATGCACTAGGGTGTATGGATCCATTGTCAATATTCTCTTGGATTTTATTCATCAATTTCTATAACTCAATTGGGTCCATTCTATAATGTGTCTTTGAAATATACATAACACCCGGTATGAGTTGTATTGAAAACTCAACTTCATGATTTAGTGGAAGACCTGATAATTCTTCGAGAAATACATCATCAAAATCATGTACAATAGGTGTATTCTTAATTTTGAGTTCCTCCCCAACCATTTGAGATAGATAACCTTTATTTATAATAATCAAAACCCATAAGACGGAAGAAATTTATAATGGAATCTCATATTCATACTTTCATCTATAGATGATCATAGATTGATCCAGAATATGAAATGTGACTTCCCTTCCTTGGAAATTGATATGAGCTCCATATAGAGAAATCTAATTCATGCTAATAATCACATCAAATTCCACTATAAGAAGGATCACAAGATTTGTAATAATCACTTTACCACAAACTTTTACCAGATAAGAATTATAAACTTTTTATGCGACCATTATGCCATTAGGAGTTGTCATAGGTAACTCATAATTTAATTTTGGAGGTAATATGGAGATACCCTTAGAAAATTTGTGATGCCCAAAAGTTTATTTCTCTGGTAATAATAATAATATGGTTTTAATTTATTTTATTTTTATGCAAACTGAATAAAACATACAAAATGGACACATGGTTTTTTATTTAAATAAGAACACTGAAGTGTTTTCATTACAACAAGATCAAAATGAAATTATGTTAACCAAAAATACCTAATAACCTATCAGAGCCACTAGAAGGCCCCCTAAAGAAACAAAGAGATCCAATAAATAGAGAAGCTCCCTCGAGTCAGTCATAACGAAGAACATCAGCACAAAAATCATGAAAACCACACTGACCATTAATGGTATAGAAATAATCATCTTCTTCTTTTGCCTTGAATTTTGGAAGACCCTAATGTTTGGTTTTATAGGAGATCTACTTGTTAGTTAACCCTTGGGTAACCATTGGAGATATATGTGACCGTTGAGTTTTAACAGAAATAAATATAGTTGTTGGTCTCTTTGGTGGTTTAATCAAAAATATCTAATGTATTCTTTCAAAACATTTAAGTTATGAATATGTAACAAAACCTCTTAATATGAGTTTTTAAAGGAAAACAATTTAATATTTACACTTGGGTAATTTTAATGAGATGAGGATTTCAAACATCTTAAAAATATTTTAAATATATTGTAAATGTTCACCTTCTTGAAACTTAAAACCAAACTATGTTTTGTATTTCTATAATACTGTTATAAAAGTTTTCATGTGGATATATTAAATTTTAATTTATAAATTTTTATTTTAAAACTATGGTGTTTATAAATAATTTTAGTAAAGAAAAAGTATAATTTAAATTGCATCCTTTAATATTTAAAAGTTTAAATAAAAATTCATATTTTATAAATTTTTAGTTATTCTCTATATAGTTAGAATGAATGTATTAATTTTCATATGACATAGTAATTTTGATTGTCAGATTTTATAAAAAAATATGCCCTTTAGGGCCAGCCCTTAAGCCAGGTCGAGGGAGGCGGCTCACGCTAGGTGGTCGAGCCTAGCCCTCAGCCTCAGCTCAGGCCGGCCCGAGTGTGGTCATATTTTCCCCGAGGGACACAGGAGCATATGAAGGATCGGAGCGCACCACCATGTGTGCGAGGCCACGACGAGGCAGGGGTAGGCTAAGGCCTGCAAGGGCGGGAGCCCATGTATAAGGCTCCCTTGTGTGTGTGTTTTGTTTTTTCTAAGCTATTTTTTAGAGTCTCAGGCTTATAAAGAGCTGAAAAACTTCTCACTGTTTCAATGTGGGATGGAAAAAATTGTCTGGGATCAAATTTGGACCATTGTATCATGTTGTGTGTGATCTGAGCCGTCTATTTTGATCCAATTCTCAACCCTCAACAACCGCGGGATAGCTTTGCATTTTCATACACCGTTTGATCTGATACAGATCTAATCTTGGTCGTCTGAGATTTTTAAAACACCCCATTGAACGAGAGCCATCCGATCAAGATGCTGATCTAATCTGAGATGCACATTCTTTTAAATCTCACAAAAGAACCTCAACCATCAGATCATGGCTAGATCAGATCATGGTCATCCATTCATTTCCCGGTTTCTCTTCTCACGACGTCTTCTTCCTCTCATTCACGTGTGCTACACCACTAACCCCTATACCTTCTACTTGCACCATTTTTTCTTCACCCATGATAACCAGTGGACCCTCCTTGCCCTCCCTTTTTCCACGAAGTCTTTCCCAGCCAATTAATACACCGAATTCCAAAGGTGTCATTAAATGTTCAGTTTATTTTATACATAGTATAGTTCTTAAACCTCCTAGTTTCACCCCAAGAAATCCTTGGCTTTTCCTCCTCCTCCAACACTTTCTTCAGGAACCTCTGAACTCTTCCTGTGCCCTCTCTTCAATCCTTGAACTAATGTAAGGGTTTTTAATTTTTCTTGTCTTGTTTTTTTAGAGTATATACATATATATTCTCATAAAAGTATATTTATAACTTTATGGTCTGGTTTAAAAGTTCTTATGTGCCGAACCTAGGCCTTTGGGTTTTTGAGTTCAAGTAATATAACGGATGTAAGAGTTTAAATACATTTTGTCTCCCTTGTGAAATAATATTTTTGTACACTTTATATACTACGTTTATGAATATATATATGTATACTCATATATATAAGCATACATCCTTGAGGTATAGTTGCAAACCACAAATACCCAACCCTAAGCTTTCTGTTTTTTATTCCAAGAAGTTTTATGAACTTAAGGGTTTACATAATACATAAAAAACTTAAAGATGTTCTTTATATATATATATGGTTGTTGTAATTTAGTTATATATATAAGTACATGTATGAACATACAGTTTTGGGTGAAAACCCTCAAACATCTGACCCTAGGTCTTATGGATTTTGAGTTATGCAATCTTTTAAACTTGAAGGAATATTTTATTTCCTCATGCAATGTTTATATCTAATTATATATGTTCACATATTTTTATATATAACCATATGGTTTAAAAATAACCTCTATAATGTTTCGGTTTCAAGACCCCTACACTTTGATTTTCAAAAAATGAGGAAAAATTTTGTTTTAAACATATGGAATTATATTTTCATATATGTTTATCTATCATATACATGGACTTATATAATTGTATTGTATGTATAACCCACCTTCTGGACCATTTTAAAGTCCCTCAACATTAGACTTCAATTATTTTATTGAGATTTTGATAAACATGTATGTGTCGTTTGATATTGGTGTAAGACCCCTAGGTATACCCGATTATTCACATAAGTTATATGTGTGATTGAGGTATACACTTTTATAAATTTGTTTAATAAATAAACCTTTAAAATCTTATTTTTATGATTTGGGATATTTAGTTAATTAATTTGACTAAAATATCAATGTCATATGGGTGTCATGGATTTTTGGGTTTAACCTCTTTTATACATGATTTGTTTTCGGATTTGTGAAAATATGGGTGTACACATAAACTTTGTTCCTTAATTTTATTTAGAATTTTCCAAGGTTTGCAAAGGAAATATGAAACATGTGTTTTCAAAATATATTTAGTTATCACCACTCATTATATATACCCTAGTGTATAAATAAATTTACACAAACCCTCATCCCTATGTGTGGATATTCCAAATACTATACTTTTGTTGTGTTTATCTCTTGAGTATTAAATTTGGGGCTTTCAACTTCTATATTCACATGTATAAGTCAATTATTGTCTTACATGGTATTGGTTATGGTTGGGAAACATGATATATATTTTTGACATTATAATGTGTTCTACAAAAGCATATTGGTAATAAATGTTTTAGAATATTAAAGATTGAAACCCTATATGAAATTCTTGGTTTTTCTTTAAGTAATTATGCATCGTGAAGAAATTCTAATATGAATTATGACTAATAAGGTTTTAGAATTTTAAGGTTACTATTTCATGTGATAAAACTAGAATTTCTTTTATTACCATGGTTGTCATCACATATTCCATAGTCTTCTTACTATATTCACCATTCAATGAAAAATTCATGTAGTTGATAGTTTTGTTATTAATCTCTTCTTGCATGACTCACTTATATATATGTAAATGTTAAAGGATGAAATTTAACTACTATGACCAAATATGAAATAAATCAAATTATTCAATGTGGTATGGGACACTTTGAATAATATGAAATGTTAAATTAAATTATTCAATGTGGTTTGGGACACTTAGAATAATATGAAATAAGGAAACAGGAAATATGTGACATTTAAAATGGTAAGTAATAAGTAATTTACTAAATCAGAGTTGTATGTGCACTTTGATTTAGAGAGATGTTGTAACGCCCCGACCCCAGCTACACAGAGTCGGTGCATTAATTACATAACATTGGCATGATCACAGGAAAGATCAAATCTTGAAAGACCGATTGGTTTAGTAGCCTTGGAAACACTAGATATATTCATAAGTTTTACATTACATCATAAAATGAAAAACTACTACAACAACATAATGTTTCCATAGTCCACACTATATTCCCCTCATAATATCCCTGCAGGTCAATCATAACTTACATCTTCACTTCCTGGGAAAAATAAAACATAGAAAAGGGGTGAGCTCAAATGCCCAGTAAGGATAACAATATAGCGGAAACTTTTATAAATAAGAATAAACATTTAAGGCAATGTATAACTAAAACAAAAGCCTTTTAAATACGAACTTTCAACATGGTATGGCATAAATAAAATGAAATAATTCCATTTACTTATTCACATGGATATTCTACTAAATGAATAATCACATGCAAAAATCAATAACCACTTTCATAATGTTGGAATGCATAATGCCAGACTATCATAACCACATAGCCAAGGCCTCGTGCCAAGACTACAAATAAGATTTTGTCAAGGCCTTGTGCCAAGACACTAGTTTGTCTCATGAGACCTACCGATGCATCGAGGAGCTATAGCGGGCTCCACCCGTCACTTATTAAGTCCAATGCATTCCCATATAAAAAGGTTTAAACATAACATAAACATTCGTATTAAAACTAGCATACGAAATGTCAATAATTTCACCATAAACTATGAATGGTATAAAAATAGCACATCCACAGTCAAACATATCACAAAAACTTCAATACAATATAGATGTTTTGTATCATAATAAATCAACTTCAAATAATCTTAAAATTCATCAAAGGATGTTGACATAGATGAAATCAAAATTCTTTTTAAAGAAGTATCTCCTTTTATTTTGAAATCATTTAAGATCCATATAAAATAAAACATTTTCTTTGAAAATATTCTTATAAGCTTGTAAGGGAAGCTTTGAAGATTTTATAACGGTGTAAAATAACCGCACCCGCCGTATAAGTTAAAAAAAACATTCTTACCTCAATTCTGTCGAAAAGGTTAAAAAGGACCTTGTTTTGAAAACGACGGAATGATTCCTTTATAAACATCTTATAAAAAGTCAAAAAAGGGTATAAATGACTTTAACCCATATTCTTGTAAATAATAAATATGTTTTTAAATACATTTCGAAGAAACATGGATGTGGATGATAAAGAAATCCCAGTAGATTATTACGTATAAACAACCTCGGATAATGAAGAGATTGTGAAATAACCCTTACCTTGTACTTTTCCTTTGTTGGGGTAGGTTAACCTCCTGTATAATGGTGAAATAATTGTTATTAAATTATACAAGAATCATATACATTAATATGATATCATATATGATCTTTTAACATTGCTTTATTAATAATATCTTAGTATTATCGTCGTTTCGGGTGATAATCGATTCGTTCTTCTTAAATGTTTGGTTACGTAAGACATGTTTGTAATGGATAGATTATATCTTATTCATAATCAGAATGATATTAACATTATTTTTAACCCTAAAATGAGAATAATACTTGAATGGATATGATGGAGAATGAATCTTATCGCGTTCGTGGAGACGGTAGTCCGTACGTACGCACGAACGCTACTTCCATTTAATTTTCATTTTAAAAGAATCAAATCCAAATGATACATAGGTATATTACTATTCCTGTATAATATAATATTTTATATATGTTACTTAATTTCATTAACACCATCCTTTATACGTTCCATGTGTGGTATGAACGAGTCATATCATTTTAAGGGGGCGGTAGTCCGCACTTCCTCAAATGAAATTATCGTATGTATATACAACATGAAACGAATAATGGTATGAAATAAAATGGAATTACAGAAGCTTATATATAAAATATATATCATTAATATCATATTTAATTACAGTTCCATCATAATGGCCACCATGAGAGGTGGTAAGATGTATTTGAACAATCATCGTTTCGTGAGGCGTTAGTTTGCCATCCACAGAAACATTATGTTCATCATCCATTAGATGGAGTTGTGTGTATGTGTAGTTTGGATCATTCTTATAACAACATCTTAGTATATTGAGGATACTGGTGTTGTTACAAAAGAAAGGAAATAAAAAGATTTTGGGGGGTTGAAGAGGCAAAATAAATGAAAATAATTTAATAGAAATCGTTACCTTTAATTTAGGTAACTCACTTTGGTTGGAACCAAAGGACTTCTTGAAATGCTTTCTGCCTAAGGGGAAGCTTCAAGGAGGAGGAGAGGGATGTGGGGAGCTTATTTGGGTAGAGTTTGGACGAGCCAAGTGGCTTGAGGGGTGTGAGGAAAAGAGAAGGAGGAGTGCCCTTTTATAAGAGGGGTGAGGGGCACCTTTGGAAAAGCTAGAAATATTAATTTATAATAAATTCATATTCGGTTTCTAATGGCTCCAAAGTTGACTATTCAAAGGTTAAGGTGGGGATAGGTCGAAAACCACTCAACCAATAGAATTTAGACAGGTTTGGGTACTTATATTAACCTTATCTTTAAGTATTAACTCTAAGTTAATTAGTTTCACTTTTACAATGTCTCTTTGTATTTTTATATAATATGGTTAATAAACTTACTATATACATCTAAGCGACCCACAAGTGGTCCATTAATGATGAACCTATCCTGATATAAGTCTTTTGGCCGAACCTTAGATTTTTAGGAATTTAATATCAATTAATAATATAATATTTGTTTTAAGAACTCTTTTATGTAAATTTTGACACTATTCAATAGTTGATTTTTGTGAAACTCATAACAGATTGATTACTTCGAACAAAGTCCATTAAATCAATCCTAATATATCATATTATCCTAGAAAATTAGTTTAATTCATTAAAAGTTTCATATTATATTTATTTGGGTATTTATAATATCACTTATTTTAATTTTTCACTATTATAGTAATTACTGCATCATCATTGTGTCATAAATAAAATAGATTATTTAATGTCTAAAAATTATAAATAAAATATAATTATGTAGGAAATCTTTTTATCTTTCTAATGAATATTTATAATCGAAAATCCAACATGTATAACCCTATGTAAAAATTGTTCTTCTAAAAGATGTAATCTTATGCCATTTTTATTTTTATTTTAACTTTATTAATATAATGTGTCATTATCACTTACAAGTGGATCCATGGGGTCCCCAAATAGACCCAAAGATGCCCATGGTCGACCATGTATCAACCAATAGGGTTAAGACACGTTTTAGGGTAATTTAGTATTATTATAATATTATTTTTTTAACCCTTATTTACCGGATTTACCCTTTAACCATGGTAAATAAAATATTTACCGCAGTAATTATTCAAAATGTGTAAAAACAAAAGTTACCTATTTACACAATTTGAACATCCTGATTCCAAATATGGAATCCATTTTCCTAAATTCAAAACACAGAAGTGGCAGAAATTAATTTAAAATTAATTCCCGCTGTCAAAACAAAAAGCGTGTTTTTAAGAGATAATAACTATCAAAAGATTGACACTTGTTTATGTTCGGTTTAATTGTAAAATTATGTCCAATGATAAACATTAAATTGAATGGTAAAAATATATTCTAAATATACTTTAAAACCACTCAAATTCATAATTTATCACTATTAATTATTTTGATTAAAAAAGTTGTTTTTAATTAAAATTTAGAAATTTTCACTATTCATCAAAATATGAAAGTTATCCGAAATGTACCAAAATTTCACCCTAGGCTAATTTTGATATTCCGAATCCAAAAATGAAGTCCATTTTGAAATATAGAATATATATGATTTCAAAAAGTAGGTATTACTATTCACAACGGCTAGTTTAATTAGTTGTGGTGTGTGTTAGAACTCGAGGTTGCATACAACACACGCTATCGCATTATTCGAAGGGAAACGTACCGTAGAAGCTTGGGGTGTTACATTCTCCCCTCCTTCAAATAATTGCATCCTCGCAATTTCTAGGGTATTACGGCATAAAAAGACTCGGGTGGTTCTTCATCATAAGTTCCTCGGGTTCCCACGTTGCCTCTTCCATCTTATGATTTCTCCACAAAACTTTTACCAGATGCGTCGTCCGGTTTCTCAGTACTTGTTCTCTTGTATCAAGAATCCTGACGGGCTCTTCGCAATAAGACAGATCAGGTTCCAGTTCTAATTCCTCATAGGTGAGTACATGCGTCGGATCAGGCATGTATTTCCTCAATAGAGATACGTGGAACACATCGTGAACTTTGGAGAGACTTGGCGGCATTGCCAATCGGTAAGCTACAACCCCAATTCGTTCTAGAATTTCGAAAGGTCTGATGTACCCGGGACTCAATTTACCTTTCTTACCAAAACGTATGACTCCCTTCCACGGAGATACCTTCAGAAAAACATGATCACCGACTTGAAATTCCAAATCCTTCCTTCGATTATCGGCATAGCTCTTCTGCCTACTTTGAGCTGCTTTGATGTGATTTTGGATTACTTTCACCTTTTCCACTGTTTCCTCCACCAGCTCTGGGCCTACAAGTTTTCTTTCACCAACGTCATCCCAACAGGTTGGTGTACGACATCTCTTTCCGTATAACGCTTCATATGGTGCCATCTGTATACTCGAATGGATGCTATTGTTATAGGAAAATTCTACCAGTGGTAAATATTGATCCCACATACCCTGAAAGTCAAGTGAGCAAGATCTCAACATGTCTTCTAAGGTTTGAATAGTCCGTTCTGATTGTCCGTCTGTCTGAGGGTGGTAAGCAGTGCTCAAATGAAGTTCTGTATCCAGGGATTTCTGAAGACTTTTCCAGAATCTTGAAGTAAAACGGGGATCACGATCAGAAACAATTGATAGGGGTACTCCATGAAGTCTCACAACTTCATTAATGTATAGTCTTGCTAGACGTTCCAGGGGTAGATCTTCTCTTATAGCAAGAAAATGTGCTGACTTGGTAAGACGATCGACAATAACCCATATTGCATCGTTCCTTCTAGGAGTCTTTGGTAGCCCCATGACAAAGTCCATTGTAATATTGTCCCATTTCCACTCCGGTATGGGAAGAGGTTGCATGACTCCTCCGGGCTGTTGCCTTCCAGCTTTCACTTGTTGACAAACCATACATCTTGACACAAAATCAGCAATCTCCCTCTTCATGTTGTCCCACCAAAAATGTTCCTTCAAATCTCTATACATTTTGGTGCTCCCAGGGTGTATAGAGAAATTGGAACTATGAGCATCATCCAGCAATTCCCTTTTTAGATCAGGTATATTGGGAACACAAAGTCTCTTCCCGAATTTCAAAATTCCATCTTCAAACACAAAGTCTCTCAATCTCCCATCATTCACATCTTTAATCTTCTTTTGGAATTCGTCATCATCGGTCTGAGAACTCTTAATCCTTTCTAGTAAAGATGGTTTGGCAACCATTTGAAAAAGCATTGAGGTTTCACCTTCCCTGGTTATTCCCATGTCCATCTTCACTAGATCCATGAAAATTGGATCCCTTTCAATTCTCATATTGTTCAAAACTCCATGGTCTTTTCTACTTAAAGCATCTGCCACCTTGTTTGCCTTCCCCGGGTGGTAGTGTATCGTACAATCATAATCCTTGAGTAATTCAAGCCATCTCCTTTGCCTCATGTTGAGTTCTTTTTGTGAGAAAATATACTTCAAACTCTTGTGATCAGTATAAATCTCACATTTTTCACCATAGAGGTAGTGCCTCCATATCTTCAAAGCAAAGATCACAGCTGCTAACTCAAGATCATGAGTAGGATAGTTTTGTTCATGAATTTTCAACTGTCGTGATGCATAGGCAATAACTCTATCATTCTGCATAAGGACACAACCAAGTCCTTTCTTCGATGCATCACTATAAATAACGAACCCATCATTCCCCGATGGTAGAGTCAATATAGGAGCATTGACTAATCTTCTCTTCAGTTCTTCGAAACATTCTTCACACTCTTTTGTCCAAATAAATTTAACCCCTTTACGTGTCAGCTTTGTTAATGGGTTAGCCAATCGGGAAAAATTCTGGACGAAACGTCGATAATAACCTGCCAAACCAATAAAACTACGTACCTCAGTTATACTCGTAGGTGCTGGCCATTCTTGGATTGCCTTGGTCTTAGAAGGATCAACAGAGATTCCATCTTTAGAGACAATATGGCCAAGAAAAGAAATCTCCTGAAGCCAGAATTCACACTTGCTAAACTTTCCATATAATTCATGCCTCCTCAGAGTCTTCAAGATAATGCGCAAGTGATTTTCATGATCTTCGTAGGTTTTGGAGTATACCAAGATATCATCAATAAATACCACCACAAATTCATCGAGATACTCCTTGAAAACTCTATTAATCAGATCCATGAATACAGAGGGTGCATTAGTCAATCCAAACGGCATTACAGTAAACTCGTAATGCCCGTACCTGGTTCGAAATGCTGTTTTCGGAATGTCTTCCTTCTTCACACACAACTGATGGTATCCAGATCGAAGGTCAATCTTTGAAAAGTATTGAGCTCCATGCAGTTGGTCAAATAAATCATCAATACGAGGTAGGGGATACTTGTTATTTATCGTTATAGCATTGATCTCCCTGTAGTCGATACATAACCTCATAGATCCATCTTTCTTTTTAACAAAAAGAACAGGGGCTCCCCATGGAGAAACACTAGGGTGAATAAATACCTTATTACTCAATTCCTCTAGTTGTTTCTTTAGTTCGACTAGCTCTACAGTGGCCATTCTATAAGGGGTCTTCGATATAGGCCTTGATCCAAGAATCAAATCAATAGAAAACTCAACTTCTCGTTCTGGAGGATGTCCAGGTAAATCTTCCGGAAATACATCTAAAAATTCTTTCACAATAGGTACATCCTCTATTTGAACATTCCTTTCCTCACCGACAGTTATTTCATTCTCTTCCTCCCCGATAATTGAATTTAGTTGAGCTATTGAGGGTGGATCTAAATAAGAATTAGGTGGTGACGATTCTGCTCTAAAAATAAGGTGTTCCTTATCATTATCATCAAGAATCGTAACCTCTTTCTTCTTACAATAAATCTTCGCATCATAGTCCGAAATCCAGTCCATACCGAGGATTATATCAAACTCGATCATAGGTATGACGATGAGATCAGCAGATAAAGAAAATTTATGTGCTCTAATGGGGACTGATTCACAAAACTTTGTTGCAACGATACTTCCCTTAGGAGTTTTAACTGACAACTCCCTTATTAAATCAAATTGGAAATATCTAATTTTCTTAGCAAACTGGGAAGATATGAAACAATGCGATGATCCAGAATCAAATAATGCATTTGCTAAACTTGAGGAAACCATTAAATTACCTGCCACCACGTCTTTCGGAGCTTCTACCTCAGCAGTAGTGATAGCATAAGCCTGGCCTTGATCCCTTGGCCTTTTCTGAGGCAAGTTCTCCTGACTCTTAGGACATGCATTTGCATAATGCCCCATCTCCCTGCAATTGTAGCACTGAACGTTGGTAGCTTCCTTCTTCCCCTTGCAATCATGAGCTTGGTGGCCTTTTTCACCACACTTGTAACAGACTCCCATTCCCTTCAAGCAAGTACCAGGATGTTTCTTCCCGCATTTACCACAAGATGGATATTCAACCTTTCCCTTCTTCCCCTTATTTCCATTCCCAGATTGATCAGCAGGTCTCTTCTTCTCTTGCTTTGCTTTAAAGTCATAAGACTTAGAGAATTCCTTTTCGGTCTTTATAGCACATGAGACAATGTCTTCGTACGATGAAAAGGATTGTGAGACTAATGCTCGACGGAGAAATGGTTTTAACCCATCAAAGAAACGATCAATCTTACTTCTTGGGTTGCGAATATAATCTCCAGCATACCTCGCTAACCTTGTAAAGTTAGCCTCATACTTTGTGACATTCTCATCCTCCTTTTGTCTCAGACTCAGAAATTGTCTTTCCATATCCGCTCGATGGTCGCGAGGGAAGTATTTTTCTAAAAACAGATCTTTGAATTCCCTCCATTCCATATTTGATACTTCATCATCTTCCTTCGTATTTTGAATCAATGACCACCATTTATCAGCATCTCCAGTGAGGCGGTAAACTGCCATGATAACTTTTTCCCTTTCACTGCTCCCCAAAGCCTGAAATATTTTCTCTAGGGAAAATATCCATTGCTCAGCTACTAAGGGATTTGTATTCCCATTGAACGTTGGTGGTTGTTGCCTCATGAATCGATCTAACATTGATCCTCCACTCTGCGGATCAGGGTGCTCCATACGGGTAAGGTTATTATTCATAACCTGAGTAAGTTGTCCCAGTATGGTGATTAGCTGATCAGCACCAGTTGCATCACCAGCCCCACTATAATTATCTTGAGCAATAGGGCAATCCCTACATGGAGTGCATGCATTTATACGGTTTCCATTTCTTCCACTAGGCGCCATTTCTAAACAATGTCATAAACTAGATCAGTTTATGAATCAAAATACATAATCCCATACTTATAAAACACTAAACATAAATTGAACTATCTATGGATATAATCCATAATCATAAATATGTTTTCTTTGAGGAAGTATATACTCATAAACCCTTCATAATGATTTGTAAAGAAAGTGAGAGTTATCCTAAGCATATCCCCCGGGAGTGTCGTAACCAAGAGTGCAGCAAGGCCCGTTGTCGTGCACCAGTTCCCGTTCGAGTCTAGCTCAAAGCGGTGTTTTCGGGTTTTACCCCTAGGTACATCTGTGCCAGAGCCGCCTCTACCTGCTCGTATCCAGACAGGGATGTATTGCTCGGAAAACTCACAAAGTCTCTACAATACCAAAATTCTAGGAAGTTCTTCTATACTAATCCTCAAAGTTCATCTTAGGTCTATGTGCTCTAATCAGAGTTTATCTAAATCTAGCTTCCAAGGTTTGTACTAAACATCCTCTGATACCAACTGTAACGCCCCGACCCTAGCTACCCAGAGTCGGTGCATTAATTACATAACATTGGCATGATCACAGGAAAGATCAAATCTCGAAAGACCGATTGGTTTAGTAGCCTTGGAAACACTAGATATATTCATAAGTTTTACATTACATCATAAAATGAAAAACTACTACAACAACATAATGTTTCCATAGTCCACACTATATTCCCCTCATAATATCCCTGTAGGTCAATCATAACTTACATCTTCACTTCCTGGGAAAAATAAAACATAGAAAAGGGGTGAGCTCAAATGCCCAGTAAGGATAACAATATAGCAGAAACTTTTATAAATAAGAATAAACATTTAAGGCAATGTATAACTAAAACAAAATCCTTTTAAATACGAACTTTCAACATGGTATGGCATAAATAAAATGAAATAATGCCATTTACTTATTCACATGGATATTCTACTAAATGAATAATCACATGCAAAAATCAATAACCACTTTCATAATGTTGGAATGCATAATGCCAGACTATCATAACCACATAGCCAAGGCCTCGTGCCAAGACTACAAATAAGATTTTGTCAAGGCCTTGTGCCAAGACACTAGTTTGTCTCATGAGACCTACCGATGCATCGAGGAGCTATAGCGGGCTCCACCCGTCACTTATTAAGTCCAATGCATTCCCATATGAAAAGGTTTAAACATAACATAAACATTCGTATTAAAACTAGCATACGAAATGTCAATAATTTCACCATAAACTATGAATGGTATAAAAATAGCACATCCACAGTCAAACATATCACAAAAACTTCAATACAATATAGAAGTTTTGTATCATAATAAATCAACTTCAAATAATCTTAAAATTCATCAAAGGATGTTGACATAGATGAAATCAAAATTCTTTTTAAAGAAGTATCTCCTTTTATTTTGAAATCATTTAAGATCCATATAAAATAAAACATTTTCTTTGAAAATATTCTTATAAGCTTGTAAGGGAAGCTTTGAAGATTTTATAACGGCGTAAAATAACCGCACCCGCCGTATAAGTTAAAAAAAACATTCTTACCTCAATTCTGTCGAAAAGGTTAAAAAGGACCTTGTTTTGAAAACGACGGAAAGATTCCTTTATAAACCTCTTATAAAAAGTCAAACAAGGGTATAAATGACTTTAACCCATATTCTTGTAAATAATAAATATGTTTTTAAATACATTTCGAAGAAACATGGATGTGGATGATAAAGAAATCCCAGTAGATTATTACGTATAAACAACCTCGGATAATGAAGAGATTGTGAAATAACCCTTACCTTGTGCTTTTCCTTTGTTGGGGTAGGTTAACCTCCTGTATAATGGTGAAATAATTGTTATTAAATTATACAAGAATCATATACATTAATATGATATCATATATTATCTTTTAACATTGCTTTATTAATAATATCTTAGTATTATCGTCGTTTCAGGTGATAATCGATTCGTTCTTCTTAAATGTTTGGTTACGTAAGACATGTTTGTAATGGATAGATTATATCTTATTCATAATCAGAATGATATTAACATTATTTTTAACCCTAAAATGAGAATATTACTTGAATGGATATGATGGAGAATGAATCTTATCGCGTTCGTGGAGACGGTAGTCCGTACGTACGCACGAACGCTACTTCCATTTAATTTTCATTTTAAAAGAATCAAATCCAAATGATACATAGGTATATTACTATTCCTGTATAATATAATATTTTATATATGTTACTTAAGTTCATTAACACCATCCTTTATACGTTCCATGTGTGGTATGAACGAGTCATATCATTTTAAGGGGGCGGTAGTCCGCACTTCCTCAAATGAAATTATCGTATGTATATACAACATGAAACGAATAATGGTATGAAATAAAATGGAATTACAGAAGCTTATATATAAAATATATATCATTAATATCATATTTAATTACAGTGCCATCATAATGGCCACCATGAGAGGTGGTAAGATGTATTTGAACAATCATCGTTTCGTGAGGCGTTAGTTTGCCATCCACAGAAACATTATGTTCATCATCCATTAGATGGAGTTGTGTGTATGTGTAGTTTGAATCATTCTTTTAACAACATCTTAGTATATTGAGGATACTGGTGTTGTTACAAAAGAAAGGAAATAAAAAGATTTTGGGGGGTTGAAGAGGAAAAATAAATGAAAATAATTTAATAGAAATCGTTACCTTTAATTTAGGTAACTCACTTTGGTTGGAACCAAAGGACTTCTTGAAATGCTTTCTGCCTAAGGGGAAGCTTCAAGGAGGAGGAGAGGGATGTGGGGAGCTTATTTGAGCAGAGTTTGGACGAGCCAAGTGGCTTGAGAGGTGTGAGGAAAAGAGAAGGAGGAGTGCCCTTTTATAAGAGGGGTGAGGGGCACCTTTGGAAAAGCTAGAAATATTAATTTATAATAAATTCATATTTGGTTTCTAATGGCTCCAAAGTTGACTATTAAAAGGTTAAGGTGGGGATAGGTCGAAAACCACTCAACCAATAGAATTTAGACAGGTTTGGGTACTTATATTAACCTTATCTTTAAGTATTAACTCTAAGTTAATTAGTTTCACTTTTACAATGTCTCTTTGTATTTTTATATAATATGGTTAATAAACGTACTATATTCATCTAAGCGACCCACAAGTGGTCCATTAATGATGAACCTATCCTGATATAAGTCTTTTGGCCGAACCTTAGATTTTTAGGAATTTAATATCAATTAATAATATAATATTTGTTTTAAGAACTCTTTTATGTCAATTTTGACACTATTCAATAGTTGATTTTTGTGAAACTCATAACAGATTGATTCCTTCGAACAAAGTCAATTAAATCAATCCTAATATATCATATTATCCTAGAAAATTAGTTTAATTCATTAAAAGTTTCATATTATATTTATTTGGGTATTTATAATATCACTTATTTTAATTTTTCACTATTATAGTAATTACTGCATCATCATTGTGTCATAAATAAAATAGATTATTTAATGTCTAAAAATTATAAATAAAATATCATTATGTAGGAAAGCTTTTTAGCTTTCTAATGAATATTTATAATCGAATATCCAACATGTATAACCCTATGTAAAAATTGTTCTTCTAAAAGATGTAATCTTATGCCATTTTTATTTTTATTTTAACTTTATTAATATAATGTGTCATTATCACTTACAAGTGGATCCATGGGGTCCCAAAATAGAACCAAAGATGCCCATGGTCGACCATGTATCAACCAATAGGGTTAAGACACGTTTTAGGGTAATTTAGTATTATTATAATATTATTTTTTTAACCCTTATTTACCGGATTTACCCTTTAACCATGGTAAATAAAATATTTACCGCAGTAATTATTCAAAATGTGTAAAAACAAAAGTTACCTATTTACACAATTTGAACATCCTGATTCCAAATATGGAATCCATTTTCCTAAATTCAAAATACAGAAGTGGCAGAAATTAATTTAAAATTAATTCCCGCTGTCAAAACAAAAAGCGTGTTTTTAAGAGATAATAACTATCAAAAGATTGACACTTGTTTATGTTCGGTTTAATTGTAAAATTATGTCCAATGATAAAAATTAAATTGAATGGTAAAAATATATTCTAAATATACTTTAAAACCACTCAAATTCATAATTTATCACTATTAATTATTTTGATTAAAAAAGTTGTTTTTAATTAAAATTTAGAAATTTTCACTATTCATCAAAATATGAAAGTTATCCGAAATGTACCAAAATTTCACCCTAGGCTAATTTTGATATTCCGAATCCAAAAATGAAGTCCATTTTGAAATATAGAATATATATGATTTCAAAAAGTAGGTATTACTATTCACAACGGCTAGTTTAATTAGTTATGGTGTGTGTTAGAACTCGAGGTTGCGTACAACACACGCTATCACATTATTCGAAGGGAAACGTACCATAGAAGCTTGGGGTGTTACAGATGTGGAATGAATTGGACTTAGTATGTGACAGGTGGGGCCCTTTATAGCCCCTCGATTCATTGGTAGGTCTCATGGGACAAACTTCGGTCTTTGCACAAGGCCTTGACAAAATGATTATTTATGATACTGGCACGAGGCCTGGACAGAATGGTTATGATGTCCAGCATATGCACATTCCTCATTATTTCTATAAAATTTAATTAACCAGAGGAATATTCGAATAGTAGAATATTCTTGGTTAAAGAGATTATGTACATGAAAATAATAAGAAGTAAAAGTTATGGAAATGTATTTATGCAGTACTCAAAGTCTTTAGCCAGCGTATGTTTCTCATGGAATTGATGTTTTTATTTAAGTGCAACTCTAATCATGTAATACTCTTAGTAATTAATTGTGTACTTTCATTTTCACATGTAATTTCTTTTACTTCTTACCCCATATGAGCATGCCTATAATTGAATCATGTTACCTTTTTAACTCTGTTAGTATTCTTTGAATTGTGCTCTTTTAATGGTTAGGTTATGGTACATGTGTTATAGAATTTCTTAAGAAATGTTTTATAGAAATTTTTAAAAGAATTATTTTCGAAGATTTAATTATTTCATTATGTTTTAAAACCCCTTATTGGTCATTTGTATGCTCACCCTACATTTCTAAATAAAATTTCCAGGTATCAATTTTATGCTGAAGAAGCTTGACAGAAGTGCCTGGTTTCCCAGAACTTGAACCAAATTTGATCCTCTGTATGAGACATGATGTGTAATTTATCAGTGCATGTTTTTGTTAAAAATTTCACATCATGTTATTAAGGCACCGACTCCGAGTATTCTGGGGTCGGGTCCTCACAAAATTCTTCAGAAATAAGAGTGGGTGGATCCAGAATCAAATAAAAAATTGATACTTTAGAGTGGATGGTAAGTGTACCTTTCACCACTTTATTATCATACTCCACATCGCTGATAGTGATCACATGTGAATTCACAATTTCTTTTTCCTTAAGAGTTTTCTAACATCTATCATCACCAATAACCTTTGGATTAGGGCATTGATTGTCATAATGCCCCATTTTCTTACACTTGTAACATTGAAGTGTAGGAGGTGAATTATATGTATAATTTTCTTTATTCGCATCATTAGACACATGTTTTCTATCAATAATACATTCAAATTCCTGACGACCTTATCTCCCACACTTAAAACATTTCTAGTCCATTGACCACCATTTCCTCCATGTTTCTTTCCACACTTTGAGCATAAGGTAAAACTCATCTTCTTTCTGGTGTGGTCTTCATATTTTCCCTTGAATTCCATTTTTCTCTTCTTATCAAACCCATTGGACTGATGGGATACTCCAATATTCATCTCAACCTTGAGATAACATTGAACAATTTCCTCATAGCTATAGAAGTCCCTAATGGCTAATGCCCTTCAGAGACTTGGTTTTAAGCCACTAAAGAAATGATCAATTTTACTCTCAGTTTGGATAATAATTCAATAAGCGTACCTTGAAAATATTGTAAACTTTTCTTTTTAGGTAAAAATGAATTCATCATCCTTCTGCTTAACCTTATGGAACTCCTTCTCTAACTTTGTTTAGAGGATATGAGGAAATTACTTATTGAAAAATAAGTTCTTTAACACATCCCATTCCTTGTATTCAATTTCAAATATTTACCTCATATTACTGATAAGGTACCACCATTTATCAACTTCACCTTCCAAACGATATATTACTAAGATGACTTTATCATGTTTTGAACATTTGAGAACTGAAAATATCTTTTCAAGGGTACTGATCCATTTTTCATCCACTAATGGATCAGATGACCCACTGAAAGAAGGCGGACACTGCCTCATGAAGGACTCGATAGAATTTTGTTCCCTCCTTTGCTCGTTTGGAATTCCTAGATGATTCATAGCTTGAGAAAATTTCATGAGCATAGCTACAAAAAAATTTATTCCAATTCTCATAACATTTTGTTGCTCATGAGGACAATCATTGTATTTCTCATTGTATTCAGCTTTAACATGGTTCCTCCAAGTTCCATCCATTCACTAAAACCAAGAAGCATAGTGTAGCAACACTAATCACAAAGAGAAAACCATATAATCAAGAATAAAATTTCAATTTAGGACACTTTACATTTTATCCTAGGTTATTCATTATCATTTCTAAAATACTAGTATTGTAACCATTACTTCAACATATCCTTTGGGTTCTTACTAAGGTTTTCTCATCCTAGTTTCCAAATTTTAACTATACCTTTCCTCCGATACCAACTATAACGACCCATAATTTACATACATTGATATTACCTAAAAATTAATTAATATTCATTAAAAAATGTAACAAATCCACTATAGGACCGTATAGGTATAGTGTCTTTAGAAACTGGGAAACATAAACAACTGGTTCATAAGACATCTTCATTGTCTCTTACTTATTTCATCATAACTAGACCTTTTTATGACATATCTTACTCAATACCCCTCTTCATGAACTGGGGAAAAGAAACATATGAAAGGGTGATCTCTGATACCCATTAAGGGTATATAAGGGATATTTCAATTATATCATAATCATAATACATAAGAACATAACATTTGAAAATATTATCCTGTATATGAAAGATCATGATATCATGCCATGGGTTAAATCATAAAATTTCATAAGAATCGATGAACATAATTCCAAAAGTCATAACATAAGACATGAAATTTTGTTTCATACACATAATAATATAAAATAATTTCATATTAGTCAAGGCTCATTGACAAGACCATTATATCAGAAAAATTCCACTATTGAACTGAGTTCACTCCTCATTCCATCCCTGTACTACTGAACCAATATCATTTCGCATTCCAACCATGTCTATCTCATGAGATATAAATCTTTACCCAATCCATTTTAGGGAGATATAGGTCACACCCATCTCATAATTAAATCATTCTTACTTGTTCCACAAAAACATAAATCAATCCTCACAGCCTAACCCAGATAATAAAATGGGTTTCTTAAACATCATTCCATCAAAATCCATATAAAACAAATGGATTTAATAAATATAATTTCATCATAAACACAATAAATTCATAGTGATAATAGGGATATAAACATAACATTATAATTCCATCTTAGATGGAAAATAATTTTTATAAAACATTTGAAATTAATTCTTGAGGAAAATATCCTTTCTTCTTCAAAAATATTTTCTTTTCTAAAAATAAAAATCAATTTTAAAAGAAAATAATTTATTTGAAAATAAACTTGAAATATTTTAAAGTAATATTAATGTAAATAAGGATTTATCAAAGTTTAAAAATTCATTCATATCGTATAAGTTAAAAGAAAACATTCTTCTCATAGTTTTGTCAGAAATTCAAAAAGTACTTCGTATTGAAAACGACAAAAGATTCCTTTCATAGAATTTCATAAAAATTCACCAATGGATAAAATTTAATTTAAAAAATATTATAATTATATAAATATTATTTTATAATAAATAGGTATAAAATATGTACATGGATGATAAATATACTCTAGTAAATACTTACGTATAAACAATCTTAGATAATAATGAAATTGAGAAATTATCCCTTACCTTAGGTCTGATTTCCTTTATATGTATCTAAACTTCCTGTATAATAATTAAATAATTTAATTGAATTATTTTAAAATCATATTAATTTTTATGATATCATATATGATCATACTATCATCTGTTTGTTAGTAACTTTATTACTCGTCCATCGGGTGTCAACTTCTTTATTTTCTTATGCATGTTTTGTCAGATAAGTTCTTGTACCTATTGTTAGGTTATAGTTATATCATTTACATAATTGTATTATTATAATATATATCATATTTATTCATTAAATACATTTATATAATCATTATTTAATTAAGATCATGTAGAATGATTCATATCGCTTCGTAGAGACGGTAGGTCATACCTACGCACGAGCAACGATATCATTCCCATAAATGTTGAATGGTATTGAATTGGATGGTGTATAATATTTTAGAATCAATATAATGTTTTAATAATAATATATAGTTATTATTCCATCATTATACCCATCCAAGTAAGATGGTGGTGAAAAATAGATTACACCACGGCATTGAGACGGTAAGTTGTACGTATGCACGAGTGGTGATTTTTTTCATAGGATGGATAAAAGATGGAATATGGTTGTTTCATAATCATAATAACATCTCAATATATAATTGATAGTGTATTTATTACGTTATAATTAAACAACTAATTAATATGAAGTGAACGAAGAAATAAGTATGAAAGAATTGGTAGAGGAGATTACCTCTTCTTTGACATGCTCCCTCTGAATCTCCCCTTAAAGCATTAGATTTGGTCATTGAAGAATCACAAAACCTCTATAATGTAAATAGGGAAGTTGATAAAGGAAATTGGTAGAAAATGGTGGATATTTAAGGCTCAAAGTGAATTTAAAAGGTGAGGGAGTAGGTGCCCTTTTATAATTGAGGCGAGGGGCACTTTTGGGATCTCCAACTAAATTAAATTATAATAAAATACATACCCATCAAAAAAACTCCAAAATGTCCCAATTTAGAATATGAGATGAGATAGGGTTTTAATATCATTAAACCATAAATTTTAGACAAGTTTTTCTATCAATTTAAACCTTATCATTTTAATTAACACATAGTTATTCTATATAATTGTTTACTAGGGAAAGAAATATTTCAATATTAAAAGGGTGAAATATTTAATTATTTAATATAAATTAGACTATAAATAAATAACTTAGAACATTTTAGAAAATAAAATAATTATTATATTTTTTAAAATATTTTTATGGTTTTTAAATAATTTAATAAAACATTAATTTGACAAATGATCAATAGTGTCAAATTTGACACTATTCAATTAATTAATTTTTAAACATATTAAAATAATAAGATAAATTCAAAAAAAAATTAATTATACTACAAATAGGAAAAGGTAATATAGATAATTCATCAGAAATATTAATTATCCAAAATTATATTTTTTTAATATTTTAATAACATTTATTTCCTATCTCCGTTAATAAAATAAATACAACATCTATTTTGTGTAATTATTTATTACACTTATTTGTTGAATAAAAATTAAAAAAAATAATAAGATAAATATAAATCTACTATATTTCATAAGAATACTTTGAGTCGAATATATCTTCTATAAAATAAAACATTAAAAATATTACACTTTTTAAAACATGAATATGACAAGTTTACCATCAATTTAAATAAAATATTATAAGTGTCATAATCTCTTATATAAGGCTCCAAATGGTTAATAACTCAACCCTTGGATATTTATAGTCAATATATAATCAATAAATAATATTTTTTCATGTTTTTGGGTCTTTTAATGGTAATTATTACTTTAATAATAATTATGTTATTGATTTCTCATCAATTAAATTATTTCTGCATTATTAAAGTATAAGTCTTTAAGGTAATTATTTATTTCCTAAAAATTAAAAATAAATTATCATGATAAATAAAAAATATTTTATCTTTAAAATTATTATATATAATCTAATTTATCTTTTATATATCTTTATATTAAAAATGATATAGTTATTAAAATTTGAGTAAGACATATTTAACTTTTCTTTAAATAAAATAAATTAAATGTCCTAATCTCATCCAAGTGGCTTAAAAAGGACACCATTTAGAACCAAGAATGATTTAGGTATAAAAAACACATTCAATTACATTAGGACAAGTGTTAGGGTAATTTCATAATATTATATTTACCCTTAATTACCTAATTTACCCTTTTACTATATTAATAAGAATTGCCAAAGTTACTATTTATAATGCCCAAAAATAAAAAGTAAGTTATTTATGTAATTTGGACTTACTATTATAAATATGAAATACATTTTTCAAAACTCAAATTACATAAGTTTTAGTAATTATTTTAAAATTAATCTTGTTGTTAGAAAGAGAGAATCGGTTTAAAAAGTTAAAAGATTACAAATGATTGAAATGGTTTTACATAAGAATTCAATATAAAATTGATGATAATGGCATAAATTATATTTAATGTTAAAAATATATTCTATTTATACTTTAAAACCATTCAATAATATAATTTAATAATATAAATTATTTTTATGAAAAAATTTGTTTTCAATTAAAATTTAGTGTATTTTTACTATTCATCAAAACTTGAAAGTTATCATAAAAATATCAAAAATTCATCCAAAGTAAATTTCTATATACCACTTCCAAATCACATGTTTATGTTGTCATATAAAAATTATTAGTGTTTCAAAATCTTAATTTAAAAGGTGTTCACTATTAAAAGGTGGAAATTACCCTTTTGAAAAAAATATAGGCTTTGATACATCAAATAGGGTTTATTCATACCTTATGACAAAAACATATATTGGGTGAATATAAAAAACATTTTATTAATTATATAACATATATATTTCATTAATTTCATTTACTAATAGTAATTCACACAATTTATTAACACAAAAATACAAAAATATAATTGATTTATTTTTTTATAAATAATTGGTGGCCAATTAATTCACCATAAATTTTCATAATTTATTTATATCTATTTAAACTAAGCTAACTAGTAGGTTAAAATGGTCATTTTATACTAAGGTCATCTCATGGTTCTTTTAAACTCACGATTGTGTGCAATGAAAACTATTGAAGAATTAAAATAATTTAAAATATATTATAAAAACATCCGGGTGTTACAATAATTGGAAGAAGAAATTTATTTACCACTAATAAGTGTGATTGAACAAAAATTACCTTTTTATTTTGGATTAGAAATGGTTTGGGATGGTATTTTTTCATAACATTACAACTTTTTCTCACCGATGGTGTTTTCCAATTGTCCCACTTGAGTTCGTAGGTATTGAATAGCTGATTGTGTGGTCTGTTGGAACTAGAGGTTCTAGGTTATCGTTTTCTTCACCATGTCCTCAAGTCTTGGTTCAGATTTCGTAGGAGGAGGATTGTTTTGAGAAGTTGAAGGATACGAAAGTTACATACCTTGGAATTGTTAATACAATTCTGTTTAGGGTATCTTGAGTTTCATTAATATTTATATTGTGGTTTTTCTTTCCACATAGGTATTGGATTTGTCTTTAATGGTTCTTTCCTTAAGGGAGCTACTTATTGGAATGGACACCCAAGGAGTATTTCTCAACAAGACTCAAATGAATCCTGAATTTTTGGTCACTAGTCATAAAAATGAGTTTTATCAAAAAAAATACCATAGGAGAGTTTGAATTACCTTGTGCTTGAGATAATTGCCTTATAAGGGTGTGAATCTCATTAAGTTTATTATCTACCTTTTCTTCTAGGGATTAATGACTTACATCATGAACTCCTCGAGTTGCTGAAATTGCTCATGTACCAAATTTATGTGCATTTTGAACCATGTTAGCTATTAATTCCTGAGTGGTAGAAGAATTTTTATCAATTAGGGAACCACCAGCTACAACATATATCATTCTATGATCAAGGGGGAAAACTCCCACATAGTAGTATTGAATTATCAATTGTTCACTAATGTGGTGGTAAGGGTAACTTCAATGAAGTATTTGGAATCTCTCCCAACATTCATGAAGTGTCACTCCTTGTGATATCCTAATTCCAAAAATTAATTTTCTAATTGATGTAGTCAGGGAGGCGGGAAAAAACTTCCCTAGAAATATTCATTTAAGGTCATTCCATACACCAATTGTGGTAGGCGGATAGTATAGCCAGTCCTTGGCTACATTATCAGGGGAGAAAGGGAAGGCCATAACCTTAATGAGATCCTCAGACACATTTTGAGGTTTTTTAGTGGAGAACACTTTGTGAAACTAATTGATATGTTTATGAGGGTCCTCACTAGGAAGGCCATGAAATTTAGGAATTAGGTGGATGAGCCCCAATCTCAGCTCAAGGTTGACTACTTCATGAGGATATTGGATGTACACAGGTTGGTACTCCACATCTGGGGTGGTGAGTTATTTTAAGATTAGATTATTTTCAGCCATGTTTTTGGGGGATTTATTTGATTCACTTTTATATTGGTTTAGTTATGATTGATGAACCACAAGTGGATCCTAAATTTTACCTTATTGTCCTTCTTTAAATGACCTGATTTTTGAGTGATTCGTCTTCTCAATTTCTAGGTCAAATTCAAGTAGTATTTCTTTTCCTAATCTGGTCATGAAAATAATTTTTTTAAATTTTCTTTTATTAAAGAATATGGATAAAAAAATAATTAATAATAACTAAATGTGAAAATAAAATATAAGGATATATTATGGAATTATAGAGAGAGTGTGAGAAGAAGAGAGAGAGGGGGGAAAAATACCCAAAAACAAACACAAGGAAAAACAAAAAAAATAATAAAAAGGGATGGGGATATTTAAAGGATTACTAATTAAGAAGTAAAATAAATAAATAAAAGAAAATAAATAGAAAAAAATTATTTTTTTCCCCAAAAATGGTGCCCAAATGTTATCACATTTTTAAGCGCGTCAAATTAGCTGTTTAGTTTTGACAAGAATTTCTACAGTATAGTAGAAACACTAGGTCGTCTCTAGATGGAGACTTAGATAGTTAATTCCAATATAAGTTTTTAATTATGAAAATAAAAGGGTGATGGTATATTGGAAAAATTTTGGGTTGATGATTTAAAATCATAAATTGAAACTATATCACAAAGCGAGAGAAATAAGTTGTAGAAATTGTGATCAACCCGGGTAAGTGTCCCTTGATGTTCAATCCTTCATCAATCTCAAGGGAATTGGATGGATCATTGATTAATTGATTTTATACACACTGAAACCAGTATGGTATGTGAGTTCTTACTAGGTTACCACATAGGATTTTATCGATCAATGATATTGATTACCGATGACTGCTCAAAATCAACAAACATGAATCGATGTAAAAACTGAACTCAATCAAGGAATCACATCAACAACGTGATGAGATGAACATATATTTATCAATGATAAAATTTTACAAAAGAAAATAACATGCATATTAATGGGTTCAAGCTCCTATAATTTATCAACTGACGTAATCCATTCGCACACTCATGAAAAAGATGGGGTGAGAAATGAGGCAACCACACTCAAATCATCACAAGATCTGGGTTATTCATGGAATCATGAGGATTATTATTCCTTTTAATTTTCTATGATCATACCAAAATAAAAAAACTAAAAACGTAAAAATTAATAATAATATCATCAAACCTTGAATTTCAATTACCTTCCAACAGACATAAGTATGAAGCTTAGGATTACAATGTTGAAAACCCCCAAAATTAATCACTAGGGGGTCTAGAAGTACATGAGGGAGAAGAGGGTTAAAATGAAAGATCAGATATCTAAAATTATATTCAACATTTACCTTGATATTACAACCCATGATAATGATGGGGATGAGTGATTGTATGGACAAATACAACAAACTTTTCACAAAATAAGTCATGTGCCTAAGGGACTAGGTTACTATTCATGGTAGACTTTTTACTCCTTTATCCAGCTGGTTGACTAACCAAAATGTGTGAAAATTTCTTGAAACTCAATAGAGATGTAGGTTATTGAGTTTTATATACAATTTATATATAATCATCCCAATTTGATATCATAGGCCCAAGTTATATCCCAAATACATAGGGGTGGTCCAATATGGCCCGCCCAGAATTTATTCACATTATGGGCCTCGTTTGGGCCTCCAAATGAACGAATTGGGCTCTATGGTATTGTAGAGAAATGTATAACATGGTATTTTTAATTCATTAACAAAATTATATCCCAATGTAATTAAAATATTATTCATAGTACATATTTAATTCCACATGTGTGTTTGGGCTCTTATGCAGTTTGGCCCGTTCTTCTTGAAATCCAGCGTGGGATCTCAAAATCACCTCCTCCTACAATGAAATCCTAGAAATAAGTAAAATTATCCCATTTAATAGTGATAAAAATTAAATCATTTAATAAAACATGAAGTTAAATTTATTATTATATTTGGAATATTCAATACAAAATAAGTTGAAAACAGTGGTGTAAGGGTGGAAATAAATAATGAATCGTTATGCGGTCGATCCCTTACCTTGAGAGGGAACATATAAAAGGTTGGGGGAGGTTCTTAAGAGATTGAGAATATTTTGGGAGGGATTTATAGAGGTATAAGTAGAATAAATGTGTGATCAATGGGTTTTTAGTGGATATTAGTGGGATTTTGGGAGAGTATTTATAATAAAAGAGTGGGGAATTCTTTATTAATTTCTAAACTTAGGTTTTAGACTATATGATAAAATAATCAAGCCCACCAACCATACCATGGTTTTTCCCATGTTTTCTGCCAAATTGGAGTGGTTTTTAATATTTTATAAGTCAAATAATCAAATATATTATAATAATACCAACAATGATATGTAAGTGAGTCATGTTCATAAAGAATTGATTTTAAAACACTAAAATATAATATGGGTTTTTGAGGATTCATTAAAAGATTATCAAATTAATAAAATAACTTAAAAAATAATTATTATAAAGGGTAAATCTATATTTTGTCATGAATTCATTTTATATCATTTACTACATAACTTTTGGGCTACTATGATGTCATAATACATAATTTATATTTATATCGTATTTAGTTTTTACCCAAAAAATAAACTGTCTTGTAAAATTATGAAATATTCACCATTGGATAATTTCAACATACTAATTTAAAAAGTAATATTTATTTTATGAAAATAATTTTCTAAATATGAAATTTTACACTTTTAATTTAAAATCCTTATTTACTAAAAAAGACTGGTTTTTAGGATAATGATTTTTTCTTGGCCCTTATAAATATTACATTGGAATTTATTAAATTATATTATAATTTTAATATAAATAAATATTATTAAATAATAATATTAAATAAAAATAACATTTCTTTCAAAATTCAATAATTTATCAAAAAGGGTGTTTGAATTAAAAATATATATTTTCCAAAAGTATAATTTTGGTTTCTTCATATCAAAATATAATTTTCATGAACTCATATATAATTGTATATGTAAAGTATATTTTATTAAAAATTAAACATAAAAATTCATACTACTATAATGTAGATACATAACCCCTTATTACACCAGTGTATGTCATAAGGGTAAGGTCTGTGATAGTGGCACTTTCATAGGATGGTTCGACTAACATGATTTGGGTCATGATCTCGATAAGCTTGAAATTATTCTATAAATGGTTGTTTTAATCTTTTATTTGTTGAATTTAAACATGAGATTGGTCTAAGGCAATGCTTGGTGATTTCAAATCCCTTAGAATCTCTGATAAATGGAATTCATCGGGTATAATCCTACTAGTCGAGGTCATCACTTCTAGCGTAAGTATCAATTATAATTTATAATAACCCTTAATATATACTAATCTTAATGATTATTGTAAAAATACTATATTATTAATGGTTAATATTCTTAACATTATTTTGAATCTAACCATCTATATTTTATAATAGTCCAAAATAACCAAAGTTTTCTGTGTGTTTTTTATGACTAAATTACTTAATAATGATTTTTTTCATTCAAGAAGGGAATTTCATTTATTAATGATTGATTCATTACATTATTCACCCATTCAAAAATTTATCCCTTTAAATTTATTATCATAGAATAAAATTGGGGAGGTTACTTCTCTTTCATCACCTCTAATGGTTCCCATGTTTCTTACTCAAACTTGTGGTTCTACCACAACACTTTGACCAAGTGAGTTATCTTACTTCATAGAACATTGTCTCTATGATCTAATATCTTCACCCTCTACTCCTTATATGAAATATTGTTCTCCAAGCATACCTCCTATATATTCAATACATGTGAGGGGTCTAATATGTACTTCCTCAAGAGGGATGCGTGGAACACATCATGTAATTGAGATAGGTTAGGTGAGAGTGCTAGTTAATAGGCCACAACTCTGATGCGATCATTGATCTAAAAGGAGATGATTTGTCTTGTAATGATATTTTCCTTATTCCCAAACCACATTAATTTATTCTATGATGATATATAAAATAACACCTTATCTATAACCTCAAAATATAGGTCACATCAACAATTGTTGACATAGAGTTTTTTAACTTTTTGTGGATTTCATATGATGTTGAATGGTTTGAACCTTCTATGTCATATCTTAGATAATATCAGGTCTCATAAGATTACACTCTCTATATTTATCGCAAGATGTTAGAGTCTGACACCTCTTTCTATACATATCTTCATAAGGTTCCATTTTAATGATAGAATGAAAACTTTTGTTATATGAGAACTCCACTAAGGATAGGTGTTTATACCAACATCCTTGGAAATAAATTGAACATTATCTCATTATATCCATTAGAGTTTGAATGGTTCTATTAGTCTGACCATTCTTATGAGAATGATAAGTAGTACTGAAACTCAACTTTGTATCCAATGCTTGTTGAAGGCTTCTCCAAAACCTTGAGGTAAACCTTGGATCTCGATCAGATATAATGGAGAGTGGTACTCTATATAGTCTTACCACCTCGCTTATATATATCTTTTTGAGTTAGTCAAGAGTGAAATAAACCTTGATAGAAATGAAATGTGCTGACTTTTTAAGGTCATAAACTACCAACCAAATGGAACTATTTACTTTATATTCCATGGTGAGTCCTATGATTAAATCTATGGTTATGTTTTCCCATTTATATATTGGTATGGGAAATGGTTTCATTATACCCTTAGACTTATGCTATTCGGCCTTGACTTATTGTCATACCAAGCATCGATATACAAATTCTACAATCTCCCTCTTCATGTTATCCCATCGGAAGTTTTGCTTCAGATATCTATACATATTACTACTTACTAGATGACCAAACAAGGATGGGCTATGTGTATCATCCAGAAGTTCCATCTCCAATTCTGGTTTTTATGGGACACATATCTAGGTTCCAAACCTTATAAATCTATCTTTAGAAAAGTTGAACTCCATAATATTCACCATCATTTTATATAGATCCACATTATATTTTGGGTCCTCCTTGATCCTCTTTATAATGGATGGTTGAGAAGTTATTTGATCAATATAGGATGGTGTTACTATTATGATTACCATGTATATAATTTTCATGTCTAAAAATATTAGATCCCTTTAAATTATCATCATGGATAAGGTTGGGTTATTCTTTTTACTTAGAGAATCTGAAACTTTTTTCACCTTTCTAGGATGGTAATGGATTACAAAATCATAATCCTTGATTATATTTAACCACCTTCATTAACACATATTGAGCACCTTTTTGTGAATATATACTTGAGGATTTTATGATATGTATATATGTCACACTTATCCTTATAGAGTTAATGTTGTCAATTGTTCAATGTGATTATCACCTTAGCCAATTATAGATCATTCATTGGGTAGTTCTTTACATGGATCCTTAATTGATGGGAGGCATAGGCTGTCACATTTTCATCTTTCATGAGTATGCAACCCAATCATTTTTTGGAAACATTATTTTAGATCACAAATCCTTCCCCACTAGTGGATAATATAAGAATAGTTATAGTGATTAGACTATTCTTTAACTCTTTAAATATCTCTTCTCATTCATTAGTCCATAAAAACTTTACTCTCTTTCGAGTTAGTTTGGTTAGTGTGATTGGAAATCATGAGAAGTTTTTTAAAAATTAATGATATTACCCAGCTAATCCAAGGAAGCTACAGATTTCTATCACAGAGTTTTTTCTAGTTTATCCTTTAATTAAATCTATTTTTGAAGGATCCACATATATCCCTTTTATAGTGATAAATTATCCTAGGAATTTTACTTTCTCTATACAAAACTCTCATTTTATTTACTTTGCATATAACTTTTCCTTTCTCAATGTCTTTAGTAAACTTTCAAACCTCCTCATATTCCTCCATTTTTTAGAGTATATAGGAATATTTTCTATAAAAACCACCAACCTTTTTTTAAGGTCATCCCCAAAGACTCTATTTATTAAGTCTGATAGCTCACATGGTGTCGTTAATTCCTACAGGGCTATAAAAAATTAATAATTTATAAAAATGGTGACAAAATACTAAAAAAATAGTACTTATTAAGTCCGAGTATTGAACTCACAGGTATAGATCATATGTTCTAAATTAATTAATGAAACTGAAATTAAAATTGTTTTTTATTGGAATGAATAAGAAAGATAGTAGTAATGATTGGGTTGAGAATCAAGATGAGAGGCATTCCAGGTTCAGTGAAATTCAGGTTTATGTACTAGGGATTAAATTTAGATGGGTTTATTAAGGTTTGGTGTCAGAATTGGGTCAACAAGGATCCTTGGTCTGGGTATCCCTCTAAAGTCCTATGATTTCACTATTGGAATTGTTATATACTAAACGTACTCATAAAACTAGGTGACCCAAAACCATATTGGAACATAACTAATCTAGATTGTATAATATTCATACACAAAATAGATCAATTAATTGATGCAATTAAATAATAATCTTCAAAATGTCAGTAATGGTCATGTAATTGCAAAAATAGAATGAATTAGAATTGAGATAATGAGTTTCAACAATCCAAAACATGAATAATAAATAAAAATAATCCATAATAGAACACCCCCCTACAATCACATCACTCGGCACTAAACAAACTACTCGCTCATACTAGGCATTATTAGAATGAGAAGCTTGGGTACTCAATGAAGAACGGAGGTGAAGTAGGCCTCCACAGTGTCACTCTGTGCTTGTAGTGCTCTGATGGCATCACTCCAACTCACTATGGTCCCAGAATGTTTGAAAGGTGTGGCTGAGGGGTTAATTTATAATAAAATCAGTCAAATCCCTTAGTTTTCTCACATTTATTTTTATTTTTGTTGTCATTGTTGTGATGTGGAATTAGGTTACATGACATGTAATACCTAGATTTTTAGATGTCAAAAATCTCAACATAATATTCTCCAAAAACATGTCTTGAAAAAAGTCACATCATGTAATTGTATTACACGATGTGTAATGGTATTTCATAGCATGAATGAATTCATGACTTGTCATGTGTGGCTAATTACTTTTGAAAAAGTCATGAAGTGTAATTGCATTACACAAGGTGTGATCTATGTTCTCCAGAATTTCTAGCTTTCTTCATCTTCAAAATTTTGGTGTCGCGCTACTTCGCTTTTCTTATGGTGCAAAGTGTATTTTAGCTCATAAATTATCTTCTTTTCATTACTTTTCCATAAATACATTTTTTCTTACCATAAAACATAAAACGAATAAAATCATTCCAAAATTGAAAAGATTATTCAATTAAATACACAAATCAATACATTAAAATAACATAAAATTTATAAAATAAATACACTTATCAAAATTCCTAAAGATATCTAAAGCATTAGTGAGTCTAAATGGTATCACTATGAACTCATAGTGCATGTACCATGACAGAAAAGAAGTCTTAGGGATATCCTCCTTGTTTACTGTTACTTGAAAATATCCTGAATGAATATCTACATTATAGAAGTACTATGTTCCATGTAGTTGACCAAATAATTCATTAATATATGGTAGATGATACTTGTTCTGAATCATTATCTTGTTGAGCTCATGAAAATAAATACAGAGGCACATTGACTCATCCTTCTTAAAGAATAGGACTTGTGCACCCCATGGTGAAGCACATGGGTGTATAAACCCATTATCCAAATTCTCTTGTAGTTTCTTATTTGGATCTTCAATTTCAACGGTGACCATTCTATATGGAGTCTTGGATATTATAAAAGATTTGGGTATAAGCTCAATTTAGATCTCAACCTTGTGGCTTGTAGGAAGACCAATCAATTCTTCATGAAATATATCAACATATTCCCTTATAATGAACATGTCATCAAGGATTATCTTTTTCGTAGTCTTAATAATTTGTTCTAGATACACATTATTATATGGAAATAATATCCATTATTGAGATTATGATAAAAAAAGAGATCCATCCTCATCCTTACAATTGTATAGAACCAGAGGGATATTTATGATACATAGGGCGATTTCCTTCTCTCGACATTTTATGTTTGATCTATATAAGTAAATCCAATATGAACCAATAATTACATCAAATTCTACTAAAGGTAGTATCAAAATGTTCACTAGGAAATTCATCCTGCAATTATGGATAGGGGAGAAGATATATACTTGTGATGAAATAATTCCCCCATTTTCCATTTTCCATGATAGCTTCACTTCCATGTTTTGAGGTGTTGTTTGAATAGTTTTATTAAACATGTGTGATATTAAAGAATGCGTAGAACCATAGTCACATAGGAAATTTGATGTTCATGAATGGATTATAAGCCTACATTTCATTTTTTTTATTCGAATTCTAATCATTTACTTCATCCAAAATAGACTTTGGGATCATAATTTTCAAGCTATTACACACATACAAAGGAAACTATGAACATTGAAGGGATAACTCATAGATAACATACATTACTAAACCTATGAATTTCTATTTTTCAATCAAAGTTATCCATGGTCTATTTCCTAACATTAAATTTTATGGGAATTGTTGTTCCCTTCATGCTGGTTTATAAGGATCTTTGGAATTTACTAAAGTGTATCACATGGGAGTGATAAACCAAGTGTAAATTAAGGAATATTTATCATGCATTGGGTTAAAATTAAGTTAATACACAATGTTCCCTTTTCAAGGTTATTACCCTAAGGTACAACCATTCCATAGCCATATCCACTTATAGTATCCAAAAAGGGATTTTGTTTCTTAGAAACCACTTAATCTATAATTTAATGTAATTTAGGGATGTTTTTCTATGTTTAGTCTTATCCCTAAGACTGTAACTAAATTTTTGTAATCCCAAACCCTAAAAATAACTATACCAGGCTCTGATATTAACTGTGAAAACCTATATCATTAATAAAACAAAATTCATGATTTATTAAATAAAAATAAATTTAATACAATCCTAAAATTCCATGAGGACTAGTGACTTTGGGAAATTAGATACATATAATAATAAATTGAAACATGGGTACAACAATATTATTTAGAAACTCCAAAACATGCCCTTTTAATTCCATTGCTCTTCTAAAACTACATGGGATTACCTAGGGACATACATAAGAAAGGGGTGACCTATAAATCCCAGTAATGGAATAATAAATGAATGATATGATGAATGAAACACATGTGACTTGAGAGTCATATCGAGGTGACATAATGGGGTGATAATCATAAACATGTGCATCAAATCAAGATATAAGATGATAACATCAAGTCAATATAGAAATGTGGAAACAACATAAAACATGATATTATAAGCATAAGTCAAGGCTAACTTCCAAAACATCATAACGTAGTGTTATTAGGATAACCTCCCATACACTATAAAAGGTATCTCATTAGATAAAAAAACTTCCAAATGCATTGGAAGGCTATATAATTTTGGGCCCACTCATCACATTCATATCATATACATGCATTTGTGTGCCACATATATTATACAACATGATAATTAAGTTCATTAATTTTAATACCATGATTAAGGAGTATGTTTCATAAATTTAAGTCCCAAATAAATGAAGGATAGGTACATCTGGGTGAATACCTTTTAGTGAAAATAGGGATGGTTATTCACTATACAAATGTTTGTCATGGAAAATCGTAGGATTATTTCAACTGCATAATAGGTACACATAATGACACATGGAAGGGTTTAATGATAGTGAAAGGTGGTCTCTAATTACATTCAAATCATAAGTACAGTAAAAGTTATGTTTAAAAATACATTCTGACATGGAAAATTTGAAATGAAATGGCATAATACAAAGAATGTTCTTGAATAAAGAGGAGGAGGATAGAATCCCTTACCTTGAGAGGGTGATTCTAAAAGATTTTCGAAGATTCTTAATATAATTAGGACACCATGTGTGGTATTTAGAGAGTTATAGGTAGAGGAAATTCATGGTCAATGGGTTTTAAGTGAAGAGGAGTGGAAGGTTGTGTAACGTCCCAGTCCCAGATGCCACTGAAAGGTGCTCCGAGACTAGGTGGCCACATAGCCTCAAGCGCATCTCCCCAAATGCAAAAGGATTCCAATTAGAAGTGATGGCCTAGGGTGTGTCTATGGAGAGACTATTCCCTCTTATCAGGGTGTAACAAAATGACAACAAACATACAGATCAAATAGTGGAAGTAGTATAACAGTGAGGAAGTAGATAAATGGTAATAATAGATAGTATAAGCTAGAAGTAATCTCATATACAAAAGATGATGATACGAGTAATGTATATAAAAAACCAAAATAGGTATAAACGGAAGATGTACAATACATGTAACAGAATATCAAAAAGAACAAAAAGTGTCTAGCTAGAATCAAAAGCCTTAACTCGGTCATGCACTCCCCTACTCTTAAGCAACAATTAGAAACCTGTAGCTGGGTAATTTACATTTTCCATACCTACATCCATATAGTCTGTTTGGGTACACAACAATGGATCGAACAAGGGTTGAGATACAATCCTAGTAGGAAACCACCCAAGGTCTAATTCCATCTAGTCATTAAATATATATATATAATAATACCAATGTACAGGAAATAATAGAATATGTAAAAAAAGTACTGAAAGTAAATAACCCATAAAGGCTTGGGTTCCCAAGGACATTTTTCCTCTATTACCAGGTTTGGCCTAACCAGAATGTCTCTGAATAAACAGTTGGTCTTGTATCAATTTATAATCAAGTTCATTAATTAATAAATCTCAATACTTGGTACATATCCCAGTGTCCCTCTTAAGATGTTTGAGCAACATATTCCTAACTCGACTATTTATAAGGTATAAGGCACTAACCAAATCCAAGCTTGTTCTTTGTCTTGGAAGATGTGTCATATAATTCATTTAATTTATTATTCAATTATGAACTTTATCCCATCCTTGTAATTCCTTATTTGAAATCTAGGTATCGCTCTAGGCGTATCATAAATTAAGAACCTTACAATCTTGTCCTAGGAATTCCTCATTGGAATCCTAGTATCACTCTACATGTGGTATAACTTCATTGTCGTTGAGTCTATCCTTGGAATTACAATAAGGGATCCCAAGTCACACTCTTATCATATATAATCAACTACCCTCTAAGACCATCCTTGGAAAACCATAAGGAGACCAAGTATCACTTGGGTGTATATTAGTCATCCCCCATGATTTTGTCCTTCGTAGCCCACTTGGGAGTCCAAGTAGCACTCGGGTGTAAGAAAGGAAATATCCAAATGAGTTCTTCCATGGAATTCAGATAAGAACTCATGTTTCACCCAAATCATAGTAAGAATTCAATCAATATAATTTAATTATGTTAAGGTCATCACCATGATCAATTCATTTAAATCTCACCTCATAAGGTGGATCAAGGCATGGCTAAGATTAGAAGGATTAGCCTCTTAATTAACTCACATGAGAATATTAATATAGGAAGCAACTCATTTGTAAACAATAAATTACATGGAAATGGCCAAGGGTCTTGGTGTTTCTATCCCTTATCATTAATCAGTTCAATTACAATTACATTTAATCATTTAACATCCCATGGAAAGGGGTAAATGATACTCCTAAAAGGTAAACTAAATCATATGCCACCTATAGTGGTTCAATTAATTATAAAACACACCCAAGGGGTGGTTTAAATTAAATGTTCATAACCTTTTATCATTATCAATGGGTCTCATTAATTACATAGGTTATACCTATCCATTTTAAACAAGGATTAAATTCCATTTCAAGAGTGTCGCTCTGATAATTAGGAAACCGGAACAGTGGAATATATATAAACACCTCAAATTTGAGGTAAAATCATTAGACCAACTATCATAGGTTGACATTAGAGTTCTAATCCAGTATCATCTCTCGATTCAACTCAGATCGAGAGAAAAATGAAGAACAAACGAAGACATTGAAAATAGGGAATATTAGCTTACACCTAAATAGCACATATTTTATACCAAGAAAAATGAAGAAAAAAATAAAAGTAATGGAGATATTATTGAGATAAATTTTATGCTTCTGACAGATCTTGATTCTAAGCTCAGACAGAGGAGATCCTTCAATTCCTAGTTTAGGCTCAAGGAGGATCTCTCAAATGGGGAGGTTTCTGTGCGGAGGAGGAAAGTGAAAAATATAATTAGGTTATAAGATTTAATTAAGATAAAAATGTTAAATTCACAAAAAACCCTTGGTATCATGGTTTGGTCGCACTATTGGCCAAGTCGTGCACCAACCATGTTCCATATTCTATAGGAACAGGAACTTCACATGGTTTGTACACACGGTTTGACTAACCATGTGAAAATTGTGTCTCAACCCACTGTCAAAAACTATAGACGTACCCACATGGGTGTGCACCCCAAATATCATGGTTTGAAAAACCATGTGAGATCCTATATCCCATTTTCCATCCTCACACTATTATAGTAACCATGTGGTTTTCACTGCATAGTTTATACTAACCATGCGACATTACTATTTCTCCCCAAAAGATAGGTTCTGGGCTCTGATCAAGCCCCGAACACCCCCTTGTTACCTCTATGACCTCAAATGGAATTCACATTAGGAAATAATTGTGAATTTAAACTAAAAATTAAAGGAAATAAAAGGATTTTGTACCTCAAGAAAGAACCAAGTTATTACAGGATGCTCGAGTATTTATATAAAAAGAGAGGGGAATTCTTTATCAATTTCTAAACTTAGGTTTTGGACTCTATATAATAAAATAATCAAAAAAAACCTTCCCATGGGTTTTAACCATAGTTTGTAGAAAACCGGAGTGGTTTTCAATATTTTATAAGTCCATGTACTGAAAATATTAGAATAATACCATTAGTTATGTGGAAGTGAGTCATTTTCGTAAAGAATTGATTTTAAAACCTCAAAATATAATATTGGTTTTCAAGGATTAATTAAAGGATTGTAAAATTAATAAAATAAATTTGAAAACTCAATATTTTAAAGGTGACATCTATATTTGGTCATTTCTAACTTTTATAGCATTTATTACATCAACTTTAGTCTATTGTGGAGTCATAATACAGACGTTATATTTATACCGTATTTAATTTTTATCCAAAAATATTACCATCTCAAAAAAATTATAAAAAATATCCATTGAATAATATTGACATAATAATTTAAAAAATAATATTTATTTTATCACAATTATTTTGTCAATATGAGAATTTTAACTTTTAAATAAAAATATGTATTTACTGAAAATATTGGTTTTTACAACAATAGTAATTTTCTAACCCTTATAAAAATTACATTATACTTCATTAAATTATATTATAATTTTATATAGATAAATATTATTTAATAATAATTTTATATTAAAATAAAATTTATTTCAAAATTATAGATTTTATCAAAAAGAGTGTTTTAATTAAAACAATATATTTTCCAAAAATACAATTTTGGTTTTTTCGTATCAAAATCTTATTTTCATAAACTAATATATAATTATATATATTAATTAATAATGAAAAAGTATGAATATAATAATTATTTTATTACAAAGGAAACATAAAAAATCATACTACTAAGGTCTAGATATATAAACCCTTATTACACTAGTGTACGCCTTAAGGGTAAGATGTGCGCTGGTGTCACTTTCTTAGGGAGGTTTGACAAACATGGTTTGGGTTGTGATATTGATAATCTTGAACTCATACCATAAACAGTTTCATTCATGTTTTATATTTTTAATTTTATCTTGGGATTGGTCCAGGGTGAATCCCATTAATTCCATTTCCCTTAGAAGCTATGATAAATGAGATTCATAGGGTATGATCCTACTGGTCGAGGTCACCGCTTATTCCGTCTATGTCAATTAGACTTTATCATAACCCTTAATATGTAATAATCTTAACGGTCATTATAAAATGACTATATTATCAATGGTTATGATGTATTGTGATTTTTTAAATCTGACCATCTATATTTTATAATTGTCTAAAATAACCGAAATAGTGCATGTATTTTATATAAATGCATTACTTAATAAGGTATTTATTCATTCAAAAAGGGAATTTAATTTATAAAAGTTTGGATCATTACACTCCTCTAAGTTATAACTGGTTTCCACTAATTTTATTAATCATCAAAATCTACCTCTTTGTTGGCATCATCAATGGTGGAAGCCACCGTCACTTGATTTGAAGTCTTGATACAATTATCAAAATCCAAAAACTTACTTCAAATAGAAGAATCTTGATTATGGATGGAAAATGAGTTACAAGTATAGATTTAACTTCTCACCCTCCCTTCAGTAGTTTTGTCACGACTTGTCCCCCGGGGCCCGTGTTGTGACTACCCCAAGCCCGACTTCTATAGGCCAGGGGTTGTCGACTAGTACTGAAAGGCATATTCTCTAAAATGGGAAGGAATTGCCTTTAAACCTATATAAACACATGGTCCGGGAACACAACAAGAAGAAACTGTGAAGTAAAATGTTGTAGTAAAAAGAGTTTTGAGAGAAAAGGGGCTAGAATACAATCCCAATTGGAAAGTACAAGTATAGCTGAAAAGTACAGATACAACTGAAAGGAACAGTACAACTGAAAAAGGGAAAACAGCTACTGAGTCATCCTCTGAGGATCCTACCTGAAGGGTAGGTACAGATCGCCTCCTCAGCACTCCACGTCCACCTGTCTCCTCCACGTACAACCTATTCCTGGCTCCCTCAAACCTCAGCCTAGCTACTCATCATCTGTACAAGACACAACAAGGTGCGGACATTGTCCGCGTGGGGGTGAGTATAACGATACTCAGTAGGGACCCCAAGACCCCTGAAGGTCTCTCAGAATTTCACAAGGAAAACCACAAAGCATGAACTTAATCGCAAATCAGAAGCAACACAGAAAACTCAATTAGAGTCTCATCTCTAACCAGGTATACACCTCAGAGAAATAGTATTATGATGCCGACCCACATAGGATTGCTATGAAAGCTGATAGCCAGCCATAGATTCCCTAGGCCTAAGAAAAAGTAACATTCCCAGTCATGATGTCGAACACCTCGGTTGCTGGAGAAATCCTCCTCTATCGAGTACAGTGGTTTTGTCGCATCACATAGAGGCACTTCCCACTGACCTTGAACTGATGAGGTACTCCTCCCCATCGCGTACTTTGGGTCAGCCGGGTCACACAGAGTCGCTCCCCCACTGTGGTCTACTGAGGTACTCCTCCCCATCGCATACCGTGGTTTCTCCCCACCATGGCTTGCTGAGGTATTCCTCCCTATCACGTACTGTGGCTAACGAGTCACTCCGAGTAGAAAATTCATCAATCATCAGGTCTCAGCCAGTCACAGGGTTCCGTATGTAGCATGCTTGGGAGAACCACTCCCCAAGCCATCAGTCATATTTAAACCAACACAAAGTCTCACAAAGAAGCAACCCGATGATTCTTCGTGTCACAAGGGCTCTAAAGCAACAGATGGTGCATAAACTAGATTCCCGATCTGTGCGTTATTAGCATTTCAATGTCGAGGGCCCAGTTGGATTTGGGTGTGATCCAACCCAGCTGTACTCCAAATTTCTCAAAAACTCTCATAGAGTAAGTCAAAAGGGTCGTCTCGCTCCAGGGATCCCAATGCAACAAATGGTTTGTCAAATAGACATCTGGTTCTCGAGATAAGTCCCTTCAAGTGTTTTTGGGCCCGGTTGGGCCCGGGTATGGTTCGACAAAGGGACAGCCGACAAGGGCTTCCCGGCCTGCAAGGTCGGCCCGACCCGCAGGGGTGGCTCGGCCCACAAGGGGACAGCCCGCAAAGGGCGGCCCAGCCTGCAAAGGGTGGGGTGGCGGCCCGACCACATGAGGCGCGACCCACAAGGGGTGCGCCCTTGCCGCCACTGCGGGAGAGACCCCCTGGTTTTCCCAAACAGTCGAGGGTCGTTCGGTCTTCTCATAGCAGAAGCACCACGTGGTGCCGCCAGGTGGCACACAGGACCTGCAAGGGCGGGTCCTACCGTTTCCATCACGGTCGGCCAGCGTGTCGGCTGACCTCTCCAGCGGCGTGAGACAGCACGCCGCACCATCACCCACGGTCGGCTGCCTTCCTTTGGTTGTCGCGGCTAACGAGCCGCGACCCTCCTTGTTCATCGGTAACGTACAATGGCGCGTCGTGTCTCCTCCGCGGTTGGCTGGTTCCGGCCACTCCGACAACCGCTACAGCTTTGTGTCAGGGCCTCCTCTTGCGGCGTGCGTCGACATGCTATCCCCCATGTAGCCGGTTGGTATTGCTGCATTGTCGGTCTTCTATGGAGGCACAATGATGTAGCAAAGATTGCATAGGGTTCGGTTCAGGTTTGTTAGGACTGCGCCCCCCAAATTATGTCAAAAACATGAGGGGGTTAAGGTTTTAATAACAATTGAATAAAAAAACAAGATAAACCTCACAGGATACCCCTCAATGACATCCCGCAAAGACGAATAAATCGCAGGTCAACCCGTTAGTCGGTTGACCAGTGTTCTTCGTATTTTTCAAGAACGGGGAAGAGGAAAATCATTTAAAAACATAAACAAATAAACCCTCTACCTCGAATCATCGGATAAATTCTCACGCTTGAAGGTGGGTCGGTGTTCTTTGTTCCCGCAACAGACTTCTAACAACACCGTTCACACGTCATCCTCTGGTTCGTGGTTCGGTGTCACATGTCACCTCCTACTGGGATGGGATTTATCTTCCAAGGGTTCAGTGTCGCGGTGCTCCTTCAGCACTTCATTGGTTGACGAAGCTGTGCTGATACCCCTATCCAAGCTCCATATATATAGTAAAATGGGAGGATAAGTAATGACGTTAGAATTTAATGGGGCTCATCAATTAGGAAGCTTCCCAATTCCCCAACAACGTCGTTACTTAGGGTTGGAAGGTCAAGCCATTTATTGTCTTGACACGTCACTGGCCCCACCACTTTACTTGTCCATTGAAGGATATGAAATAAAATAATAAAATTATTTCATTTCATTTCTTTTAAAAAGTCGCAAAACATAACATCTTTTCTGGACCTAATCCAGTCAAAGTAAAGCCTCCCTAAAGCAAATCCTGACACTGCAGATTCAACGATGCCCTCGAATTTTTAATCCGAGCAATGGTTCAGAATTTAGAAAATTCTACTCACACGTTTACTGAATGTACCCGAAAAGAAAAGTTCAATAAAATATTTGCGTTCACCCTCGACCTGCATTGGTCAAGGTTAGGCTTCGCCTAAGAAGAACACGCCCCTAAAAACCCAATGGTACTCTCATATTTTCAATCCGAGTTACCGTTTAAGAGTTATTCTACTTTTTCAGGAAAACTGCTTACGCGCACTATTTAAAGTTTAACAAAACTTCAACGGACCATTCCGGGAACTCCTGTCCTTAGAATCACACACCTTCAGATTTTGCGGACTCTAAATAATTCCATATAATAAAAAAAATATGCATAAATTCCAAGACATTAAAAGTTTGAGCAAGATCATTAAGCCCTTTAGAATAGGCTTGAGTTGAGGAAGAAACTGATGTTGGAGTTTCCATCTTATAAGGATTTGGGCAGACCATTTTGGGTGTACCTAGTTTAGCTCACTATTAAAAAAATACCCTATTCACAAGGTTTAGAACCATGGGTATAGCCCCTAAAACCGTGGGTATATCCTATACCCACGGTTTTAGGAACCACGACCTTGGGAGCTGTCGGGATAGACCTATACCCACGGTTTGGTCAAACCGTGGACTGTTGGTGTAGGAAATTTCAATGGAAATACCTACACCCACGGTTTGACCAAACTGTGGGTATAGGTCCTTATTTAAAAAAAAATTCATCTGCTGGGATTTGATCACAACACCTTCTGCCTACAGCCTAACGACATTACCATTATCCTACAACATGTTTCTTGTTCTTATATTCAGAAAAAATATATGAATATATATATAAATTTATTTATATTAAATTCTTTATTATTATTATTATTATTATGGAAAAATAACGGGTCAACCTATACCCATGATTTGGTCAAACTATGGGTATAGGTCCTTATTAAAGAAAAATTTTCCATTGGGATTTGATCCTAGCACCTTTTGCCTACACTCTAACAACTTTACCACTAGCCTACAATGCGTTTTTTGTTCTTATATTCAAAATAACAGTTTATAAATATAAAAATTTATTTATATTAAATTATTTATTATTATTATTTTTATGGAAAAATATTGGGTCATCCTATACCGACAGTTTTCAAAACTGTGGGTATAGGTTTTCAGGTAAAAAAATATTTTTTCCCACGCAACCTATTGCCCCAGTTTACAAAAATCATAGGTATAGGGGTGACCTATACCCATGATTTTTGAAGAGCCAAGGGTATAGGTCCTTCCCATGATTTTTTCCCAAGAAACCTATTCCCATGGTTTAAAAAACCCATGGGTATAGGAATGACCTATACCCATGGTTTTTGGAGAACCATGGGTATAGGTCCTTCCTGAAGAAAACAAAATTCCCTGAGAAACTTATTCCCATGTTTTATAAAAACCATGGGTGTAGGGGTGACTTATACCCGTGGTTTTTTGGATAACAGTGGTATAGCCTTGTTTTCCACTAGTGGTTGGGCTCACAACCTGAAAAAGGCCAACATCGTTCATAATTGCAACAGGTCCTTCTATGGAAGTAGGTCTGGACTAGACCTTTTTGTCATCCCGCTTGGATTTGGGAGTGTCATCCTTATGAGAAAATCCATGGATTCTGAACCCATCAGCCTTGAATGAACTGCCTTCATGAAGGGTTCTTATAATATGTTGACATTCATCCAATTCAAATTCTCTATCCACTATCTCATCATTTGGCATGCCCTTATCATGGGTTACCCTGAAAGTTGAATCCTAGGTGTATGGGTCATCAACAACATCCCTCATCTCTCTTATTCCAAGGATGAAACACCTAGTCTATCTTGAACAAGTCCAAAGCAAGGGCCCTATTTAGACTGCTTCGTTGAATAGAGAACAACAATCTTAACTTTCCCTTTAGCTTTAGTAGAGGCCAGTTTATTCACGTTCCACGATTTATAGTCCACCTAGGCCGGTACATCTAGTTAATTGTTTGTTTGTCAATTATTAGAGATAACATCATTTTGATTGTCTCAATACCCTTACTCGGTGCATATTTGAAAGAGAATAATGTAAGCATCATATGTTTATAACCTTCCAGGTCATCTAAATATCCAATTGGGTTGTCCAAATGAAAAATATTTCTACCAGGAGGTATTCCAGCCTACTCTTGAATCAAAGATACATAAGATGAATCAACTCCCAGTCTGACATCCACAACCATGCTAATTTTTTCACGATCCACATTCACATGAATAGTGGAAACAATAACAGCAACCCCTTTAGAGAATTACCCATGCTCTGTAGGTGGACTTGGCCCATTGTCATTAATAATGCTTCAAGTTGGAAACTTCTTGTTGTTTTGGCTACAATCCAACTCAGTTTCAGACACCACATGTGCTTTCCTCTCCCATTTGCTATTAAAAACCTATTTATTCTAGAAATTTACAAGCTCATGGAAAACTGTCTTACAGAAGGAGAAACATTCATTAGACCTTTTTCAGTTCTTTTAATCATGACCAATAGTTTTGTAGGTTCTGGGCGCAGCGGAAGCATGTTGGTGGGAGTGCCCAACTTTAATTTTAGCTTTAACAACGATCAATCCGAGATATGTCATGTTGTAAAATGCCAGATCTTTGAAATAGAATGAAGAAAGAAAAACAAAATAGGGAGTCCCGGAACCATAGAGATAGGATCACCATATGTTGGTTATAATTAATTTAATTATAATTGAAAAGAATTACCTTGATGGAATTCTTTCTTCGTTGATATATCTGGTCACGATCTTGTGTGATCTGTCGTTGCGTCATAGAATCCAAGTTTAGGATTCCTTTAGTGGTGATCCACATGTGCTCCACATATCTATGGACATCGCCGAAGGGATCTCCGGGTGCTAGCGTGGAAGAACCTTCGTTTTCAATGTCTGTCTTTGATCGCCTTGATCCGGTGGTGGTGGATCTCTCTGAGTCTTGAGAGCGTTCTTGGAGGAAGGAGTTCTTTCATCCTTGAGAGAACTCTACAGAATTGTTGTGCACAATGATTGGGAAAAAGTGTTGGGGTTGTGAGGATATTTATAATCAGGTTTGAGGTTATAGAGTTATGACAATAAATAAACATGTTACATGTTTTATTTATTTCATTAACTCTTATTGAAAACCCCCCACGTCGAATGATTAATTCCTTGACATGCACCCACACTGATTATAATAAATATCATTTAATAAAATGATATTATTTCCTCAAAATCCTGACTGGAAAAACTACATGTTTTGTAATGATTAATACATGGCATGTACTCATTTTCTATAAAACTACACAGCGTGTGTATTGAATATACATTTCGTGTACTTTTATTTTCCATTTTCCTTTATTTTCTCCACCACATTTATTAGTCCTTCAGTAATGGCTATTTATTTCTTAAATAAATGTAACTACATTACTCGCTAATAAATATATATTATTTCGTCCACAATATATTCTCTCGAATAAATAGTTTCTAAATAAATGCAAGCAGGCATCCTTAAATAATTATTAAACCACAGTCGGGAATAATATTTATTTAACTTGTTAAATTAATATTTAACTGAGATACATGGACACACTTAGTGTGTGACCCTCTAGGCCTCTTTCTCTGTGGCATTAGGTGGAGCCTGCCTAAAATCCAAGGTTAGTGTCTAGAAACACGCCAAGGAACCCATATAGAAAGAAGTTAACGCCAAAATGATGTGTCACCTCATACGAACGCTTACCATGTAATATAATCCCTTTGTCACGATATCTCGAATCAAGCGGGTTGCATGCTAGTGCCATCAACCCATGTGCTCAATTATTATTTCATTGACTTTCTGAAATTTAACTCGCCCATACCTTACCATGGACATGGATTTTAAGATATATCAATTCCATCAAAGGGCCTAAGATATCTACTTCTGTTATGGAAAAGAAGGGACAAATCCTTTCTTGCATTATCTATTAATGCAGTATTACTCATGACGCACCGAACGTATCCTACCTCGCTGCGAACAGTGTGTCATCACAGTTTTCATCAATACATCTAAGTGTGCGAATTGTAATACCCATTAATAATAATCCTAAAGTCTAAGGACCAATACACATGTCCGCATATAGGAACATCCAATGACACTGTGAAATGTGGATTTCCTACTGGTGGGTCTCGTTCTCATAATATGCTCCTATATATTACCAAGGGAGCACACCATGAGAAGGTTCCTCAATGTTTTATGAGTACTCACCCCTAATGGAATATATTATTTGTGTCCCTCAAATAACATCATCCATCCATAGAACATATATTCAAGAACATTGTTATGACACTTCCGGGTTCTTATCATAGCAGGGATCCTCTATGACCCTTTAATGTAACAGTTGTCCTTAGGACATTATCACATGCATTGTCACACAGAATAACAATCAAGATGTGATAAGGTATTTATTAATTAATAAAGTACAATGTAGTTGGTTCTAGGCTACCAACTCCAATAGACTCCCACTTGGACTAGAGCCAACTGATAACAACCTTTAACCCGCTAGCCCTCACATGATATTCATGCTTCTACTGAGATAGGCCTTTAGTCATGGGGTTCGCCACGTTCTCTTCCGTGGACACTCTGCTCACTGTAACTTTACCCCTATGATAGAAATCCCTCAAGAGGTGATACTTCCGGAGTATGTGCTTTGTCCATTGATGTAACCATGGTTCTTTTTCAAGAGCCACCACTACAATATTATCACAATACAATGTGATAGAGTCTTTACTGCTAGGAACCACATCAAGCTCCTGGACAATGTTCTGAATCCAGACAGATTCCTTGGAAACATCAAAAGCCGTTATATATTCAGACTCTACTATAGAATCAGTGACAATTGGCTGCTTTGAACTCTTACAGCTCACAGCTCCTTCATTGAGATAGAAAACATATCTAGATTACAACTTCAGATCATTATGATATGTCCAAAAACCAGCAACATCATACCCTTTGATGAAAATCTCCTCATCTCCTCCATACACAAGGAACATATCCTTAGTTCTTCTCAGATACTTAAGGATAGTCTTAACAGAAGTCCAATCTTTTTCTCCTAGATCTGCTTGATATCTTCCTACCATGCTCAATGCGTAGGCAACATCAAGCATGGTACATAACATGGCATACATGATAGATCCTATAGCCCAAGCGTATGGTATCTTACTCATTCTATCTTTCTCCTGTTGTGTCAGTGGACACATTTTCTTAGAAAGATGTAGGTCATGTGACACTGGAACTAATCCCCTATTGGATTGATTTATACTAAATCTCTTTAGTATCTGGTCAATGTATGTACCCTGACATAGTCCAAGAATCCTTTTGGATCTATCACGAATGATCTTGATCCCTAGAATGTAGCCTGCTTCACCCAAGTCCTTCATGGAGAAACACTTGTTTAACCAGTCCTTAACTGACTGTAATACTGGTATATCATTTCCAATAAGAAATATGTCATCAACATATACTACTAGGATAACGATCGCATTCCCATTAAACCACTTATAAACACAGGGATCACATCCGTTCTTAATGAAACCAAATTCCTGTATGGCTTCATCAAATCGAATGTTCCATGACCTGGATACTTCCTTTAATCCATAAATGGATTTATACAACTTGAAAACCTGTTTGGATTCACCTGGTGTCACAAATCCTTTTGGTTGTGTCATGTAGACATCTTCCTGAAGGTTCCCATTAAGGAATGTTGTTTTGACATCCATTTGACAAATCTCCTAGTCATGGTGAGCTGATATGGAAAGTATAATTCTTATGGATTTAAATATGGAAACTGGCGAGAAGGATTCATCATAGTCAATTCCTTGACGTTGTATGAATCCTTTAGCCACTATCCTTACTTTATAGGTTCTAACTTGAACTTCCATGTCTAATTTTCTCTTGAATACCCATTTTCATCCAAAAATATTTACATCAATTGGATCATTGACCAGAACCCAAACTTGGTTCTGATACATGGAATCCATCTCAGAATTCATAGATTTTAGCCATCTTGCATGTTTTGAGCTTTCTACTACTTCCTTGTAGGAGAGTGGTTCGTCATTGTTCAACAATAATTATTCACCATCCTCAGTGACTGGGAAACCAAATATCTCTGGTTCCCTTACCTATCTTGAGCTCCTACGCAGTACTTGTGTTTCTGGAACCTCTTCCATGGGGACCTATGGAACTTATTCCCGTACTAACTCCTGTGTATCTTGAGCATCAACTTCATTGAAGTCAATCTTCCTCCCACTATCCTTTTTTAGGATTTTATCCCTCTTGAGAAAGACAACTTGTCTAGCAATAGTCACTTTCTTTTCTAAAGGGTTATATAGGTAATATTTTTTCGTTTCCTTGGGATATCCTATAAAGAAACACTTTGTGCCCCAAGGTGCTAGTTTTTTTCCTAAAAAGGCCTTAACAAATGCCTCGCATCCCCATACACGTGTGTGCGACAAAATGGGTTTCTTTCCATTCCATAACTCAGATGGAATTCCATTTTCCACCGTAGTTGGTACTCAGTTTAATGTATATGTTTCAGTTTGTAATGCATATCCCCAAAATGATAATGGAAGATCTACATGACTCATCATCGACCTCACCATGTCCAACAAGGTGCGGTTCCTCCATTCACTAACATAATTCCACTGTGGTGAATGAGGAGGAGTGAGCTGAGATAGAATCCCATACTCCCGTAGAAGATCGATGAACTCTTGGTTTAGATATTCTCCACCTCGATCCGATCGAAGATTCTTTATCTTATTACCAAGATGATTCTCCACTTCATTCTTGAATTCCTCAAATTTCTCTAAGGACTCTAACTTATACCTCATTAAGTAGACATATTCATATCTACTTAAATCATCAGTAAAAGTAATAAAGTAAAAATATCCACCTCTATCTTCTACTGGAAATGGTCCACATACATCTGTGTGCACCAATCCTATAAGCTCTATGGCCCTTTCACCCTGTCCACCAAAAGGCGGCTTGGTCATTTTACCTTGTAAGCAAGTGTGGCATCTATCAAGTGGTTTTAGCTCTGTAGAGTCTAAATAGCCATCTTGGCAGAGCTTTGTCAAGTGCTTCTCGTTTACATGACCGAGACGGTGATGCCACAACTGGGTGATGTATGAGTCATGCGAGTTTGTTTCGTTATCGATTTCCAACACATGGTTTTCATAATTTAATACATATAAACCATTATTTAAATGTGTCGTACCATAACATACGTTGTTCTTATAAAAGATAAAACCCTTATTTCCATACTTGAAAATAAATCTATCCATATCCAAACAAGATACGGAAATTATGTTCTTGGTAACACTAGGCACATAATAACAGTTATGCAAAACCAAAATCATCCCAGTCAGCAATGAGAGGTGGTAATCACCAATAGCCAGTGCAGCCAGCCTTGCGTCATTGGCAACTCAAAGATCCACCTATTCTCTGTAAATCTTTCTAAATATACTTGGTTCCTACATTTTAATACAGATGTGATCCCCACATTATATACCCAATGTGTTGAAATGGAAAGATTACACTCGATAAAAAATGAACCTTTAGTGTCCCCACGCTTCTGGGTGCAGTTCCTCTTCCAGTGGCCATGCTTTACACATGCAAAACAGACCGCCTCCCGTTCCTTGCCCTGCCTCTAGATCTTTCCCTTCTTGGAAGGACAACACTCAGGGGCTTCGGACCATTTATAAGTCTTTGGCCCCTTTGCCTTGTCCTTTCTTTTCTTATTCACCATAAGGACTATGGGTTTGTCACACCCCATGTCCTTATCTACCTAGATAATCAAGGTCAGAAGTTCTGATATACTCTTCTCATTATTTCTCATGTTTTAGTTGACAATAAATCTTGAAAAGGTCTTGGGAAATGACGAGAGGATGAGATCTGTACGCAACTCATTCGGGAATTTAATCCCTAAGATGTCCAGGCGTTCGATGTAGCCAATAAGCTTGACTACATGAGGCCCAGCTGGCACAGACTCTCCAAGCTTAGTTGTAAACAAAGCATTGGAGATCTCATATCTCTCTTGTCTCTCCCTCTCTTGGTAGATATCCTTAAGGTGAGACATCATGCTATACTCGACCATGTTTTCATGTTGCTTCAAGAGATCATTAGACATGGCTGATAGCATGAAACACTGGACATATGTGGCATCATCCATGTGTTTCATGTAGAGAGATAGCTCCTCATCACTGGTCTCCTTTCCAGGGGCCACTGGAATAGGCTCTTCCAGCAAATACAATTTCCGTTCGTGGTGAAGGATGACGCATAAACGCCTCTGCCACTCTTGAAAATTGGTGTCGGTGAGAAGGTTTTCCTTCTCGAGTATGGTTCCCAATGATATGTTTGAAGTAATTTTCTTTCCATTTCTACAAATTAAGATGAGAAAAGGTTTAGTACATTATAATAAAATTGAGACAAATAAATAAATTAATACTTATTAGTCTCCCACTATTTTATGGAAATCCAATAGCCCTCACCATTGACTTTGGAATATTTTGTTTCCTGAATATTATAGTGGCAAGGATCCATATTGCCCTTCGCATTACCCCAAATAGGTTTTGTAAAGAAACTTGAAGGGTTTTAGGTAGTCATTCCATATTCCAACTGCATTAAATCACAGCTCCTTGATCCACTGAGTGGACTCCCCAATCCTGAAATCCTTTTATTTTGGATTTCCTCAACCTTTGCCTCTTGGTCACACCAAGTCCCACTATGGCAGTCAACCCTTGATGAAAACCATGTCAAGTCAACCCAAAACCTTGAATTATAATTCCCCAATATTTGAAAGCACCCCAACTAGGGTTGGTCAAGCACTTTGAATCATGGTTCAATTCTAACCAAGATTATGGAAGGCTATACCGACTTAATATTTCTTTGAGGGATTTTATCCTTATACGTAAATTTCCAATTTATTATCTTTTATTACATGCTTGTTAATATTAAGTGGGATATACTTAAGTGATTAATCATGTCTAATATAATATTTACGTATAAGCCAGTTTTATTTTAGTTCCATCTTGCATGCTCGTTTAATTCATTAATTGTGTGATCGTGACAACACACCTACAAAAAATAAACCTTGCAACTGAAAGAAATAAAATAAATGGTATGATCATGAGCTTTTTCTATTGGTTAGTTTATCTAGATGTTGATAAACTAACCCAAGACCTAGGGTAGAATCACCTCGAACATTTCAGGTTCGTGTTTACAGCTTTCCACCTATCCACCTTTGTATCTCCTTGGATTGGTTTCGCCTTGGCTCTTGACTTGAGTCACCTCCACTAGCATGGGAGATCCATCCCTTACATATGCATTTATCTCACACACATGTGAGGGGTAAAAAGGGTGTTTTACATAAAATAATCATTGGTCGTGTAGGCCCAACATATTAATGAGGAGAAGGCTCGCATGCCAACAAATTTATTTTAAATAAATAAATTAAAGAAACCATTCACATACAAATGTCTTAGTCTAGCTCATGATCATCCATAAATGCAACGATATTTACACATAAAAAAAACTAGCAATCAATTATTTAATCGTTCTTGTTTAAGATAAATCACGCTCGAATCAATTAATTATCTTTAATTAATCAATCCTTTTATCTTAAACCCTTTTCTGAATTTCCTTGAGATTCTCATCCATCACAATTTTAAACAAATAAATTCATTCAAAATTATCTTTGTACGTAACTTGTACCTTGGAGGCAACCCGGTGAATTCTCGTTCATTACACAGATGTTAAATTAAACACATATATATAAAACACCTATCACGTGTTGTGCCTCAGCTTTACGCCTGCACTGTGGTACACATCCCAAGGGTTTGTATAATATAATAATAAATTTTAATAAATCTGCGTAATTTGGGTGAGTACACGACGTGTAGTTCTGAATACACGGCGTGTACTTTTCTTCACCGTCCATCAGAAGTACACGCCCAGGGACATGGCGTTCTGATGTACTTTGTAAATTTCAGAAGTACACGGCCTGTTCAGTTGGACACACGTTGTGTAGTATCTACGTTACACGGTTTCCAGCCGGGCAAGCCGTGTACAGTGTACACAGTCCAATCCCATCCCAAAGGGACTACAGGCTGTGTTCAGTGGACCACACGGTGTGTAATCTGGAAACCGTGTGCCACCTGTTCCTGGTCAACACATAGTGTCATAAATGACTTAGATAGGATCCAATACACGGCCTGATTTTGGCAGACCAGTCCAATGCTTTGAACCTAGACTACACAACGTGTACTTCCGAATACACGCTGTGTATTTTGGTGTTGTACGGCCAGGAACATTTGTCACCTATGGATGATTTCCTCTATTTTATTTTAATCAAAATTAAAAGAAAAATTTGTTTCTATAAGGTGAACGAGAAACGAGAGGGGAGGAACAGATCTCAAGATTCAGATTTTAAAGAACGATTAACTTGAATTGAAACAACTAAATTATTAAATGCGTAAATCACCAATGAAAAACTAAATAATTATAATCAACGATATGACCACTCTGATACCACTTGTAGGTTCCGGGCGTAGTGGAATCGTGTTGGTGGGAGTGCCCAACTTTAATTTTAGCATTAACAACGATCAATCCGAGATCTGTCACGATGTAAAACGTCGGATCTTCAGAATAGAATGAAGAATGAAAAACAAAAGAGGGAGTCCTGGAACCATACATATAGGATCATTATATGTTGGTTATAATTAATTTAATTATAATTGACAAGAATTAACTTGATTAAATTCTTTCTTCGATGATGTCTCTGGTCACGATATTTTGTGATCTGCCATTGTCTCGTAGAATCCAAGTGTAAGATTACTCTAGAGTGATCCACACGTTCTCCACGTATATCTAGAAGTCGTCGAAGGGATCTCCGGGAGATAGCGCGGAAGAACCTTCGCTTGGGATGTCTTCCTTTGATCGCCTTGATCCGGTGGTGGTGGATCTCTCTTGGTCTTGAGAGCATTCTTGGAGGAAGGAGTTCTTTCGTCCTTGAGAGAACTCTCTATAATTGTTGTGCACAATGATTGGGAAAAAGTTTTGGGGTTGTGAGGATATTTATAATTGGGTTTGAGGTTATAGAGTTATGACAATAAATAAATGTGTTACGCGTTTTATTTATTTCATTAACTCTTATTGAAAACCCCCCATGTCGAATGATTAATTCGTTGATATGCGCCCACACTGATTATAATAAAAATCATTTAATAAAACGATATTATTTCCTCAAAATCCCGACTGGAAAAACTACATGCTGTGTAATCATTAATACATGGCATGTACTCATTTTCCATAAAACTACATAGCGTTTATATTCAATATACACGGCATGTACTTTTATTTTCCATTTTCCTTTATTTCCTCCACCACATTTATTAGTCCTTGAGTAATGACTATTTATTTCTTAAATAAATGTAACTGCATTACTCGTTAATAAATTTATATTATTTCATCCACAATATATTCTGTTGAATAACTAGTGTCGATATAAATGCGATCAGGCATCCTTAAATAATTATTAAACCACAGTCGGGAATAATCTTTTTTTAACTTGTTAAAATAATATTTTACTAAGATACATGGACACGCTTAGTGTGTGGCCCTCTAGGTCTCTTTCTCAGTGGCATTAGGCATAGCCTGCCTAAAGTCAAAGGTTAGCATCTAGGAACACACCAAGGAACCCATAGAGAATAAAGTTAACACCGCAATGACGTGTCACCTTATACGAACACTTACCGTGTGATATAATCCCTTTGTCATGATATCTCGAATCAAGCAGTTTGCATGCTAGTGTCATCAACTCATGTGATCGATTATTATATCTTTGACTTTTCAGAATTTAATTCCCTCATACCTTACCATGGCCATGGATTTTAGGCTATATCAATTACACCAAAGGGTGTAAGATATCTACTTCCATTATGGAACAGAAGGGACAAATCCTTTCTCGCATTATCTATTAATGCAGTATTTATCGTGACGCACCCAACGTATCCTACCTCACTGCGAACAGTGTGTTGTCACAGTTTTCGTCAATACATCTAAGTGCGTGAGTTTTAATACCCATTAATAATAATCTTAAAGTCTAAGGACCAATACACACGTCCGTAGATAGGAACATCCAATGACACTATGAAATGTGGATTTCCTACCAGCGGGTCTCGTTCTCATAATATCCTCCTAGATATTACCAAGGGCGCAAACCATGAGAAGGTGCCTCAAAGTTTTATAAGTCCTCACCCCTAATAGCCTGTATTATTTGTGTCCCTCAAATAATATCATCCAGCCATATAACGAATATTCAAGAACAGTGTTATGGCACTTCCGGGTTCTCATCATAGTAGGGATCCGCTATGACCCTTAAATGTAACAGCTGTCCTTGGGACATTATCACATGCATTGTCATGCATAGGAACAATCAAGATGTGATAATGTATTTATTAATGAATAAAGTACAAAGTAGTTGGTTCTAGGCCACCAACTCCTACAAGTTTTGTATTTAGAGAAACATTGTGGGGTATTTTCATACAAAAATCCTCATGTTAATGTTGGTGTCATTTATAGGGAGGAAAAATTATCAATCAATGGATTGGAGAGATCAACCTCAACTAAAATTCGAGCAAAATATTCAGACACCTCATTGGGTCAAGCCTTATCCCGGCCCACAAGGAATGAAAAGCACCCACTGAACCTATTTTATTACCATACATGGCCTGAAGTCCTAGAGGCACGGAGGCCTTAGAACTTGGGTGTCCTGAAGGCTGAAAACAAGGTTTCCATTTGCATGAAACACTTGTAACATGTCATTCCACCAGTCATTATCCACACACCCCCTACCAGAGTCATTGAACATGTGGTACTAGTCATGAGTGTTGATTACCCCTTCCAAACTCACTGCATCATGATGATTCGATGCACCGTGACAAGACACCCCTCCATCCCACAATGGAATGTGGGAGGAAGGTTGGATGATTGGTGTCACCACACTTATTACTCTTTCAAGCCGTTTACCCGATAATGCTTGTATAACACCCTACTACACCGTCAAATTGTTGCTTCACACCATCAGACTAGTCCCACCGCACTGAGAGTCACCTGGCAGGGCACCCATCCATCTCACATCAAGGGATGAATGACTGGTTGATATGTGTCAGTACACTCATCCCTCTTTCGATGTCTCCCACCCAACAACGTCTGCGTATCACCATGCCAGTGCTGCCTGCCTAATGCGCTGAGCCGAATCCTAGTCCAATCATGTGTTTACTTAAACTTCTATTAATGGAACACAGGACCTGCTTGAATGGCCCAGAGACCCAAGTGACCCAAAATCCCGCTAATGAATAGTGACTCAATTACTTCTGTATGACTACAATAACCGCATCTGTCGGGGGTTGAACCTTCGACATTGTGTATATCGTGCAGAAGCCTGTACCACTCAGGTACATGCTTGTTGACATTATTTATTAATAAACTATTATTACTAAATTTTAATTAATTATATTTTAATAATTTTCATAGCATTATTTGGCCATTATTATTATTAATTAATATTAATAATAAATAATTATTATTAATTAATACTTACTTATTATTAACAAATATTAATAATTATTATTAAATAATTTATAATTAATAACTAAATAATAATTTTAAATATATATTTGATGGATGGGTTTTGTCACAAATCTCAACTCAATGTTTTTATTTACCTAAGAAGGCAATATAGTGTGATCCGGGGTCGATCACTCGAGGAGGCCACTCACAAAACATTATCCTTCTATTGTAACTATTTATATTCTCACTCGGATCCACCTTCAGCGGAAGCTCATGTCATTTGTGAGGATTTGAGGCTAGCCATTGAGAAATGATGGAACTCAATCATCTTAGAATCATATTGCCTCGCCATTGTTAATGCAACATACACACCGAAGAATGGTCTCTAGTCCTTTGGTTTGGTGGTATTGAAGATCCGCTTCCTTCTTTTTTCCATCTCTGCATGCACGATCTCTTTCATCAAAAGAGAGGGGAATAAGGTTGCTCATGCGTTGACAACCCGGGTTCATTTGGGAGAGTCTCGTATTTGGTTGGTTGATTTTCCTCCTTGGATGATGTGTTTTTTATTACTTGATCCTCAACCGATTTACTAAATTCCTTTTTTGATTGTAAAAAAATAATATACTAATATAATGGGGAGTTTGGACAACATGTGATTTTAATATATAAATATAAATTCATGCAAAATTACATAACAAGAAGGACACACAGAAGTTCGTAGAAGAACATTGTTTCTCTCGAGAGTTCATAGAAATGCAATCATTTTAAAGGAAATGCAATCATTATTATAAAAATAATCTCAATATTATACTCAATTTGGTGATCAATATGTTTCAAACCACACCCTCGTTTTTTGAATTGTTATTACCCAACACTAAGAACTATGCATACAAGGAAATACCCTTCCTAAAGCCTACTATGAGAACTCTTCGTCGACCAACACTATTCAAGCCATACTACGACTTATGCTTGACTCAAACAGTGAATGGAATGATGATTCATAACAATGGAGAAGAATTGAATAGTAGATAAAATGGGGTGAACACTCACCATAATCAATATAACCACTATTGAAATTTTTAGAATGGAATAAAGAAATAACATCGAAGCACAATAACTCAAGCAAAACTACTCTCTCCCTTGAATAACATTGATGTTAGTTCTCTATTTTCATGGAGATGAGAATCAAACGGAGGGAGAAAACATAAAGATAAAATAAAACAAGAGAAATAGATGAAGAAAAAAAGTTATATTAAAATTCAAAGTTACACCAAAATAAAACTAAAGTTACAGTCCGACTCTTCTCCTACCCATAGAAAGTAGGGATCTTTTTACAGTGAGAGGTGATTTTTATAGGTAGCACGAGCACACTAGTAGAAAATGTGTTTATAACTTCGATGTTTTAACGTTGCTTATTTAATAACCAACGTAAAATATACTACATTGGTATTGTTAATGTCCATTATCAAAATAACTGACATTAAAAATATTTTTCAGAATATTTTTAATATTAGTTATTTTAAAAACCGACATTAAAAAAGGTGTTTTTATTACCGATTATTTAAAAACCCGACATTAAAAACATTACAAAAAAAAATAATGATGCCGATTATTAAAATAACCTACATTAAAAGTAAAACCCTAAAACATAAACTCAATTTTTTCACTTCACACCCACGTGTTTTAACTTTCTTGCTTACAAATGCATCCCATTGAACATGTAAATTTCATTTTTTTGCAATGCGCTCACGTGTTTTTTATTCACGCTTCACAAATTTTTATTTACCATTACTAATAGTTATTTATTAATAACTAAATTTAATCACTACAAAATATTAATTGTTATAAAAAATTTTTATTATTAATTAATTATTATTATTTTTCACGGTGTATGGAAAAAATGAAATTTAATTATTTATTATTTAATGAATAAGTGAGGGTCTTCAACGCCTTTCTGACCATTATCGCCTTAATTTTCTCACCTGCTCCCACGACCTCCGTAATTACTACTACTAATAATAACAATAAACCTTGATAATACCAAGAAAAAAGATATGTTTTAAAATCCTGGGTAGCTGGGCAATGGAGAAAGGAGCGGGGGCTTCCTCGCCGCATGCTTCAATTCTAGAAGAGGGATTTATGGAAAAGTAAGATTAAATGAATAAAAATGAAATTTTGAAGGAACTATAATAATACCAATGGGAATGATTTTAAATTGAGTAATGGGTGTACTAATATCTTTTCCTATTTTAATGCTAACAAAAATGGTTCATTAATCAATTAGAACATAGACATTTTTTTAAATAATTAATTGAATAGAACGGTTAAATTTTGTGTTATAGATTAATGTTGTTGCTTAGGATAGATGTCTCCCAACATATGATAATTTTTTATAATATAATATTATAATAATGTTTGGCCGTGAATAAGGTACACGTTAATTAAATTGAAACATTGTATGAAAAGTGTCTTTGATGGACATCGTAGTTTTTTACATCAACATCAATATCAGTTATGGACGAAAGCATTCTATGGTAACTCAAAATAAGGTGTCACCTTCTCCATTAATATGCAATGAATAACTTGAGAAGGCAAAACATTTTTTCACTATCGTTAATAAACCTTTACCCAAAAACCTTACACCTATAACTTGTAAAAAAAATTAGTTTTTTTTTAATTTTCTTATTAGAAAATTTTGTCGGAAATAAAGTTTTATCATATCAAGAAAAATGTATATGTTACTCAACGAATAAGGAAAGACCAAAGATGACATCAAGACATGATTAAATATGGTTTATATGAGGATAAGGAAAGAGTTGACACAAATGATTATGGGAAGACATAGGTGTCTTATACTCTTTCCTCACAAAGGAAATTTAAGTTTTTCAATTTTTTTATCGATGTACTACTAAAAATATGACTTTTAAAAGAACGTAAAAAGAGCATTTATAGTGCTAGAAATGTGTTGATAATTGAAGTAATATTAAAAGGGATGCAACTTATCAGTGCTAAAAAACATTGTTAAATGCCCATTTTATCAGCGCTGAAAACGCTGATAAAAGTTAAAAAAATCCTACAAATTAGAGGGCCACCCCCCACACCCTGAACATCGCTAGGAAGCCCCCATAATTTAACACCGCTAGAGCCGTTTCACCCACCTATGTGCGCCTCTCCCTTTGATGGGTTTCGAAACTAAGACCCCCCTTATACCCCTACACCCTTTCCACTCACCTATGTTGTTTTCTTCTCTATTTTATGATATGTCTTTATATTTATATATATTTCGTTACATTTTTTATCTATCTATCTCTATATATGTATTTAAATACATATATAAAATATGTTTTTTGTGTGTATAAATAAATACATACATACATACATATATTTATATATATATGTGCATCTATAATGCATGTTTGTATTTATTTACATATATTATATATTTATATTTATATACATATATTAGAATATATAAATATACACACACACACACACATATTATATATATATATATATTAATTTTATAGGTATATAAATATTCATACATTTGTATTTTAAGAAAAATGGATACTAGTTTTTTAGTTAAGACTTATATATTGAGAAATATATTTTATATGTAAATATATTTAATTATTTATTTAAAAAATTAATTTTTTATGTGTGAATATATAAAAAATATGTATATATTGTTATATACTTGATTATAAATAACAGTACATTGTGAAAAACGATAAACTTTTGAAGCCATAATATCAATATGAATGTAATCCATAAGAATAAATTCAGTCCCCACTAAAATAGGCTAATAAGACTCCTTTAAACGAGGTTGAAATTTCATCGAATGTTAGAAAATTTGGGTATCCTGACTAAAAACTCAGTTTTGGAGGCCTTATAGATCTTTCTGAGGGTGAACAAATGTGACATAGGCTCTGTTAGCTTGTCACTAGCCCTCCACAGCGTAGGTATCGTTGAAAGCTTTGATTTGATATATGGTAGAGCCCAAACGAACACCCATATCAAAAGTTATGACCGTTTGAAGTCCAAGTTACGTTTTGAACTTATTTTTGATATTTTATTAACTTTTTGAAACTTTTAATCTTAAAATTCTTATTAAATGACTATTACTCAATAATAATTAGTTAATTATTAATTAAAAATATTTTTTAAATCATTTTATCAGTCATTTTAAATAAATATCTAATATATCAAGTGTAAATGCTTATTTACCTTATCTGAAACATATTTGAAATATATATATTATATGTAACGCCCCGACCCCAGTTACCCAGAGTCGGTGCATTATTACATAATATTGGCATGATCACAAGAAAGATCAAATCTCAAATGACCGATTGGTTTAGTTGCCTTGGAAAACCTAGATATATTCATAAAGTTTTACATTATATCATAAAGTTAAAAACTACTAAAACAACATATTGTCTCCATATTCCACATTCATATCCCCAAATAATATTCCTGCAGGTCATTCATAATTTACTTCTTCACTTCCTAGGAAAAATAAAACACAGAAAAGGGGTGAGCTCAAATTCCCAGTAAGGATAACAATATAGCAGAAACTTTCATAAATAAGAATAAATATTTAAGGCAATGTATAACTAAAACAAAAGCCTTTTAAACTTGAACTTCAACATAGTATGACAAAAGTAAAATGAAATAATTCCATTTACTTATTCACATGGATATTCTACTAATCGAATAATCACATGCAATATCAATAACCACTTTCATAATGATGGAATTCATAATGCCAGACTATCATAACCACATAGCCAAGGCCTCGTGCCAAGACTACAAATAAGATTTTTTCAAGGCCTTGTTCCAAGACACTAGTTTGTCTCATGAGACCTATCGATGCATCGAGGAGCTATAGCGGGCTCCACCCGTCACATATTAAGTCCAATGCATTCCCATATGAAAAGGATTAAACATAACATAAACATTCGTATTAAAACTAGCATAAGAAATGTCAATAAATTCACCATAAACTATGAATGGTATAAAAAATAGCACATCCACAGTCAAACATATCACAAAACCTTCAATACAATATAGAATATTTGTATAATAAATCAACTTCAAATAAGCGTAAAATCCATCAAAGGATGTTGACATAGATGAAATCAAAACTCTTTTTAGAGAAATATCTCTTTCTATTTTGAAATCATTTAAGAGTCATATATTTATAAAATAAAACATTTTCTTTTGAAAATATTCTTATAATCTTGTAAGGGAAGCTTCGACGATTTTATAACGGCAAAAAATAACCACACCCTCCGTATAAGTAAAAAAAACATTCTTACCTTAATTTTGTCGAAAAGGATAAAAGCACCTTGTTTGGAAAACGACGGAAAGATTCATTTATAAACCTCTTATAAAAATTCAAACAAGGGTATAAATGACTTTAACCCATATTCTAGTAAATAGTAAAAATGTTTTGAAATTCATTTTTAAGAAACATGGATGTGGATGATAAAGAGATCCCAGTAGATTATTACGTATAAACAACCTCGGATAATTAAGAGATTGTAAAATAACCCTTACCTTGTAATTTTCCTTGGTTAGGGTAGGTTAACCTCTTGTATAATGGTGAAACAATTTTTATTAAATTATACAAGAATCATATACATTAATATGATATCATATATGATCTTTTAACATTGATTTGTTAATAATATCTTAGTATTATCGTTGTTTCGGGTGTTAACTTACTTGTTTCCTTTTATATGTTTTGTTAACTAAACCATGTTTGTAATGGATAGGTTGTATCATGATCATATCCATAATTATATCAAGTCCTTAGATACTATTATTAATCATCAAATGAGAATTATACTTGAATGGAAACGATGGAGAATAAATCTCATCGTGTTCGTGGAGACAGTAGTTCGTACGTACGCACGAGCGACAATATCATTCTTTTGATATTAAAATAATATATAAATGGATGTTATATCATATATACAGAATAATTAACATGTTATATTTATTATTTACATGTGTTACACATCATTATTATACCCATCCAAATAATAATATATTGAATAACAATTACACCACGACGTGGAGACGGTAAGCCGTACGTACACACGTATGGTGACATGTTATTCAAAGGGTGGATAGAATACTGAATATTGTTGTACCATATTTATAACAACATCACAGTATATATATGATACTGGAGTTATTATTTTATAATGGTAATAACAAAGAAAGAAGAAGTGGAAGAAGAAAGGAACTTGGAAAAGGGTGGTGAAATCATTACCTCTTCTTCGGGTTCTTCCATTTGATTTGATCAAAATGGCTCGTTAGGTTGGCTTTCTGATCATACTAAGGCCTCTAGGATGTAGTTAGGGATGTTGGGAGAGTATTTGGGTAGCGTTTGGCTGAACCAAAAGGCTTTGAAGGTGTGAATAAATGAGAAGGAGGAGTGCCCTTTTATAAGAGGGGTGAGGGGACCCTTTGGAAAAGCTAGAAATATTAATTTATAATAAATTCATGTTCGGTTTCTAATGGCTCCAAAGTGGATTATTTAAATGTTATGGTGGGTATTGGTCTAAAACCACTCAACCAATATAATTTAGACAGGTTTGGGTACTTATATTAACCTTATCATTAAGTATTAACTCTAAGTTAATTAGTTTCACTTTTACAATGTCTCTTGGTATTTTTATATTATATGGTTAATAAACTTACTATATACATCCAAGCGACCCCCAAGTGGTCCATTAATGATACACATATTATGAGATAAGTCTCTTGGCCGAATATTAGATTTTTAGGAATTTAATATCAATTAATAATATGATATTTTTTTTAAAAACTCTTTTATGTCAATTTTGACACTATTCAATAGTTGATTTTTTTGAAACTCATAACAGAATTATTACTTCGAAAAATGTTTATTAAATCAATCCTAATATTCATATTATCCTAGAAAATCATTTTAATTCATTAAAAGTCTCAAATTATATTTATTTGGGTATTGATAATATCAATTATTTTAAATTTTCACTATTATGGTAATTACTACATCATCATTGTGTTATAAATAAATTAAATTATGTAATCTCTAAAAATTATAAATAAAATATCATTATGTAGGAAATAGTTTTATCTTTCTAATGAATATTTATTGTAGAAAATCCAACATATATAACCCTATGTAAAAATTGTTTTTCTAAAAGATATATGCTTGTGTCATTTTTGTATTCATTTTAACTTAATTAAAATTAAGTGTCCCTATCACCTACAAGTGGCTCCATGGGGTCCCAAAATCGACCCAAAGATGCCTATGGTCGAAAATGTATCAACAAATAAGGCCAGGACACGTTTTAGGGTAATTTAGTATTGTTATAATATTATTTGTTTAACCCTTATTTACAGGATTTACCCTTAACCATGGTATATAAAATATTTACCGAAGTAATTATTCAAAATGTCTAAAAATATAAGTTACCTATTTACAAAATTTGAACATCCTGATTCCAAATATGGAATCCATTTTTCCAAATTTAAAACACAGAAGTGGCAGAAATTAATTTAAAATAAATTCCCGTTGTTAAAACAAAAAGCGTGTTTTTAAGAGATAATAACTATCAAAAGATTGACACTTGTTTATGTCTGGTTTAATTGTAAAATTATGTCCAATGACCAACATTGTATTAAATGGTAAAAATATATTCTAAATATACTTTAAAACCACTCAAATTCATAATTTATCACTATTAATTATTTTGATTAAAAAAGTTGTTTTTAATTAAAATTTAGTAATTTTCACTATTCATCAAAATATTAAAGTTATCCGAAAAGTACCAAAATCTCACCTTAGGCTAAATTCGATATTCCGAATACAAAAATGAAGTCCATTTTGAAAAATAAAATATATATAATTTCAAAAAGTAGGTATTACTATTCATAACGGCTAGTTTGATTGGTTATGGTGTGTTAGAACTCGGTGTTGCGTACAACACATGCTATCACATTATTCAAAGAGAAGCGTACCGTAGAAGCTTGGGGTGTTACATTCTCCCCTCCTTCAAATAATTTCGTCCTCGAAATTTCTAGAATACTTATCACATGAAAAGACTCAGGTGGTTCTTCATCATAAGTTCCTCGGGTTCCCACGTTGCATCTTCCATCTTATGGTTTCTCCACAAATATTTTATCAGACACGTCGTCCGATTTCTCAGTACTTGTTCTCTCGTATAAAGAATCCTGATGGGCTCTTCGCAATAAGATAGATCAGGTTCGCGTTCTAACTCCTCATAGGTGAGTACATGCGTTGGGTCAGGCATGTATTTCCTCAACAGAGATACATGGAACACATCGTGATCTTTGGAGAGACTTGGCGGCATTGCCAATCGGTAAGCTACATCCCCAATTCATTCTAGAATTTTGAAAGGTCCGATGTACCTGAGACTCAATTTACCTTTCTTACCAAAATGTATGATTCCCTTCCATGGAGATACCTTCAGGAAAACATGATCACCGGCATGAAATTTCAAATCCTTCCTTGGATTATCGGCATAGATCTTCTGCCTACTTTGAGTTTCTTTGATGTGATTTTGGATTACCTTTACCTTTTCCATCGTTTCCTCCACCAGTTATAGACCTACAAGTTTTCTTTCACCAATGTCATCCCAACAGGTTGGTGTGCGACATCTCTTTCCATATAACGCTTCATATGGTGCCATCTGAATACTCGAAGGGAAGCTATTGTTATAGGAAAATTCTACCAGAGGTAAATACTAATTCCACATACCCTGAAAGTCAAGTGAGAAGGATCTCAATATGTCTTCTAAGGTTTGAATAGTCCGTTCTGATTGTCCATCTGTCTGAGGGTGGTAGGTAGTGCTCAAATGAAGTTCATTATCCAGGGATTTCTGAAGACTCTTTGAGAATCTAGAAGTAAAACGGGGATCACGATCAGAAACAATCGATAGTGGTACTCCATGAAGTCTCACAACTTCAGTAATCTATAGTCTTGCTAGACGTTCTAGTGGTATATCTTCTCTTATAGGAAGAAAATGTGCTGACTTGGTAAGATGATCAACAATAACCCATATTGCATCATTTTTTCTAGGAGTCTTTGGTATCCCCATGACAAAGTCCATCGTAATATTGTCTCATTTCCACTCCGGTATGGGGAGAGGTTGAATGACTCCTCCAGGGCGTTGCCTTCCATCTTTCACTTGTTGAAAAACTATACATCTTGACACAAAATCAGAAATCTCCCTCTTCATATTGTCCCACCAAAAATGTTCCTTCAAATCTCTTTACATTTTGGTGCTCCAAGGGTGTATAGAGAAATTGGAACTATGAGCATCATCCAGTAATTACCTTTTTAGATCAGTTATATCGGGAACACAAAGTCTCTTCCCGAATTTCAAAATTCCATCTTCATACACAAAGTCTCTCAGTCTCCCATCATTCACAGCTTTAATATTCTTTTGAAATTCTTCATCATCGGTTTGAGAACTCTTAATCCTTTCTAGTAATGTTGGTTTGGCAACCATTTGAAAAGGCATTGATGTTTCTCCTTCCCTGGTTAATCCCATGTCCATCATCACTAGATCCATGAAAATTGGATCCCTTTCAATTCTCATATTGAACAAAACTCTGTGATCTTTTCTGCTCAAAGCTTCTGCCACATTGTTTTCCTTCCCCGGGTGGTAGTGTATCGTGCAATCATAATCCTTGAGTAATTCAATCCATATCCTTTGCCTCATATTGAGTTCTTTTTGTGAGAAAATATACTTCAAACTCTTGTGATCAGTATAAATCTCACATTTTTCACCATAGAGGTAGTGCCTCCATATCTTCAAAGAAAAGATCACAACTGCTAACTCGAGATCATGAGTAGGATAGTTTTTTTCATGAATTTTCAACTGTCGTGGTGCATAGGCAATAACTCTATCATTCTGCCTAAGGACACAACCAAGTCCTTTCTTTGATGCATCAATATAAATAACAAACCCATCATTCCCCGATGGTAGAGTCAATATAGGAGCATTGACTAATCTTCTCTTCAGTTCTTTGAAACATTCTTCACACTCTTTTGTCCAAACAAATTTAACCCCTTTACGTGTGAGCTTCGTTAATGGGTTAGCCAATCGGGAAAACTTCTGAAAAAAACGTCGATAATAACCTGCCAAACCAATAAAACTACGTACCTCAGTTATACTCGTAGGTGCTGTCCATTCATTGATTGCCTTGGTCTTAGAAGGATCAACAGAGATTCCATCTTTAGAGATAATATGGCCAAGAAAAGAAATCTCCTAAAGCCAAAATTCACACTTGCTAAACTTCCCATATAATTCATGCCTTCTCAGAGTCTTCAAGATAATGCACAAGTGATTTTCATGATCTTAGTAGATTTTGGAGTATACTAAGATATCATCAATAAATACCACCACAAATTCATCGAGATACTCCTTGAAAACTCTATTCATCAGATCCATGAATACAGAGGGTGCATTAGTCAATCCAAAAGGCATTACAGTAAACTCGTAATGTCCGTACCTGGTTCGAAATGCTGTCTTTGGAATGCCTTCCTTCTTCACACACAACTGATGGTATCCAGATCGAAGGTCAATCTTTGAAAAGTATTGAGATCCATGCATTTGGTCAAATAAATCATCAATGTGTGGTAGGGGATACTTGTTCTTTATTGTTATAGCATTGATCTCCCTATAGTCGATACATAACCTCATAGATACATCTTTTTTTTAACAAAAAGAACAGGGGCTCCCCATAGAGAAACACTAGGGCAAATAAATCCCTTATTACTCAATTCCTCTAGTTGTTTCTTTAGTTCAACTAATTCTACAGTGGCCATTCTATAAGGGGTCTTCGATATAGGCCTTGATCCAGGAATTCAATCAGTGGAAAACTCAACTTCTCATTCTGGAGGATGTCCAGGTAAATCTTCCGGAAATACATCTACAAATTCTTTCACAACAGGTACATCCTCTATTTGAACATTCCTTTCTTCACCCACAGTTATTTCATTCTCTTCCTCCCCTATAATTGAATTTATTTGAGCTACTGGGGGTGGATCTAAATAAGAATTAGGTGGTGATGATTCTGCTCTAAAGATAAGGTGTTCCTTATTATCATCATCTAGAATCGTAACCTATTTCTTTTTACAATAAATCATCGCATCATAGTCCGAAATCTATTCCATACCGAGGATTATATCAAACTCAATCATAGGTATGACGATGAGATCAGCAGATAAAGAACATTTATGTGATCTAATTAGGACTGATTCACAAAACATTGTTGTAATGATACTTCCCTTAGGATTTTTAACTGATAACTCCCTTGTTAAATCAAATTGGAAATATCTAATTTTCTTAGTAAACTGGGAAGATAAGAAACAATGCGATGATCCAGAATCAAATAATTCATTTTCTAAACTTGAGGAAACCATTAAATTACCTGCCACCACGTCTTTCGGAGCTTCTACCTCAGCAATAGTGATAGCATAATCTTGGCCTTGATCCCTTGGCCTTTTCTGAGGTAAGTTCCCCTGACGCTGAGGACATTCATTTTCATAATGTCCCGTCTCCCTACAATTGTATCACTGAACTTTGGTAGCTTCCTTCTTCCCCTTGAAATCACGAGCTTGGTGGCCTTTTTCACCACACTTGTAACAGACTCCCATTCCCTTCAAGAAAATACCGAGGTGTTTCATCGCACATTTACCACAGGATGGATATTCAACCTTTCCCTTCTTCCCCTTATTTGAATTAGTAGATTGATCAGCAGGTCTCTTCTTCTCTTGCTTTGCATTAAAGTCATAAGACTTAGAGAATTCCTTTTCGGTCTTGATAGCACATGAGACAATGTCTTCGTACGATGAAAAGGATTGTGAGACTAATGCTCGACGGAGAAATGGTTTTAACCCATCAAATAAATGATCAATCTTACTTCTTGGGTTACGTGTATAATCTACAGAATACCTTGTTAACCTTGTAAAGTTAGCCTCATACTTTGCGACATTCTCATCCTCGTTTTGTCTCAGACTCAGAAAATGCCTTTCCATATCTACTCGGTGGTTGCGAGGAAAGTATTTTTCTAAAAACAGATCTTTGAACTCCCTCCATTCCATATTTGATACTTCATCATCTTCCTTTGTATTTTGAATCAATGACCACCATTGAACAGCATCTCCAGTGAGGCAGTAAACTGCCATGATAACTTTTTCCCTTTCACTACTTCCCATATCCTGAAATATTTTTTCTAGGGAAAATATCCATTGCTCAGCTACTAAGGGATTTGTACTCCCATTGAACGTTGGTGGTTGTTGCCTCATGAATTGATCTAACATTGATCCTCCACGATGTAGATCAGGGTGCTTCATACGGGTAAGGATATTATTCATAACCTGAGTAAGTTGTCCCAGTATGGTGATTAGCTGATCGGCACCAGTTTCATCACCAGCTCCACTATAATTATCTTGAGCAGGAGGGAAATCCCTACATGGAGTGTGTGCATTGATATAGTTTCTATTTCTTCCACAAGGCGCCATTTCTAAACAATGGCATAAACTAGATCAGTTTATGAATCAAAATACATAATCCCATACTTATAAAACACTTAACATAAATTGAAATATTTATGGATATAATCCATAATCATAAAAATGTTTTCTTTGATGATGTATATACTCATAAACCCTTCTTAATTATTTGTAAAGAAAATGAGATTTATCTTAAGCATATCCCCCGGGAGTGTCGTAACCAAGAGTGCAGCAAGGCCTGTTGTCGTGCACCAGTTCCCGTTCGAGTCTAGCTCAAAGCGGTGTTTTCGGGTTTTACCCCTAGGTACATCAGTGCCAGAGTCGCCTCTACCTGCTCGTATCCAGACATGGATGTATTGCTCGGAAAACTCACAAAATCTCTAAAATACCAAAATTCTAGGAAGTTCTTCTATACTAATCCTCAAAGTTCATCTTAGGTCTACGTGCTCTAATCAGATTTTATCTAAATCTAGCTTCCAAGTTTTGTACTAAACTTCCTCTGATACCATCTGTAACGCCCCAACCCCAGTTACCCATAGTCGGTGCATTATTACATAACATTGGCATGATCACAAGAAAGATCAAATCTCGAAAGACCGATTGGTTTAGTAGCCTTGGAAACACTAGATATATTCATAAAGATTTACATTACATCATAAAGTGAAAAACTACTAAAACAACATATTGTCTCCATATTTCAAATTCATATCCCCACATAATATCCCTGTAGGTCATTCAAAATTTACTTCTTCACTTCTTTGGAAAAATAAAACACAGAAAAGGGGTGAGCTCAAATTCCCAGTAAGGATAAAAATATAGCAGAAACCTTCATAAATAAGAATAAATATTTAAGGCAATGTATAACTAAAACAAAAGCCTTTTAAACTTGAACTTCAACATAGTATGGAAAACGTAAAATGAAATAATTCCATTTACTTATTCACATGGATATTCTACTAATCGAATAATCACATGCAATATTTATAACCACTTTCATAATGATGGAATGCATAATGCCAGACTATCAAAACCACATAGCCAAGGCCTCGTGCCAAGACTAAAAATAAGATTTTGTCAAGGCCTTGTTCCAAGACACTAGTTTGTCTCATGAGACCTACCGATGAATCGAGGAGCTATAGCGGGCTCCACCCGTCACATATTAAGTCCAATGCATTCCCATATGAAAAGGTTTAAACATAAATAAACATTCGTATTAAAAATAGCATACGAAATGTCAATACATTCACCATAAACTATGAATGGTATAAAAAATAGCACATCCACAGTCAAACATATCACAAAACCTTCAATACAATATAGAAGTTTTGTATAATAAATCAACTTCAAATAAGCGTAAAATCCATCAAAGGATGTAGACATAGATGAAATCAAAAATCTTTTTAGAGAAATATCTATTTCTATTTTGAAATCATTTAAGAGTCATATATTTATAAAATAAAACATTTTATTTTGAAAATATTCTTATAATCTTGTATGGGAAGCTTCGACGATTTTATAATGGTGGAAAATAACCGCCCCTGCCGTATACGTTAAAAAAACATTCTTACCTTAATTTTGTCGAAAAGGTTAAAAGCACCTTGTTTGGAAAACGACGAAAATTTTCCTTTATAAACCTCTTATAAAAAGTAAAACAAGGGTATAAATGACTTTAACCCATATTCTAGTAAATAGTAAAAATGTTTTGAAATTCATTTTTAAGAAACATGGATGTGGATGATAAAGAGATCCCAGTAGATTATTACGTATAAACAACCTCGGATAATGAAGAGATTGTAAAATAACCCTTACCTTGTACTTTTCCTTGGTTAAGGCAGGTTAACCTCCTGTATAATGGTGAAATAATTGTTATTAAATTATACAAGAATCATATACATTAATATGATATCATATATGATCTTTTAACATTGATTTGTTAATAATATCTTAGTATTATCGTTGTTTCGGGTGTTAACTTACTTGTTTCCTTTTATATGTTTTGTTACGTAAACCATGTTTTTAATGGATAGGTTGTATCTTAATCATATCCAGAATGATATAAAGTCCTTAGATACTATTATTAATCATCAAATGAGAATTATACTTGAATGGAAACTATGGAGAATGAATCTCATCGTGTTCGTGGAGACAGTAGTCCGTACGTACGCACGAGCGACAATATCATTCTTTTGATATTAAAATAATATATAAATGGATGGTATATCATATATACAGAATCATTAACATATTATATTTATTATTTACATGTGTTACACATCATTATTATACCCATCCAAATAATAATATATTGAATAACAATTACACCACGACGTGGAGACGGTAAGCCGTACGTACACACGTATGGTGACATATTATTCAAAGGGTGGATAGAATACTGAATATGGTTGTACCATATTTATAATAACATAAAATTATATATATGATACTAAATTTATTATTTTATAATTGTAATAACAAAGAAAGAAGAAGTTGAAGAAGAAAGGAACTTGGAAAAGGGTGGTGAAATCATTACCTCTTCTTCGGGTTCTTCCTTTTGATTTGATCAAAAAGGCTCCTTAGGTTGGCTTTCTGATCATACTAAGGCCTCTAGGTTGTAGTGAGGGATGTTGGGAGAGTATTTGGGTAGCGTTTGGCCGAACCAAAAGGCTTTGAAGGTGTTAAGAAATGAGAAGGAGGAGTGCCCTTTTATAAGAGGGGTGAGGGGAACCTTTGGAAAAGCTAGAAATATTAATTTATAATAAATTCATGTTCGGTTTATAATGGATCCAAAGTGGATTATTTAAATTTTAAGGTGTTGATGGGTCTAAAACCACTCAAAAAATATAATTTAGACATGTTTGGGTACTTATATTAACCTTATCATTAAGTATTAACTCTAAGTTAATTAGTTTCACTTTTACAATGTCTCTCTGAATTTTTATATTATATGGTTAATAAACTTACTATATACATCCAAGAGACCCCCAAGTGGTAAATAAATGATTCCCCTATTATGAAATAAGTCTCTTGGCCGAACTGTATATTTCTATGAATTTAATATCAATTAATAATATAATATTTGTTTTAAAAACTCTTTTATGTCAATTTGGACACTATTCAATAGTTGATTTTTGTGAAACTCATAACAGAATTATTACTTCGAAAAAAGTTAATTAAATACATCCTAATATGTCATATTATCCTATAAAATTATTTTAATTCATTAAAAGTCTCAAATTATATTTATTTGGGTATTTATAATATCAATTATTTTAAATTTTCACTATTATGGTAATTACTGCATCATCATTGTGTCATAAATAAATTAACTTATGTAATCTCTAAAAATTATAAACAAAATATAATTATGTAGGAAATCTGTTTATCTTTATAATTAATATTTATAGTCGAAAATCCATCAAATATAACCCTATGTAAAAAAATGTTTTCTAAAAGATATATGCTTGTGTCATTTTTGTATTCATTTTAACTTAATTAAAATTAAGTGTCCCTATCACCTACAAGTGGCTCCATGGGGTCCCAAAATCGACCCAAGGATGTCTATGGTCGAACATGTATCAATCAATAAGGCTAATACACGTTTTAGGGTAATTTAGTATTATTATAATATTATTGTTTTAACCCTTATTTACAGGATTTACCCTTAACCATGGTAAATAAAATATTTACCGAAATAATTATTCAAAATGTCTAAAAATAAAAGTTACCTATTTACACAATTTGAACATCATGATTCCAAATATGGAATCCTTTTTTCCAAATTTAAAACACAGAAGTGTCCGAAATTAATTTAAAATTAATTCCCGTTGTTAAAACAAAAAGCGTGTTTTTAAGAGATAATGACGATCAAAAGATTGACACTTGTTTATGTCTGGTTTAATTGTAAAATTACGTCCTATGACAAACATTGTATTAAATGGTAAAAATATATTCTAAATATACTTTAAAACCACTCAAATTCATAATTTATCACTATTAATTATTTTGATTAAAAAAGTTGTTTTTAATTAAAATTTAGTAATTTTCACTATTCATCAAAATATTAAAGTTATCCGAAAAGTACCAAAATCTCACCTTAGGCTAAATTCGATATTCCGAATCCAAAAATGAAGTCCATTTTGAGATATAAAAAATATATAATTTCAAAAAGTATGTATTACTATTCATAACGGCTAGTTTGATTGGTTTTGGTGTGTTAGAACTCGGTGTTGCATACAACACACGCTATCACATTATTCAAAGAGAAGCGTACCGTAGAAGCTTGGGGTGTTACATTATATTTACATAAATATCAATATATTTATATATTAATATATTATTTTTAATTATATATAATGTTTTTTTGAAATATACCCTTTATTAGCGCTAGTAAAAAAGCACTGATAAATCCCCATTTATGAGAGATACTAAAAAAAGCTCTAATTTATCAACGCATTTTTTAGAACTATTAAAGGGTGGCACTATATAAAGCTGTTTTTGTGGTAGTGATGAAATCATTACATAGACGTATTCATCAAACATTAATAATATCATATCAATGAATGATTGATCTTAAGGGGTTGAGAATCAAATGATTGTCATGTTATGGTGCAACATTTAATGATTGTTCACTACTACAGAAAAGACCTTTATCATTTCTAAAGAAGATTTTATCAAGGATTGTAGAGCACTGATAGTTTCTTCACTGTTAAAAGATCCCCTTTTATCACCACTGAACTCTACTGCCAATAAAGACGGTATTTAGTTGGTACAGTTTACAGAACATAACAATAAATAGTAGCATCCAAAAACATATAAAAATACAAAATTATAGTACACAATCAACATTTTTTCAAATAATAGAGGTATTATTACGTTGAAAAAGTTCAATTCCAATACAATATTAGTTGTACTATTATAATTTAAAAAAAAAGAATCATAGACTGTTTCAACAACTACAAACAATACAAAAATAATCCAATGCATGAATGAAAACTAAATGTAGTTGTATTCTTCTACAATAACATTATAAGTTGTAACATCTCATGATTTTACCACGTACTTTTCCTTTAAATAAATATCATGTTAAATAGCTTGTTTCACACACAACATCAAATGAAAACGAATCATGATATAATTAATGAGATAAATTAAAATATGATCGTCATAGCATAAATGTTAAATTAGGGGGTATAAATAGAAGTAACTACATTATAAATTCCATGTAGAAAAGGGGAAACAATTCCATCAAGTAGTTAAAGACTTCCTTATGAGTCTCATTTGTTCGAGCTTAGAAGAGAGGTAGTGTCACTAGGGTTTTCCCTAGACCAAGCCCAAGATGAACATCAACATGTACGACTTGATCAAAATCATATAGGGGAGAAGTATAAGTTCGTGGAAATACACATATTATATATTAATATTTATATATATATATTAGAATTTATATATATATATATGTGTGTGTGTGTATATATACTTGTCAATACACACACAAATATATATATATATACATATTATATATATATGTATAGGTATATAAATATTCGTACCTTGTATTTTAAGTAAAATGGATACTAGATTTTAGTTAAGACTTATATATTGAGAAATATATTTTATATGTAAATATTTTTAATTAGTTATTTATAAAATTAATTTTTTATGTGTGAATATATAAAAAATATGTATATATTGTTATATATTTGATTATAAATAATAGAACATTGTGAAAAACGATAAAATTTCAAAACCATAATATCAATATGAATGTAATCCCTGAGAATAAATTCAGTCCCCACTGAAAAAGGCTAAAAGGCCCCTTTAAATGAGGTTGAGATTTCATCAAATGTTACAAAAATTAGGTATCCAAACTAAAAACTCAGTTTTGGAGGCCTTCTAGGTCTTTCTGAGGGCTCAAAAATGTGACATAGGCTCTATGAGCTTGTCACTAGCCCTCTACAGTGTAGGGCTCATAGCAATCTTTGATTTTATATGTTGTAGAGCCCAAACAGACACCCAAATCAAAAGTTATGACCGTTTGAAGTTCTAGTTACGTTTTCAACTTATTATAGATCTTTTATTAACTTTTTGAATTTTTTTAATCTTAAAATTGTTATTAAATGACTATTACTCGATAATTATTAGTTAATTATTCATTAAAAATATTTTTAAATCATTTTATAAGCCATTTTCAATAAGTATCTTATATATCAAGTGTAAATGCCTATTTACCCTATCTGAAACATATTTAAAAAATATATATTATATTTATTTCAATATAAATATATTTATATATTAATATATTATTTTTAATGATATATAATGTTTTTTTTGAAATATACCCATTATCAGCGCTAGTAAAAAAACTGCTGATAAAACCCCCTTTATGAGCGATACTAAAAAAGCACTGATTTATCAACACATTTTTTTAGCGCAGTTAAAGGGTGGCACTGTGTAAAGCTGTTTCCGTGGTAGTGATGCAACCATTACATAGAGGTATTCATAAAAAATTAAGAATATCAAATCAGTGAATGATTGATGTTAAGGGGTTGAGAATCAAATGATAGTCATGTAATGGTGCAACATTTAATGACTGTTCACTACTACAGAAAGTACCTTTATCAATTCTAAAAAAGATTTTATTAGGTCTTTTAGAGCACTGATAGTTTCTTCACTATTAAAAGATCCATCTTTATCACCATTGAACTCTTGTGCCAATAAAGACTGTATTCATTTGATACAGTTTATAGAACATAACAACAAATAGTAGCATCCAAAAACATATAAAAATAAAAAATTATAGTACACAATCAACATTTTTTCAAATAATAGAGCTATTATTACGTTGTAAAAGTTCCATTCCATTACAATATTGGTTATACTATTACAAATTAAAAAAAAGAATCATAGAATGTTTCAACAACTACAAAGAATACAAAAATAATCCAACACATGAATGAAAAATTGCCCAATGATTAGCCATCTGTTAACCTTAGCCCTTCCAAAGAACCATGTGCCTGTAATACAGACTATGTATTTTAATTAATGTTACTTAAAAAATGACAACTAAATGTAGTTGTATTCTTCTATAATAACATTATAAGTTGTAACATCCCATGATTTTACTATGTACTTTTCCTTTAAATAAATATCATGTTGAATAGCTTGTTTCACACACAACATCAAATGAAAATGAATCATGATATAATTAATGAGATAAATTAAAATATGATCATTATAACATAACCGTTAAATTAGGGGGAATAAATAGAAGTAACCATATTATAAATTACATGTATAAAAGGGGAAACAACACCATCAAGTAGTTAAATAATTCCTTACGAGGCTCATTTGTTCGATCTTAGAAGAGAGGTAGTGTTACTAGGGTTTTCCCTAGACCAAACCCAAGATGAACTTCAACATGTACGACTTGATCGAAATCATCTAGGGGAGAAGTATAAGTTCATGGAAATCATTACGAGATCCACGGTAGCTAAATCGTCACTTAATACTACCACCATTTACCATTCAAAAAAGGGAATTTCCATGTGTGGCCTTTACGAACCCTCCACACATGGTAACCCCCCTCCCCCACGAAGAGGTCACTACCCTGAGGTAGTGCCCCAGCCGGGGAAGGAGGTGTTACCACCATTGTTTATCTTACCTTTAGGTCTTAGGCGATGTTCATAAGGGGTTTTATAAGTAGAGGTTAAAAGGATATAAACATGTAATTATTAATAAATGATGCATATATTTTCATTCTTAGATGTATTTCTATACATTAAACATTTTTCTAAAATTCTTCTTTTAAAAAATGAATTTAATTAAATGAAAAGGGTGTTTTAAATACAGATATATTGATATTATAAATAAAGAATTAAATTCATATTCATCTATGTTCATGATCCTCAACCCGGTTGGTGAGGACTCGACAAGAGCATACAAGAGACCCGAGATCGAATCTTGGTGGAGACATACCTCTGGGTACTATATCTCATACTGTAGCAGATACTGTTTGGTACTGTAACAGATGGAACTATTCATCCATCTGGGCCTCTGGCCCATCGGTTTGTTCCTCAGGTCCTGTAAGGATTTTGGGCCACCCTAAGGCCTTTGAGCCACATGATTATGCATATATACCAGTTAGACTACAAGGGACAAGGCTCCAGGTGATGATTCAAGGCAAGGATATTCTCTAGAGCAGAGCTAACCATAATTGGAATAACGAGAGGGTATGACATTGCCATCGGTACTGGGCCTGTGCACCTTTTCATAGGACACCTAGCGGACCATCCCTACGAAGGTGGAGCGCTGATATCATGACATATGCTGGGGAGGAATAGTTCCAAGTTGTCTTGTCTGGGTGATTCCCTCTAAGACCCACGGGTCATGTAGTTATCTCTAAGCCTTAGGGCCCTGTAAGGGTTCCACCTCACCCCTTGAATGGTGGATCATCAAAATAAAAAAAAATGAAGGCCCTCGGGCCATTCCGACCGACCATCTATTTTTTTTACTTGGAAGAGAATAAGATTAATTTATTTTTATGCTTAAACATGCATTTTTATAAAAATTGATTTTTATGAATTATGTGTTAAAATTATTTTTTTATCATTTTTAGAAATCGAATCAAATAAAATTGATTTCATATTTTTAATCAGCATATTTAAATAAATAAATGTGGAAAATTTCATTTTTAGGCATAAGAATAAGTTACCAATGTAAAAGTTAGTTACCACAATAGGAGTAAAAAGGGTTATTGTAAAAGATTTTTTTGATAAGTGATGTCTAACTTTTATATAAATAAATTTAAGTGATCTATTTTAAATGATGAATCTAATGTAATTTTAAAATATATAAAAAAATATATCAACCCTTATTTAAATTAGCAATTAATAGGAAATAAGAATAAGTACACATAATGTTTAAAAGATTATTTTTCTACAAAAGAATTTTTTTTATATATCCTATTATTTAATTTAAAAGATAATTTTTTCATATCTAGAAATTTAATAAGATTAAATAGAGACAAAATTTATAATCAACAAGTCAAAATTGTTTAAGAGGTTTTTTTTATATTTTTAGTAAAGAAATAACTACCATGATGAATATTTAAACAAAGTAAAAAGGGTTAAAATGTTGAAGTTGACTCCCTAGAACCAAAAACTATGTACATTCGATTACAGACAAATTCAGAGTCTTGAATATCAATTAATTACTTATCTCACGATGATCATTCTTCTTTGTGAAAACAATGTGATCATGTATTTGGGTACTCGTCGCACTAAAAGGTTATAATAACACCCCCACTATGATGAGAACATAGAAGTGACATGAAAGTATTTTTAAATATATGTTTCTATAGTCAGATGATATCATTTTATGGGACACAAATGATACAGGCTATCAGGGGTAGAGACTCATAGGACTTCAAGATACTTTCTCATGGTGTATGCCATTAGTAATCTTTAGAGCCAGAGATTATGAGAGAATGACCTGATGTTAGGAAATCTATTAGAGTCATCCTAGGAACACCTATTTTTATTTTTATTACATGTATATTCGATGTATTTAATATTATTAAAACTTATTATTACATACTGTTCATTATTCTGCATGTCTCTAATGTAATAATATCCTAGAGTATACGTCACATTGATAAGCTCATACCAGTTCCCCGTTATGATGAGTGTTGGTATCATGGTGCTCAGTGGAAGACAGTGGGATAGAGATTTAAAATTTTCATCACTGGAGTGATGAAACCTCATCATCTTTTGTGATCTGAGCCCCAAGATGGTCTGGGGATCTCGTGTGGTTTAATTGGAGCACACAAAATAAAAATTAACAAATACCTCATTCGATTCAAAGAACGGTCATTTTTCACATGTTTCTAGTGACCGTTTCTTGATGGATTCAAGGTGGAACCCCTATAGACCATCCACACATACATCCTGAATCTGTGTGTGTGCCGTTCATCGAATTTTAGATGCTAGCGTGGAGCTTCGATGATCACTTTGATGCCGCGTTGATCACCATGATCCCCTGCCTTCAATCTGTGAAGGTGTTCTCGGATCGTTCACTTAGTTAGATCAATTCCATCTCTATGATTCAGGAGGAATGAGAATATCTCAATTCCAACTATTGAATAATACATGGAATGAGCTTCTCCTCCATTTATATAGTGGATGTTCAGAATACCTGGTTAGGTTTCCTCAAACCCTATATATTTAACATCCAATAAATAAGTAATAAATAATTAATTATGATGAACTAATTACCCCATAAATATTATTTATATTATATAACATATTTTTAATATATATTAAATATATTACGTGATAAACCCGAGTCATTAACTCGACTCGTAATTCCCGCTAATCTTAAATGAACATTGAATATTAAAATAATATTCATTCAATTAATATTATTCCATGTATTTACTTAAATGCTTGTGAATAATTTTAATAAATAAATTCAACCATTTTTTTATATGCTCGAATAATAATGAATTTATTTATTTTTCAGTGATCGATAAAACTTGGAAAACATTCAGAACCCGTGGTGGGGACCACCATGTTTGACATACCTATTCACCAGAATATGGAAAACTCCGGAATGTGCTATTGTGTGTGACCCTCTAGGACCTTATCTAGATAACAGTGAATAATATTTATAGAACAAGATGGGAGTTTATAAACCCATCAAGTCCCCTAAAGAGATAATGAATAGTCATACCAATGGAAAACATTCTACAAACATGCACTGTGTAATATAATTTTTTTTGTCATTCGACATCTCATAAAGAAGGATGCACACTTGTGTCATAATCCATTATAGCTTTATTATTTATTGATCTAATTGGATGAAATTACCTTTGACTACCATGGATGTGAATTTATGAAGGTGCTTCCATCCTGATCAACCAGACCCAAGATATGAGATCCTTAACTCGTAAGCGACAAATTCTATCTTGATCATTCAACCAATTGCATACCACCAATGACACATCCAAAACAAGATACCTTTCCATGACTTCATTATTATGGTTTTTTCTTTTCATCAAATTATGCGATCAAATGGAACACATTGATAATGATCACACGTCAGGATACCAATAGACATGTCCATAAATAAGAGCAACCAATGACACCCAAAACATGTGATGTTTCTATTGACCAGTCTTTTCTCATGATATCAACTACTAGAGATCACCAAGTGCGAACTTCATGATAATAAGTCTCAAAGATTATGATCCCCAACACCTGATAATCACACATCATCTGTGGCCTTTTAGTATGATGTATTTGGATCATTGGACATAACTTTAAGATTAATGTCACAGTATCTCTAGGTTCTCATTATATCATGAGAATTGCTATTAACCTTTGATATAATACATAATCCTAGTAAATTACCATAAATATAGTGGACACATAAGTATTAATGCTATTATTATAATATAAACACATGTATATATCAAACTATATACATTTAATGGTAATCAAAGTACATACACAAGTTGGGTGTAGGGAACCCAATTCCAAAATTCCCACTTACACTATAGACAACTCCTAACAAGTCTTAATCTACTATCTATCACATGAGAATCATGTTTCTACCGAGATATGAATTTAGTTAGGGGGTCTACCACATTATCCTCTGTGGCTACTCTGCTAACTATGAATTCACTTCTCCAAGTAAAATCCCTCAAGAGATGAAACTTCCAAAGTATTTTCTTTGTCTTCTAGTGTGACCTGAGCTCCTTAGAAAGTGCCACTACTGTAGTATTATCATAATAAACTAGAATATGGTATTTATTTCTAGGCCCAACATTGGTTTATAAAACAATGATGTGTATCCAAACAGCCTCCTTAGATGCATCAGAAGCCACTAAATAATTGTATTTTGCTATAGAATCGATGACCACGGGTTTCTTCAAGCTTCTCTAGCTCACTACACCACCATTCATGAAAAATACATAGCATGACTATGATTTCAAATCATCATGATCTATTGGGAAACTAAAATCTATGTATCCTCTCACTACTAGTTCCTCATCTCCTCCATACACCAGGACCACATCCTTTATACGCCTCAAGTACTTTAGGATAGTTTTGAAAATTTCCCAATGAAACTCTACTGGATTAGCTTGATATCTTTCAACCATGTTTAAACCAAAGGAAACATCAAACCAAGTATATATAATAAAATACATGATAGATCCCACTGTCAAGGTATAATGGATTCTACTCATTCTTTCAATCTTCTTCTATGTTTGAGGACACATTTTCTTAGAGAGATTGATACCATGTGAAATTGGAAATAATCCTCTATTGGATTGTTCCATATTATAGCTTTTGAGTACCTTATCAATATATGTACTTTGACTTAGCCCAAGAAGCCTATGAGATCTATCCCAATGGATCTTGATCCCTTGAATGTAGGCCGCTTCACCTAAGTCTTTCATGGATAAGAATTAATTCAACAAATTCTTAAATGATTGTAATACTTACAATTTTTTTCATAATTAATATGTCATCAATATATAATACTTTTAAAATTATGGAATTACCATCACCCTTTTTATAGAGACATGACTCATTTTCATTCTTGATGAAACTAAATTCTCTTATGGCCTCATAAAAATGAACATTCCATGATCGTGATGTCTGCTTCAACCCATAAATGGATATCTACGGCTTTCACACTTTATTGGCATTCTTTGACTTAACAAACAATTCAGGTTGAGTCATATATACATCTTCAACTAACTTCCCATTTAAAAAAGTAGTTTTGACATCCATTTTCCAAATGTTATAATCATGGAAGGATGATATTGCAAGAAATATTATGATGGATTTAATCATTGTTACTGGTGATAAGGTTTCATCGTAGTCTATGCCTTGACATTTCCTAAAACCCTTTGCTACCAATCCTTCCTTATAGGTGTTGAACCTTACATCCATGTCCAATTTTTTCTTGAATACCCATTTTCACCCAATGGGTTTTACATCATCTAGAGGGTATACCAAAATCCAAACTTGATTTTGGTACATGGACTCGATCTTAGAATGCATGAAATCCTTCTATTTAGAAGCATACTATCCATCTACTACTTCTATGTAGGTTAGAGGTTAATTATCCTTAAGGATTAATTCATCACATGACTTAGTGATAAGAAAACCATAATGCTCAGAATCTCTAACCTCTTGAGTTGACCTACACAATACTTGCATCTCAGGAACTACTTCATCTCCCACCGTCTCTTGTAAATATTGTTGTTGTACCAAATCTTGTGCATCTGGATCATCAACTTCATCAAATTCAATCTTGCTCCCACTATTTCCATTGAAAACATGTTCCATTTCTAGAAATATGGATTGTCTTGGCCCAATGAATTTTCTATCTGAAGGGTTATATGGGTAATATCATTTTTTTTTTCTTTAGGATAACCTATAAAGACAAACTTTATGCTTTTAGATGCAAATTTTTCACAAGGTATAGTCTTGAAAAAAATCCTCACATCCCCATACATGTAAGTGTGACAAATTGAGTATATTTCCACACCACAACTCATATGTAATCCCATATATTTCTTTAGTTGGTACTCAGTTAAGGGTATAGGCCACTGTCTACAAGGCGTATCCCCAAAAGTATAATTGAAGAGTTTCCCGACTCATCATTGATATGACCATGTCAAGAAGGGTCTGATTACTCCTTTTACTAATACCATTCCACTATGGTGTATAAGGAGTAGTGATTTGGGATACTATCTCACACTAATTCAAGTGATCAATGAAATCCTAGTTAAGACACTCTCCACCTCGATCTAAGCAGAGCCTTAATCTTCTTACCAAGCTAGTTTTTCTACTTCATGTTGCCATTCCTTAGACATATAAAAGGAATATGACTTATACTAAATTAATTAGATATACCCATACCTAATACAGTCATTGGTAAAATTAATTAAGTGAAAAAACCTACCCTTGAATCTATCGAAAATGGACCACATACGTTAGTATGAATGAATTCTAGTAATTCAGTGGCTCTTACTCCATTCCCAGAAAAGGGTACTTTGGTCATTTTTTATTATAAACAAGCATGAAATACATCTAGGGGTTTAACATAGTTGATTCTAAATACCCTACTTAATGTAATTTCTATAATTGATTCTCATTTACATGACCAAGCATGAAGTGACCTAGGGTGGTGTTATATGAGTCATGTTCGCTAGTTCAGTTTGAAACTAAGGACTTTAAGTAAGTCTCTCAATTTACCCTATCATTTTGAGTACATGAGGTCCTGTTCGATTACCTTCTACTAGATTCCACCTATACAATGCATGTAAAGTCCTGTGTTTTTGAACCAGGATAAAATATGAAAGTTTTTCAACGTTTTTGTTTACCTAATAGGTAGGTTTTAAAACCAAGTTTTAGGATGAAGTTTCACAAGTTAGTATCGTTTAAAGTGTTGATATTGGGCTTGGGTAAAGAGTCGGGGAGTTTCCCTGGTGGATCAATAGGTTTCAGGAGTACCAAACCAGGCAATGACGTTTACACATGTTGCACATGGTTAGTCACATTGTGTGGGTCAGCCGTGCGTAATTAAATAGGTATCCAATCGCGGACACACGGTCTATGCACGGTCTGTTAGACCATGCAAGTCAAACCATGTGGTTTACCCAGTTTTGAGTTTTGGGTTAAATTATTTAATTAATTTATAGGTTAGAAAGGGATTTAATTAAATGTTGTAAAATATGGGTTTTATTTAATTAAATTCAAGGTTAAGAGGAATTTAATTCATTGATGTGAAATGGGGAAGTTGTTTAATTAAATTAAGGTTGAAGAGAATTTAATTAAATGACATTGAATGTAACAGCCCAAGATTTTATAAAAAAAAATTCTTTTTAATTTTATTAATGTTTTGTGTTGTACGCTACACCAAAAGGAGCTTTCACAACACACATCCTTGACTTGACTTGCATTACACGCAATCGCGACCTTCCTCGATAGCGTGTGTAGTACGCAATACCGAGTTTCACTAAACAACGATATGCTATAAAAATATTATTAAAACTAGCCGTTATGAATAGTAATAACCACTTTTTGAAATCCAGTAAATCTTATTTTTCAAAATGAACTTTATTTTTGGATTCGGAGTATCGAATTTAGCCTAAGGTGAAATTTTGGTACTTTTCGGATAACTTTCATATTTTGATGAATAGTGAAAATGACTAAATTTTAATTAAAAACAACTTTTTTAATCGAAATAATTAATAATGATAAATTATTAATTTGAGTGATTTTAAAGTATATTTAGAATATATTTTTACAATTTAATACAATTTTGGTCATTGAATGTAATTTCACATTTAAACCAGACATAATCAAGTGTCAATCTTTTGATAGATATTGTTTCTTAAAAACACGCTATTTGTTTTAACAGCGGGATTTAATTATAAAATTAATTAATGCAACTTCTATGTTATGAATTTGGTTAAATAGATTTCATTTTTGAATTCGGAATATGAAATATAGCTTAGGATGAAATTTTGGCATTTTTCTGAAAACCTTCAATTTTTGATGAATAGTGAAACCACTAAGTGGTAGGTTAAAAACTGAATTTTGCATAAAACTTAATTTTACCGCTTCTGTGAATGGAATTTCGAAAATCCGAGAAACACGGTTAATATCAAGGACTAAAATGTGGTTCAATGAGATGAAAATAATTTTTGGTGAATAGTAACTTTTTACTTTTTTTTTTACCGCGGTTAATAGTAAATAGGGTAACTAAGGGTAAATATGATATTAATATTACCCTAACACATGTCCTAATTCTATTGGACAAGTGTAATTCGACCAAAAACAAACTTAGGAATAAAATAAGACCATTTAGGCCCACTTGGATTAGATTAGGACATTTATTATTAATTTATTTAAAGAAGGGTTAAAATAGTTAAAATCAAAGTTTAATAAGTACATCATTTTTAATATGGGGTTATACATAAGATAAATTCGACTATAAATATTCATTAGAAAGCTAAAAAGACTTCCTACATGATGGTATTTTATTTTTAATTTTTAGACATCAAATAATATAATTTATTTATGACACAAAGATGATGCAGTAATTTTCTTATTAATGAAATATTGACATAATTGATAATATAAATACCAAAATAAATGTAATTTAAGACTTTTTATGAATTCCACTAATTTTCTAGGTTACTATAATATATTAATGTTGATTTAATCAACTTGGTTCGAACATTTAATTCTGTTATGACTTTCACAAAAATCATATATCAAATAGTGTCAAAATTGACACAAAATAGTTTTTAAATAAAATATTATATTATTAATTGTTATTGTATTCCTAAAAATCTAAGGTTCGGCCAAATGACTTAGATAAGGATATATATATTAATAATAAACAATTTGGGGTTCGTTTGGCATGTTATAGTAAGTGTATTAACCATATAGTGAAAGAAAACAAAAAGACACGGTAAAAGTTAAATTATTTAACTTATAGTTAAATCTAATTGATAAGGTTAAAATAATACCCTAAACTTGTCTAAATCCTATTGGTTGATAGGATTTCGACCCATCCACACTTTAGCTTCGAAATAAGACCCTTTGGAACCATTATAAACCGATTTTGACTTTAATATAAAATAATATTTTGAGATATTCCTAAGGTGCCCCTCTCCTCCCCTATAAAAGGACACCTCCTCCCCCTCCTCCTCACACCAATTTGAGCACTCAAGCTCGGACAACCCCTGCCAATTTCTCCTCTCCACTTCCCTAGAAACATCCTAGAGGTTCTGGTCTTCCTCAAAGACCAATTTTAGTGCCCTAAGAGGAGGTCTCAAAGAGGCACTTCAAAGAAGAGGTAATTACCGTTACCAATTCTTTCATCTTTATTTCTTCTTCCACTTCTTCTTCTTAGGTTGTTTCATTATGAAGTAATAACATCAGTATCACTCATATACTGATATGTTATTATAAGTATGAAACAACCATATTTCACCATCTATCCATCCTACGGAAAAAGAAATCACCGCGCGTGCGTACGTACGGAATACCGTCTCCACACCGTGGTGTAATCTATTTTCCACCACCACCTTACATGGATGGGTATAATGGTGTAAATAATAACTATACATAGTTATTACAACATCATATTGATTCTGATATATTGTATAATCCACTCCAATTCAATTCAATATTTATAGAAATGATATCATCGCTCGTGCGTACGTACGGACTACCGTCTCCACGACGCGATGAGATTCATTCTCCATGTTAACCATTTAAGAATGATTATAATGTATATATAAGAAATAATAATGAAATATATGACATTATAAAGCTACTGGATTTATGTATATATATACATATGTATGTCATCTACTTACTTCCATTTCAAGACAATAAGGAAAGGAAAACAGCGTTCATGCGTACGTACGGACTACCGTCTCCATGAACGGTGTTTTTCATTTTATTTATCTACCTATTATATATATATATATATACTGAATATATATGATATATAAATCATATTTTATATTCTGGAAGTAAGTAAATCATGATATAAGTAATAATGATGTCAAGAACAACAAGTCAAAACACCTACGATAAATGAAACGATTTTACCCAAAACGCTTCTTTAACATGGAGTTTACAAAAGAACGGGTAATATAATGTCATAAGTGAACCATATATGATATCATAACAATGAATATGATTCTGTAATAAGTCAATAACATGATTTAAATCATTATACAGGAGGTTCGGACACTTACAAAGCAAGTCGGACCTAAGGTAAGGGAAATATCACAATCTCATTTTTATCCGAGATTGTTTATTCGTAAGTATTTACTGGGGTGTATTTTATCATCCACATCCATGTTCCCTCAATATGTAATATTATTTCCATCCACCTACAATTTTTTAAATCCAATTTTACCCTTCTATGAGTTTTTAGTAAAGGATATGAAAGGAATCTTTTTTCGTTTTTCGTACGAGGTACTTTTTGACTTTTCCGACAAAAGTACGAAGAATGTTTTTTTAACTTATACGGCACGAACAGATTTATACTGTTTTATAAAGCCTTATTTTCATGAAGCTTCCTCTAAATGATTTCATGACTATTTTCAATAAAATCTCTTTCTTTTAAAATTGCATGATGTTTTGTGAAAAGAAATTGATTTTGAAGAAGAAAGGATATTTTCCTCAAGAATTCAATTCAAGTGTTTTATCAAAATTATTTTCCATATAAAATAATAAAGGGTTCTGTTTCTATCCATATTATTACATTGATTTGACTATGTTGTGATGGAATTATGTTTATGAATTCCTTTATCTTATATGAATGGTTTTATGATGTCATGTTGTTTAAGAATCCCATTTTTATTACATGGGTTATGCAATGATTTATGATTTATGATTTTGTGGCACACATAAGAAAGGATTCATTAAGAGATGGGTGGGACCTATATCTCCCTCCAATGCATTGGGTAAAGATTTTATATCTCATGAGATAGACATGGCTGGAATGGTAGGTTATACCGGTTCAGTGAAACAGGACTGAAACGAGGATTACTCGATTCAGAAAGGGACTTTGTCCACTAAGATAGTCTTGGCAATGAGTCTTGACTAACAAGAAATGATTCTCTATGATTATGTGTGTATGCCACAATGAGTAATGTTTTAAGTTATGATCTCATTTTCACTTCTATGATTTATCCCATGTTATGAAATTATGCTCTCTTTTGCAGGTTAAGATTTCCAAAAATGTTATGTTCTTATGAAAATTATGTGATTGATATTTCTTTTGTTTACCCTTACTGAGCATTTGAGCTCACCCTTTTATGTTTTCTTTTCCCCAGGATATAAAGAAAGGTTTTAGGTATAAAAAAAGGAAGATCTTTATGGGAGATGTTGAAGATCTTTCACCACGATTAGAAGATTACGTTCCGAGTTTCCAAAGACACTAAACTATTACGGTCCTTGTGTGTGTGTTTTTGTTATGTATTAAGTATTCCGCAAATGTAATGTAATGTCCATGTACGTCAAGATACGGGTCTTTATAGTTGGTATCAGAGGAAAGGTTTAGTCAACCTTTGGAAACTAGGACGCGAAAACGTTAGTGAGATCCCTAGAGATATTTCTAAGGTATGTCTAGGGATGTCCCTAAGGATAAGTATACGTATAGGATATAGTCCTAGAACTACGGTAACGATCTTAGAATTTATCCTAAGATGTTAGATATTGAGGGTGCTCCCCTTTTACTATGTTGTCTTCCCTAGCATGATTTTTTATTCTCACAAAATTATTTTTGTGTTTTAGTTAATGGAGGGAACCAAAAGGAATTCGGTTAACATTGAATCCAATGGACAAATTGGTGACTATGAGCAACAAAATTGTGTAATGCCTAGAGAGAAAGATGTTGTGATTATGCCGAATCAATCATCGCGATATATGATTAACAAGGTGAAATTTAGTGGAATGCCTAATTCTTCAAAGAAGAGGAAGATAGACTATTATGCATGTTCGCATGTTGAGGAGCATAAAGAAAGGAAGATTGAGATTTCTAAAGAAGGGAAGAAGAACCTTGAGGAATACCTCAAATGGAGGGACCGATGTTATCTGTGTGGAGAAAAGGTTCATAGAGTGACAGACTGTTATGGAGTTCAATGTCTTATTTTTGGAGAACATGGGCATTACCCAACTCAATGCCCTGACCTAGAAAGTTACTTCTAAATCAAGGAAGGACTTATTCCAGGACAGTCATTGAAATGGATGGACTGAAGTGTTTATGTATTGGTATTCAAGAATAATGTTGTTGAGGTACTTTTATGGTGTATTGGAATATTTATGTATTGCTCTAATGTGGTATTCGAAGTGATTGAGGTATTTTTGGAAAAAAAGATGATATGCGCATAATGAAGGGAAAATGAGAAAATGAAATATTTGACAGTATTCATGAGCTCATGATTGATATAAGGACTAAGTGATATCATGGTTTGAGTATATAGAATTTTGAGGATTTTGGTAACTTTTAACTGCACTCATGTTTTCACAAAGGTATTCAAGAGAATACACGATTAAGGACTTTGAATGTTTGGAATGTGACAAACAAGACATATCTTATGATATGTGGGGATCAACGACAGTATTAAATCTCTGGTAATCGTTGTCACTATATTATGAGAGTGGACTGCAGTATTATGTATAAGCCTAAAGATTAGACTGGATTATGTTGGACATAAGTTAGTATTGTTTAAGGATAGAAGATTTTCGATATTATTGATGGGATGTTATAGTAACGTAGTTTTAGAAAAAGGGACAACCTACAGGACGAGCGACAGCCCATCGCTTCGGACAAGGCTGTAGGAATCGAACCCACAACCGAAGTGCGACTGGCCTTTATCGCCTACCACTAGCCTACAGGAAGTCCCTGTTTAGTAGAAACTAGTTTTATTATATTAAGCAGTATGATATATGAAGTATAAGTCCATTTTAGGAACCATATGTGATTAATCTCACTATAGATCGACTTATGTATATAATTTTTGCTAACCTTTTGTTTGAGACAGATGGAATGACCCGTCATTCTATCACATGATCTGCTAACACTTCACGAATAACAAATTCAACTTCATTTATTTAAGAGATGAAGTGGAAATTGTTAAAGGCACGAACAACAGCGAGATTGTACCAAAATAAAGTAAGTATTTATTCTAATTCAAATTCTTTAACTTTTGGGAAATGATCTTGAAAACCAAAAATGTTGTCCTAGTTCTCTTATACCTGATGAATCAGATGGTACCTTAGATCGTCACAAATTTATGGATTTGTGATTACTGGCTTTTCCATAGCCATGTTCTCTACCACTCTCCATCAGAACATGATGGTTAGATTTCTCTTCCATATCCATATTTTCACCTATGTGGAAACCCAGTGATTAGTTTATTTGGGTAATCGTTACATTTCATACTTTAGTTTTTAAAGCCATGTTTTGGTATTCCCTTTTACTATGTGGGTTTCTATTAAAGAAACTTTCAAATAGTAAACCGTTTATAACCCCGACGAATTTCGAGGGCGAAATTCATTTTAAGGGGGGTAGAATGTAACAGCCCAAGATTTTATAAAAAAATATTCTTTTTAATTTTATTAATGTTTTGTGTTGTACGCTACACCAAAAGGAGCTTGCACAACACACATCCTTGACTTGACTTGCATTACACGCAATCGCGACCTTCCTCGATAGCGTGTGTAGTACGCAATACCGAGTTTCACTAAACAACGATATGCTATAAAAATATTATTAAAACTAACCGTTATGAATAGTAATAACCACTTTTTGAAATCCAGTAAATCTTATTTTTCAAAATGAACTTTATTTTTGGATTCGGAGTATCGAATTTAGCCTAAGGTGAAATTTTGGTACTTTTCGGATAACTTTCATATTTTGATGAATAGTGAAAATGACTAAATTTTAATTAAAAACAAGTTTTTTAATCGAAATAATTAATAATGATAAATTATTAATTTGAGTGATTTTAAAGTATATTTAGAATATATTTTTACAATTTAATACAATTTTGGTCATTGAATGTAATTTCACATTTAAACCAGACATAATCAAGTGTCAATCTTTTGATAGATATTGTTTCTTAAAAACACGCTATTTGTTTTAACAGCGGGATTTAATTATAAAATTAATTAATGCAACTTCTATGTTATGAATTTGGTTAAATAGATTTCATTTTTGAATTCGGAATATGAAATATAGCTTAGGATGAAATTTTGGCATTTTTCTGAAAACCTTCAATTTTTGATGAATAGTGAAACCACTAAGTGGTAGGTTAAAAACTGAATTTTGCATAAAACTTAATTTTACCGCTTCTGTGAATGGAATTTCGAAAATCCGAGAGACACGGTTAATATCAAGGACTAAAATGTGGTTCAATGAGATGAAAATAATTTTTGGTGAATAGTAACTTTTTACTTTTTTTTTTACCGCGGTTAATAGTAAATAGGGTAACTAAGGGTAAATATGATATTAATATTACCCTAACACATGTCCTAATTCTATTGGACAAGTGTAATTCGACCAAAAACAAACTTAGGAATAAAATAAGACCATTTAGGCCCACTTGGATTAGATTAGGACATTTATTATTAATTTATTTAAAGAAGGGTTAAAATAGTTAAAATCAAAGTTTAATAAGTACATCATTTTTAATATGGGGTTATACATAAGATAAATTCGACTATAAATATTCATTAGAAAGCTAAAAAGACTTCCTACATGATGGTATTTTATTTGTAATTTTTAGACATCAAATAATATAATTTATTTATGACACAAAGATGATGCAGTAATTTTCTTATTAATGAAATATTGACATAATTGATAATATAAATACCAAAATAAATGTAATTTAAGACTTTTTATGAATTCCACTAATTTTCTAGGTTAATATGATATATTAATGTCGATTTAATCAACTTGGTTCGAACATTTAATTCTGTTATGACTTTCACAAAAATCATATATCAAATAGTGTCAAAATTGACACAAAATAGTTTTTAAATAAAATATTATATTATTAATTGTTATTGTATTCCTAAAAATCTAAGGTTCGGCCAAATGACTTAGATAAGGATATATATATTAATAATAAACAATTTGGGGTTCGTTTGGCATGTTATAGTAAGTGTATTAACCATATAGTGAAAGAAAACAAAAAGACACGGTAAAAGTTAAATTATTTAACTTATAGTTAAATCTAATTGATAAGGTTAAAATAATACCCTAAACTTGTCTAAATCCTATTGGTTGATAGGATTTCGACCCATCCCCACTTTAGCTTCGAAATAAGACCCTTTGGAACCATTATAAACCGATTTTGACTTTAATATAAAATAATATTTTGAGATATTCCTAAGGTGCCCCTCTCCTCCCCTATAAAAGGACACCTCCTCCCCCTCCTCCTCACACCAATTTGAGCACTCAAGCTCGGCCAACCCCTGCCAATTTCTCCTCTCCACTTCCCTAGAAACATCCTAGAGGTTCGGGTCTTCCTCAAAGACCAATTTTAGTGCCCTAAGAGGAGGTCTCAAAGAGGCACTTCAAAGAAGAGGTAATTACCGTTACCAATTCTTTCATCTTTATTTCTTCTTCCACTTCTTCTTCTTAGGTTGTTTCATTATGAAGTAATAACATCAGTATCACTCATATACTGATATGTTATTATAAGTATGAAACAACCCTATTTCACCATCTATCCATCCTACGGAAAAAGAAATCACCGCGCGTGCGTACGTACGGAATACCGTCTCCACACCGTGGTGTAATCTATTTTCCACCACCACCTTACATGGATGGGTATAATGGTGTAAATAATAACTATACATAGTTATTACAACATCATATTGATTCTGATATATTGTATAATCCACTCCAATTCAATTCAATATTTATAGAAATGATATCATCGCTCGTGCGTACGTACGGACTACCGTCTCCACGACGCGATGAGATTCATTCTCCATGTTAACCATTTAAGAATGATTATAATGTATATATAAGAAATAATAATGAAATATATGACATTATAAAGCTACTGGATTTATGTATATATATACATATGTATGTCATCTACTTACTTCCATTTCAAGACAATAAGGAAAGGAAAACAGCGTTCATGCGTACGTACGGACTACCGTCTCCATGAACGGTGTTTTTCATTTTATTTATCTACCTATTATATATATATATATACTGAATATATATGATATATAAATCATATTTTATATTCTGGAAGTAAGTAAATCATGATATAAGTAATAATGATGTCAAGAACAACAAGTCAAAACACCTACGATAAATGAAACGATTTTACCCAAAACGCTTCTTTAACATGGAGTTTACAAAAGAACGGGTAATATAATGTCATAAGTGAACCATATATGATATCATAACAATGAATATGATTCTGTAATAAGTCAATAACATGATTTAAATCATTATACAGGAGGTTCGGACACTTACAAAGCAAGTCGGACCTAAGGTAAGGGAAATATCACAATCTCATTTTTATCCGAGATTGTTTATTCGTAAGTATTTACTGGGGTGTATTTTATCATCCACATCCATGTTCCCTCAATATGTAATATTATTTCCATCCACCTACAATTTTTTAAATCCAATTTTACCCTTCTATGAGTTTTTAGTAAAGGATATGAAAGGAATCTTTTTTCGTTTTTCGTACGAGGTACTTTTTGACTTTTCCGACAAAAGTACGAAGAATGTTTTTTTAATTTATACGGCACGAACAGATTTATACTGTTTTATAAAGCCTTATTTTCATGAAGCTTCCTCTAAATGATTTCATGACTATTTTCAATAAAATCTCTTTCTTTTAAAATTGCATGATGTTTTGTGAAAAGAAATTGATTTTGAAGAAGAAAGGATATTTTCCTCAAGAATTCAATTCAAGTGTTTTATCAAAATTATTTTCCATATAAAATAATAAAGGGTTCTGTTTCTATCCATATTATTACATTGATTTGACTATGTTGTGATGGAATTATGTTTATGAATTCCTTTATCTTATATGAATGGTTTTATGATGTCATGTTGTTTAAGAATCCCATTTTTATTACATGGGTTATGCAATGATTTATGATTTATGATTTTGTGGCACACATAAGAAAGGATTCATTAAGAGATGGGTGGGACCTATATCTCCCTCCAATGCATTGGGTAAAGATTTTATATCTCATGAGATAGACATGGCTGGAATGGTAGGTTATACCGGTTCAGTGAAACAGGACTGAAACGAGGATTACTCGATTCAGAAAGGGACTTTGTCCACTAAGATAGTCTTGGCAATGAGTCTTGACTAACAAGAAATGATTCTCTATGATTATGTGTGTATGCCACAATGAGTAATGTTTTAAGTTATGATCTCATTTTCACTTCTATGATTTATCCCATGTTATGAAATTATGCTCTCTTTTGCAGGTTAAGATTTCCAAAAATGTTATGTTCTTATGAAAATTATGTGATTTATATTTCTTTTGTTTACCCTTACTGAGCATTTGAGCTCACCCTTTTATGTTTTCTTTTCCCCAGGATATAAAGAAAGGTTTTAGGTAAAAAAAAGGAAGATCTTTATGGGAGATGTTGAAGATCTTTCACCACGATTAGAAGATTACGTTCCGAGTTTCCAAAGACACTAAACTATTACGGTCCTTGTGTGTGTGTTTTTGTTATGTATTAAGTATTCCGCAAATGTAATGTAATGTCCATGTACGTCAAGATACGGGTCTTTATATTGAAAGGGGGAATTTTTTTAATTAAATTAATTGGAGAGAATTTAATTAAATAATGATGAGATGGAGAATATATTTAATTAAATTAGGGTGAAAAAATTTAATTAAATGGTGTTAAATGAGGGGTTGGGGTTTATCAAAGATGTGTAATATTAAATGGTAATAATAATAACATGATGATGATGATGATTATTATATTAATTCTTAGAATTAATTAAGTTTTTATTTATTTTTTTAGAGAGAAACTTAAAGGGTGGCACACCCCCTTTTCCCCTTACATGAAGCATGAGGCACAACCCCATTGGCTTTCCCATGGTGTTACACGCTACCCCCTTCTCCCAACTCCTCTTCGCGCACCTATCTCCTTCCGATCTCTTCATAAAAGGTGTTAGTCTCGATGAGGTAAGGCCTTCTCGATACATTTTTTTATTCTCATTGGACATTTCGGCTCTCTGTCACTCAGTCTCTGTGAGGCCAAAACCCAAGATTCAAGTTTAATTTGGTTTCTTCGTTTCTTCCAATTCTAGGTGGTGCATAAGATGTCTCGGGACCCGTTGGTCTATATTCTGACGACCACCACCGAAGGTGGGGCATTTCAAATCGATTTTGGTTCACCGTTGTTAATTTTGGGTATGTCTAAATACCCGTCAATTGGTTTTACACCCCTTGAATTAGGTGTTTATGGTTTATTTGAGTTGCGGTTAATTAATTGGGTGTGTGTCGGTCCTCACTGCCCTAATTTTGGGTTCCAATTGTTGTTATAAGGTGTGGCGATAAATTTCAAGTGCGCGTGCGCTTTTGTTGAGGTGTGTGTACATGAGCGGGCTACGGTATGAGTTAAAAAGCATTATTTCGACCAATTATTTGTGTAGGATCCTGAACTTTGATTAATTAATAAAACACAGTAGTTTTTTAATTACTATTGTTAATAAATTTGACTACAAATGCTGAATGGATTGTTTATTTGTATAAAAAGATTTGTTAGATTAAAAAAATCACATTTTTGTAATAAAACCCCTCTAATGGAGGTGTTCTACCTTAAATCTAAAAACATAAATATTAGACTAATATGTTCGTTTAGCTTGCTGATACATGTTTTTCTATTGTCGCCCTTACATGTTGACTCACTTGGGTTAAGTGGTAATATGAGTTTTGGACGGGATAAGTTGAGATAAGTATTTATGAATTAATGAGTGGAATATATTGAGACAATTAGTTTTGAATTAATCATGATCTTTGAAATTGGAATTTAGATAGTTAATCAGTGAATTAATTACATGATATTGAAATGGTTGCATTAAATATAATTAATTTATGAATTAATTATGTGATATTGAAACGATTGTCTTGAGATAATTCATTTATTGAATTAATTATGTGAATATTGAGACAATTAATTGTGAATTAATTATGAGCTTTGAAATTGGAATTTAGATAATTAATCGATGAATTAATTATGTGATATTGAAACAGTTACCTTGAGATAATTTATTTTATGAATTAATTATGTGAATATTGAGACAATTAATTGCGAATTAATCCTGAGCTTTGAAAATGGAATTTAGATAATTAATCGGTGAATTAATTATGTGATATTGAAATGGTTTCCCTGAGATAATTAATTTTGCTAATTAATTATGTGATTTTGAAATGGCTTCATTAGATATAATTAAGTTGTGAATTAATTATGTGATAATTAAAAGGTTTCATTAGAGATAATTAATTTCTAAATTAATTATGTAATATGAAAATAGTTGCGTTAGATATTATTAATTTATGAATTAATTATGTGATATTGAAACGGTTGCATTAAAGATAATTAATTTATGAATTAATTGTGATATATTAAAACAATTTCCTTGAGATAGTTAATTATGAATTAATTATGTGCTTTGAGATTATAATTAATTAGGATATTAATTATGAGATATAAAATTGGCTAAGTTGAGATAATTAATTGTGAATTAATTTTGTGCTTTGAGATTTGTAATTGAGATAATTAATCGGGGGATTAATTATGAGATTTAAAATTAGCTATGTTGATATAATTAATTGTGATTTAATTATGTTATTTGAGATTTATAATTGATATAATTATTCAGGGGATTAATTATGAGATATAAAATTGGCAATGTTGAGATAATTAATTGTGAATTAATTATGTTCTTTGAGAATTTTAATTGAGATAATTAATTAGAGGATTAATTATGAGATATTAAATTGGCTAATTTGAGATAATTAATTGTGAATTAATTTTGTGCTTTGAAAATTGTAATCGAGATAATTAATCAGGAGATTAACTATGATATATATTAAATTGGTTACGTTGATATAATTAATTGTGGATTAATTATATGCTTTGAGATTGTAATATAGATAATTAAATGGGGGATTAATTATGATATATCTAATTTACTAAGTTCAGATAATTAGTTGTGAATTAATTATGTGCCTTTGAAACTATGATCTAGATATCTAATTGTAGAATTGACTATGGAGAGTTGAGATTTATAATGAGATAATTAATTATGGAAAATTAACCATGAGTTATGAATTGTGTTGTTGATTAATTAATTGATGAATTAATTAATGGGATTTGTGTACCTAGTTAATTGTTGAGTTAACTAATTGATTTGAGTATGACCAATGAGATTAATGAGAGTCCCTTGCCTCAAGTTTTTGAGTTGAATGTGAAGCCAATGATAATGTTTTAATTGAAAAACTTAAGATGGTTTGACTTAAGTATAAATGTGAATATTATTGCTTATATGTAATATAAATGGGCTAATGAAATTCATGAGAGGTCATGTGTTTCATGAATTATATGTTATGAATTGTTACACCTGGTATAGGCATGGGAGCTAAGGGATCGTGAGAGCCCTTAGGGAGATAGAATATGTTAGTTTTTTTGATGATCCTCCAGAGGCCGTGAGAGCTCATGGAGTTGAGTCCGGGGATAGACTGTGTGCACTACTATTGGTGATGGATGTCTGTGTGTTACGTCCTGATCCATCCAACATCATTTAACAAAGGACCATGAGGGCCCAAGGTTGGAAGGCCATGTGAGGTTCCATATTTATTTCCATGAGACCGTGAGAGATCTTGGAGTTTAGACCAGGGGAAAGACCATGAGCACTTACCCTAGTAATGAATGTCTGTGCATTAGGTCTTGGTCCAGCTAGAAATAGTATCCAGGGTATATCTTCATTTGGCGTTGGTACGCGCTTGGTTTATATATGAGGATGCTAAGCATGTCTACCTATTTGTATATATATATACACTATATATATATATATATAATTGACATGATCCAACATACCAACCATGGGTTGAAGTAGGTACCACCATCAGGTGTCCCTAAGGAACCTGGATGGGCTGTTGGTTATTTATTCAATTCTGATATTGCTTCAATATACTTTCACACTATTTAATTTTATTAAATTTTCTATATTGATCTAGATATCAGTGGTCTCGACCTACTGAGATTTACATCTTACACCATATTCAGGATTCCATTGCACTGGGGTACCTGAGAAGACTCTACTTGTTTGCAGGACTATGTGCTCCTAACTGTGCTATTTCCATACACTTGAGAGTTAGGACCAAAGGACCAAGCGGTAACTCAGGATGCTCGTGGAGATCTCCCTTAGGGATTTGGGTATTTTTATTATTTTCTATATTGAGATGTAAAGCATGCTGATTTGTTTACTGCTTTCAGATATATACCACCATGACATGGATATATTGTATAAACTAGCGTTGACCATTTTCTTTTTTGAGTTGATATTACAATTGACTTCCACTGTTGTCATCTATTTATATATTATTATACTGCTGTGAAAACTCTGATAAGAGGGTATAGTCTCCCCACTACTATCCTTACACTTTCGTTGCTAGTCGGTAGCCTCTGGCATATGGGGAGGCACGGTTTGGGTCACGTGGCGATCGGTACGGCTACCAGTTTGATGGTAATCCAGTTATGGACGTTAAAAAGTGGTATTAGAGGGGCCATTGTTCTTTCTTTTTTCCTTTTTATTTCTATTTTGGGTTGGTATATAGGAGAATAGGAAAGTGTCGGCGCTCAGTTAATAGTCAGCTTGGGAATGATCACCCCATGTACGGGGAATGGCTAAGTGTACAAGGATGAGAATTTATGTTTATACTATTTGAGGTTACAGTTGATATGATTTCACCTTGAGTGACTGGTGTATTTTCCACTTACTGATTTTTAGAATTTTGGAAAATTTCCTTAGCCTGATATGGTAAGGAAGTTTCATTACATGTATTATCTTAGGTGCTGAGATATTCACAAGCCATGCATATAACATTCCATGTAGTTGCATTAGTAGGATACCTAATAATTTTGATTGTGTGCCTTGGGTGGAATGCCATGTTTTGACCTACATTAGCATGTGTCTTTAGATAGCATGTTTAGTTATAGATTTAACTTGTTTGTGTGATTATATTCCATGCTGCCTTTATGATTAACATGCTTTGATATTATTCCATTCTTCTGTGTTATAGAATGATTTTGGGTTACTGCTTGTGATTACATGCTTGAGATGTTTTGATGTGTAGGTGGGTGCTAAAGTTAAAATGTTAAATAGAAATTATATTGATTAAATGGGAGCCTAATTCTACCTATAAAGTGCATGGTTACTTTATGGATTGGTATATAGACACTCATATCACTTGTGGGGTTGCTTTCTGACGAATCCGGATTGAATAAATGGGACCCTCAGAGGTCATCTTCTGATTAAAAGTAATTTAGATGCTAAATAGAATGTTTAAAATTAAATGAAACCGAATGTCAAATGTTTAAAGATGAATTTTTTTATAGCTTTCTAGTTTTTCCCATGGGGAGTTGATTGAAAACCAAGTACCTTGTTGTGAAATAGTACTTGTGGGTTTGTTAAAAAATTCTTTCAAATGTTTATAAGGTTGAAATGAATTAATGAAATGGATAAAATAAAGAGGGGATTTTAAGCCTAGTGAATTATGTTTTGCATGACCAAGAGATATGGTCGATGAGTATGCTTCGTAAGGGAATAGCTCGTGGTAGGTAGCACCTTTAGATCTTGATATTCCTTGTTTCTGATGTGAACTTTTGATTTTGGTAACATTGGAGTTCCATTGTCCCTAATAGGAATTTTGGGTTTTAAAGAATGACACCCTTGTTTTGAGGGGTGGTCATCGTATCTTGAATCTTGATATTGGAATAATCATTGAGGAATGCTTAGTTTAGTAGGTTAGACATTCCTCAGGTATGGTCAGCTATTAAAGACGTCCTCGGGTGTAATGTCCCAGACCTCTCCGGCCCATTCCTTTGTCAAAAAAAGGGTCATGAAGTGTTCTGAAGGGTAAAATGGACTTTTCCAACACTTTTTAGAATTTTTAAACTACACGCCGTGTAGTGTGAGTACACGCTATGTACCCCCTCACCGAGTATACCCCGTGTTGGAGCCATGTCCTTACCATGTGAAATAATTGAGTACACGCTGTGTAGCCAATACTACACATCATGTAGTCCCTCCCCGTGGACGCTTTACCTTCAAACCGTGTGTTGAACAGCCAACAGCCATGTGTCGTATTGGAGCCGTGTCCTTACCATGTGAAATAAATGAGTACACGCCATGTATCCAATACTACACGCCGTGTAGTCCCTCCCCGCGGATGCGTTACCTTCAAATCATGTGTTGACCAGTCAACGGCCGCGTGCCGCGTTGAAGGCTGTGTTGGAAGCCGCGTGGTGACCGTGTGAAATGGCTGAGTACACACCATGTACCATAAAGTAAACACCATGTACTTTTGTTTTTCACACCTATAAAAGGAGGGGTCCCCTCCTCCTTTTCAAATCACGCCTCTCCTCCCATTCCTCTGAGCAGAGCTCTCCCGAGAGACTCGAAGGCTCATTTTCTTCCATAACTTCTTTGTCCAAGCTCTAATTTATGATCCTTCAATGGCCACGGGATCGTAACGACGAGGCGGAACTTCTGAGCTTGGATCCATTGTCATTCCTCCAGCCTTTCCTTCCCAGCTTCCACCTGAGGAGGTTTTTCCGGGATTTGAGAGATGTGACGGATGATGACGGACGTCTTCTAAAGTTGATCCGGGGGAGCGTTGTTATCAGAACCTGTTGAGGTAGGGATCTTACCTTCGTCTCTCTAAATTTTTCAAGTTGTGGGGTGGGTTTCCTCTTGTTTATGTGAAACACATTTTAACTGGTTTAATAAAGACAATATCTTGCTTATATAATAGGGATGGGAATTTGTGAATGTAGTTACCTTATTTTAAATCCTGTGATATTATTTTGTGAATTGAATAGGCTTATGCCTACTGAAAATCACGGTCATTGGGGACCTTTGATTGCGCAATTAAATGTTGCCCTATCTTTCTAGACCGTTTTATGAATGGAACTTTGTTGAATGTGGAAGTTGGATAATCACGTAAAGTTGGATGATTTAAAATCTGAAACCCTTGTGTGATCACCCCGATTGAACAAAATGGAATAATGAACATGTGGGTGTTGGCTTGGATACATGGCATGTGATGGGGATGTTCTTGTGGGTTGTTGTGGATCGGGTGAGAAGCGGGGCTGCGGTTGGCTTGGTTGTGGGTTGGTGTGAATGCTATGTTGGTGATGGGAAGCGGGGCTGCGATAAATGGTATTAAAGGGGTGATGATGTACAGTGTGGTTGTGGTTATGGTGGTTGGCAGCGGGGCTGCAGGGTTGGGTTTGAATGTGAACGAACTATGGGTTGTAAATAATAAATAAAAAGTGGAAGAGTTAATAAATGGTGGGGAATGGTAATGGAATGGGAATATTAATCAATGGGTTGGTTGGTTGTTAATAAGGGACTTGTTGTGCGACTTGTGTTTTCCTAACTTGATTTGTGGATGGCAGGGATATGCTTTAAGAACGATTGATGCGGTTGGTAGTGGATAATTGCCCAGTAGTTAGGGAACTAATAAACTAATTCTGTTGAAACAAGAAAACTTAAATGGGGTTTCGGGATTGTTGTTGTACGCATGATTCGTGGTAGCAGTTCCGATGCACATGCTCAGTTCTCTGATTAGAAGCCATAGGTTGGTCTTAGTGTTTGGTATGTTTATATATATATATATGTATCTTTGTGTTTTATCGTACCCCACACATGTTGAGCACTTAATGCTGAACACTCCAATTTCATGGGAGAGGGTGTTTTCCCCTTAGTTACTTGCTCCTTCATGCTCCTTCTTCCCTAGGCTGTGATGGCTTGAGGCGACCTTACTCCCAAGATTCTTCAGGTAGATTTTTATTGGGGTGGTTTTAGACCTAGACTCTTCGGGCAGGTTATACTTTTTTTCCCAAGAACCTTCGGGATGAGGCACAGGTGTGTGCGGGCGAGATACGTGGTTGGGAGGCCCAGGTGTGTGCGGGTGGGATATGTGGTTGTGAGGCCCATGTGTGTGCGGGAAGGATACGTGGTTGTGAGGCCCAGGTGTGTACGAGCGGGATACATGGTTGTGAGGCCCAGGTGTGTGTGGGCGGGATGTGTGGTTCTTGAGGCCCAGGTGTGTGCGGGCGGGAAGAGTGTGGCAGCGTCAGGACGTTCGCCGTTAGGAAGAGCAGATAACTAGTGGGAAATGGTGCGTGGTACCCAATACTCTTGATCTTATATACTACTACCACATGTTGTTTGTGTTTTGGTGAGCATGGCTAGTGAGGTTGGGTGGATAGAATTTCTTGTTAGGTTTTGGTTTATTCTGTTGTTCTCATGGGACATTAGGATGTCTCCCCCACTTGTGCATGAGAGCTTTAGGTTTCCCTACCTAGTATACTTTTATGATCACCCTACGTTTACTTTCATATTTCTAGGAGGACTACCAGGGCCATGCGGGATCCTACTAGTCGGGACAGTTGGAGTTGTTGCAGTTGATGTACTCTTGTTTCTTTTGGTATTGTACTTTTTGAGCTTTCTTGTACTTGTACCTTGTTTCAGAACTATTTAAACATGTATGTGGGATTGGTTTGGGTTTATTTTTATACACTTGTTCTTTTTCTTTTGGTGGTTGACATTTCCTATTTCCTGATCTTAAATAATAAAAAGGGTAATGCCTCCCATATTTGTGAAAACTCATACCCTTGATGCTAGTCGCCACCCCGGGGCCTACTAGTGGCGGGACTCAGGGGTCATTATCTCCCTTTCACCATTGCCAGCTTAGGAGGGACATCTTTGGTGGGAGGGGATCATGAAAGAATGGTATCAGAGGTGATTGTTGAGAGATAGGATGAAGTCTGGAGTTAGGCACAGTGAGGATTGCATGGGGTGGTAGGGCAACAATTTTGGTTAATCTTGGTGCGTGACATAGGCCAGGGAAGACCGGCTAGGACACGAGATTTTAGGCCCCCCCCCCCTCATGATCTGATGCAAGGACTCTGAGCCTACCGAACGTCCATGTGAGACTACATTGATTGCAGGGTAGAGACCCTAGGGAAGGTACATGCTTCATCATGATTGTGTTTTACTTGATTTGGGTGTTCTGGGAAAAAATTGAATAAAATGATAAAATGAAACCTTGAGAAATTCCTTGCTACTTGAGCTTAGGCGATCTTTGTTTACCGTACAGCTATGGCACCTGGACGTCGTCCCTGGGTGACTCATACGGCCGAGGCCCAGCAGATTCAAGCGGTCGAGCAGTTGAGGATCGACCGAGAGGAGGAAGATAGCCAGTGGCAGAAGACTCTCCGTTATTTCCATCGGCAAACCCTCAAGAAGTACGAGGGTAGTACTTCGGATAAAGAAAAGGAGGGGTATCTTGAGGATCTAGGGATCACTTTTACCTTGATCCGTGCTTTGAGGGAGTACTAGGTTCCCCTAGCAGTTATTCAGCTGAGAGGTGCGGCATGACAGTGGTGGACGCTCTACCTCGGAGAGATGATAGAGGCAGAGGTTCTGTGGGCTGACATTGAGAAGGAATTCTAAGAGGAATTCATTTCTTCCATGATCAAGGTAGAAAAGCAGCATGAGTTACTCTCCCTTCAGCATGGGGGTATTTCAATATGAGAGTTGGGGATCAAGTTCAAGGATCTCTTGCACTTTGCTCCGAATCTTTTTTCCAGATGAGGAGTCTTGGGCGAGACGATTGGAGGAGGCACTCCATCCTTAGCTCCAGTATGCTATCACCCCCTTCACCCTTCTGATGTACATGGAGGTACAGAAGAAGGCAGAGGTTGTAGAGAGGATGCACTCGCTGGGAGGTGCACCACGAGAGGGGATCCAGCCAGGTTCGTCGAAGGGGAATGCAATCAGTGACAGGTCTCCTACGATGGGACCTTCCAGGTTCAGGAAAGTGGGGAGCAGGCCCCAGCAGTTCCAATTCAGATCTTCGGGTCCTCGTCCCTTTTTCACGAGACCAGGACTGAAGTGTTTTTCTTTTGGAGGTTTCAGGCATGTTCAGAGTCGGTGCCCGACCCGAGCTCAGTACAGTGGAGGTGGGCAGGTTCAACGCCCACCTCAGCAGCACCAGTTCCCGGCGAGGCCCTTCCAACAGCAGCAGGACCATGCTCCCACAATGGAAGACTTTGCAGGAGGAGGCCGACCTCATGGTGCTCCTCAGGGACCTCGACCAGGGCGTGGTCAGGGAGGTGGACGACATCAGAGAGGCAGAGGAGTTGGGCGTGGACAATTTCACACAGCAGATTTGGCAGCTCCAGTGGGACCAGAGGTGGTTCGAGGTACGATTTGTTTGTTCAACAATCTCATTTCGGCTTTGTTTGATTCGGGAGCTTCAAACTCCTTTGTTGCACCTAGTCTAGCCCATGCTTTGGGAATAGACGTAGAGAGACTTTCCATACAACTGGTGCTGAGTACAGCAGTTGGAGGCCATACCAGCGTATCTTGTGGTTTCCGGGGATGTTGGCTGACGTTGGGACCACATCAATCTAGTGGGGACCTTCTTCTGTTACAGATGCAGCCATATGATGTCATCCTAGGCATCAAATGGTTGTTTTCTGTTAGTGCCGTTGTCAACTGCTTCCGAAGAAGGGTCGTGTTCTCCGACGTGGACGAGCAACATGTATCTTTTGTTGGCGAGAGGAGCTATCAGGTGGGAAGCCGGCGTGTGGAGCCTCTCCTTTCCTTATTAGGCGGGTTATCAGTGGTTTCAGATGATACGTAAATGATGGATTTCCCGGAGGTTATTGAGGAGTTCCTCGATGTTTTTCTCGAGGAGGTTGTGACTCTACCCCCCCCCCCCCCGACGTGACGTTGAGTTCGGGATAGACTTACAGCCTGGTGCCCGTCCAATTTCGATGGCCCCTTATCGGATGGCACCTTCAGAGTTGCGAGAGTTGTGGATTCAGATTGACGACCTGATGGAGAAGGGTTTTGTTCGACCCAACGTGTCACCATGGGGTGCTCCAGTTTTGTTCATGAAGAAGGCAGATGGTGGTCTCATGTTATGCATAGATTACCGAAGGTTGAATCAGGTAACGGTCAAGAATCGTTACCCCCTTCCAAGGATAGATGATCTCTTCGACCAGCTGAGGGGAGAAGGTTGGTTTTCTAAGATTTATCTACGATCTGTATATCATCAGTTGAGGGTAAAGGGCAATGACATCTCGAAGACGGCTTTCAGGTTCAGGTATGGGCACTTCGAGTTTGTAGTGATGTCGTTTGGAGTTACGAATGCACCAGCTGTGTTCATGGGACTTATAAACCTTGTCTTCCGAGAGTTTCTGGACCGGTTCGTCGTTGTGTTTATCGATGACATCCTGATCTACTCAAGATCAAAGGACGAGCACGTTGAGCATCTCAGGGAAGTCTTGGAAGTCCTTCGACACCACCAACTTTATGGGAAATTGTCAAAGTGTAAGTTCTTGACACAAGAAGTACACTTACTTGGGCATGTAGTGTCTCAGCATGGAGTGTCATTGGACCTGTTGAAGGTGGAGGCAATTGTTTCTTGGGTAGCACCCAAGAGCGTGGCATAAGTTCATAGTTTCCTGGGGTTAGAAGGTTACTAACGGCAGTTCGTTTCAGACTTCTCTCAAGTTGCTGCTCCATTGACAGCTTTGACTAAGAAGAACCAGGTCTTCCTATGGAGCGAGAAGTGCCAGAAATCTTTTGACTACCTAAAGGAGAAGTTGGTCAGTGCTCCATTACTCAGGTTTCCAGAGGAAGGGTTATTGTATGAGGTGTTTTGTGATGCTTCTGGCCTTGGGTTGGGGTGCGTACCGATGCAGAAGAAGGGTGCGATCTGTTATGGGTCTAGGCAATTGTCCCCTCACGAGCGTAACTATTCCACCCATGACCTGGAGCTTGCAGAAGTAGTGTTTGCACTGAAGATGTGGCGACATTACTTCTTTGGAGAGTGCTTTTTGGTCTTCTCAGATCACAAGAGCCTGCGTTATATCTTCTCTCAGCGTGACCTGAACTTATGGTAGCAGAGATGGGTCGAGTTCCTCCAAGACTATGGCTTCGAGATCACTTACACTGAAGGTAAGGGCAACATTGTGGGTGATTCCCTGAGCAGGAAGTCACATAAGGAAGTGGTTCAGGAATCCGTTGATGTTTGGAAAGTGATGGGAGAGTTGGCCGCCTTGCACTTGGATGCAAGAGTAGAAGGTGTTAGAGGATGTTTGTTTCAGATGACGGTGAAGTCCTCCTTGTTGCAGCAGGTGGAAGAGTCTCAGTGGGGGGGACTCCGAGACAGAAGTGATGCGGGTTCGTATCGATCAGGGGAATGCTCCAGAAGGATGGTTAGAGGAAAGCCGATATCGGATTCTTTTCCATGGAAGGTTGTTTGTTCTAAAGGCAATGCATGAGGGAGTTCTCTGTGAGTTCCATAGCTCAGCTTTGGAAGTACATCCAGGAGTTTCAAAAATGTACCGAGGCCTGAGGGAACAGTTTTGGTTGCCCGGGGTGAAACGGGCAGTGGCGGATTTTGTGGCTAAATGCCTAGTGTGTCAGCAAGTGAAAGCTGAACATCGTGTTCCTAGTGGTTTGTTGCATCCTTTAGATGTCCTCAAGTGGAAGTGGGATGACATCTTAATGGACTTCTTCACATGACTACCCAGAGCTCAGGGTGGTTATGATGCTATCTGGGTAGTGGTGGATTGTCTGACGAAATCAGCTCACTTCTTAGCAATTAAGGAGTCGGGCCCGGTGAGTACCTTAGCACAGAGTTACATAGACGAGGTCGTGCGTTTTCATGGAGTTCCGAAGACTATCATCTTAGACCGGGATACTCGGTGTACCTCATGAGTCTGGAGGGGGTTACAACATGCTTTTGGCACCTAGCTACGTTTTAGCACTGCTTTCCACCCCTAGAACTATGGGCAGACAGAGCGGACAATCCAGACGTTGGAGGACATGCTACGAGCATGCGTTCTGGATTTTGGAGGGTCATGGGTATGGAACTTTCCTTTAGTAGAGTTTTCCTACAATAAGAACTTCCACTCTACTATTGGAATGGCACCATTTGAGGATTTGTATGGAAGACCATGTCGTTCACCCATTTGCTGGGCAGAGGTTGGTGAGACAGGTGCTCTTGGGCCAGAGGTAGTGCAGAGCACCACAGAGAAAGTCCAGCTTGTACGTGAGAGGATGAAAGCAGCTCAGGACTGAAAAAAGTCTTATGCTGATCGTTGGAGGAGGCCTTTGGAGTTCAAGGTGGGAGACCATGTGTTCTTGAAGGTTTCCCCTCGACGGGGGTAGCAGAGGTTTGGGAAGGGGTGTAAGCTCTCCCCTAGGTTCATCGGACCATTCAAGGTGCTGAGGCGAGTCGGCAAGGTGGCATATCAGCTAGCTCTGCCACCTTAGTTGGAGAAGGTTCATGACGTCTTCCACGTCTCCCAGCTTCGTCGGTACTTACACAACGACTCTCACGTTATCGACTGGGGAGAGTTAGATATGGGAGATGACATGACCTTCGAGGAACGACCAGTCAGAATCGAGGATCGTAAAGAGAAGGTGCTCCATGGACGAACCATTCCCTTGGATCGTGTGTTGTGGAGTCATGGCGGCCTCGAGGAGAGAACTTGGGAGCGGGAGGCTCAGATGCACGCTCAGTACCCAGAGTTGTTTTGACTTTTGTTTGCTTTTTTCTTCTAAGATTTGTTTTGATGTTATACTTTGTACCTTTGATATATTGAATTCTTGGCTTGTCGGTTATGAGACCTTTTGTTTCCTTGTTCTCTGGAATTGTGTAGCATGTCCGGATGTGTGGGAAAAAGGAAAAAAACATGATCCTTAATCGAGATGCATTAATGCGGATGCGATTGAACCTGTGCGGGCGAGTCAGTTCCACCTAAAGCAGATAATATCTCAACATAGGAAAAGGAATTTTCCCCAAACCATGTGTTTGGGCAATGCGTGGGTTGTGCAGTGTTGGGGACAGTGCGAGTTGAACAAAAAAATCCTAATGTATGGAAGTGGGAAGACCCTATTCTTAATCGAGACGCATTAATGAGGATGCGATTGAACCCATGAAGGCGAGTCAGTGCCGCCTAAAGAAGATAATATCTCGACATAGGAGAAGGAATTCCTAACACCTACAATTAGGGTTGATGGTTAGGTTTCTGTTATAACGAAGGCCCTAAGAGGTATCTTGTTGGGTTCCTCTAGGTTGGATTTTGAATTCTCGGGGACAATAATGTTTTAAGAGGTATCTGATGTAATGGCCCAGACCTCTCTGGCCCATTCCATTGTAAAAAAAAGGGTCATGAAGTGTTCTGAAGGGTAAAATGGACTTTTCCCACACTTTTCAGAATTTTGAAACTACACACCGTGTAGTGTGAGTACACGCCGTGTACCCCCTTGCCGGGTATACCCCATGCTAGAGCCGTGTCCTTACCATGTGAAATAAATGAGTACATGCCGTGTAGCCAATACTACACGCCATGTAGTCCCTCCCCGCAGACGTGTTACCTTCAAACTGTGTGTTGACCAGTCAACGGGTGTGTGCCATGTAGGAACTGTGTCCTTACCATGTGAAATAAATGAGTACACGCCGTGTAGCCAATACTACACACCATGTAGTCCCTCCCCGCGGATGTGTTACCTTCAAACCATGTGTTGACCAGTCAACGGCCGCGTGCCGCATTGAATGCCGTGTTGGAAGCCGCGTGGTGACCGTGTGAAATGGCCGAGTACACGCCGTGTACCATAAAGTACATGCCGTGTACTTTTGTTTTTCATGCCTATAAAAGGAGGGGTCCCCTCCTCCTTTTCAAATCACACCTCTCTTCCCCATTCCTCTGAGCAGATCTCTCCAAAGAGACTCGAAGGCTCCTTTTCTTCCATAACATCTTCATTCGAGCTCCTGTTTACGATCCGTTAGCACCTACGGGATCGTAACGATGAGGCGAAACTTCTGAGCTTGGATCCATTGTCTTTCCTTCAGAATTTCCTTCCCAGATTCCACCCAAGGAGGTTTTTCCAGGATTTGATAGAAGTGACGGACGCCGACGAACTTATTCTAAAGTTGATCCGGGGGAGCGTTGTTATCAGAACTTGTTGAGGTAGGGATCTTACCTTCGTCTCTCAAAATTGCGCATCATGCGGGGTGGGTTTCCTCTTGTTTACATGAAACACATTTGAACCGGTTTACTAAAGATAATAACTTGCATATATAATGGGGATGGGAAGTTGTGAATGTAGTTACCTTATTTTATATCCTGTGATATTATGTTGTGAATTAAATAGGCTTATGCCTACTGAAAGTCACGGTCGTTGGGGGCCTTTGCTTGCGCAATTAAATGTCTCCCTATCTTTCTAGACCGTTTTATGAATGGGACTTTGTTGAATGTGGAATTTTGATAATAACGTAAAGTTGGATGATTTAAAATCTAAAACCCTTGTGTGATCACCCCGGTTGAACAAAATGGAATAATGAACATGTGGGTGTTGGCTTGGATACGTGGCATGTGATGGGGATGTTCTTGTGGGTTATTGTGGATCGGGTGAGCAGCGGGGCTGCAGTTGGCTTGGTTGTGGGTTGGTGTGAATGCTATGTTGGTGATGGGAAGAGGGGATGCGATAAATGGTATTAAAGGGGTGATGATGTACGGTGTGGTTGTGGTTATGGTGGTTGGAAGTGGGGCTGTAGGGTTGGGTTTGAATGTGAACGAACTATGGGTTGTAAATAATAAATAAAAAGTGGAAGAGTTAATAAATGGTGGTGAATGGTAATGGAACGAGAATGTTAATCAATGGGTTGGTTGGTTGTTAAGTAGGGACTTGTTCTGCAGCTTGTGTTTTCATAACTTGATTTGTGGATGGCAGTGATATGCTTTACGAACGATCGATAAGGTTGGTTGTGGATAGTTACCCAGTAGTTAAGGAACTAATAAACTGATTCTGTTGAAACATGAAAACTCAAATGGGGTTTCAGGATTGTTGTTGTATGCATGCTTCGTAGTAGTAGTGCCGAGGCATGTGCTCAGTTCTATGATTAGAAGCCATAGGTTGGGCTGAGTGTTTGGTATATATATATATATCAATGACAACCCTGCTTTTATTACAAACTTAAACATGATTTATTATATAAAACTTCACATGATACAATAAAGAAGATCGAGATGTTTAGTGTCTTTGGGGCTCAGGATCATTACATAAAAACTTAAAACATGAAATACAACATCTTTATTGAAAACTTCCTTTGCATGACCACTACATTCCTTCGTACTTAGCATTGCATGGGATAACCTGAGGACATGCATAAGAAAAGGGTGAGCTATAAAGCCCAGTAAGGGAGTACTCATGGAATAAAATGAGGAGTACAATACATGTTAGAAAATAGGCATATCAATATAGAATACAAGAAACATGAACATAAAGGCATGATAAAGCATGATAATCATAACATGGAAATGTGACAACAACACTTAACATGGAATTAGCATGAGCCAAGGCTCATTGCACATGAAGCATGAGTAAAATCCTCATTGCACATAAAGCACAAGTAAACCCTTGTTGAACTTGAATTAGCATGAGTCAACACTCATTGCACATGACGTATCATGATACTATACTTTACCCAATTCATTGGAGCGCTATAAGGGAACACCCTTCTTAAACATTTCATTTCATGCATAAGTGTTCCACATGGATCATAAAACAAGGATTCATAAAACATAATCATTTATTCCACGATAAAGGAATGTGGAATTCATACATGAAACTTTACAATCAATATGTAAATGTTCATAAAGGTGAATACCCTTGATGGAGAAATGGGCATGGTATTCACTACACAATGACATTGGCTTAGAAAATCGGTGCGATTTCGGCAGCGTAACGGCGTGACATAAGAATTCATAAAAAAGGTTGATGAGAGGGAAAGGGTCTCCTCATCATATTTACATGTAATGTACATTAAGGAGGACATATAGATACATGTCCCAACAATTTTAATGGAAATTAGATTCATGATACAAAAATATTGCTTGAATGTAAAAGAGGAGAGAGAAGTTCCTTTCGAAATTTCAGCATAGTAACGGGTGTAAATGAGAGGCATTTAATGAGAGAGAAAGGGGTCTCCCATCATTCAAACATAAAGAGGGCAGTATGAGGGAGGTGCGAAACCGTACCCCAACATTCATAATTGAAATTAAAAGGGCAAAACAACTTAAAGAAAATTGGAAAAAAATGAGAAAGGAAGAAAAACCCTTACTTGGAAGTGTGCTTCCAAAGGCTAGAGAGAGTCTTGTGAGAGGATTATTGGGAGCTTGGGGCACCTTGGTGTAGGTTCTGGGCGCAGCGGAAGCGTATTGGTGTGTTTGCCCAACTTAATTTTTCATTAAAAAATGTTCAATCCGAGATTCGTCACGATATAAAACGCCGAATCCTCGGAATAGAATGAAGAACGAAAAGAAAAGATGAGTCCCAGAACCCTTGAGGAGGATCATCATATGTTTATTATAATTAATTTAATTAATTCATAAGAATTGCCTCGTTGGAATTCTTTCTTCGTTGATGTGTCCGGTCACGATTCGGTGATCCGTCATTGCGTCGTAGAATCCAAGTGTAGGATTCCTCTAGCGGTGATCCACATGTGTGTCACGTATCTCCGGACATCGCCGAAGAGATCTCCAGGTGCTAGCGTGGAAGAACCTTCGCTTGCGATGTCCGCCTTCGACCTCCTTGATCCGGTGGAGGATCTTGCTCTCGTAACTTGAGGGCGTTCTTGGTGGAAAGGGAATTCTCTCTTGGCTTGAGAGTATTTCCAAATCCGTTGTGCACAACAATGGCTCACAAAAAATGTTGGGGTTGCGAGGATATTTATAATCAGGTTTGAGGTTAATAGAGTTATGACAATAAATAAACGCGTTACGCGTTTTATTTATTTCATTAACTCTTATTGAAAACCCCCATGTCGAATTATTAATTCCTTGACATGCGCCCACGCTGATTATAATAAATATCATTTAATAAAACAATTTTAAATCCTCAAAATCCCAATTGGAAAAACTACACGACGTGTAATAATTAATACATGGCGTGTACTTGTTTTCCATAAAACTACACAGCGTGTATATTTAATATACACGGCGTGTACTTTTATTTTCCATTTTTCTCCACCACATTTATTAGAACTTGAGTAATGACTATTTATTTCTTAAATAAATGTAACTGCATTACTCGCTAATAAATATATTATTTTATCCACAATATATTCTCTCGAATAACTAGTGTCAAAATAAATGCGATCAGACATCATTAAATAATTATTAAACCACAGTAGGGAATAATATTTATTTAACTTGTTAAATTAATATTTAACTGAGATACATGAACACACTTAGTGTGTGACCCTCTAGGCCTCTTTCTCAGTGGCATTAGGCTGAGCCTGCCTAAAGTCCATGGTTAGCGTCTAGCAACACGCCAAGGCACCCATAGAGAAAGAAGTTAACGCTGCAATGACGTGTCACCTCCTACGAACGCTTACCATGTAATATAATCCCTTTGTCTCGATATCTCCAATCAAGCGGGTTGCATGCTAGTGCCATCAACCCATGTGCTTGATTATTCTTTCTTTGACTTCCCGAAATTGAACTTGCCCATACCTTACCATGGCCATGGATTTATTTAGGCTATATCAATTCCATCAAAGGGCCTGAGATATCTACTTCCGTTATGGAACGGAAGGGACAAATCCTTTCTCGCATTATCTATTAATGCGGTATTACTCGTGATGCACCCAACGTATCCTACCTCACTGCGAACAGTGTGTCGTCACAGTTTTCGTCAATACCTCTAAGTGCGCGAGTTGTAATACCCATTAATAATAATCTTAAAGTCTAAGGATCAATACACACGTCCGTAGATAGGAACATCCAATGACACAATGAAATGTGGATTTCCTACTGGCGGGTCTCGTTCTCATAATATCCTCCTGGATATTACCAAGGGCGCACACCATGAAAAGGTGCCTCAAAGTTTTTTGATTCCTCACCCCTAATGACCTATATTATTTGTGTCCCTCAAATAATATCATCCGGCCGTAGAACATACATTCAAGAACAGTGTTATGGAACTTTCGAGTTCTCATCATAGCAGGGGTCCGCTACGACCCTTTAATGCAACAGCTGTCCTTAGGACATTATCACATGACATGTCACGCAGAAGAATAATCAAGATGTGATAAGGCTTTTATTTAATGAATAAAGTAAAAAGTAGTTGGTTCTAGACCACCAACTCCAACAGACTCCCACTTGGACTAGAGCCAACTGCTAACAACCTTTAACCCTCTAGCTCTCACATGATATTCATTCTTATGCTGAGATAGGCCTTTAGTAATGGGGTCCACCACGTTCTCTTCCGTGGACACTCTGCTCACTGCAACTTCACCCCTTTGATAGAAATCCCTCAAGAGGTGATACTTCCGGAGTATGTGCTTTGTCCGTTGATGTGACCTTGGTTCTTTTGGAAGAGCCATCGCTGCAGTATTATCACAATACAATGTAATGGGATCTTTACTGCTAGGCACCACATCAAGCTCCTAGACAAAGTTCCAAATCCAAACGGCTTCTTTGGCTATATCAGAAGCTGCTATATACTTGGACTCCGCTGTAGAATCGGCGACAACTGGCTGCTTTGAACTCTTCCAGCTCACAGCTCCTCCATTGAGACAGAAAACATATCCAGATTGAGACTTTAGATCATTCTGATCTGTTTGAAAACCAGCATCAGCATACCCTCTGATGACAAGATCCTTGTCTCCTCCATACACCAGGAACATATCCTTAGTTCTTCTCAGATACTTAAGAATAGTCTTAATAGCAGTCCAATGCTGTTCTCTTGGATCTGCTTGATATCTTCCTACCATGCTCAGTGCATAGGCAACATCAAGCCTAGTACATAACATGGCATACATGATGGATCCTATAGCCGAATCGTATGGGATCTTTCTCATCCTATCTTTCTCCTGTTGTGTCTGGGGACACATTTTCTTAGAAAGATGTAAGCCATGTGACATTGGAACCAATCCCCTCTTGGATTTTTCCATACTAAATCTCTTTAGTATCTGGTCAATGTATGTACCCTGACTTAGTCCAAGCAGCCTGTTAGATCTATCACGAATGATCTTGATCCCTAGAATGTAGGCTGCTTCTCCTAAGTCCTTCATGGAGAAACACTTGTTCAACTAGTCCTTAACTGACTGTAAGGTTGGTACGTTGTTTCCAATAAGAAATATGTCATCAACATATACCACTAGGATGACGACTGCATTCCCATTAAACTGCTTATAAACACATGGCTCACATTCGTTCTTAATGAAACCAAATTCCTTTATGGCTTCATCAAATTGAATGTTCCATGACATGGATGCTTGCTTTAATCTATAAATGGATTTCTGCAACTTGCAAACCCGTTTGGCTTCACCTGGTGCCAAAAACCCTTCTGGTTGTGTCATATAGACATCTTCCTGAAGGTTCCTGTTAAGGAATGCTGTTTTGACATCCATCTTCCAAATCTCGTAGTCATGGTAAGCTACTATGGAAAGTATGATTCTTATGGATTTAAACATGGCAAATGGCGAGAAGGTTTCATCATAGTCAATTCCTTGACGCTGTCTGAATCCTTTAGCCACTAGCCTTGCTTTATAGGTGCTAACTTGACCTTCCATGTCCAGCTTTCTTTTGAATACCCATTTACATCCAACAGGCTTTACATCAACTGACTCATCGACCAGAACCCAAACGTGGTTCTGATACATGGAATCCATCTCAGAATTCACAGCTTCTATCCATCTTGCATCTTCTGAGCTTTCTACTGCTTCCTTGTAGGATAGAGGTTCATCATTGTCCAACAATAATGATTCACCATCCTCGGTGACTAGGAAACCAAATCTCTCTGGTTCCCTTACCTCTCTTGAGCTCCTACGCAGTACTTGTGTTTCTGGAACCTCTTCCACGGGGACCTGTGGAACTTGTTATTGTAACAACTCCTATGTATCTTGAGCATCAACTTCGTCGAAGTCAATCTTGCTCCCACTATCCTTCTTGAGGATGTGCTCCCTCTCAAGAAGGACGGCTTGTCTGGCGACAGTCACTTTCTTGTCTTGGGGGTTATACAGGTAATATCCTTTTGTTTCCTTGGGATATCCTATAAAGATACACTTCATGCCCCGGGGTGCTAGTTTGTTTCCTGAGAAGGCCTTAACAAACGCCTCGCATCCCCATACATGTGTGTGCGACAAAGTGGGTTTCCTTCCATTCTATAACTCGGATGTAATTCCATTTTCCGCCTTAGTTGGTACTCGGTTTAATGTGTATGCTGCAGTTTGTAATGCATATCCCCAAAAGGATAATGGAAGATCTGCATGACTCATCATCGACCTCACCATGTCCAACAAGGTAAGGATCCTCCTTTCACTAACACCATTCCACTGTGGTGTATAAGGAGGAGTGAGCTGAGATAGAATCCTAGACTCCCGTAGAAGATCGATAAACTCTTTGTTCAGATATTCTCTACCTCGATCCGATCGAAGCTTCTTTATCTTCTTACCAAGTTGATTCTCTACTTCATTCTTGAATTCCTTAAATTTCTCTAAGGACTCTGACTTATACCTCATTAAGTAGACATAGCCATATCTACTCAAATCATCAGTAAAATTAATAAAGTAAGAATATCCACCTCTAGCTTCTACTGGAAATGGTCCACACACATATGTGTGTACCAATTTTAGAAGCTTTGTGGCCCTTTCACCTTGTCCACCAAAAGGCGGCTTGCTCATTTTTCCTTGTAAACAAGCTTGACATCTATCAAGTGGTTTTAGCTCAGTAGAGTCTAAATAGCCATCTTTGCAGAGCTTTTTCAAGTGCTTCTCGTTCACATGACCAAGGCGGTGATGCCATAATTGGGTGATGTATGAGTCATGTGAGTTTGTTTCGTTATCGATTTCCAACACTTGGTTTTCGTAATTTAATACATACAAACCATTATTCAAATGTGCCATACCATAACATACATTGTTCTTATAAAAGAGACAACCCTTATTTCCAAACATGAAAATAAATCCATCCATATCCAAACAAGATACATAAATTATGTTCTTGGTAACACTAGGCACAAAATAACAGTTTTGTAAAACCAAAATCATGATTGTTTGCAATGAGAGGTGATAGTCGCCAATAGCCAATGCAACCAGCCTTGTGCCATTGGCAGCTCGAAGATCCACCTCTCCTCTGGCGATCTTTCTAAATCTACTTGGTTCCTGCATTTGAATACAGAAGTGAGCCCCACAAGATGTATCTAATACCCAATGTGTAGAAATAGAAAGATTACACTCGATAACGAACGCACTTTTAGCGTCCCTACGCTTCTGGGTGCAGTTCCTCTTCCAGTGGCCCTGCTTGCCACATGCAGAACACACTGCTTCCCGTTCCTTTCCCTGCCTCTGGATCTTCCCCTTCTTGGAGGGACGGTGCTCGGGGGCTTCAGACCGTTTATAAGTCTTTGGCCCCTTTGCCTTGTCCTTCCTTTTCTTGTTCACCATAAGGACCGCGGGTTTGTCACGCCCCATGTACTTATCTACCTGGCGAATCAAGGTCAGAAGCTATGATAGACTCTTCTCATTGCCACTCATGTTATAGTTGACAATGAAGCTAGAGAAGGTCTTGGGCAATGATGATAGGATGAGATCTGTACGCAACTCATTTGGGAATTTAATCCCTAATATGTCCAAGCATTCAATGTAGCCAATAAGCTTGACCACATGAGGCAAAGCTGGCGCAGACTCTCCAAGCTTCGTGGTAAACAAAGCATTGGAGATCTCATACCTCTCCTATCTCGCCTTCTCTTGGTAGAGATCTTTAAGGTGAGACATCATGCTATACGCATCCATGTTTTCATGTTGCTTTAAGAGCTCATTAGACATGGCCGATAGCATGAAACACTGGAAATCTATGGCATCATCCATGTGTTTCATGTAGAGAGATAATTCTTCATCAGTAGCCTCTTTCCCAGGCGCAACTAGAATAGGCTCTTCCAGCACATATAATTTCCTTTCATGGCGAAGGACGACGCATAAACGCCTCTACCACTCTTGGAAATTGGTGCCGGTGAGAAGGTTTTCTTTTTCGAGTATGGTGCGCAATGATATGTTTGAAGTCATTTTATTAACGTTTCTACAATTTAAGATGAGCAAAGTTTTAGTACTTTATTATAAAAATTGAGACAAATAAATAAATTAATACTTATTAGTCTCCCACTATTTTATCGAAATCCAATAGCCCTCACCATTGACTTCGGAATATTCTATTGCATGATTATTAAAGTGTAAAGGATCCATATTTCCCTTCGCATTACCCCAACTAGGGTTGGTCAAGCAACTTGAAGGGTTTTAGGTAGGCATTCCAAATGCCAACTGCATTAACTCGCAGTTCCTTGATCCGCTGAGTGGACTCCCCAATCCTAAAATCCTTTTTGGATTTCCTCAACCTTTGCCTCTTGGTCACACCAATTCCTGCTGTGGCAGTCAACCCTTGATGCGAACCAAGTCAAGTCAACCCAAAACCTTGAATTAGAATTCCCCTATAATTGAAAGTACCCCAACTAGGGTTGGTCAAGCACTTTGAACTATGGTTCGATTCTAAACAAGATTATGGAAGGCTATGCCGACTTAATATTTATTTTGAGGGACTTTATCCTTATACTTAAATTTCCATTTTATTATCATTGATTACATGCTTGTTAATATTAAGTGGGATATACTTAAGTGATTAACCATGTCTAAGATAATATTTACGTATAATCCAATTTTATTTTAGTTCCATCTTGCATGCTTGTTTAATTAATTAATTGTGTGATCGTGACAACACAACCACAATAAATAAACCATGCAACTGACAGAAATAAAATAAATGGTATGATCATGGGCTTTTCTATTGGTTAGTTTATCTAGCGGTTGATAAACTAACCCAAGACCTAGGGGAGAAACACCTTGAACCTTTCGAGTTCGTGTTTACAGCTTTCCACCTGTCCACCTTTGTATCTCCTTGGATTGGTTTCATCTTGGCTCCTGACTTGAGCCGCCTCCACTAGCTTGGGAGCTCCATCAATTACATATGCATTTATCTCACACGCAGGTGAGGGGAAAAAAGGGGTTTTACATAAAAGAATCCTTGGGCGCGCAAGCCCTACATATTAATGAGGAGATATCTCGCAGGCCAACAAATTTAATTTAAATAAATAAATTAAATGAAACCATTCACATAAAAAGGTATCGGTCTAGCTCATGATCATCCATACATGCAACGATATTTACGCATAAGTAAAACTAGCATTCAATTCTATAATCGTTCTTGTTTAAGATAAATCACGCTCGAATCAATTAATTATCTTTAATTAATCAATCCTTTTATCTTAAATCCCTTTTCTAAATTTCCTTGATATTCTCATCCATCATAATTTTAAACAAATAAATTCATTTAAAATTATCCTTGTACACAACTTGTACCTTGGAGGCAACCCGGCGAATTCCCATTTATTACGCAGATGTTAAATTAAACACATATATATAAAACACCTATCACGTGTTGTACCTCAGCTTTACGCCTACACCATGGTACACGTCTCAAGGGTTTGTATAATATAATAATAAATTTTAATAAATCTGCGTAATTTGGGTGAGTACAGGATGTGTAGTTCCGACTACACGGCGTGTACTTTTTCTTCACTGTCCATCCTAAGTACACACCCGGGGATAGGGCGTGTTAATGTACTTCGAAAATTTTTGGAGTACACGGCGTGTATAGTGGGACACACGCCGTGTAGTTTCCGAGTTACACGGTTTCCAGCCGGGCAGGCAATGTACGGAGTACATGACCCAACCCTAACCCGAAGGGACTACACGCCGTGTTCATTGGACCACATGGCATGTATTCTGGAAACCATGTGCCACCAGTTTCTGGTCAACACACGGTGTCTTAAATTCTTAGAAATAATCCAATACACGGCCTGATTTGGCGGATCATTCAATGCATTGAACCTAGACTACATGGTGTGTACTTCCGAATACACGCTGTGTATTCTGGTGTTATACGTCCAGAAATATTTGGCTCCCCCGGATGAGTTCCTCTAATTATTTTAATCCAAATTAAAAGAAAAATCCGTTTCTATGAGGTGAACGAGAAACAAGAGAGGAGGAACAGATCTCGATATTCAGATTTCCAGAACGATTAAACATGAATTGAAATAACTAAATTATTAAATGCGTAAATCACCAACAAAAAACTAAATAATTATAACCAACGATATGACCCCCTATGATTCCACTTGTAGGTTCCGGGCGCAGTGGAAGCGCGTTGGTGGGTTTGCCCAACTTAATTTTTCGTTAAACAATGTTCAATCCAAGATCCGTCACGATATAAAACGCCGACTCTTCGGAATAGAATGAATAACTAAAAGAAAAGATGAGTCCCAGAACCCTTGAGGAGGATCACCATATGTTGATTATAATTAATTTAATTAATGAATAAGAATTACCTCATTAGAATTCTTTCTTAGTTGATGTGTCCGGTCACGATTCAGTGATCCGTCGTTGCATCGTAGAATCCAAGTGTAGGATTCCTCTAGCGGTGATCCACACGTGTGTCACGTATCTCCGGACGTCGCCGAAGAGATCTCCGGGTGCTAGTGCAGAAGAACCTTCGCTTGCGATGTCCGCCTTCAACCGCCTTGATCCGGTGGAGGATCTTCCTCTCGTAACTTGAGGGCGTTCTTGGTGGAAAGGGAATTCTCTCTTGGCTAGAGAGTATTTCCAAATCCGTTGTGCACAAAAATGGCTCACAAAAAATGTTGGGGTTGCGAGGATATTTATAATCAGGTTTGAGGTTAATAGAGTTATGACAATAAATAAATGTGTTACGCGTTTTATTTATTTCATTAACTCTTATTGAAAACCCCCATGTCGAATTATTAATTCCTTGACATGCGCCCACGCTGATTATAATAAATATCATTTAATAAAACAATATTAAATCCTCAAAATCCCAATTGGAAAAACTACATGGCGTGTAATAATTAATACACGGTGTGTACTTGTTTTCCATAAAACTACACAGCATGTATATTTAATATACACGGAGTGTACTTTTATTTTCCATTATTCTCCACCACATTTATTAGACCTTGAGTAATGACTATTTATTTCTTAAATAAATCTAACTGCATTACTCGCTAATAAATATATTATTTTATCCACAGTATATTCTCTCAAATAACTAGTGTCAAAATAAATGCGATCAGACATCCTTAAATAATTTTTAAACCAAAGTCGGGAATAATATTTATTTAACTTGTTAAATTAATATTTAACTGAGATAAATGGACACACTTAGTGTGTGACCCTCTAGGCCTCTTTCTCAGTGGCATTAGGCTGAGCTTGCCTAAAGTCCAAGGTTAGCGTCTAGAAACACGCCATGGAACCCATAGAGAAAGAAGTTAACGCCGCAATGACGTGTCACCTCCTACGAACACTTACCATGTAATATAATCCCTTTGTCTCAATATCTCCAATCAAGCGGGTTGCATGCTAGTGCTATCAACCCATGTGCTTGATTATTCTTTCTTTGACTTCCCGGAATTTAACTAGCCCATACCTTACCATGGCCATGGATTTATTTAGGCTATATCAATTCCATCAATGGTCCGGAGATATCCACTTCCATTATGGAACGGAAGGGACAAATCCTTTCTCGCATTATCTATTAATGCGGTATTACTCGTGACGCACCCAACGTATCCTACCACGCTGCGAACAGTGTGTCGTCACAGTTTTCGTCATTACATCTAAGTGCGCGAGTTGTAATACCCATTAATAATAATCTTAAAGTCTAAGGATCAATACACACGTCTGTAGATAGGGACATCCAATGACAATATGAAATGTGGATTTTCTACTGGCGGGTCTCGTTCTCATAATATCCTCCTGAATATTACCAAGGGCGCACACCATGAGAAGGTTCCTCAAAGTTTTATGAGTCCTCACCCCTAATGACCTGTATTATTTGTGTCCCTCAAATAATATCATCCGGCCATAGAACATACATTCAAGAACAATGTTATGGCACTTTTGGGTTCTCATCATAGCAGGGATCTGCTACGACCCTTTAATGAAACAGTTGTCCTTAGGACAATATCACATGACATGTCACGCAGAAGAACAATCAAGATGTGATAAGGCTTTTATTTAATGAATAAAGTACAAAGTAGTTGGTTCTAGACCACCAACTCCAACACTTGGGAGGATTATAGAGAGGGTAGGGCAGAGGTTGGATGAACTCCAAAGGCTTTGAGTGAGGATGAAGTCGGAGCTTGGGTGGGTTTATATAGGAAAGGTGAGGGAATTCTTTATTATTTAGGTTTGATACCCCTTATATTAAATTAATACAAACCACAAACCATCCCATGGTTGTTTCCCATGGTTTTTGGAAAAGGGAAGAGGAAAACAATATTTTATATGGACAAAGTCCTAACTTCTTAAAATAATAAGGTTTCTTATGTGGAGGTGAGTTACACTCCCATGGAAATTAATTTAAAAAGGCAAAGTGTTGAATAAGTCTTGAGGGGTCCATTAATGCTTCGAAAAGTAAGTCAAACAAACCCAAAATTACATTATTTTAATGTTAAAACATATATTGGCCGAACATAAAGATTATTGTATTTTATTACATCACTATTGGGTCATTATGATGTCATAAAACACATTATATATTTAAACGGTATTTAATTTTTACCCAAAAATTTGACTGTCTCAGAAAATTATGAAAAATTCACCAATGGATAATTTCGACGTCCTGATTCCAAAAATGACATTTATTTTATCAAAATAATTTTCTAAATATGTTAATTTTAACTTTTTAAATAAAAACTGATATATATCAAAAATTCACGGGTTTTGACAGAAATTCCTTTCAAACCTTAATAAAAATTATAATTGCATTCATAAAATTATAAGATCATTTATATTTAATAAAAATTAATTTAATAATAATATTATTTTATTAAAATATTATTTAATTCAAAAATCCCATAATTTAATAAAATAGATTTCTTAATTAAATAATAACTAAAAACACCATTTTTACTTTAAAAACTATTTACAATGTATCAAGAATGACTAGAAATTATATTCATTATTATATAAAAAAAATAATGTACATGAACAGAGTACTACTTATTTTTTACATAACCCCTTAAAACAGCCGCATAAGACCTAAGGGTAAGGTGTGCTATGGTGAAAAACTCTTGGGGTGGCTCAGATAACATCGCTCGAGTGGTAATTTCAATCAACTTATACTTTTCCCGTAGACGGTCCCGTTCGAGCTTGACATGGTGAAGCTTAGCTTGGGCTTGGTCAAGAGCGAAGCCCAAGGATGCCACCACTTTTCCGAGCTCCGACAAATGGGCTTCGTATGGGGAAATTCTACTAGATGAGGCCATCACTTCTTTTGTCTGAGTAAATTGGATTTGTTAAAGTCCTATATTTATAATAATCATGTGATCACTATTCAAAGGCTATAAAAGTAATGGTCACAATTCATATCATAAAACCAATGAAGTTGACATTTTATAAAAACATTTTATATAAAGAGACATTTAATAAGATCAAGAGGGATTTTCCATTAATGAAACTTTGGGTCATTACAATATTCCCCCCTTAAGAAATTTTGCCCTCGAAATTTTCCTTTTCCCACACTAAAACAGATGTGGGTAACTCAGCTTCCTCACTTCCTCCGATTCCCAAGTCGCTTCTTCAAACATGTAGTTTCTCCACAACACCTTGACAAGGGGCATTGTCTTATTTTGTAGAACTTTTTCTCTATGATCTAAGATCTTCACTGGTTGCTCCTCATAAGAAAGATCGTCTTACAATTCTACCACCTCAGAAGAGAGTACATGTGAAGGGTCCCGTATGTACTTCCTTAAGAGGGATACATGAAAGACATCATGTACATTGGTCATAGTAGGCAGAAGTGCTAGTCGATAAGCCACAACCCCGACACGATCAAGAATCTCAAAGGGGCCGATGTACCTTGGAATTAACGTCCCTTTCTTTCCAAACCTCATGACCTTATTCCATGAAGATGTGCATATAAAAAACATGTCTCCAACTTTAAACTCAAGGTCTCGTCGACGATTAGCTGCATAACTCTTCTGTTGACTCTGAGCTGCCTTGATATGCTGTTGAATGGTTTTTACCTTCTCCACCATTTCCTCGACCATTTCTGGTCCAAGCAGCTTACGTTCACTGACCTTATCCCAACATGTCGGTGTTCTGCACCTTTTCCCATACAGGGCTTCATATGGTGTCATTTGGATGCTTGAGTGGAAACTATTATTATAAGAGAACTCAACCAGAGGAAGATGATGATACCATTCTCCTTTAAAGTCCATTGAGCACGCTCTCAACATATCCTCAAGTGTTTGGATAGTCCGCTTGGATTGACCATCAGTTTGAGGATGATAGGCCGTACTGAAGTTCAGTTCAGTATTCAGAGCATGTTGAAGGCTCTTCCAAAACATTGAGGTGCATCTTTGATCTCGGTCAAACACAATAGATAGTGGTACTCCATGCAACCTTACCACTTCCATGATATATATCCATGCCAGTTGATCCAAAGAGAAATCCTCCTGAATAGCAATGAAGTTTGCAGTCTTTGTAAGACGATCCACAACAACCCAGATTGCATTGTTGCCTTTTGATGTCCTTGGAAGTCCGGTGATAAATTCCATGGTTATGTTATCCCATTTCTATTCTGTTATGGGCAATGGTTGCATCATCCACTTAGACTTCAGCCTCTCTTCCTTCACTTGCTGACACACCAGGCACTTTGATGTATATTCAACGATCTCCTTCTTCATATTATCCCAACAAAAGTTTTCTTAGAGATCTTGATACATCTTTGTGCTCCCTGGGTGAATAGAGAAATTTGAACTATGTGCATCATCCAAAAGTTTCTTCTTTAGCTCCGAACATGATAGAACACATAGCCTTTTCCCAAACCGCACAATTCCTTATTCATTATCATTAAACTCTAAGGATTTTCCTTTTTTGATAGCTTCCAATTTTTCTTAAATTCCCACATCATCCTTTTGAGCATCCTTTAACCTTTACAAAAGAGATGGTTGAGAAATCATTTGTGAAAGGATTGATGATGTTCCCTTCTTTATGATTCCCACGTCCATCTTCATCAAGTCTAAGAAGATTGTATCCTTCTCAATTCTCATCATTGATAGAATTACTGGGTCCTTTCTACTTAGGGCATCTGCCACCTTCTTCGCTTTCTCAGGGTGGTAATGTATTGAATAGTCATAATCCATGATGAGATCTATCCATCTTCTCTGGAGCATATTAAGCTCTTTCTGTGTGAATATATATTTAAGACTCTTGTGGTCAGTATATATCTCATATTTCTCCCCAAAAAGATAATGCCGCCATATTTTCAAAGCAAAGATCACAGCCGCCAACTCCAGATCATGTGTTGGATAGTTTCACTCATGGATTTTCAACTGCCTTGAGGCATGTGATATAACTTTATCATTCTGCATCAGCACACAGCCTAATCCCTTCTTTAAAGAATCACTGAATACCACAAAAAGTTCCCCACTTGTGGGTAAAGTGAGCACAGGTGCAGTGATAAGCCTCCTTTTCAAATCCTTGAAACTTTCTTCACATTCATCACTCCAAGAAAACTTTACTCCCTTTCGAGTTACCTTGGTAAGAGGGTTGGAAAATCATGAGAAATTTCTCACAAATCGTCGATAATATCCAGCTAACCCCAAGAAGCTACGAATATCCGTTACCGATGTTGGCCTCGACCATCCCTCAATTGCATCTGTTTTGGAGGGGTCCACAGATATCCCATTGCTTGTGATGATATGGCCAAATAATGAGACCTCCTTCAACCAGAACTCACACTTGCTGTACTTTGCATAGAGCTTCTCCTTGCGCAAAGTCTCTAGTATAGTTTTTAAATGCTCCTCATGACCCTCCTTGGTTTTGGAGTATATTAGAATGTCATCTATAAAGACTACCACAAATTTGTCAAGGTAATCTCTAAAGACTCTATTCATCAAGTCCATGAATATTTCTGGAGCATTGGTGAGTCCGAAAGGCATTACTATGAATTTGTAGTTCCCGTACCTTGTACGAAAAGCAGTCTTGGGGACATCTTCCTTCTTCACCCTTACTTGATAATATCCCGACCGCAAATCCACCTTGGAGAAGTATTGTGCTCCACGTATCTGATCAAACAAGTCATCGATTATTGGGAGAGGATACTTGTTCTTTATCGTGATTTTGTTAAGTTCACGATAATCGATGCAAATCCGCATTGACCCATCCTTCTTCTTGAAGAAGAAGATTGGTGCACCCCAAGGTGAAGCACTTGGGTGTATAAACCCTTTATCCAGATTCTCTTGTAGTTGTTTCTTCAACTCTTCAAGCTCTACAACAGCCATTCTATATGGAGTCTTGGATATTGGTAAATCCCCAGGTATAAGTTCAATTGAGAACTCAACATCTATTCTAGGAGGAAGACCAGGAAGTTCCTCGGGAAACACTTCAACGAATTCCCTCACAATAGGAATTTCTTCAAGGATGGTTTCTTCCTTGGACTCAATCATCGGAGCCAGATACGCGTGCTCATAAGGAAGTAATATCCATACTTGAGATAACGGAGATAAATGAGATTCATCTTCCTCCTGACACTTGTAAAGAATCGGGGGTCGATTCTCCTTATGAAGTGTAATTTCCCTCTCCCGAAAATTTATATTGGATCTATATAAGGAAATCCAATCCATGCCAAGAATTGCATTAAATTCCACCAGAGGGAGTATGATGAGGTTGGATGGGAAATTCAATCCACAGATTATAACAGGGCAGAACTTATATTCATGGGATGCAATGATTGCCCCATTTTCCGTACTCACCAACATCTTTACTTCCATGATTTGTGGTGGTGTTGGGATTGTTCTACTAAACTTTCGAGATATAATAGAATGCGTAGAACCTGAATCAAAAAGTGTGTTCGCTATTCTTGAATGAATAACTAGCGTACCTATCACCACTTCTTTGTTGGGGTTCACTTCGGCAGAAGTGATGACAAAAGCTCTTCCTTGCTGCCTTGGAGGTTGTTGGTTGCCTCCGAAAACCCTTGGATTAGGGCACTGATTTTCAAAATGTCCCGGTTATTTGCATTTGTAGCATTGAACAACGCGTTGAGGTTCGAACGGAGCGTTCCTCTCCTCTGTCGCAGCCGTGGGTCCTTCTTTCCAACAGTTAACAGCTAGGTGCCCTTCTCTTCCACACCTGAAGTATTTTCTCGTCCCCTTAAGGCAATTTCCAGGGTGCTTCTTTCTGCACTTTTGGAAAGTGGGGTGATGGATCTTCTTAGCACCGTTGGATTTATCCATCGGACCACCATTATTGAAGTCCACCTTACGCTTCTTGTCCCCATGACACCCTTGTGATTCCCCAATCTCCATTTCGATCTTGAGGGCACATCAGAAAAGATCCTCATAGCTGTCGAAGCCACGAATCGCTAATGCTTTCTACAAGCTAGGTTTCATCCCACCAATGAAGCAGTCAACCTTGAATTCGTGGGTAACGACAAAGCTAGAAGCGTATCGTGCAAGCCTTGTGAAGTTTTCCTCGTACGCTCCAACAAATTCTTCATATTTTTTCTTGAGGTAAAGGAAGTCCCTTTCCATCTTAAGCCGGAGGGTGTGCGGAAAATATTTATCGAAAAACATCTTCTGGAAATCCTTCCATTCCAACGCCTCAATCTCCTCCTCAGGCTTTGTATTTTTGATCAACTTCCACCATTGATCAGCTTCACCCTCTATACGATAATCCACCAGGAGAACCTTCTCTTGTTCAGAACATTTAAGGATGGAGAAGATCTTTTCAATGGAGTTGATCCATTGTTCAACGATCGGGGGATCGGATGATCCACTAAAAGTAGGAGGCTTTTGTCTCATGAAGCTCTCAATAGAGACTTTTTCTTTCTTAGGGGGGGGGGGGGGGGTTGATCATTCCTCTTGACCCATGTTTCTATTCAAAACTTGAGTTAGATGAGAGAGAAGCATGACAAAGTTCGCGATTCCCACTCCCATTGGATTTGGCATCTCATTAGTACAGTCATCACACTGATCTTCACAATAGTTTTTAGCCCGAGTCCTCCTATTATCGGCCATTGGATGGAATAAAAGGAAACATAGGGGTAACACATTAAGGGTAATCCAAAGAAAAAAGTTGATGACTCATTAATAAACTTTTATTTCCTTAACTCATGATTCTATAGGCTTCAATCTAGGCTTTTCATGATCTACATTCTAACATATATTCTTAGGGGCATTTTTTTAATTCCCTTAATAAGGGTTCATACTAAGCTTTTGAATTTATCAAAACATATCCCCCAGGAGTGTCGTAACCAAAAGTGTAGCAAGGCCTATTGTCGTGCACCAGTTCCCGTGTGAGTCTAGCTCAAAGCGGTGTTTTCGGGTTTTACCACTAGTATACATCTGTTCCAGAGCCGCCTCTACCTGCTCGTATCCAGACAGGGATGTATTTGTTTGATAAACCACTTACTTAGTACTTACCAAAACATAGGGATGTTCTTATTATACTTAGTCTTGTATATAGGGCTTTACTAGGGTTTCCTAATCCCAAAAATAACTAAACCTATCCTCTGATACCAACTATGACAACCCTGCTTTTATTACAAACTCAAACATGATTTATTACATAAAACATCACTTGATACAACACTAACATGAAATTAGCATGAGCCAAGGCTCATTTCACATGGAGCATGAGTAAAATCCTCATTGCACATAAAGCACGAGTAAACCCTAATTGCACTTGAATTAGCATGAGTCAACACTCATTTCACATGACGTATCATGATACTATACTTTACCCAATGCATTGGAGTGCTATAAGGGCGCACCCTTCTTAAACATTTCATTTCATGCATAAGTGTGCCACATGGATCATAAAACATGGATTCATAAAATGTAATCATTTATTCCACGATAAAGAAATGTGGAATTCATATATGAAACTTTACAATCAATATGTAAATGTGCATAGAGGTGAATACCCTTGATGGAGAAATGGGCATGGTATTCACTACACAATGACATTGGCTTAGAAAATCGGTGCGATTTCGGCAGCCTAACGACGTGACATAAGAATTCATAAAAAAGGTTGATGAGAGGGAATGGGGTTCCTCATCATATTTAAATGTAATGTACAGTAATTAGTACATATATATACATGTCCCAACAATTTTAATGGAAATTACATTCATGATAAAAAAATATTTCTTGAATGTAAAAGAGGAGAAAGAAGTTCCTTTCAGAATTTCGGCATAGTAACGGGTGTACATGGGAGGCATTTAATGAGAGAGAAAGGGGTCTACCATCATTCAAACATAAAGAGTAAAGTATGAGGGAGGTTAGAAACCATACCCCATCATTCATAATTGAAATTAAAAGGGAAAAACAACTTAAAGAAAATTGGACAAAAATGAGAAAGGAAGAAAAACCCTTACTTGGAAGTGTGCTTCCAAAGGCTAGAGAGAGGCTTGTGAGAGGATTATTGGGAGCTTGGGGCACCTTGGGAGGATTCTAGAGAGAGTAGGGAAGAGGTTGGACGAACTCAAAAGTCTTTGAGTGAGGAGGAAGTGGGATCTTGGGTGGGTTTATATAGGAAAGGTGAGGGAATTCTTTATTATTTAGGTTTGGGACCCCTTATATTAAATTCATCCAAAACACAATCCATTCGATGGTTTTTGCCCATGGTTTTTGGAAAAGAGAAGAGGAAAACAATATTTTATTAGGCCAAAATCTTAAATTCTTAAAATAATAAGGTTGCTTATGTGGAGGTAAGTCACACTCCCATGGAAATTAATTTAAAAAGGCAAAGTGTTGAATAAGTCTTGAGGGGTCCATTAATGCTTTGAAAAGTAAGTCAAACAGACCTAAAATCACATTATTTTAATGTTAAAACATATATTTACCGAACATAAAGATTATAGTATTTTATTACATCACTATTGGGTCATTATGATGTCATAAAACACATTATATATTTAAACGGTAATTAGTTTTTACCCAAAAATTTGACTGTCTTAGAAAATTATGAAAAATTCACCATTGGATAATTTCGACATCCTGATTCCAAAAATGACATTTATTTTATCCAAATAATTTTCTAAATATGTTAATTTTTACTTTTAAAATAAAAATTGACATTTATCAAAATTTCACGGGTTTTGACAGAAATGGATTTCAAACTTTAATAAAAATTATAATTGCATTCATAAAATTATAAGATCATTTATATTTAATAAAAATTAATTTAATAATAATATTATTATTTTATTAAAATATTATTTAATTCAAAAATCCCTTAATTTAATAAAATAGATTTCTTAATTAAATAATAACTAAAAACACCATTTGTACTTTAAAAAGTATTTACAATGTATCAAAAATGACTAGAAATTATATTCATTATTATATACAAAAAAATAATGTACATGAACATAGTACTACTTATTTGTTACATAACCCCTTAAAACAGCTGCATAAGACCTAAGGGTAAGATGTGCGATGGTGAAAGACTCTTGGGGTGGCTCAGATAACATAGCTCGAGTGGTAATTTCAATCAACATCCAATTTTCCCGTAGATGGTCTCATTCGAGCTTGACATGGTGAAGCTCATCTTGGGCTTGGTCAAGATTGAAGCCCAAGGATGCCACCTCTTTTCCGAGATCTGACAAATGGGTTTCGTATGGGGAAATTCTACTGGATGAGGCCATCGCTTCTTTTGTCTGAGTAAATTGGATTTGTTAAAGTCCTATATTTATACTAATCATGTGATCAATGTTCAAAGGCTATAAAAGTAAAGGTCACAATTCTTATCATAAGACCAGTGAATTTGACATTTTATAATAAAATTTTATATAAAGAGACATTTAATAAGATCAAGAGGGATTTTCCATTAATGAAACTTTGGGTCATTACAATATCTGTATCTTTGTGTTTTATCGCAACCCACCCATGTTGAGCACTTAGTGCCGAACACTCCCATTTCATGGGATAGGGTGTTTTCCCCTTAGTTACTAGCTCCTTCCTGCTCCTTCTCCCCTAGGCTGTGATGGCCTGAGGCGACCTTACTCCCAAGATTCTTCGGGTAGGTTTTGATTGGGGTGGTTTTAGCCCAAGACTCTTCGGGCAGGTTTTATTTTTTTCCCCCAAGAACCTTCGGGATGAGGCCCAGGTGTGTGCGGGCGGGATACGTGGTTGTGAGGCCCAGGTGTGTGGGGGCGGGATACGTGGTTGTGAGGCCCAGGTGTGTGGGGGCGGGATACGTGGTTGTGAGGCCCAGGTGTGTGCGGGCGGGATATGTGGTTGTGAGGCCCAGGAGTGTGCGGGCGGGATATGTGGTTGTGAGGCCCAGGAGTGTGCGGGCGGGATACGTGGTTGTGAGCCCTAGGTGTGTGCGGGCGGGATGTGTGGTTCTTGAGGCCTAGGTGTGTGCGGGTGGGAAGAGTGTGGCAGGGTCAGGATGTTCACCATTAATAAGAGTAGTTAACTAGTGGGAAATGGTGCGGGGTACCTAAGGGTGTAATTTTGGCCCGGCGGCCCGAAAGCCCGACAGGCCCGGCCCGGCAAAGCCCGAGAAGCCCGGCCCGGCAAAGCCCGCATCAGGTCAGGCCGGGCTCGGGCCGCAGGTTCAGCGGGTCAGGCCTGGGCCTTTCTAGGGAGGCCAGTGGGCCAGGTCAGACCGGCCCGAAAAAGCCCTGCCCGTGGGCCCACGCGAAGCCCGACCCGCTGGCCCGCCTTCTGTAAAAAATATAACGGGGAACTGCAGTTAGGGGGATTTGATCCCCCTACCTCAAGCTTCCAAGGCTGCTCCTGGACCAACTGGTCCAGGCGCTGCGCTTGTAAATTAATCACAGGTCTATGTATATATAGATATATTTATATATATATATCTGTAGATCTATATATATATATATCTATATATATATATATGTATATGTATATGTATATGTATATGTATATGTATATGTATATGATATAATAATATATATATATATGTATATAAACAAATCTATTAATATATATCTATATATATCAATGATATAATGTTATATATATATAATAACTTGTTGTATATTTATAAAAAAATAAGTATGGTTTTTAAAAATCCATTGATAATATATATATATATATATATGTGTGTGTGTATATGTATATGTATATGATATAATATAATATATATTTATATAAACAAAGCTATTAATATATATATATATAGATGATTTAATATAATAGTATATATATATAAACAAAGCCATTAATAATATACATCAATTAAGTGTGGTTTTTAAAAATCCATTAATAATATATATATGTATGTATGTATATGTATATGTATATGATTTAATATAATATATATATATATATATAAACAAAGCAATATATATATATATCAATGATTTAATATTAAATATATATAATAACTTGTTGTATATTAATAAAAAATAACACACTCGCCTAATGATGTTCGTGCAAATCCCTCAACTTCATTAATTTTTTTAAGTACGTTGCAACATGCATAAATTATATATACTATACATATATAAATCTATTTAGAAAAAAAAATTAACTCACCCAATGATGTTCGCGCACACCCCCAATATATATATATATATAAACAAAGCCATTAACTCACCCAATGATGTTCGCACACACCCCCTAATTATTTTTTTACAATTTTCTCATATTATATATATATATAATAACTTATTCTATATTAACAAAAAATAACTACTCACTAAATGATATTCGCACACCCCCAACCTCATTATTATTTTTTAAAATATGATAAAACTTTCATATATTATATATACTATACATACATATATAAATTTATTTAGAAAACAATTAACTCACCCACTGCTGCGCACCCGCTAAGGGTGTAATTTCAGTCCAGACAGGGCCGGGTCGGGCCTGCCCTGCAAAAAAATTAAAAAACGTTTAAAAAAATGTTTTAAATTAAACAAATGCTAAAAAAATACTTTTAGTAAATAAGTTAAAAAAATAAATGTAAAAAAAAAGTTTTAAATAAATGATAAAAAACATTTAAATAACAACACTTTAAACTCACCACTCACTACTGCGCACCCCCAATAACTCATTATTTTTTTTTAATTTGTACATAATATATATAAATTCACTAACATGTATAAATATATTTTAAAAAAATAACATATTCACCCACTGTAAAATGTTTTTACAAAAAACGTGTAAAATGTTTAAAAAAAATACATGTAAAAAATATGCATTCGAAAAACATTTTAAATTAAACGTCTAAAAATAAATGTAAAAAAACTTTTTAAACAAGTGTTAAAAAATGGATTAAATAAAAATGTTTAAAATGTTTTTAAAACAGACATTTAAATTAATTTTTTTAAACAAACACTTAAATAATACTTTTTACATTAAAATGTGAAAAAAGTTAAATGTTTTAAAAAAATAATTGTAAAAAGCATGCATTTAAAAAAAATTAAAAATGTTTTAAATTAATCATTTAAAAATAAATGTAAAAAAACGTTTTAAACAGATGTTAAAAAAATATTTTAAATAAAAATGTTAAAATAAAAAATACTAACAAACGCTTAAAAATTATAAATATGTTAAAAAAAATAAATGTAAAAAATGTTTTAAATAAATGTTAGAAAAACGTTTAAATAATAAGGCTTTAAAGTCACCCACGGCAGCTGCGCACCCCTCATTTTTTTACAATTTTCAAATTATATATATATATATATATATATATATATATATAGACAAAAAACATATCCACCCACTGTAAAATGTTAATAAAAAATAAAATAAACATTTTTACAAAAAAACATGCATTTAAAAATAAATGTTATTAAAATGTTTAAATAAAAAAAATTAAGAGACAATTATTTTAAAAATAATAAAATCCCACCACGGCCTGATTTGAGAAAGCCCGGCCCAGCCCGGCCCAATGGTTTGGGTCGGCCCAAGGCCGGGCTCGGGCCGTCTCATGGGGTTGTTCGGGCCGGCCCGGCCCAGCCCGAATAGTGGTCAGCAGCCCGACACTTTGCATGGCAGGCCCGGCCCGGCCCGGCCCCGTCCGGGTTGGGCCGGGCCGAGCCGGGCCGAAATTAGACCCCTAGGGGTACCCAATACTCTTGATCTTATATACTACTACTACTTGTTGTTTGTGTTTTGGTGAGCGTGGCTGGTGAGGTTGGGTGGATAGAATTCCTTGTTAGGTTTTGGTTTCTTCTGTTCTTATCACGGGACATTGGGATGTCTCCCCCACTTGTTCATGAGAGCTTTAGGTTTTCCTATTGAGTATACTTGTATGCTCACCCTATGTTTACTTTTAGGTTTCCAGGAGGACTAACAGGGCTGTGTAGGACCCTACTAGTCGGGAAAGTTGGAGTTGTTGCAGTTGTTGTACTCTTGTTTCTTTTGGTATTGTACTTTTTGAGCTTTCTTGTACTTGTACCTTGTTTCAGAACTATTTAAACATGCATGTGGGATTGGTTTGGGTTTATTTCTATACACTTTTTCTTTTTCTTTTGGTGGTTGAATTGTCCTATTTCCTGATCTTAAATAATAAAAAGGGTAATACCTCCCATATTTGTGAAAACTCATACCCTTGGTGCTTGTCGCCACCCCGAGGCCTACTGGAGGCGGGACTCAGGGATCATTATATCCCTTTCACCATTGCAGCTCAGGAGGGGCATCTTTGGTGGGAGGGGGTCATGACATCGAGTTAACTCTAGAGTAGAGTGATTGGGTCATTAAAGTAAGTTCATCACACTACTCGGGAGGACCTTTTGGGACTTAGGTGTTTTGACATGCTGGTTAGTTTAATTTTCGGCCTTCATGTGAGTTGTTGACATGGTGATCGTGGTTCATGGAATGTCACACGTGTGTTCAAGGTGTTTCTAAACTAGTACTCTTTTGACCGATTGGTCTTTTCGTTCGATAACATGGACACTCCTAAGGTGGGTAGTGTCACATCAGTTCTAGTGTACATGTTGGGGCTTGATTGGAAGCACAAATTTGATGAGTTTGGCAGTGTGCGCAAACCTTTGTAAACCCCATTAGTTTTTGGAAGAGTTTCAGTGGTAAGTTTTTAAAGAACACAGATTCCTTGGGTGATTTAGGCATCGAGGTTTGGTTGATGGTTCATCGATGGGTGAAGTCGAGTTTTTTGTGAAGATTCGACCGGTAATAGTTTGACTAATCTTCTTGGTGACCTAGGTTTACTCTTCGTGTGCTCTTATGAATGAGACGAGCATGTATCTTATCTTGACCTTGTCCTGGAGGCACTATGATAGCGGCAGTCTTACGCCGTGCTAAAGTTTTAAAAGTCGTGGGGCTTGATGAGTAGTTTTTATCTGGGTTGTACGCGGTATGTGTGGTTCTTTGGGTTATGCCTTTATTCATGATGGGTAATGTTAGTTTTAACGTATCCTTATGATGGCTGGACTTGGGAATGTCATCGGAGGTCAAGTAAGGACTTTGGTGTACATGCGGTTGGTGGTGGAATCGTTTTAAAGGAACGTCACCAATTTAAGGGCGAGTGTGGGTTTATGGGTCAATGATTTCTTTCAAGGAAAGGGTCATGGTTGGGGAGTTTGATGTTAAATGCTATGACTATTGGTAGAGACCACTAGTGAGTGGATGGTTGAGGAGACAATGACGGGATCACGTCTCTAGTTGCGTGGGCTCGGTTATTGTCCATTTCGATGTTTGGGTTGGATTTTGAGCTATGGACTGGGTTTTTAAAGGCTTAAGTTGTTGGGTCTATCAAATGGTTAAAGGTGCGTTTGGAATTTGGGAATTCAATGCGACCATTCAAATGAGACTTCATGACCTTGATGGGTTGGTTGATATTGTAATAGTTCCTGATTTCTTTTTGAGGATGAGAAAATTTTAAGGTGGGTGGATTGTAACATCCTGTGTTTTTGAACCGGGCTAAAATACAATTTTTTTTGAACTTTTTCGTTTACTGCATGCTTAGGTTTTAAAATGAAGTTTCAGGATGAAGTTTCGCAAGTTAGGATCATTTAAAGTGTTGATATTAGGATTGGGTAAAGGCTCGAGGATTTTCCTGGGTGGATCGATGAGTTTTAGGAGTACTGGACCAGGTAGTGACATTTGCACGAGCTACACATGGTTAATCAAAACATCCAGGTCAACCGTGTGTAATTAAACAGGTATCCAGTCGTGGATGTGTAGTCTACGCACGGTCTGTCAGACCGTGCGAGTCAAACCATGCAATTTACTAAATTTTGAGTTTTGGGTTAAATTATTTAATTAAATTCGAGGTTAGGTTGGGATTTAATTAAATGTTGCGAAATGGGGGTTTTATTTAATTAAATTCAAGGTTAAGAGGAATTTAATTAATTAATGTGAAACAAGGGATTTATTTAATTAAGTTTAGGTTGAAGAGAATTTAATTAAATGAAGTAGAAAGGGGTGATTTATTTAATTAAATCATGAAGATATAATTTAATTAAATAATGATGAGATAGAGAATATATTTAATTAAATTATGGTGAGAAAAATTTATGTAAATGGTGTTAAATGAGAGGTTGGGGTTTATCAGAGAAGTGTAATATTAAATGGTAATAATAATAGTAACACCCCGACCCCTCCAAACCAGAGCTGGTTCATTACTTGATACATTAGAATGGTTAAAAGGAATGAAATCCCATAGTAACAATTAATTTATTAGTCTTGAAGAAACTAGATACATAGATGTAACTCAAATTACACTGGGAAAGGTAACCAAATACAATATATACCAAAAACTAAAACCTGCTTCCATAGAAACTTAATATGTGATCTCCTATTCATAACCTGTTGGAGGTAAAAAAATGAAAGGGTTGAGCTCAAATGCTCAGTAAGGGTTAAAAATAGATGAATCATGAATCAATAATAACCGAATCACAAACAACTTCTCATAGTCAATATGGCATGGTGAATAAATGAAAAACTCACGCCATTAATAACTGAGGATGAAACTGCATCCATAGATTTTGTCATAGTGAAAAACTCATGGATAGTAATAACTAATAATGAATAAATATAATACTTATTAATTTTACATCATGTATCTAGAAAATGATACCATAATACTGTTAAAACAGTTTAGTTCTGTGGGTAGAAACCCGTTTGATTTTTGGAAACAAACTCGAAGGGTTTGTCGCCAACTAATTTGTCTCATGAGTCCTGTCGATGCATCGAGGGGATATAGTAGGCTCCAACCACCTATGCATGTACAAATCATTCTTTATAAATTGATTTAATAAAAGAGTAATAATCCTTTTCAATATCTTTATAGAGTAGAGGATACAAATTCATCAATATTTCAATAGTTAAAACAACATTCCAAATAAACACCGTATGTAAAATGTTATACAGTTTAGAAAATAAACATATACATGATATGAGAATATGTATATTTAATAGAAATATATTTTCAAATAAAAATTGATCTAAAATGGGTAGTATGTACACCACATAAAGATTAATAGGTGAACAATACAAAGTTAGTCACAACAAAATGGTAGTTGAGAGAAAGTCCCTTACCACAATGTAATTAGTTAAATCATATGATCAGAACTTAATAACCATAAAATTAATCATTTAATACCATTAATATAAATGAAATCATGATATTATATAAATAATGGCAGTACACATACACCACATAATAGAAATAAGCGGCGAACAATGGAAATCTCACGGAAATGAAAGTGAGATGAGAAAACCCCTTATAGACATTTCAGCATGGTAAAAAGTGTTCTTTTGAGGGATTAATGAGAGGTAAAGGGGTATATAATTATTTATATATCATAAGGGAAGTATGGGGGAATTTCTAAAACATACCTCATCATTAGGAATTAAAAATCAAAGGACGCAACATAGGGGTAATTCTTGAATAAAAGTGAGAGAGAGGATCCCTTACTACGAACATATCATTAGATTGAGGAAAAATCAATGACATAATTATGTGTGACAAAAATAAACCCACAAAATAAAAGTGGATATACAGAATAAAATAATCATAGGTCATTCACACATATTATGGTAAAATACAAAACCATTTACATTGATGTTTAACTCAACGAATGAGAATTGAGTTAAGATATCCCTTACCATACGCTCGAAGGTGTTATTGATTGTTCTTAATGACCTCAATAATAAAATTTAGTTTCATTAATTAATAATTCCATAAACTAATCAACATTAAATTGATATTGTATAACCTTATTAGGTTCATTCATGACCTTTTTGATGGGTTTTAAGAGATTCAATTTTATTGTTTTGGAAGCATTTTCTTCCTCAGTTTTTCATGACCGGTTTACTTGTGTTAATGAATGGAAGTTAACTTGAAACGTGGTTAAACATACATAATTGTAAATATATATTTTTAGTGAAATTATAAATTATATTATAATGATTTTGGGTTATATACTTTAGGATTATTCATTAGTTAAAAGTTATTGATAAATTCTTGGATTAACTTTTCCCATTTTGTGCATAATGAACTTGTTTTGTATTATTATTTTGTATTATGAGTGTGTATGGATTCCAGAACATTGAACAAGATAAAATACATAAATTAAGATCATTTTAAACCATTAAAAAGGTTTCATAACCCATATTTAGGATATTAATGCAAATTGAAAACCCGTCTTCCTTGAGTGTGATAAATTAACACATCTCGGACGGTGTTTGCATTTATAGTATAAAAGGAGGGGAAAAAGAGATGATGATGATGAAATATTCCATGAGCATAATAAAAATCCAGTACATGTAAGTTAATGGAATTATCATTTCATTTGGATGAGGTGTGGTGATAATAGAGTAACAAAATAATAAAACTTGTAAAAGAATTTGAAAGAAAAGAGAAGAGAGGTTCACCTCTTGAGTACTCCTCCTTTAGAAAATCCTAAAGACATTTGTTTTTTGCCTTTTGGTGAGACCAGAAGGCCTTGGACACGGGGAGAGCACTTGGTAAGAGTATTTGGCAAAATTTAGGCAAGTATTGAAGCTTGAGTGGTCTGGGAAGAAGAGGGGGTGAGGGGTGGTTTATATAGTGGAGGAAGGAAGGGTTTTTATATTATTTTAGTTATTATTTTAATATTTTTTTCTCAAGACTTTGAATAGTATTGATTCATGTGATAATAAATAGTAATAATGTCATGTGAGTTTGAACCAAGTGGAATTACATCAGCCTTGCATCACCTATTGTGCAGTAAATCCAGTGTTTAGCATTTATTGTAATTTATGGTATTTTACTATTCATAAAAATTCAAGTATTTCAGAAAAAACCCAAAAATTCACCCTAACCATTTTTCGATGTGTATAATCCAAAAATGAACTCCATTTTTCAAAAATAATTTTTTAAATATGATTAATTTTATATTTAATTAAAACCATAATTTATTCTTAAAAAATAGTTTTAAAACATTTATTTACTTATTCTAAAACATAGGTATATCGTACTTCCACTTGAATATTATTCATATACTATAATAGGTAAGGTTACTATTAATTAGGGTATATCACTATTCATAAGGGTATGTCACTATTTATAATGGTAAGTTACTATTCACCAAAAATTAAGTTTTTCTTATCGGACTCCAACTAACTTACTGATCCAAACAACGAATGTCAGATTTTCAAAATTTACATCACAGAAGTGAAAAAATTATGTTTACATGGATAGGTTATATAAAATTGGTGTTTGTAGAGAATCATTGATCCATTCATTATATTATAAATCTATTTTTAAATTCTTGGGGTGTTACATTATCCCCACCTTCTGGAAATTGCGTCATTGCAATTTTATTTACTTATTAAAAAGCGAGGGTACCTTGATCACGATGTCCATATGGTTTCATCATCATCTTGATCATATAAATATAAGGTCCATGCATTTAAAAAATGATTTATATATTCTTCAAAATCATTTGATTCCTTCATCCAGATACACCTGGTACAACTTGTGTCATATGGGTGTTCATAGAAAAATAGTTTCGGAAAATCATCATGTATGACATATAATTTCAAAAAATCTGATAAAACTTGATTTTTTAAAAATAGTCAGACCAAGTTTGAGTTTAAAATTTCAATAAATGGTCCTTTTAAAATTCCATAATTATGTGCTGAAAGATTATATTTTAAAAGCACATATAAATAGGTTGTGCACGAGTATCCTTCTTCAGCACCATTTTTAAAATCATAATATGCTTCAAAATCTTGTGATAAGGTATAATATTTAAAAATTCCTTGATAATATTTACCTTTCTTGAAAATATGATAATATTGAGAAAATTTTATTTGATTAAATACAATGCATGATCCACAATGGTATCGAGGTATAGTGGAGGTGTTTGATATCTCAAACAATTGTTTTCAAGTGATTCGTACGTTAGAAAATGTTTTTGAATTTTCAGGACATGACTTTGCAATAATTATTGCAAGAAAGTCATAAAGAAGGGATAATAATGTCATTTGAGATCCTCCTCCTTCCATTTGTAAATGAATTTCCTTGATCTAAAAAGTTATAAAACAAGGATTTAACTTAAAGAATAGACATAGAGACTAAGTATATGTTTAACAAAAAACTCATAATCCCTAAATTTGTCTTCGAGTATTGATTCCCATACTTCTATTAGGCTTCATTTCTAAATAATTTCATACACTATATTAGGTTATGAATCATAATTTATACTCTCAACTTGAAAAGTACTTAGCATAAATTAAAATTATATGCATAGCTAATCTCATAAATAGGGTTTCTCTGTGGAAATATTTAGATTAAAGTCCTTAATAATGGCTTGTAAAGAAAATATGAATTATCTAAATCATATCCCCTGGGAGTTTCAATACCAAGAGTGAAACAAGGCCCGTTGTCATGTACCAAGATACCTCGGGTCAAGCCTGAAACACCTTGTTGGAGTTTTCACTCCTAGGTACATCTGTGCTAGAGCCACCTCTACTTGTTTGTATCCAAACATGGATATATTTTCTAGAAATATCCACATAATATATTCCTTACCAAAATTATAGGAAATTATTTTTATCTTTGTCCTCAAATACTACATTAGGTATTTGTTCCCTAATCTACATTTTCTAATCCAGTTTCCAAGGTTTCTACTAAACTTCCTATGATACCAACTGTAACACCCCGACCCCTCTAGACCAGAGCCGGTGCATTACTTAATACATTGGCATGTTTAGAAGGAATTAAATCTCTAAGGAATGATAAATTTAGTATTCTTGAAGAAACTAGATACATAGATGTAACTCAAATTACATTGGGAAAGGTAACACAATACAATACACAACAAAAACTAAAAACTACTTCCATAGAAATTTCAATAAGTGATATCCTCTTCATAACCTATTGGAGGTAAAAAAATGAAAGGGGTGAGATCAAATTCTCAGTAAGGGTTAAAAATAGTGGAATCATGAATCAATAATAACTGAATCATAAAAAACTTGGCAGTCATAATGGCATGGTGAATAAATGAAAAACTCACGCCATTAATAACTGAGAATAAAACCGCATCCATAGATTTTGTCATAGTAAAAACCTCTTGGATAGTAATAAATAATAATGAATAAAGAGAACTATTATTAATTGGAAATCATTTATCTGGCACATGATACCATAATACCATTAAAACAATTTAGTTCTGTGGGTAGAAACCCGTCTGATTTTTGAAAACAAACTCGAAGGGTTTGTCGCCAAATGATTTGTCTCATGAGACCTTTCGATGCATCGAGGGGCTATTGAAGGCCCAAAGACCACTAAAAGTTCAAATATTTCTTTATAAATTGATTTAATACAATATAAATATGCCTTTTCAATATCCGTATAGTGTAGAGGATACAAATTCATCAATATTTCCACAGTTAAAACAACATTACAAATAAAAAATGTATGTAAAATGGTATACAGTTTAGTCAATAAACATATCCATGATATGAGAATATGGATATTTAATAGATATATAATTTCAAATGAAAATTGATCTCAAATGGTCAGTAGGTACACCACATAAGCATTATTAGGTGCACAATACAAAGTTAGTCACAATGAAATGCTAGTTGAGACAAAGTCCCTTACCACAATGTAATCAGTAAAATCATTTGACTAGAACTTAATAACCATGAAATGGATCATTTAATACCATGAATATAAAGTTAATAATGATATTATATGAAAAATTTCTCTACAAATACACCACATAAATAAATAAGAGGCGAGCAATGGAAATCTCACGGAAATGAAAGTGAGATTAGAAAACCCCCTACAAACATTTCAGCATGGTAATGAGTGTTCTTATGAGGGATTAATGAGAGGTAAAGGTGTATCCCATTATTTATATATCATAAGGGAAGTATGGGGGAATTTCTAAAACATAACTCATCATTATGAATTAAAAATAAAAGGACATAACATAGGGGGGATTCTTGAATAAAAGTGAGAGAGAGGATCCCTTACCAAGAACGTATCATTAGATTGAGGACAAATAAATGAAATAATTATGTGTGACAAACATAATAACACAAAATAAAAGATGATATAAAGAATAAAACAATAATATATCATTCACACATATTCTGGGAAAATACAAAACCAATGACATTGATGTTTAACTCAACGAATGGAAATTGAGGTAAGATATCCCTTACCTTATGCTCGAAGGTGTTCTTGATTGTTCTTAAAAACCTAAATAATCAAATTTAGCTTCATAAATTAATAATTCCATAAACTAATCAACATTAAATTGATATGGTATAACCTAATTAGGTTCATTCATGACCTTTTTTATGGGTTTTACGAGATTCAATTTTATTGTTTTGGAAGCATTTTCTTCCTCAGTTTTTCATGACCGGTTTACTTGTGTTAATGAATGTAAGATCATTTGAAACATGGTTAAACATCCATAATTGTAAATATATATTATTGGTTTTATTATAAATTATATTAAAATTATTTTGTGTTATATAGTTGAGGATGATTCATTAGTTAAATGTTATTGATAAATGCTTGGATTAACTTTCCCCATTTTGTGCATAATGAACTTGTTTTGTATTATTATTTTTTATTATGAGTGTGTAAGGATTCAAGAACATTGAATAAGGTAAAATACATATATTAAGACTAGTTTCAACCATTAAAAAAGTTTCATGACCAGTTTTGAGGATAGTAATAAAAATTGAAAACCCATCTTCCTTGAGTGTGATAAATTAACACATCTTGGAGGGTGTTTGCATTTATAGTATAAAAGGAGGGGAAAAAGAGATGATGATGATGAAATATTCCATTAGCATAATGAAAATCTATTACATGTAAGGTACTAGAATTATCATGTCATTTGGATGAGTTTAGGTGAGAAGAGAGCAACAAATTAATAAAACTTGTAAAAGAATTTAAAAGAAAGGAGAATAGAGGTTCACCTCTTGAGTACTCCTCCTTGAGAAACTCCTTAAGACATTTTATTTTAGCCTTTTGGTGAGATCAGAATGCCTTGGACGTGGGGATAGGGCTTGGGAAGAGTATTTGGCAGAATTTAGGCAAGGATTGAAGCTTGAGTGGTGTGTGAGGAAGAGGGGGTGAGGGGTGGTTTATATAGCAGAGGAATGAAGGGTTTTTACATTATTTTAGTTATTATTTAAATATTTTTGCTCAAGACTATGAATAGTAATGATTCATGTTATCCTAAATAGTAGTAATGGAATGTGACTTTTAACTAACTGGGCTTACATCATCCTTGGATCACCTATGATGTAGTAAATCAAGTATTTAACATTTATTGTAATTTTTTTTGTATTTTACTATTCATAAAAAATTCAAGTATTTCAGAAAAATCCCAAAAATTCACCCGAACCATTTTTCAATTTTTAGAATCCAAAAATGAACTCCATTTTTCAAAAATAATTTTATAAATATGATTAATTTAATATTTAATTAAAATCATAATTTATTCTAAAAAAACAGTTTTGAAATATTTATTTACTTATTCCAAAACATTGGTATATCATACTTCTACTTGAATATTATTTATATACTATCATAGGTAAGGTTAATATTAATTAGGGTATGTCATTATTCATAAGGGTATGATAGTATTCATAAGGGTAGGTTACTATTTACCAAAAATTATGTTTTTCTTATCAGAATCCAAATAACTTACTGATTGCAATTGTGTATGTCAGATTTTTGAAATTCACATCATAGAAGTGACAAACTTTTGTTTACATGGCTAGGTTATAACAAAGTGGTGTTTGTAGAGACTCAGTGATCCATGCATTCTATAATAAATCTATTTTTAAATTCTTGGGGTGTTACAATAATAACATGATGGTTATTATTATTATTATTATATTAATTATTAGAATTAATTAAGGTTTTATTTATTTTTCTAGAGAGAAACTTAAAGGGAGGCACACCCCCTTTTCCCCTTATATGAAGCATGAGGTGTGACCCCCCCCATGGATCTCCCATGGTGCACCACGCTACCCCCTTCTCTCGGATCCTCTTCGTGCACCTGTCTCCTTCCGATCTCTTCACGAACGTTGTCTATCTCGGTGAGGTAAGACCTTCTCCATGAATTTGGTTATTCTCATCAGCTGTTTTGGCTCTCCGTCACCTGGTCTCTATTAGTCCGAAACCCATGATTCAAGTTTAATTTGGTTTCTTCATGTCTTTTGATTCTAGGAGGTGCAGAAGATGTCTCGGGACCTGTTGGTCTGTATTCCGATGAACGTCATCGAAGGCGAGGTGGTTCAGATCTATTTTGGTTCACTACCGTTAATTTTGGGTAAGTCTAAATACCTGTTCATTAGTTTCTCATTCCTTGAATTAGGTGCTTATGGTTTATTTGAGTTGCGGTTAATTAATTGGGTGTGCGTTGGTCCTTGCTGCACTAATTTTGGGTGCTGATTGTTGTTATAAGGTGTAACAATAAATTCCAAGTGTGCATGTGCTTTTTTTTGAGGTGTATGTACATAAGCAAACTATGATACGAGTTAAAAAGCACTGGATCAGCCAATTCCTTGTGTAGGGTCCTCAACTTTGCCTAATTAATAAAACACATTTGTTGTTTAATTACTGTTGTTAAAAAATTTGACTGCAAATGCTGAATGAATTGTTTATTGGTATAAAACGATTTTTTAGATTACAAAATCAAATTTTTGTAATAAAACCCCTCCAATGGAGGTGCACTGCCTTCAAGATAAAAACATAACTATTAGACTAATATGTTCGTTCAACTTGCTGATATGTGTTTTTCTATTGACTCCCTTACATGTTGACGAACTTGGGTTAAGTGGTAATCAGGAGTTTTAGGCGGGATATGTTGAGATAATTAATTATGAATCAATGAGTGGAATATATTAAGACAATTAATTCTGAATTAATCATGATCTTTGAAATTGGAATTTAGATAATTAATCAGTGAACTAATTATGTGATATTGTAATGGTTTCCTTGAGATAATTAATTTTGTGAATTAATTATTTGATATTGAAATGGTTGCATTAAAGATAATTAATTTGTGAATTAATTATGTGATATTGAAAAGGTTTCCTTGAGATAATTAATTTTTCCAAATGGATTTTCAGAATTAGTGGGTGGGATATGCCATTGGTACCATCCTGTTCTTTCACGGGAAGCCTAGACAGACGGTCATGTAAAGGTGGAGAGCTACTATCAAGATGCAGATGCTGGGGAGGGGCAGTTCCTTGTAGATAGTCTGGTTGAATTCCCTAAGACCTTTGGGTCATGTAATCTCTTAAGACTACGGGCCATGTAATCTATGAGCCTACATGCCTTGTAAGGGTTCCCTCTCATCCCTTGAAAGGGGGTTATCAAAAATCAATAAAAATGAAGGCCTTTGGGCCATTTAGGCAATTATGTGAATATTGAGACAATTAATTGTGAATTAATCATGATCATTGAAATTAGAATTTAGATAATTAATCAGTGAATTAATTATGTGATATTAAAATGGTTACCTTGAGATAATTAATTTTTAGAATTAATTATGTGAATATTGAGACAATTAATTGTGAATTAATCATGATCTTTAAAATTTGAATTTAGATAATCAATCGGTGAATTAATTATGTGATATTGAAATAGTTTCCTTGAGATAATTAATTTTGCGAATTAATTATGCAATATTGAAATGTTTTCATTAGAGATAATTAAGTTGTGAATTAATTATGTGATATTGAAATGGTTTCCTTGAGATAATTAATTATGTGATATTGAAACAGTTTCATTATAGATAATTAATTTTTGAATTAATTATGTGATATTGAAATGGTTTCATTAGAGATAATTAATTTGTGAATTAATTATATTATATTAAAATGGTTGTATTAGAGATAATTAATTTCTGAATTAATTTTGTGATATTGAAACTGTTTCCTTGAGATAGTTAATTATGAATTAATTATGTTCTTTGAGATGATAATTAATCAGGACATTAATTATGAGATATAAAATTTTCTAAGTTGAGATAATTAATTATGAATTAATTTTGTACTTTGAGATTTGTAATTGAGATAATTAATCAAGGGATTAATTATGAGATATAAAATTGTCTATGTTAATATAATTAATTGTGAATTAATTATGTACTTTGAGATTTATAATTGATATAATTATTTAGGGGATTAATTATGAGATATAAAATTGGATAAGTTGAGATAATTAATTGGGGGATTAATTATGATATATATTAAATTGGTTAAGTTGAGATAATTATTTTTGAATTAATTTTATGCTTTGAGATTGTAATATAGATAATTAAATGTGGGATTAATTATGAGATATCAAATTGGATAAGTTGAGATAATTAATTGTGAATTAGTTATGTGTCTTTGAAACTATGATCTAGATATTTAATTATGGAATTGACTATAGAGAGTTGAGATTTATAATGAGATAATTAATTCTGGAAAATTAACTATGAGTTATGAATTGTGTAGTTGATTAATTAATTGATGAATTAATTAATGGGATTTGTGTACCTAGTTAATTTTTGATTCAACTAATGGATTTAAGTATAGCCAATGAGATGAATGATAGGCCACTGCCTCTTGTTTTTTGAGTTGAATGTGAAGCCCATGATAATGTTTTAATTGAAATACTTAAGATGGTTTTCCTTAAGTATAAATGTGAATATGCTTGCTTATATGTAATTGAAATGGGATAATGAAATACATGAGAGGTCAAATTTTTCATGAATTATATGTTGTGAATGCTTATGCCTTGTATAGGTAGGGGGAAAGGGACTGCGAGAGCCCTTGGGGAGAAAGAATATGTTAGTTTTTGTGCTGATCCTCCAGATACCGTGAGAGCTCATGGAGTTGAGCCCGAGGAAAAATCGTGTGTGGTACTCTTGGTGATGGATGTATATGTGTTACGTCCTAATCCATTCAACATTGTTTTCCAAAGGACCGCGAGGTCCTAGGGTAGGAAGACCGTGTGAGCTTCCATGTTGATTTCCATGAGACTGTGAGAGCTCTTAGAGTTTGGACTAGGGGAAAGACCATGAGTGCTTCCTTTGGTAACGAATGTCTGTGCATTACGTCTTTGTCCAGCCAGAAATAATATCCAGGTTATATGTCCATTTGGCATTGGTACGCACTTGGTTCACATAGGAGGATGCTAAGAATATCTATCTATATATATATATAGACACTATATATATATATACACACATAATTGACATGATCTGACATACTAGCCATGGGCTGAAGTAGGTATCATGTCAGGTGTCCCTAAGGAACCTGGATGGGTTGTTGGTTATCTATTTAATTCTAATATTACTTCGATATACTTGTATGATATTTAATTTTATTGGATTTTCTAGATTGATCTAGACATCGGTGGTCCTGGCCTACTGATATTTATATCTCACACCCTATTTGGGTCGCCATTGCACTTGGGTACCTGAGTAGACTCTACTTGTTTGCAGGACTATGTGCACTTGACTGTGCTGTTTCCATGCACCTGGGAGTTAGGAGCAAAGGACCAAGAAGGAACTTAGGATGCTCGTGGAGATCTCCCTTGGGACTTTGGGTCTTTTCATTATTTTTTATACTAAGATATAAATCCTACTAATTTGATTACATCTTTCAGATCTGTACCACCATGACATACATACATTGTATAAACCGACATTGGCCATTTTCTTTTTTGAGTTGATATTACAATTGACTTCCACTATTGTTATCTATTTATATATTGTTATACTACCGTTCAAACACTGATATGAGGGTATAGTCTCCCCACTGACTATCCTTACACCCTCACTGCTAGTCAGCAACCTCTAGCATATGGAGAGGCATGCTTGAGGTCATGTGGTGACCGGTCCGGCTACCAGTTCGATGGAAAGCTGGGTCGGGATGTGACAATGCACTTGATATCTCATAACTTCATTTCCTATCTCCCTCCTAATATAACTACTGAAGGCGAGTTAGCATATTTTAGGAATCTTCATCCTCATGCATTTTCTACAATTGAATGGACATAGATGATAACATAATACACTATACATCTAGTACATCATCTACATGCTTTTTCCATTTATCTTTATCTACCTTACTTTCCCCCTGAGGAGGCTCAATAGGAAGTGATGACTTGATCATATAAATATTCCTCTTTTGGCTTAGTATTATGCGCAAGCACCTGTACCCCTCCTGGAAGTTATGGCTAGTTGGGATATTTTTTTATCCAACATGAATCGTAGTGATAATTTTTCTGTGGTGTTGGTGATTTCTATTTTTAATCTACAAAAAATAAACTTAGCAGTCAATAATTTATCCTGATTACCAATTTAGACATTATTAAATAATTAATTATTAAATCATTTAATGTATCTCTCTATTTTATAGAACCTCAATAGCCCTCATTATTAGATTTAGAATACTCTTTCGTTTAAGTATTCTAGTAGAAAAAATCCTTGAAACCTCTCCTTATAGTCCACAAGCATTGTCTACACCCTAACTTAGAGAGTTTCTAGGTGGGATCTAATTCGGCCAACCACATTAACTCATTGTTCCTTGAACTATTGAGTAAAGTCCCAGTATATTGGAATCGTAACATTGATTCCTCCAACACATTACCTTTAAAGTGATAGAAATCTAGTTTTGGATGCTCTTTTGCTACCTAATTTATTCAAGTCAACCCATTACTCTCATAAGAACTCCTCGGTAGTAAGACACACCCTCAACTTTAGCCGGTGACCACCCTGAATACCCAAATTTGTTCAAATTTAAGCAACAAAAGGCATTATGACTTAATATTTCTTTGTGGGATTTTATTATTTCTTAATAAATGTATTATATTTATATTAAATATGTTCAAACTATGTTGTCTCACTCACAACTGAACATGCCTTAATAGAAAAACATACGTCAAATTCTTAAGCATTTTTCTTGTTTATTATTTTATGTAACCTCACAGTAAACATGCACATGCACAAAATAATAAACAATGATTAAAGTAAATAATTTTACATGACTGGTCTTGAGTACATGATTGTGATTAATCCATTTTTAACTATAACAAATGAATCGCGACCTTGGGGGTTTCATACCTGAGTCGAGTCCCGACTTGTATTGTAGTTTTCTCTAGTATAATGTTTGTACTTATCATATAGAGTACCACCTTGTCTTGGTAGAATTCGCATCTTAATGTTCCATCACCAAATGTACAAGTATATTCCCACGGAGGAGAAGAGGTATAGGGAAGCACAATATACAATAGATAAATTGGACGTGCATGACCGTATACATTTTGAATGAAAAGAATACAATGCACAGACCATCATATGATTAACTGCATATTACATTCATCACACATAATAAATAATTAAATAAATTAACTAGACATGAACATGCTCAATTTATTTCTCAAGACTAGTCGACAAATCAAATAAAAATATGGAAAAAATTAAATTATAATAAATTTAAAGTATGAGGGAATTTAAATGAATTAAATGAATTATTTAAATTCAAATAATTTTTTTTATTCAGTACCGTCATTAATTTAATTTAATTTATAAAAATAAAATTAAATAATTAGTTAATTTACTTCTAAAATTAAATTATTTTTTATAATATTCAAATATTATTATTTTTAAACAAAAATTAATTTTAAATAATTTAATTTAACACTAAAATTAAAGTAATTAAAGTAATTATTTTTTGATTATATAAAATTTTTCTTAGGCCCTGAAAACCCACTTAGACCCACTGCGAGTCAGGCCTTTACCCCACAAGATCGTTTCAAGCTCGACAGAACTCGTGGAGGGATGCTCTGAGCCAAGTCAGCCTGCCCAGACCCGTTCCGAGTCGAGCTGGCCAGTCCTGACCAAATGTTGGATGGATTGTGTCCAGTATAATTTGAGGATTCCATGATAGGGATTATGTCATGGATAGGGCGTTCTCACAGGGGGCTCAGTGTGGGAGGTGGCTGCGGGGCATTGGATCGACCATGAGAAGAGGGAATGGTTGTGGTGGAAGCATCATTTCGCATGGATCCAGGAAGTGATGGTGGTGACCTGATCGACCGCAAATGACAGTGGTGGCCTCCAGTTAGTTCAGTGGTGGTGCAGACAGTTTAGCATCCAATGGAGGGCGGTAGTCAGACCTCACGGGAGGCAGGAGACACCGACTAACGGTTCGACATTGGCATTGCGGCATGGTGATAGGGGAACCAGACATCTAGAGAAGGAGGCATTGGCATCGTAGGTTCTCCCAGTGGTGGAGGGAATTGCACCAGGTTCAGCTAGAGGGATGCAACAGTGGTCCCTAGCGGAGGAGGCACCGGTGCCATGATGTTGCATGCTTGCATTGACCAACTTCTTGGTCTGTCCATGAAAGAGGAAGCCTGCGGGGTCAGGTTGAACTAGGGAGGAGGCATGGTGAGGGAGGGGTCCTGCCCGTGGTGGCCCCTCATCGGAGGAGGGTGGACAGGGAGGAGGGCAGCCTGGCCACAAAATATTCTGATAGAATCCTCTTTTTCGTCTATTTCTTAGTTAGCCGCGCCGCTAGGGTGGGGTCCTGCAGGTGGAATAATCCACGGGAGAAGAATACACCTCCCCAATTATTTTTAAAGGTAGGCCGACGGTGAAAAAAACAACCTCCCATTTTGTTTTATTGCGGGAAAACAACACAACAAGATAATATTAAAATAATATTATATTTCAATTATTCTATCAGTGGAAAAACAGGTCAGCGATCAGAGGAGTTCCGATGGTCGGATTCTAACTGGTTCTTGGATGAAATCGAACAGGGTTTCCGAAATATATTTTTCTCATTCGATGCATGAAAAAATTAACATGTATTAAATATAAATTCTTTATATTTTAATATCTAAAAAAACTACCAATTTTGATCCAGATTTCTTTTTCGGATGGCTATAACTTGACCATCCGAGATCAAATCGAAGTGCAGTTAGATTCACTAGGACCATTTTAATACCCTATACTTAAATATGAAGAAAAAATAATTTTTCTTAGATTAGAAAATCCACAGCCTCCCTTTGATACCAATTTTTGGTATTAGGGGTCGCACTAGAAGTTGGTGGGCTAGAAATTTAAAAATTTTCATCACAAATGCGATGAAACTTCATCATATTAGGCGATCTGAGCCCTAGTATAGTATGAGGATCTTGTTTGATTTAATCATAGCATAGAAAATAAAAAACAAATGAATAACTCCTTTGATTCGAAGTGATATCATCTGTCACATGTCACTGAAAATCATTGCTCAAAGGATTCAAGGCCAAACCCCTCTAGATCATCCACACATGCTTCTCAAATTTGCATGTAAGACGTTCGTCGAATTCCATGTGCTAGCATAAAGCTTCGATGATCACATCAACATCGCTTCGATCACCACAATCTCCTACCTTAAATTCATGAAGGCGTTCTCGAATCGTTCACTTGGTTAGAGTGATTCTCTCTCTAGGATTTGAGAGGAGAGAGAATCTCTCAATTTTGACTAATGAATAGTACCTAAATTGAGCTTCTCCTCCACTTATATAGTGGATATTCACAATACCCAGTTAAGGTTCCCTGACCCTCGTATATTTAACGTCGACTAAATAAGTAATATACAATTAATTATGACAGAGTAACCATATCATAAATATTATTTATATTTGATCATATACTTGCAATATATATTAAATATATTACGTGATAAACCTGAGTCATTATCTCAACACTTAATTCCCACTAATGTTAAATGAAATTTGAATATTTAAGTACTATTTATTTGATTAACATTATTCCATGTATTTCCTTAAATGCTTATAAATAATTTTAATAAGTAAATTCAATCCAATTATTCTATACTCAAATAATAATGAATTTATTTATTTATCAGTGATCAATAAAACTTGAACAAAACTCTGACCCCATGGTGGGCCCCACCATATCCAATATATCTATTCATCAGAATAGAGTAGATTTTTGAATTCGCTATTGTGTGTGACCCCTTAGTATAATATTCATAGACTAAGTGAGGATTATAGAAACCCATCAAGGCCCCTAAAGAGATAAGGAATAGTCATAATAACAATAACCATCCTAAGAACATGCACCATGTAATATATTACCTTTTTTCATTCGATATCTCATAAAGAAGGACACACACTTGTGTCATCATCCTTTCTTGCTATTATATTTTTTGATCTAACTGGATGGAATTACCTTTGACTATCATGGAAATGGATTTATGAATGTGCTACCATCCCGATCAACCATGCCTGAGATACGAATTCCTCAACGTGGAAGGGAAAAATTCTATCTTGATCATTCAACCAATGACATACCACCCATGATGCACCCAACACAAGCTACCTCACAATGAATTCATTATCATGGTTTTTTCCTTGCATCAAAGTACATGATCAAATAGCACACATTGACAATGATCGCATGTTAGGAGACCAATGCACTTGTCCATAGATAGGAAAAAATAATGACACCTGATACATGTGGTGCTTCTATTGGTGGGTCTATCCTCATGATCTCAAATACTAGAGATCACCAAGTTTGAAATTCATGAGAAAAAGTCTCAAGGATTATGATCCCCTAGTACCTGATAGTTATAGATTATCTGTGTCCTGTTAGTATGATGTATATAGACCATAGGACATAACATTAAGATTACCATCATAGTATCTATAGGTTCTCATTATAGCATGAAAACTACTATAACCCTTTGATACGACATGTAAGGAAATTACCATAAATATAGTGGAAAAAGAAGAATTAAAACTATTCTAGTTAGATATACATATGTATATATCAAATTTAAAACATGTAATGATAATCAAAGAACATGAAAATGTTTGGTCTAGGGTACCCACTTTCAACAATGAAAATGTTGAACTATTATGATGATATTATTAAATATACTTCCATGGTCAGATAATGTGCTATGATGAGACACATTGTATATAGACTATTAGGTTTGATTACTCATAAGAAGATGAGGCTTCTTCTCATTATGTTTGCGCTTGGTAATCTCTAAAATGTGAGATTTTGAGAACAGACCCACTGGTAGGAATTCTGCATGTTTTGGTGTCATCAGATATTATTATTTACGGGTGTGTGTAATGGTTATAGAATTTAATATTATAATCAATGCATTTCATGAATCATGCACTTATATTTTCTATAAAAAACTATGCCTCCATATGTTCACATTGAGGTAGGGTATATTGGGTGCGTTACTGTAACACCCTGAGATTTTATGAAAAATATTCTTTTAATTTCATTAATGTCTTGTGTTGTATTCTTCACCAAGATTACCTTGCGCTATACGCAACACCGTATTAGCTTGCAATATACGCAACACTATTCTTGGGTCGTGTTACACACAATTTTGATAATAGTTATTCTACAGAACATTGAGTATATATATATATATATTCAATGTATAAATGAAATACGGTAGGATTATGTTATACGAAACAACGAAGGATTCTTTCACAACACGCAACACTGACTTGGCTTGCATTACACACAATCCCAACCTTCCTCGATAGCGTGTGTTGTACGCAATACCAGGTTTTACTAAACAACGATATATTATTATAATATTATTATGAACTAGCCGTTATGAATAGTATTAACTAAATTTTGATTTTTATAACATTATTATTCATCTTACACATTTTCTAGAATATGTTATAAGAACAAAATAATTTTTTCGGGTAAAATAAGTATTTTTCAAAAAATGCAGTTTTGCCGCCTTTTGATGGAGCACCCACTTTAAATCTAGTTTTTGACATGTTTATAAGTTCAATTTGAAAAAATAAAATTCTTCTTGGGAATCAAGAAATAAAAATTTACTTTGGCTAAATTTTTCATATTATTCTGGTAACTTTCATATTTTAATGAATAGTAAAATCATGCTATATTTTAATTAAAAATGACTTTTTTCATCGTAATATCTTATGTGGTTAAATTATAATATTGAATGGTTTTGAAGTATAAATAGAATATATTTTTACCATTTAATATAATGTATGTCATTAGCATTGATTTTACCTTGAATTCGTAGGTTAAATCAATTCAATCTTTTGCAATGTTTTAAACAAAAACCCGTTTTCATTCGATAATGGGATTAATTTTAATTTAATTTCTGCAACTTCTGTGTATTGAATTTGAAAAAATGGATTCCATATTTGGAATCAGTGGGTCCAAATTATGTTAATAGGCTACTTTTTATTTTCGGGCATTGTGAATAGTAACTACGGTAAATTTTATTTATTATAGTTAAAGGTAAATCTGGTAATTAAGGGTAAATATAAGATTATAAAATTACCCTCACACTTGGAAAAATCCTATTGGATGGCTAAAAGTAGACCCATATAACCTAAGGGTCGGATTAGATTCATTTTATGGAATATTTTCCATGAAAATAATTTAATTATTATTAAAACCAAAGAATGTGACAACATGTCACTTTCTTAAATATTATAAGTATAATAATTTTAATTTAGTGATAAACTTCATGAAACTTCGAACATGAATAGTCTCCAGAAAGATACTAAAATTATCTACATCATAGGAATTTATTTAGAATTTTTAGGGATTAAATAATTATCATTTATTATGACACAAAGATGATTCAGTAATTGTCTTATTAATGAAATATTGACATAATTGATGTTATAAATGCCCAAATAAATGTAATTTGAGAATTTGTATGACTTAAATTAATTTTCTAGGTTAATATGACATGTTATAGTTGATATAAGAAACCTGATTCGAACTTATCATTCTGTTATGAATTTCATAAAAATCATGTACCAAATAGTGTCAAAATTGACATAAATTAGTTTTTAAAAAAAATATTATATTATTAATAGTTATTTAATTCCTAAAAATCTAAGGTTTGACCGAATTACTTAGATAATGATAGATATATTAATAATAAACAACTTTGGGTTCTTTTGTCTTGTTATGGTAAGTTTATTAACCATATAGTGTAAGAAAAAAAAGACACGGTAGAAGTTAAATTATTTAACTTAGAGTTAAATCTAATTGATAAGGTTAAAATAATAACTTAAACTTGTCTAAATCCTATTGTATGAGAGTATTTCGACCCATACCCAATTTATCTTCGAAATAAGACCCTTTGGAACCATTATAATCCGAATTTGACCTTAATATAAAATAATATTTTGAGATTTTCTTAAGGTGCCCCTCTCCTCCCTTATAAAAGGGCACCTCCTCCCTCTCCTCCTCACACCAATTTGAGCATTCAAGCTCGGCCAAACCCTGCAAAAATCTCTTCTACACTTCCCTAGTATCATCCTAGAGGTCTTGGTATTCTTCAATGACCATCCTTAGTTCTTTAAGTGGAGGTTAAGTGAAGGCGCGTCAAAAAGAGGAGGTTCAGATACGTACAAAGCATATCAGACATAAGGTAAGGGAAATATCACAATCTCATTTTTATCGGAGATTTTTTATACTTTGGTATTTACTGGGGTGTATTTTATCATCCACATCCATGTTTCCCCAATATTTAATATTTATATCCTTCTACAATAGTTTATATCCAATTTTACCCTTTGTTGAGTTTTTAGTAAAAGATATGAAAGGAATCTTTTGTCGTTTTTCGTACCAGGTACTTTTTGACTTTTCCGACAAAAGTATGAGAAGAATGTTTTCTTTTAACTTATATGGCATGAATGTATTTTTAAAATACAATTTCCAAGAATCTTCCTTTACAAGTTTTCAAGTTTATTTTTAATCAACTTCTTTTAGTTTAAAATTGTATGACATGTTAAGAAAGGAAAAGTGTTTTTGAAGTAGAAATGATATTTTCCTCAAGAATGAGGTTCAAGTGTTTTATCAAAATTATTTTCCATCTAAGATAATAAAGGGTTCTGTTTTTATCCCTATTATTAAATTGATTTGATTATGTTGTGATGGAATTATTTTTATGAATTCTTTTATCGTATATGAATTTTTTTATGATGTCATGATGTTTAAGATTCCCATTTTTATTACATGGGTTATGCAATGATGTATGGAATATGATTTTGTGGCACACATAAGAATGGTATCATTATGAGATGGGTGGGACCTATATCTCCCTCCAATGCATTGGGTAAATATTTTATATCTCATGAGATAGACATGGCTGGAACGGTAGGTTATACCGGTTCAGTGAAACAGGACTGAAACGAGGAATGAACTCGGTTCAGAAAGGGACATTGTCCACTAAGATAGTCTTGAAAATGAGTCCTGACTAACAAGAAATTATTCTCTATGATTATGTGTGTATGCCACAAATTTTCATGTTTTAAGTTATGATTATTTGGATTACATTTCACTACTATGATTTATCACATGTTATGAAATTATGATCTCTTTTGCAGGTTAAGATTTCCAAAAGATATGTTCTTATGAATATGACGTGATTGATATTTCTTTTGTTTACCCTTACTAAGCATTTGAGATCACCCTTTTATGTTTTCTTTTCCCCAAGACATAAAGAAAGGATTTTGGTTTAGAAAAAAGAAGAAGATCTTTATGGGAGATGTTGAAGATCTTTCACCACGATTAGAAGATTATATTCCGAGTTTCCAAAGACACTAAACTATTACGGTCCTTGTGTGTGTGTTTTTTTTATGTACTAAGTATTCCGCAAAAGTAATTTAATGTCCATGTATGTCAGGATTTGGGTCTCTACAGTTGGTATCAGAGGAAAGGTTTAGTCAACCTTTGGAAACTAGGATGCGAAAACGTTAGTGATATCCCTAGAGATATTTATAAGCTATGTCTAGGGATGTTTCTAAGGATAAGAATACATATAGGATATAGTCATAGAACTACTGTAACGATATTAGAATTTAACCTAAGAAGTTAGATATTGAGGGTGCTCCTAGTTTACTATGTTCTTTTCCCTAGCATGATTTTTTCCTCTCACACTATTCATTTTGGGTTTTAAAAAATGGCTGGAAACAGGAAGATTCATGATAATGGAGGATATGACAGAAAAAGGAATGATTTTATTCATGAGAAACCAAATGAAATGGGATCTGGAAGTCCAAACATCGTTATTATGCCTAATCAGCAATCTCATAATATGATCAATAATCTCAACTTTGGTAAGTTTCTCGACTCAGATAATAAGAGAAAGATGGAGTTTCATGATGATCATAGAGGAAAGAAAGTTCAATTTCCCTCATGTAAATCATGTGGGAAGAGGCATCAGGGAGATTGTTTCAAAGGAATTGGAAGATTCTTTGGGTGTGGAAAAGAAGGAAACAAAGCCAGTAATTGCAAAGGAAAAGGATCAGTTAACACCATGGACAATGATAATGGTATTGCTACGACCTCAACAATGATTAGATGTTTTAAATGTGGAATGTAGGGGAATTATACAAACCAATACCCTAATGGAAAATCTCATGAAGAGAATCAGCATGGTCATATGGGTAGTATTTATGTGGATGATGATGAGGAGACTACAAATGATATATGAGATGAAAGAAGTGTTGAAGCTCAGTCGGTTGTTTTAGAACGTAGTGGAATGATTGTATGTTTATCGATATTTATGTTGTATATGTAGAGACCCGAAGCCTGACGTATATAGACTTTACATTACTTTTGTGGAATACTTAGTACATTACAAAAACACACACACAAGGACCGTAATAGTTTAGTGTCTTTGGAAACTCGGACTATAATCTTCTAATCGTGGTGAAAGATCTTCAACATCTCCCATAAAGATCTTCCTTTTTTTTTACCTAAAACCTTTCTTTATATCCTGGGGAAAAGAAAACATAAAAGGGTGAGCTCAAATGCTCAGTAAGGGTAAACAAAAGAAATATCAAACACATCATATTCATAAGAACATAACATTTTGGAAATCATAACCTGCAAAAGAGAGCATAATTTCATAACATGGGATAAATCATGGCAGTGAAATGTAATCACAATAATCATAACATAAAACATGGAACTTTGTGGCATACACACATAATCGTAGAGAATCATTTCTTGTTAGTCAAGACTCATTGCCAAGACTATCTTAGTGGACAAAGTCCCTTTCTGAATCGAGTAATCCTCGTTTCAGTCCTGTTTCACTGAACCGGTATAACCTACCATTCCAGCCATGTCTATCTCATGAGATATAAAATCTTTACCCAATGCATTGGAGGGAGATATAGGTCCCACCCATCTCTTAATGAATCCTTTCTTATGTGTGCCACAAAATCATAAATCATACATCATCGCATAACCCATGTAATAAAAATGGGATTCTTGAAACATCATGACATCATAAATCAATTCATATAAGATAAAGGAATTCATAAACATAATTCCATCTCAACATAGTCAAATCAATGTAAAAATATGGATAGAAACAGAACCCTTTATTATCTTAGATGGAAAATAATTTTGATAAAACACTTGAATTGAATTCTTGAGGAAAATATCCTTTCTTCTTCAAAATCAATTTCTTTTCACAAAACATCATGCAATTTTAAAAGAAAGAGATTTTATTGAAAATAGTCATGAAATCTTTTAGAGGAAGCTTCATGAAAATAAGGCTTTATAAAACAGTAGAAATCCGTTCGTGCCGTATAAGTTAAAAAAAACATTCTTTGTACTTTTGTCGAAAAAGTCAAAATGTTCCTCGTACGATAAACGACAAAAGATTCCTTTCATATCTTTTACTAAAAACTAACCAAAGGGTAAAATTGGATTTAAACCATTGTAGTTGGATGGAAATAATATTACATATTGAGGAAACATGGATGTGGATGATAAAATAAACCCCAGTAAATACTTACGAATAAACAATCTCGGATAAAAATGAGATTGTGATATTTCCCTTACCTTAGGTCTGACTTGCTTTGTAAGTGTCCGAACCTCCTGTATAATGATTTAAATCATGTTATTGACTTATTACAGAATCATATTCATTGTTATGATATCATATATGGTTCACTTATGACATTATATTACCCGTTCTTTTGTAAACTCCATGTTAGAGAAGCGTTTTGGGTAAAATCGTTTCATTTATCGTAGGTGTTTTGACTTGTTGTTCTTGACATCATTATTACTTATATCATGATTTACTTACTTCCAGAATATAAAATATGATTTATATATCATATATATTCAGTATATATATATATATAATAGGTAGATAAATAAAATGAAAAACACCGTTCATGGAGACGGTAGTCCGTACGTACGCATGAACGCTGTTTTCCTTTCCTTATTGTCTTGAAATGGAAGTAAGTAGATTACATACATATGTATATATATACATAAATCCAGTAGCTTTATAATGTCAAATATTTCATTATTATTTCTTATATATACATTATAATCATTCTTAAATGGTTAACATGGAGAATGAATCTCATCGCGTCGTGGAGACGGTAGTCCGTACGTACGCACGAGTGATGATATCATTTCTATAAATATTGAATTGAATTGGAGTGGATTATACAATATATCAGAATCAATATGATGTTGTAATAACTATGTATAGTTATTCTTTACACCATTATACCCATCCATGTAAGGTGGTGGTGGAAAATAGATTACACCACGGCGTGGAGACGGTATTCCGTACGTACGCACGCGCGGTGATTTATTTTTCCGTAGGATGGATAGATGGTGAAATAGGGTTGTTTCATACTTATAATAACATATCAGTATATGAGTGATACTGATGTTATTACTTCATAATGAAACAACCTAAGAAGAAGAAGTGGAAGAAGAAATAAAGATGAAAGAATTGGTAACGGTAATTACCTCTTCTTTGAAGTGCCTCTTTGAGACCTCCTCTTAGGGCACTAAAATTGGTCTTTGAGGAAGACCAGAACCTCTAGGATGTTTCTAGGGAAGTGGAGAGGAGAAATTGGCATGGGTTGGCCGAGCTTGAGTGCTCAAATTGGTGTGAGGAGGAGGGGGAGGAGGTGTCCTTTTATAGGGGAGGAGAGGGGCACCTTAGGAATATCTCAAAATATTATTTTATATTAAAGTAAAAATCGGTTTATAATGGTTCCAAAGGGTCTTATTTCGAAGCTAAAGTAAGGATGGGTCGAAATACTATCAACCAATAGAATTTAGACAAGTTTAAGATATTATTTTAACCTTATCAATTAGATTTAACTCTAAGTTAATTAATTTAACTTTTACCGTGTCTTTTTGTTTTCTTTCACTATATGGTTAATACACTTACTATAACATGCCAAAAGAACCCCAAATTGTTTATTATTAATATATATATCCTTATCTAAGTCATTTGGCCGAACCTTAGATTTTTAGGAATAAAATAACAATTAATAATATAATATTTGATTTAAAAACTATTTTGTGTCAATTTTGACACTATTTGATATATGATTTTTGTGAAAGTCATAACAGAATTATATGTTCGAAACAAGTTGATTAAATAAACACTAATATATCATAGTAACCTAGAAAATTAGTGGAATTCATAAAAAGTCTTAAATTACATTTATTTTGGTATTTATATTATCAATTATGTCAATATTTCATTAATAAGATAATTACTGCATCATTTTTGTGTCATAAATAAATTATATTATTTGATGTCTAAAAATTACAAATAAAATACCATCATGTAGGAAATTTTTTTAGCTTTCTAATGAATATTTATAGTCGAATTTATCTTATGTATAACCCCATATTAAAAATGATTTACTTATTAAACTTTGATTTTAACTATTTTAACCCTTCTTTAAATAAATTAATAATAAATGTCCTAATCTAATCCAAGTGGGACTAAATGGTCATATTTTATTCCTAAGTTTGTTTTTGGTCGAATTACACTTGTCCAATAGAATTAGGACATGTGTTAGGGTAATATTAATATCATATTTACCCTTAGTTACCTTATTTACTATTAACCGTGGTAAAAAAAGTAAAAAGTTACTATTCACCAAAAAATTATTTTCATCTCATTGAACCACATTTTAGTCCTTGATATTAACCGTGTCTCTCGGATTTTCGAAATTCCATTCACAGAAGCGGTAAAATTAAGTTTTATGCAAAATTCAGTTTTTAACCTACCACTTAGTAGTTTCACTATTCATCAAAAATTGATGTTTTTCAGAACAATGCCAAAATTTCATCCCAAGCTATATTTCATATTCCGAATTCAAAAATGAAGTCTATTTTACCAAATTCATAACATAAAAGTTGCATTAATTAATTTTATAATTAAATCCCGCTGTTAAAACAAATAGCGTGTTTTTAAGAAACAATATCTATCAAAAGATTGACACTTGTTTATGTCTAGTTTAAATGTGAAACTACATCCAATGACCAACATTGTATTAAATTGTAAAAATATATTATAAATATACTTTAAAACCACTCAAATTAATGATTTATCACTATTAATTATTTCGATTAAAAAAGTTGTTTTTAATTATAATTTAGTAATTTTCACTATTCATCAGAATATGAAAGTTATCCGAAAAGTACCAAAATTTCACCTTAGGCTAAATTCGACACTCCGAATCCAAAAATGAAGTCCATTTTGAGAGTTAAAATTTCTAAAATTTAAAAAGTGGTTATTACTATTCATAACGGCTAGTTTTAATAATATTTTAATAGCATATCATTGTTTCGTGAAACTCAGGATTACGTACCACACACGCTATCGAGGAAGGTTGCGATTGCGTGTAATGCAAGGCAAGTCAAGGATGCGTGTTGTGCAAGCTCCTTTTGGTGTAGCGTATAACACAAGACATTAGTAAAATAAGAAAGAATATTTTTCATAAAATCTCGGGCTGTTACATTCTACCCCCCTTAAAATGAATTTCGCCCTCGAAATTCGTCGGGGTTATAAATGGTTTACTATTCGAAAGTTTCTTTAATAGAAACCCACATCGTAAAAGGGAATACCAAAACTTGGCTTTAAAAACTAAAGTATGAAATGTAACGATTACCCAAATAAACTAATCACTGGGTTTCCACATAGGTGAAAATATGGATATGGAAGAGAAATCTAACCATCATGTTCTGATGGAGAGTGGTAGAGAACATGGCTATGTAAAAGCCAGTAATCACAAATCCATAGATTTGTGATGATATAAGGTACCATCTGATTCATCAGGTATAAGATCACTAGGGCAACATTTTTGGTTTTCAAGATCATTTCCCTAAAGTTGAAAATTTTCTTAGAATAAATACTTACTTTATTTTGGTACAATCTCACTTTTGTTCGTGCCTTGAACAATTTCTACTTCATCTCTTAAATAAATGAAGTTGAATTTGTTATTTGTGAAGTGTTAGAAGATCATGTGATAGAATGACTGTTCATTCCATCTGTCTCAAACAAAAGGTTAGCAAAAGTTATTAAATATACATAAGTCATTCTATAGTGAGATTAATCATATATGGTTCCTAAAATGGACTTATACTTCATATATCATGCTGATTAATATAATAAAACTAGTTTCTACTAAACAGGGACTTCCTGTAGGCCAGTGGTAGGCGATAAAGGCCAGTCGCACTTCGGTTGTAGGTTCGATTCCTACAGCCTTGTCCGAAGCGATGGGCTGTCGCCCGTCCTGCAGGTTGTCCCTTTTTCTAAAACTACGTTACTATAACATCCCATCAATAATATCGAAAATCTTCTATCCTTAAACAATACTAACTTATGTCCAACATAATCCAGTCTAATCTTTAGGCTTATACATAATACTGCAGTCCACTCTCATAATATAGTGACAACGATTACCAGAGATTTAATACTGTCGTTGATCCCCACATATCATAAGATATGTCTTGTTGGTCACATTCCAAACATTCAAAGTCCTTAATCGTGTATTCTCTTGAATACCTTAGTGAAAACATGAGTGCAGTTAAAAGTTAACACTTTCCACATACCAAAATCCTCAAAATTCTATATACTCAAACCATGATATCACTTAGTCCTTATATCAATCATGAGCTCATGAATACTATTAAACATTTCATTTTCTCGTCTTCATTATGCGCATATCATCTTATTTCCAAAAAATATCTCAATCACTTTGAATACCACATCAATAAATATTGCAATACTCAATGTTACAACATTATTTTGGAATCCCATTACATAAACACTTAATCATTCCACCACATCGTTGTCATATTCAACATTGCCAATAGTGATCGCATGTGATTTCCCTTTGTCCTTTGCCTTCAGTGGTTGCTCATGTTGATCATCACTAACCCTTGGATTAGGGAAATTATTAGCATAATGCCCCATTTCCTTGCACTTGAAGCATTGAAGTGTTGGCAGTGCGTTCTCTGCAGTGTTTGCTTTATTTACATCATTAGAAACCCTTTTTCCATTACTTCGACACTCAGCTGCTCGATGACCTTATTTTCCACACTTAAAACATTTTCTAGTCCCTTTTAGACAATCTCCACCATGCTTCTTTCCACACTTTGTGCATAAGGAAACATTCATCTTCTTTTCACCATTATTCTGAGATTTCTCCTTGAACTCCATCTTTCGTTTCTTGTCAAAACCATGAGATGGATATGTAACACCAACTTCCATTTCTACCTTGATAGCACAACGCAAAATTTCTTCATAGCTACTGAAGTCTCTTATAGCTAATGCCCTTCGAAGACTTGGTTTTAAGCCACTGAAAAATCGATCAACTTTACTTTCAGGTTGGATGATAATTCCAGAAGCATACCTTGCAAGTCTTGTAAAATTTGCTTCATAGGTACCAACAGATTCATCATCCCTTTGCTTTAGTTCAAGAAACTCTTTCTCCATCTTTGTTCGAAGAATACGAGGGAAGTACTTACTGAAAAACAAGTTCTTGAACTCGTCCCATTCCATGGACTCAATTTCATCTCTTGGCCTCGTATTCTTGATAAGATTCCACCATTGATCAGCTTCACCTTCCAAACGATATACTGCTAAGATGACTTTATCATGTTCAGAACATTGAAGAACTGAAAATATCTTTTCAGTAGTACTAATCCATTGTTCAGCAACTAATGGATCAGTAGACCCACTGAAAGAAGGTGGACGTTGCCTCATGAAGGACTCAATAGAATATTGTTCCCTTCTCTGCTCATTTGGAAGTCCAGAATGGTTCATAGCTTGTGTAAGTATAGCAATAAGATTTTGCACTCCATCTCCCATAACATTTGTTTGTTCAGGAGGGCAATCATTGCATTGTCCATTGCATTGATCAACACGGTTCCTTCGGGTTCCAGCCATCGTCTAAAACCCATAAAGAATAGTGTGAGAGGCAAAAATCATGCTAGGGAAAACAACATAATAAAGGGGGAGTACCTTCAATATCCAACATCTTAGGTTTAATTCTATGATCGTTAGCGTAATTCTATTACTATAACCTATACGTATACTTAACCTTAGAGACATCCCTAGACATACCTTATAAATATCTCTAGGGATCTCACTAACGTTTTCGCATCCTAGTTTCCAAAGGTTGACTAAACCTTTCCTCTGATACCAACTGTAGAGACCCGAAGCCTGACGTATATAGACTTTACATTACTTTTGCGGAATACTTAGTACATTACAAAAACACACACACAAGGACCGTAATAGTTTAGTGTCTTTGGAAACTCGGACTATAATCTTCTAATCGTGGTGAAAGATCTTCAACATCTCCCATAAAGATCTTCCTTTTTTTTTACCTAAAACCTTTCTTTATATCCTGGGGAAAAGAAAACATAAAAGGGTGAGCTCAAATGCTCAGTAAGGGTAAACAAAAGAAATATCAAACACATCATATTCATAAGAACATAACATTTTGGAAATCATAACCTGCAAAAGAGAGCATAATTTCATAACATGGGATAAATCATGGCAGTGAAATGTAATCACAATAATCATAACATAAAACATGGAACTTTGTGGCATACACACATAATCGTAGAGAATCATTTCTTGTTAGTCAAGACTCATTGCCAAGACTATCTTAGTGGACAAAGTCCCTTTCTGAATCGAGTAATCCTCGTTTCAGTCCTGTTTCACTGAACCGGTATAACCTACCATTCCAGCCATGTCTATCTCATGAGATATAAAATATTTACCCAATGCATTGGAGGGAGATATAGGTCCCACCCATCTCTTAATGAATCCTTTCTTATGTGTGCCACAAAATCATAAATCATACATCATCGCATAACCCATGTAATAAAAATGGGATTCTTGAAACATCATGACATCATAAATCAATTCATATAAGATAAAGGAATTCATAAACATAATTCCATCTCAACATAGTCAAATCAATGTAAAAATATGGATAGAAACAGAACCCTTTATTATCTTAGATGGAAAATAATTTTGATAAAACACTTGAATTGAATTCTTGAGGAAAATATCCTTTCTTCTTCAAAATCAATTTCTTTTCACAAAACATCATGCAATTTTAAAAGAAAGAGATTTTATTGAAAATAGTCATGAAATCTTTTAGAGGAAGCTTCATGAAAATAAGGCTTTATAAAGCAGTAGAAATCTGTTCGTGCCGTATAAGTTAAAAAAAATATTCTTTGTACTTTTGTCGAAAAAGTCAAAATGTTCCTCGTACGATAAACGACAAAAGATTCCTTTCATATCTTTTACTAAAAACTAACCAAAGGGTAAAATTGGATTTAAACCATTGTAGTTGGATGGAAATAATATTACATATTGAGGAAACATGGATGTGGATGATAAAATAAACCCCAGTAAATACTTACGAATAAACAATCTCGGATAAAAATGAGATTGTGATATTTCCCTTACCTTAGGTCCGACTTGCTTTGTAAGTGTCCGAACCTCCTGTATAATGATTTAAATCATGTTATTGACTTATTACAGAATCATATTCATTGTTATGATATCATATATGGTTCACTTATGACATTATATTACCCGTTCTTTTGTAAACTCCATGTTAAAGAAGCGTTTTGGGTAAAATCGTTTCATTTATCGTAGGTGTTTTGACTTGTTGTTCTTGACATCATTATTACTTATATCATGATTTAATTACTTCCAGAATATAAAATATGATTTATATATCATATATATTCAGTATATATATATATATATAATAGGTAGATAAATAAAATGAAAAACACCGTTCATGGAGACGGTAGTCCGTACGTACGCATGAACGCTGTTTTCCTTTCCTTATTGTCTTGAAATGGAAGTAAGTAGATTACATACATATGTATATATATACATAAATCCAGTAGCTTTATAATGTCATATATTTCATTATTATTTCTTATATATACATTATAATCATTCTTAAATGGTTAACATGGAGAATGAATCTCATCGCGTCGTGGAGACGGTAGTCCGTACGTACGCACGAGTGATGATATCATTTCTATAAATATTGAATTGAATTGGAGTGGATTATACAATATATCAGAATCAATATGATGTTGTAATAACTATTTATAGTTATTCTTTACACCATTATACCCATCCATGTAAGGTGGTGGTGGAAAATAGATTACACCACGGCGTGGAGACGGTATTCCGTACGTACGCACGCGCGGTGATTTATTTTTCCGTAGGATGGATAGATGGTGAAATAGGGTTGTTTCATACTTATAATAACATATCAGTATATGAGTGATACTGATGTTATTACTTCATAATGAAACAACCTAAGAAGAAGAAGTGGAAGAAGAAATAAAGATGAAAGAATTGGTAACGGTAATTACCTCTTCTTTGAAGTGCCTCTTTGAGACCTCCTCTTAGGGCACTAAAATTGGTCTTTGAGGAAGACCAGAACCTCTAGGATGTTTCTAGGGAAGTGGAGAGGAGAAATTGGCAGGGGTTGGCCGAGCTTGAGTGCTCAAATTGGTGTGAGGAGGAGGGGGAGGAGGTGTCCTTTTATAGGGGAGGAGAGGGGCACCTTAGGAATATCTCAAAATATTATTTTATATTAAAGTAAAAATCGGTTTATAATGGTTCCAAAGGGTCTTATTTCGAAGCTAAAGTAAGGATGGGTCGAAATACTATCAACCAATAGAATTTAGACAAGTTTAAGATATTATTTTAACCTTATCAATTAGATTTAACTCTAAGTTAATTAATTTAACTTTTACCGTGTCTTTTTGTTTTCTTTCACTATATGGTTAATACACTTACTATAACATGCCAAAAGAACCCCAAATTGTTTATTATTAATATATATATCCTTATCTAAGTCATTTGGCCGAACCTTAGATTTTTAGGAATAAAATAACAATTAATAATATAATATTTGATTTAAAAACTATTTTGTGTCAATTTTGACACTATTTGATATATGATTTTTGTGAAAGTCATAACAGAATTATATGTTCGAACCAAGTTGATTAAATCAACACTAATATATCATAGTAACCTAGAAAATTAGTGGAATTCATAAAAAGTCTTAAATTACATTTATTTTGGTATTTATATTATCAATTATGTCAATATTTCATTAATAAGATAATTACTGCATCATTTTTGTGTCATAAATAAATTATATTATTTGATGTCTAAAAATTACAAATAAAATACCATCATGTAGGAAATCTTTTTAGATTTCTAATGAATATTTATAGTCGAATTTATCTTATGTATAACCCCATATTAAAAATGATTTACTTATTAAACTTTGATTTTAACTATTTTAACCCTTCTTTAAATAAATTAATAATAAATGTCCTAATCTAATCCAAGTGGGACTAAATGGTCATATTTTATTCCTAAGTTTGTTTTTGGTCGAATTACACTTGTCCAATAGAATTAGGACATGTGTTAGGGTAATATTAATATCATATTTACCCTTAGTTACCTTATTTACTATTAACCGTGGTAAAAAAAGTAAAAAGTTACTATTCACCAAAAAATTATTTTCATCTCATTGAACCACATTTTAGTCCTTGATATTAACCGTGTCTCTCGGATTTTCGAAATTCCATTCACAGAAGCGGTAAAATTAAGTTTTATGCAAAATTCAGTTTTTAACCTACCACTTAGTAGTTTCACTATTCATCAAAAATTGATGTTTTTCAGAACAATGCCAAAATTTCATCCCAAGCTATATTTCATATTCCGAATTCAAAAATGAAGTCTATTTTACCAAATTCATAACATAAAAGTTGCATTAATTAATTTTATAATTAAATCCCGCTGTTAAAACAAATAGCGTGTTTTTAAGAAACAATATCTATCAAAAGATTGACACTTGTTTATGTCTAGTTTAAATGTGAAACTACATCCAATGACCAACATTGTATTAAATTGTAAAAATATATTCTAAATATACTTTAAAACCACTCAAATTAATGATTTATCACTATTAATTATTTCGATTAAAAAAGTTGTTTTTAATTATAATTTAGTAATTTTCACTATTCATCAGAATATGAAAGTTATCCGAAAAGTACCAAAATTTCACCTTAGGCTAAATTCGACACTCCGAATCCAAAAATGAAGTCCATTTTGAGAGTTAAAATTTCTAAAATTTAAAAAGTGGTTATTACTATTCATAACGGCTAGTTTTAATAATATTTTAATAGCATATCATTGTTTCGTGAAACTCAGGATTACGTACCACACACGCTATCGAGGAAGGTTGCGATTGCGTGTAATGCAAGGCAAGTCAAGGATGCGTGTTGTGCAAGCTCCTTTTGGTGTAGCGTATAACACAAGACATTAGTAAAATAAGAAAGAATATTTTTCATAAAATCTCGGGCTGTTACAGTATAGTTAATGGTACTATGGAATAAAGAATCATCTAAGGATTGTTACACTATTGTTTTTCCTAAAAGTATTTGAAAGTATATGTTGAATGGTACCAGTAACCATGGAATGTTATTCAAATATTTTTGTAAAGTAGATGATATGCGCATAATGAAGGAATAAAAAGATAATGAGATGTTTGATTGTATTAATGAGCTCATGATTGATATAAGGACTAAGTGATATCATGGTTTGAGTATATAGAATTTTGAGGATTTTGGTATGTGGAAAGTGTTAACTTTTAACTGCATTCGTGTTTTCACTAAGGTTCAATGGGTATCCATTTTTCAAGAGAATACATGATTAAGGCCTTCGAACATTTGTAATGTGACCAACAAGACATATCTTATGATATATGGGGATCAAAAATTGTATTAACATGATTCTTATATGAAATCTCTGGTAATCGTTTTCACTATGATATGACAATGGACTGCAATATTATGGATGAGCCTAAAGATTGGAATGGATTATGTTGGACATTAGTTAGTATTGTTTAAGGATATAACATTTTTTCGATATTATTTATGGGATGATATAGTTATGTAGTTTTAGAAAAAGGACAACCTATAGGATGGGCGATAGCCCATCGCATCGGATAAGGCCATGGGAATAGAACCCACAACCGAAGTGAGACTGGCCTTTATCGCCTACCACTGGCCTACAGGAAGTCCCTGGTTAGTAGAAACTAGTTTTATTTTATTAAGCGGTATGATATATGAAGTATAAGTTCATTTTTTGAACCATATACGATTAATATCACCATAAGATAGACTTATAACTTTTTCTAACCTTTGGTTTGAAAAAGATGGAATGACCCATCATTCTATCACATGATCTTCAAATGCTTCACGAATAACAAATTCAAATTCGTTTTTTAAGATATGAAGTCGAAATTGTTCAATTCACGAACAACAGTGTGACTGAACCAAAATCATGTAAGTATTTCTTTTAATTCATCAACTTTAGGGAAATGATCTTGAAAACCAAAAATGTTGTCCTAGTGATCTTATATATAATGAATTAGATGGTACCCTAGATCATCACAAATTTATGGCTTTGCGATTGTTGGCTTTTTCATAGCCATGTTCTCTACCACTCTCCATCAGAACTTGATGGTTAGATTTTTCTTCCATATTTGCACCTATGTTGTCCTACGTGGAAACCCAGTGATGAGTTAATTTGGGTAACCATTACATTTCATACTTTAGTTTTTAAAGCCATGTTTTGGTATTCCTTTTTACAATGTGGGTTTCTATTAAACAAACTTTCGAGTAGTAAACCATTTATAACCCTGACGAATTTCAAGGGAGAAATTCATTTTAAGGGGGGTATAATGTAACACCCCGAGATTTTATGAAAAATATTCTTTTAATTTCATTAATGTCTTGTGTTGTATTCTACACCAAGATTACCTTGCGCTATACACAACACCATATTAGCTTGCAGTATACGCAACACTATTCTTGGATCATGTTACACACAATTTTGATAATAGTTATTCTACGCAACATTGAGTATATATATATATATATATATTCAATGTATAAATGAAATATGGTTGGATTCCGTTATACGAAACAAAGAAGGATTCTTTCACAACACGCAACACTGACTTGGCTTGTATTACACGCAATCCCAACCTTCCTCGATAGCGTGTGTTGTACGAAATACCAGGTTGTACTAAACAACGATATATTATTATAATATTATTATGAACTAGCCGTTATGAATAGTATTAACTAAATTTTGAATTTTATAACATTATTATTCATCTTAAAAATTTTCTAGAACATGGTATAAGAACAAAATAAATTTTTCGGGTAAAATAAGTATTTTTCAAAAAATGCATTTTTGCCGCCTTTTGATGGTGCACCCACATTAAATCTAGTTTTTGAAATGTTTATAAGTTCAATTTTACAAAATAAAATTCTTCTTTGGAATAAATAAATAAAAATTTACTTTGGCTAAATTTTTCATATTATTCTGGTAACTTTCATATTTTAATGAATAGTAAAATCACGCTATATTTTAATTAAAAACAACTTTTTTCATCGTAATATCTTATGTGGTAAAATTATAATATTAAATGGTTTTGAAGTATAAATAGAATATATTTTTACCATTTAATATAATTTATGTCATTAGAATTTATTTTACCTTGAATTCGTAGGTTAAATCAATTCTATCTTTTGCAATGTTTTAAACAAAAACCCGTTTTCATTCGACAACGGGATTAATTTTAATTTAATTTCTGAAACTTCTGTGTATTGAATTTGAAAAAATGGATTCCATATTTGGAATCAGTGGGTCCAAATTATGTTAATAGCCTACTTTTTTTTGGCATTGTGAATAGTAACTACGGTAAATTTTATTTACTATAGTTAAATGTAAATCGGGTAATACAAGATTATAAAATTACCCTAACACTTGGAAAAATCCTATTGGATGGCTACAAGTAGACCCATATAACCTAAGGGTCAGATTAGATTCATTTTATGGACTTTTGTCCATGAAAATAATTTAATTATTATTAAAACCAAAGAATGTGACAACATGTCACTTTCTTAAATCTTATAAGTATAATAATTTTAATTTAGTGATAAACTTCTTGAAAATTATAACATGAATAGTCTCCAGAAATCTAATACAATTATCTACATCATAGGAATTTATTTAGAATTTTTGGAGATTAAATATGTATCATTCATTATGACACAAAGATGATGCAGTAATTGTCTTATTAATGAAATATTGACATAATTGATGTTATAAATGCCCAAATAAATGTTCTTTGAGACTTTTTATGACTTACATTAATTTTTTAGGTTAATATGTCATGTTATTGTTGATATAAGTAACTTGGTTAGAAATTTTCATTCTGTTATGAATTTCATAAAAATCATGTACCAAATAGTGTAAAAATTGACATAAATTAGTTTTTAAAACAATTATTATATTATTAATTTTTATTTAATTCCTAAAAATCTAAGGTTCGGCCAAATGACTTAGATAAGGATATATATATTAATAATAAACAACTTGGGGTTCTTTTGTCTTGTTATGGTAAGTTTATTAACCATATAGTGTAAGAAAACAAAAAGACACGGTAAAAGTTAAATTATTTAACTTAGAGTTAAATCTAATTGATAAGGTTAAAATAATAACCTAAACTTGTCTAAATTCTATTGGATGAGAGGATTTAGACCCATACCTACTTTATCTTCGAAATAAGACCCTTTGGAGCCATTATAAACCGAATTTGACCTTAATATAAAATAATATTTTGAGATTTTCCTAAGGTTCCCCTCTCCTCCCTTCTAAAAGGGCACCTCCTCCCTCTCCTCCTCACACCAATTTGAGCATTCAAGCTCGGCCAACCCCTAACAAAATCTCTTCTCCACTTCCCTAGTATCATCCTAGAGGTCTTGGTCTTCTTCAAAGACCATCATTAGTTATTTAAGTTGAGTTTAAGTGAAGGCGCGTCAAAAAGAGGAGGTTCAGATACGTACAAAGCATATCAGACATAAGGTAAGAGAAATATCACAATCTCATTTTTATCCGAGATTGTTTATACTTTGGTATTTACTGGGGTGTATTTTATCATCCACATCCATGTTTCCCCAATATGTAATATTTATATCCTTCTACAATAGTTTATATCCAATTTTACCTTTCGTTGAGTTTTTAGTAAAAGATATGAAAGGAATCTTTTGTCATTTTTCATACGAGGTACTTTTTGACTTTTTCGACAAAATTATGAGAAGAATGTTTTCTTTTAACTTATACAGCATGAATGGATTTTTTAAAAAAAATTCTAAGAATCTTCCTTTACAAGTTTTCAAGTTTATTTTTAATCAACTTCTTTTAGTTTAAAATTGTATGACATGTTAAGAAAGGAAAAGTGTTTTTGAAGTAGAAAGGATATTTTCCTCAAGAATGAAGTTCCTGTATTTTATCAAAATTATTTTCCATCTAAGATAATAAAGGGTTCTGTTTTTATCCCTATTATTACATTGATTTGATTATGTTGTTATGGAATTATTTTTATGAATTCCTTTATCGTATATGAATTGTTTTATGATGTCATGATGTTTAAGATTCCCATTTTTATTACATGGGTTATGCAATGATGTATGGTTTATGATTTTGTGGCACACATAAGAATGGTATCATTATGAGATTGGTGGGACCTATATCTCCCTCTAATGCATTGGGTAAAGATTTTATATCTCATGAGATTGACATGGCTGGAATGGTAGGTTATACCGGTTCAGTGAAACAGGACTGAAACGAGGAATGAACTCAGTTCAAAAAGGGACTTTGTCCACTAAGATAGTCTTGGAAATGAGTCTTGACTAACAAGAAATGATTCTCTATGATTATGTGTGTATTCCACAAAGGTTCATGTTTTAAGTTATGATTATTTGGATTACATTTCACTACTATGATTTATCCCATGTTATGAAATCATGATCTCTTTTACAGGTTAAGATTTCCAAAAGATATGTTCTTATGAATATGATGTGATTGATATTTCTTTTGTTTACCCTTACTCGGAATTTGAGCTCACCCTTTTATATTTTCTTTTCCCCAGGACATAAAGAAAGGATTTAGGTTTAGAAAAAAAAAAGAAGATCTTTATGGGAGATGTTGAAGATCTTTCACCACGATTAAAAGATTATATTCCGAGTTTCCAAAGACACTAAACTATTACGGTACTTGTGTGTGTGTTTTTTTTATGTACTAAGTATTCCGCAAAAGTAATGTAATGTCCATGTACGTCAGGCTTCGGGTCTCTGTAGTTACAATTGACATGTCATTAATAGATAAGTTGAGGAAGAATTTTTCCCTTCTTTATTTATGGAAGATAATATCTCATACCTTTGATTGGAATATAACTGTCTCCCTAAATTCCATGTCCATGGTGTAATGACATGTTTATTTTAGAGAGTGAATGAAAGACACATCGAGGATATAGGTTGGTGACATGGATGTGAAACTGTCTTGATGAGATATTTTGAAAAAGTGATTATATTACACAGTGAGCATTCATATGTCATTTTCATCATTACAATATTTATTTATTTCTCTTGGGTGCCTTAACCCATTGCTAGATAGTAATATTGGACATTATGCAAGCCCACCTAATTTCAATGAGAAAGAATCCTCGTGGGTCACACATTAAGTGTTTCTGATGGTATTAATTAAATTCTATTTGAATTTAATTAATTGAATAAATATTATTCTCCAGACTGAGGGATAATTTTATTCAACTTTTAGGGGTCAAAAATATTAATTGATTAATTAAATATTTAAATTAAATATTTATTTAGGTGTTCAATAAATTCTCAAGGAGTTCAAATAGACCAAGACCATGTCCGATGACAAATATTTATTAACAAGCCAGTTAAATAATATTTGTTATTGTGAAAGTTGGAGAATGCCAAAATAATAATAATAATAACATTCTTATGTTCCTTGGGGTTAATTAAATATTATAATATTATTTAAGGGAAGTTAAGAAATTAAATATTATTTTAACCTAAACCCCACATCTATAAATAGACAGTTATGTCTATTGTGTATTGCATCCAAAATTCAAATTTGATAATTATTATGCACAATGAATTCTATATCAAATCATATTTCTCTATTCCTCTTAAGAACAAGTAATGCAAGAGTGGTTCCTTCAATATTTAAGGATGAGCAATAAAAATGAATAATGAAAGAGAATCACTTCATCACACTAGCACCCCAAGATCGATTGACATTACTCAGAGATAAAAGGAGAATGTGTGGATCACCACTTGAGATATTCTATCCTTAGATACTCACAAAAAAACAAAGGAAAACCAAAAGGGACTTTTCAAATGATTTACATCTACATTGAAGAGATAATTCTCATATTAACTATTCGTTTCTTCTAATATTAAATAATTTAATTATAAAATTTACATGTAAGATCCTCATTCAGGGTTTCAAACATCTCAATATTATCATAAATTTTAATATATCTCCCACCATCACATGCTTCCATTATTCCCAGAACCAAAAAGTGGTATCAGATTAGTCACATTTAAATTTATAATTATTTATTTGATTATTGATCCATATGAAATCGTGGTTGAATTTTCATTTTATATTATTCATTCTTTAATCCATTTTGAATTAACAAGATATAAATATATTAATCATGTTTTTTAGTGTTTAATTTTCTTAAAGGTATAAGAATAGATAAATAATGACCAGAGATTCCATTGGGAACTACCAAATGGTTGCCTAGTAAGACAACATTACACAACATGTAGCCAGAGTACACACCGTGTACCCTAGTATTTTATAGCTGGATATGCCATAGGATACACATCATGCCACATAGTTATTACATACTGTGTACACCGTGTGTTGACCAACCAATATTCCACAAGGTATGTCATATTACATAGTGTGTATACGGTGTACACACCATGTAGTGTTCATGGGTTAACAACATAAATCATGTAATCTGTGTGGTCATTATACATGGTATAACCAGATGAGACTGACATCCTAGAGTATTTATGATATACATGACATGTATGCAGTGTACATTCTATGTAGTTCATTATTTACTACATCTGAAATGCATGATGATCCATCTAGTGAGATTAGCGGACACATGACATAAGAGATACACGACGTGTAGTTAGTATGTACATGTCGTGTAGTCTGGATAAGTCAACACACTAAATACCTAGGATGTAACCTGAATACATGATAACCAAGGTACACAATGTGTATCTGGATGTTACATACCATGTAGTCTCCCAATTACTTGAAAAATTAAATCACAATAAATTGACAATTTCAACATTAAAATATTATTTCTTTTATTGTCACTTTAAGTGTTTGACAATTTATTAAGGGTTTTAAAGAATATTAAATGCACAATTAATTTATTGTAATAATTTTCAAATATTGTTTATGCCATTTATTTTCCATTAATGCCTTTATGATGGTTATCTCTAAGAGGATTTAGATGGTCATTAAGATAAAAGGAAATTAATTAATTAATTAATTAATAAATGGAAGTGTGTTTGTCATAATAATAAATAAAAAATAATAAATTAATGTTAGCCATTTACTTTTGTGTATACATTGCATGTGTGACCATTCATAAGCTTAACCAAGACCTGTGTATGTGTTGGATGTTTTAATTTAACTTATTGCATGAGTTTGTAATTATTTATTATTAAATTAAATATGATGGCATTCATGTCATCTCTCCCTCCATTATTATATAGGACATGTGTATTCATGGTTATTTTTTTAATTCACCTTAACCAATCCTTTGGTTCCCCTCACCTACATGGGAGTTATAAATACATGTAATTAATGGATTTTCCCAAGGTACATGGAGGCGGTTCAAGATAAAACTATAATGATGCCAACCCAGGAGATACACAAGTGGATAGGTGGAATGCTATAAATCATGCTAAGACCAACAATATGAGTTATTTACCCTATATCAAAGCTTGATTTAATGTCTAATCATGTAATCAACCATTAGACAAGCTCATGATCAGGTTATTTATTTATTTTTATCTATGCATTATTTATTTTATTGATGCAAGAACGTGATCAAATAAATAAATGAATAAATGTGAAAAGATGGAATTTAAATAAACGGATTATGTGTAAATGTTTTATCTAGCATGATTAATTAATTATGTAACATACACTTAATATTAACAAGACATGTAAAGGATAAAAAAATATAAAATTTACACATTATTAATTAAAATCCATCAACCTAATATCAAGTTAGACTAAGTCTTCCATTACTTGATGGGGAATGAAATCATAAAACTAAGTGTAGTACATGGATGAAGTCTGAACACTTACTTTTATCAGGGAGTTATCGAGAGGGTATTGGGTTGACTTAAACAAACTTGTATTGAGTTTAATGGCCAAATTCTATTCAATACAAATTTGGAGGTAAGTGTTGAGGAAATCCAAGTGAGGATATTAGGATAGGGGAATCCACTCAATGGATCAAGAAGTTTCAAACCCGCAGTTGGAAAGGCCTCATACCTAATTACTTTCTAATGGTTTTCATGGAAAAATCCTGAATCATTAAGAAAATTAATGGAGATCCTTCAAACTAGAATTTCATAGAAACTAGAAATTCCAAGTTCAATGATGAGGGATATTGAGACTTGATAAAATAGTGGGAGATTTAATTAATAAAATGAATTAATTTAGTATTTCTCATATAATTATAATCAACAAACATTACCAAAAAATATGGTCTTTATTTTTAAAATAAAATGAAAATATCTTTATCCACACTATCTCTATGATCAATATTAGAGAATGAAAACATCATCACTGAGGGTAACTTCCAAGAGTGGTTTAGACACCTTCAATTTGTGTTATTACATGAACAAAAATCTTATGTGCTATAATCCTCAATGCCTGTTCTGCCTACTAAGGATGTGAGTGATAAAGAGTTCCTTATTTGAAAAACAAATTTGAGTGACGTAGTCTATGTTCAATGTTTAATTATTTTATCTATGTCTAGTGAACTCATGAAGTCTCATAAAAACATGGATGCATATAACATTCTTGATCACCTCTAAGGTTTATACCAAGATAGAGATAGAAAATAATGATTTGAGATTTCCAAATCACACTTTTAGATTAATATTGTTTAGGGTATTCCATCTAGGCCTCATATAATTAATCTCATTGGATACATTGAGTGCATAGAATCTCTAGGGTTTAACCTCCCTAAGGAAATGGGAGATGATATCATTATTGCATCACTCCCTCATATCTTCTCCATTTTTTTGAAATTTTAATGTGAACAACATTAATAATTCTATCCCATATATACTTAATCTCTTTCACAAAGTATATAAGTATAGAAATCATAAAAAGCCTTCCAACCTTATAATGAAAAAATAGAAAGGTAAAGTGAATAACTCTAAGTAAAAATCTTTTTTAAGACTTTCCAAAAGAGAAAGATTAAGGTGAAATTGAGGTAACAAGATGATGTATATTTCATATATAGAAGTAATGGACACTGAAAGAAAAACTCCACCAAGCCAAAGAAGTAAGAGGATGATTCAGGCATGTTTTTTATCAAGTAAAATTTATCTATTTCTAAAAATTGGGTATTCTATACAGATTTTGGTGCTCACATATGTATTGAAATACATGAATCAAGTAGATTAAAAAATATTGACCAATGAGAGGTAAATATTCAAGTAGCCAATAAAGTTAAATTGTTTCTATAGCTATCAGGGAATACCACCTCACATTTCTGACCAGAATGATCATGGTTTTGAAGGGTTGTTATTATGTTCCATCCATTACTAAAAACATTTTTTCTATATCCAAACTATATACAAATGGATTTATTTTCAAATTTTGGAATAAATATTTCTTCTTTTATAAAGATATCATTTTTATGGTATGGAACATTTAAATAATGGTATTTATGTGTCGGATGACACAAACCAATTAATGAAAATTGAAAACAAAGTTACTTCACATGATTCATACCACACCCAACTTTAGCATCACCATATAGGGCATGTAAATGAAAGATGCTCGACTAAATTACATCAGTATGGATATTTAGATTCTCTTGAAATAAAACCACATGGTGTATTCCATGAATATTTACAATAAAAAATGACCAAATTCCAATTTAGTGGGAATGGTGAAAGGGATGAATAGATTCTAAAAATAGTTCATACTGATGTGCATGGACCATTTCATATTAAAGCAAGGAGTGGGTACTCATACTTCATAAATTTTACTGATGATTTTAGTAGATATAGATATGTCTACTTAATGAGGTGAAATTCTGATTATTTTGATAAATTCAAGGAATACAAGAATGAAGTTGAGAACCATCTTGTTAAGAAGATTAATGAACTATGCTCAGACTATGGTGGAGAATATCTTAATAAAGAATTTATTGATTATTTATGGGAGTTTTTTATATTATGCCAACTCAATACTCCTAATACACCTTAGTGGAATAATTTAAGTGAAAGGAGGAACTGCACCATGTTGGAACTACACCATATTAGACATGGTGAGATCAACGATGAGTCATGTGAGTCTTCTATTATCATTTTGAGGATATGCATTATAATCAGAAACATACATACAAAACTAAGTGACAACTAAAGTGAAAAATGGTATACCATACCTATTATGAAATATAATGAAACCTATGTTGTCTTACATACATGTGTGGGGTTTCAAATAATTTTAATGCCTCTTCAGGTTACAAGATTAAACCTCAAGAAACAAAGTGTATCTTTACAGGATATCCCAAAGAAACAAAGGGATACTACCTCTGTAGTCCTTCAGACAAAAAGGTTTCGGTTGAAATAAAACCCATATTTCATGAGAAGTATTTTATCTTTAAAAGTGATAGTGGGAGTGAGATAGACATCAATGAAGTCCAGACTCAATATACACAAGATTTGACATTAGAACAAATTCTAAATATCCCCATGGAATAAGAAGTTGTTCGAGAGTCACAAGTAATACGTAGGAGTACTAGAAAGGTTAGATAACTATAAGGAATGGTTTTCTAGTCACCAAGTATATTGACACATTATTAGTTTATAATAATGATACTCTAACCTATAAGGAAGTAGTAAGTGGAACAAATGTGGCCACATGGAAAGAATGCATGAATTATGAAATGGATTCCATGTACCAAAACCAAGTATGGATTTTGGTAGATCCTCTTATAGATGTAAATAGAATTGGTTGTAAATGGGTATTAAAGAATAAAGTGGACATGGAAAGACAATTCAGTACCTATAAGAAATGGATGGTTGTAAAAGGGTTTAAAAAACATCAAGGCATTGACTATGATGAAATATTTTCACCAATTGCAATATTGAAATCCATCAAAATTATATTTACCATTATAACTTATCATGACTATGAGATTTGGAAAATAGATTTCAAAACAACCTTCCTTAATGAGAACCTTTAGGAAGATGGCTATACGGCACAACCCAAAGGGTTTGTGACTCCAAAGGATGCCAACAAGATATGAAAATTTCAAAAATAAATTTATGGATCAAAGTAATCATTTTGGTAATAGAAAATTTGTTTTGATGAATCCATAAGTGAATTTTATTACATAAATAATGAGTGTGATTATTGTATATACAAATGGTTTAGTGGGATTTCAATCATTTTCTTAATAGTATACGTTGATGACATATTACTCATTGGAAATGAAATACCACTCTTACAGACTGTTAATTCATGGTTGAATAAATGATTCTCTATGAAGTAATTGGGAGATACAACATATATTCTTGAGATTAATATCCATTATGATAGATCCAAGAGGTTTCTTGGTCTAATTCAAAGTAATTACATTTAAAATACGCTGAAGAGATTCAGTATGGAATAATTGAAGAGGATATTGTTTCTAGTATCACATGGAATTCATCATTACAATAAATTGTGTCCTAAGATACATAAGGAAATAAATATAATGGAAAAAATTCCATATACACCAAATATTGGGTTAATAATGCATGATATTATATGTATTAGGCAATATATCACCTACACATTAAGTGTGGTAGATGGAAATCAAGCTGACCTAGGTGACTACCATTGGATGGAAGTCAAGAATATTCTCAAGTATATGAGGTGTACTAAGGATATGTTCCTATTTTGTGGAGTATACGAGTAACTAGTAATCATAGGATATACATATTCTAGTTTTCAAAATTATCAAGATTACATGAAGTCAAAAATAGGATACATATTCACCTTAAATAGAGGTGTAGTGAGATGGAAGAGCTCAAATAAGGCTATGATCATAGATTCTATTGAAAAATATGAGTATATTGAAGTTTCTAAGGAAGCTAAAGAAGAAGTATGGATGAAAAACTTTTTCCAAGTGCATTATATGGTACCTAGTAGTTAATATACTTTCACACTCTACTATGATATTACTACAACGATGGCTCTCACAAAAATCCGAGTCACATTAGTGAAAAAAGAACATACTTTGGAAGTATCATCTCTTGAGAGATTTTTCTTATAGAGGTGATGTTGTAGTGAGTAGTATTTCCTTGGAAGAAAACATGCAGGGCCCATTGAATAAAGAATTAACATAGAAGAAACATGATTTTTATGTGAGGTCTGGTGGATTGAAATCCATAGGCAGTTGGATCTAGTATAAATAGGAGTTTGTTGGAGTTGGTGTCCTAAGACCGACTGTTTGTAATTTGATTACATGTACATTCAATGTATTTAATATTAATAATAATTTTTTATTACATATTTTTTTATTATTATGAATGACTCTAAGGTATTAATGTTCTAGAGTATACGTCATATTGATATGGTCATAGATGTTCCATGCCATGATGATAATCTTGAAGTGCTATGATGATATTCTTAAATATAGTTATGCATTCAGATAACTTACTATGATGGGAAACATAGTATATATACCGCCAGGTTTGAGTACTCATAAGTGGATGAGGCTTCTTCTCATGAATTTCAAACTTGGTAATTTCCAAGATGGTATATTATGATAACAGACCCACCAATAAGAATTCCACATGTTATGGTGTCATCAAAAATTCCTATCCACGAGAGTGTGTAATGGTCCTCAGACATTAAGATTATCATTAATTAATTTAATGAATAACACAATTATATTTTCAAAGAAACCATGACTCCATATGTTTATAGTGAGGTAGGGTATGTTGGATGAATTATGATTTAAATGTCATTAATGGATAAGTCAAGGAAGGATTTTTCTCTTACATATTTATAGAATCTGATATCTCAGACCTTTGATCAGAATAAAACCATAACCCTAAATTCTATGGCCATGGTTTAATGATGTGTTTATTTTATATAGTCAAAGAAATTTGTTTTAAAAACATTGGTTGGTGACATGGATGTGAAACCTTCTTGATGAGATATTTAGAATAAGTTATTATATTACACAATAGGTATTCGTATGTGGTAGTCATCCTTGAGACATTAAGTTCTTTATCTTGGATTCCTCAACCCATTTCTAGATATTAATCTTGGAATTTAACAAATCCTTCCTAATTCCAAATATAAATAATCCTAGTGGGTCACACACTAAGTGTATTAGATAATACTTATTAAATTTTATTTGAATTTAATTAATTGAATAAATATTATTCTCAAGACCAAGGGATAATTTTATTCACATTTTATTGATCAAAAATATTTATTTATGAATGAAATATTTAAATTTTATATTTATTCATCCGCTCAGTAAATCCTAGTGGATTTTGAACAGACCAAGAGCGTGTTCGGTGAAAAATATTGATTAACAAGTTAGTTAAATAATATTTGTTATTGTGTAAGTTGGTGTACACCACAAAATAAATATAATAATATTATTATGTAAAATAGAGTTTATTAAATATTATAATATTATTTAAGGTCTAGTATAAAATTAAATAATATCTAAACCTAAACCCTAGGTCTATAAATAGATGGTTGTGTATTGTGTATTGCATCCAAAATCTAAATTTGAGAATTGGTGCACACAAAAAATTCTATCTCAACTCCTCTTTCTCTATTCCTTTCAATAATGAGAAATACAAGATTTATCCCTTCAACATTGAAGGATAATAAATCAACATGCATAAAACAAGATAATCGCTTCACTTCCCTAGCACCCAATGATCTACTAATATTACTCATAGATCAAAGGAGCATGTCTGGATCACCGCTAGAGGGATTCTATACTTGTATCCTCATAGCACAATGAAGAAAAAAATTAAAGGGTCTTATCGAAAAATTGACATCAATATTGAATATATAATCTACATATCAAGTATTTGTTTCTTCCAATATTAAATAAATTAATTATAAATTTTTTGTGAAAGATCCTCACTCAGAGTTTTAGGAAACTCAGTATTAAAATAAATTTTAATATATCGCCCACCACCACGCGCTTTCACTATGCTCAGAAGAAAAAAAATCCACATTTATATGTTTCATTGGATGATCCTATCTTTGGATGTGTTTAATTATTTATAGACTTTTAGATTATTATTAACTCATATTATAAGTTGAACACTTTGATGTATCGATGAAAACTATGATGACATATGATCATGGAGAGGTAAGATATGTTGGGTGTATCATGCGTAATATTGAATTAATGAATAATGTGAAAAATGAATTTTACCTTAAATTATTTAATAGAAGTTGATATATGAATTATTTTAATGGAAATGGAATTTCCTTAGTAAGTTGATGGATATGGTGTTCTATTAGCATTTTTATTTTTGAGAAGTTAAATAAAGAGACATCAATCACATAGATTGATGACACCATCTTGAAACCTACTTTATTAGAGATATATTGATAAATGGATTCTATTACCCAATATACATTCATATGAAGTTTTTGTCATTGCGTGTCATAAACTGACCTGGATAACCCACCTAAACTGTACTCAAATCACCTCTGACATGGTCTGAAGGGAATTTTCGATCCCCACATACTGGTGACTAGCACCTATGCTTCACATAAAATCAACTGGGAATTATTTCACCAAAATAATAACTCATAAATAAAAATAATAGGATAAGAAACAATAAATAATTGATATCCCAAACACTCATGAACATATAATTACCACAAGTAGACATATACAAGTCCCATAAAATGGTACATCAGCTAAAGTAATAACATCAAACCATCAATAAAACAACCAAAAATCATCATGAAACAGGAAGATCACATGCTCTACCAGTCACCACCAAATCTCTAGGTGCCTCTAATCAAGAAAATCCACCACCACCAAGCATTTCCATTCCTTTACTTGTACATGGAATAATAAAGTCTACAAACACTCGAAGGAAAAGGTAGGATGTGAGCAATAAATCCCAGTAGGATCTAAAAAAGTATTCCATAATAAATCCATATCCAATAAACTAAATATGATCAATTTTTTGAAATACTTTCACAATTCATAACAAAATATTTTCTTTAAATCATTTCAATTTCTACCACAAAATAGGTAGAAAATTTTATTTCCCTCAAAATAGGAAAATATGACAATTTTTATCAAAATAGGTATAAATAATCATTTATATCCAAACATGAATGTATAATCATTTTCAATAATTGAAACATGGTAATAACACCCATGGTTATTTAGTTATGGTCATAACGTTCTCCATAATCTTGGTGATTTATGGTTATTGGTGTGAATACAATCCCTAGATCCCAAGCCCAGAGAAATAGGAGAGAATCCCAAAGAATAAACTCACTAACTTTAACATAGTTTTATTTCATTTTCATTATTAAGTAATTTCTAGATATAATTTTAACTATCATGCATATCCTTCTACCCAACTACCTAGGTTCCATATGTTTCAAGTTATTCAATCATAATTGGGGCTATCTTTCATTTTAATCAATCTCAAATCATTTCAATCAGTCAGTTCATTTATAACCAAGTCCAAGTTTCAACAAATTCCATTTAATTTCAAAAACTAACACTAATGGTTTAAAAAAACTCATACCTTTAAAATAAATTCAATTAATTTCAAATCATTAAACATTTCATACCTTTTTCTTCTCAAAATTCATCATCAAAATCACAATTCAAATTACTCAATTCAATCCAAGATCATTTTTTTTGGAAATCAAAACTTTCTTTCAAAATCCATTTTCAAATGTATTTCATCACACACACTATGTTATTTCAAAATAATTTATAAAATAGTCAAATAATGCTTTGGAAATAATTTATAAATCCATTTAAAAATAAGCAAGCAATAATAGTTTTAAATGATAGGAATTGTCTTGTGAAACCACCTGCATCAATTCAAAATCTCATCAACACCCAATAATGGATCCACCAACGGGGATTATATGACTAAGATCAATCAAGAAAGGATCCTAGGAAAAAAATTCTCACTCAATAATCTCCAAATAAACATTTCTAGAATAATGGGAGAGAGATAAAACATATACCTCGATGATTCTAGAAGAACTCACAATGACCAATCAAGATCCAAGCAACGAATCTCAAATTCCTGATGGATCTATGAGAAATTGAATTAGATCATTCCATAAACCATAAATCCTACCTAAAAAACCCTAATTTATGACTCCACCTATGATAATTACGTAAAATCTACAAGATAAATGAAGAAAAACTAGAAACATATTCTTATCTTAGATAATATAGACACCATAGTCAAATATTCATCAAAATCATGCACTTGGAGGAACAAAATCCCCAAACTATCCAAGAGGAGTCTCCCTAGTCTAGATACTATTTCAACATAATAATAATGAGGAAATTAATATAGGTATCAGGTCATAAAATAAAAATTTATAATAATTAAAACACGTTACATGGTTTAAAAAACCATGTACCCCTTTTGGGCTACTGGAATAGATACATGGTTTGGATTCACAATTTGAGAAACTATGAACCAATTATGCATAACCCCAATGTCTGAAGACACATTATTTTAGGGATATACTTCATTATTAGTAATAACCATTCAACTAACCTTGAACCATCCTTTAAGACTCAAACATACGGTACACATTTTATTAGGCTGACCCTCATGATTTTATGTAACCATGTCACAAACATGCACATGCCTGAAAACCTCTAAACAATTTCCAAAAATCATCCAAAAAACCCATAGGGATTTCTAATGACCTTATGACCATATCAGAACTAATTCATGTACCATTCAGGTGAGTTATATTGGATGGTTCATGAAAAATTGGAATCAATGGTGGTTGTTTCCTTTCTTATAAGTCATTATATAGTTTGTATTTTTGTAGTGTACAATATACAAGATAGTTGGGACTTAAGGGGTAGGTTATGAGTGAGTGTCTGGATATATCTCATCATGACAAGCCTTAAGTTTCCTTGGGTTGTCGGAAAACAGGTGTCTTTGAGGAGTTTTTTTATATGATTCTATACTTTTTCAAAATACTTGATATGATTTTTATGTTTAATTATTGAATTTTGATTAATATATTTGATGATATCGTATCTCTTGAATGATATCTCCCTTATTATATATTGATTTTTTGTAGCACTATCCACCTAAGAAGATATTTGAAGAGAACTCAAGATGGAGTTGCTAATGAAACACAATAAGAAAGCCATCCAATTGATCATAATATTATAGAGGTTGTTATTGATGTAGTCTAAGCTCTGGGATAAGTAGCTATACTTTTCCCCATTCAATCCATTGAGGTTGTACCATAGAGGGATTATATCATAGATTATTCCCAAGAATTCTTACGTATGAAGCCACCATATTTTCAAGGTACCAAAAATCCTTAGGAGGTAGATTATTGGTTGAAAAAGGTGATCAACACTTTGTGTTCTTGGAGATTCTAGACTATATTAAGGAGAACCATTCCATCATCAATCTTGAAGGGCCTAATCGAAGGTGGTAGGATTCTATAGTTCGAGAAGGAAAAAATGTGGGATTAGAGTTTAAATACATTAGGGGTCTTTTCAAAGAGTATTTCTATCTGGAATTGATGGTATTGGATAAGTCAATGGTGTTCCTCAACCTTCAATAGTGTGAATGGACAATGACTCGGTATTACAATCGATTTTTTGAACTTGTTAATTTATCACCAAATATGGTATAAAATTAGAAACTAAAAGCCTTTTGGTTTGAGATGGATATTCAAGTAGATATATGATATCAGGTTTTCATACTGAATATTACATCATATGAGGATGTAATAGATAGATCTTTAATGACACAAATTGACTTGGTTGGTAATTAGGGGTTGACGGGAGTTCCTCCCACTCCCAATGTTAGCTTGAGTGGTCCCTTTAAAGAGAAGATAATGAAATATGAGTCTCGTGGTGGAAAACATAGTGGTGATTCTTGAAAATAAACATTTTCTAAATATTCTATAGTATCTGTTAAGGGACCACTAACTTGTTTTTGATGTAGAAAATTTTGGAACTCAAAGAATTATTGCATGAAGGCATCAAATATATATGGCTCTTGTGGATTCTCAGGTCACATGGAGATGTTTTTATATTTTTTTAGTGATATGCATAGTATTGTGTGATCAATAGTATTGGTAGGATTTGTGGCGTAGTCATATTCTTAAATATCCATAGACATCAATAATTATTCTTCTTCACATAGTGTATGTGTCTCCAATGTAATCTGATGTGAGTCTTGTGACAATGAGAGGTACCATTACCATTAATTCATCTTAAATGACTACTTTATTTGATACCGATGCCTCTATTTACTTTATATATACCCATATTTCGGAACTATTTAACTTCCTATGAAGCTCACGTATTATGTAATGGATATTACTACACCTCTCAGGATGAAGAGAAAGCAGGGTCTATGATGCCCCTCTAGATATTTCTATTTATTTTAAGTCAAGATTTATTGGGTCATTTTGGTTTTGGATATGAAACTTCTGGATTTAACTCTTTTTATGGATTGGATGATTAATCATAAATATAATATCTAATATTATCTTTTTTGGATCTCCTTTACTACCCCTGATGGGGAGTGTTGTTCCTTTTAGGGAGAATGGGACCTGAGGTCGAGTCAACCCGAAACTCCTCTTTTAGATTTTGGTAGGATGATATCCATGTTTTCCTTTGAATCAGATCATGAATCTTCATGTGGTGATCTTAATCTAGAATAAGATGAGTTTCCTAATGTTTTCACATTAGAATTTTCTAGTTTTCCACTGATGAGATAGGTTGAGTTCTCTATCAACTTGGTGCTGGGTACCTAGCCTATATCCATTCCCTCTTATCATGTGGAACCAATTGAATTTAAGGATTTAAAGTCTTAATTGGACGACTAGATTTCAAAAGGATCTATATGGACTAGTGTGTTTCCTTGGGAAGAATCATTTCTTTTTTCCAAGAAAGCTGATGGAACCCTTCATCGATGTGTTGATTACGAAAATCTCAATCAGTTCATAGTCAAGAACAAGTATCTATGACCACATATTGATTATTTGTTTGACCATTTAAAAGGGTAGAAGTGATTCAAGAAAATATATATTTGGTCTTTTTATAACCAGATTAGGATCAATGAGTTCTATATCTCTACGATTGCATTCAGGAGTAGCTATGGCCATTATGAGTACCTTGTTATGATGTTTGGTCTAACCAATGATCCTACTGTGTTTATGGAATTGATGAACATGATTTTACATCATTACCTCAGTCATTTAATTTTGGTATTTTTGGATGAAATCTTGGTTTACTTTAAAATAGAGGGGGATCATGTGCATTATTTGAGAGAAGTCCTAGACATCTTGAGAAATCAATGACTTTATGCCATGTTTTCTAAATGAAACTTCTAGATTCAAGAGGAAAGGTTCATGGGGAACATGGTTTCCGATCATGGTATTTTAGTTGATACTAATAAGGTGAAATATATTATTATATGGGAGGAACCATGAAATGTAATTTAGATTCAGAGCTTCTTAGGATTCACAGGGCATTATCACTGATTTGCAAAGGGTTTCTAAAAATGGATTCCACATTGACCACTATCACTTGGAAGGGTGAAAAGTTTGTTTTAAATTCAAAATAGCATAATTCCTTTGATGAATAGAATAATATTTTTAATTTATCACCATAATTGACTCTTCCATATACTAGGTAGGTATATATGGTATTCTATGATGCATCATGTTTAGGTTTGGGCTGCCTTCTCATATAGGGTGATCACATAGTGGATTATGGTTCTCATCAGCTTTGAAAACTTGAGGAGAACTATCCCACACACGATCTCTAACTCATAGTCATGATGTTCTCTCTTAAGAGTTGGAGGAATTACTTATTCAAATAAGGGATTACCATTTACTCCGATTATAATATATGGAGTTATATCTTCTCATTAAAATATCTAAACCTTCGGTAGAGGTGATGAGTGGGGTACCAATAGTCTTTTGACATTGATAATGAACACACCCCTAGTAATGGAAATGTCATTTCTAATTCCCTACGAAGGAAACAATCTTTATAGACTATGAAATAATCTTATGATAAATGTAATTTGAAAGATATATTTCCTTGTATGAATTTGGGAGTCCAAGAGGATGATACTGATGTTATTTTGTTGAGTTTTCAATTGATATTTTCTATTCTCAAGATGATTCTCCAAGAAAAACATATTTATGTTGAGTTTTGAGGAATTATGTATTCTCTATATGGTGGGGATACCATCAGTTAATGGTCCCTATCTTATGAGGGCTTCCTTTACTTCAATAATTTATTTGTTGACCCATTAACTAAGATGAAGGTAGTGATAGGGGATTTTCATCATTCAAACTAGATAGTATAACCAATCATGATGTAAATGTTTTATGATATGAGATGTCATTTCTGGTGTCTAGGTATGAAATGTGACGTTGCTGATTTTTTTTCTCATTTTTATACTTTTCATAAGATTATGTTTCTATATTAGAAACTTTTAAGTATGATTCAATCACTTTATATTCTGAATTATATGTAGTAAGAGATATTGATAATTTTTTTGGATTGGATACCACATTCACCTTAAGGAAAGATTTCAATTTGGGTAGTGATTAAACAATTAACCAAATAAGATCACTTTATTCCCAATCACGATACAACAAAAGTTAAGGACTTGGGAAATCAATATGTGTATAAGATCATTATATTACATGGAGTTCAATCTATCATAGTTTTTGATAGGGATCCCTAGTATAATTATCAATTTATTAGAGGCCTCTAGGAGGTTATGGGATCCCAGGTAAAGTTGAGCATGCCATACCATCCTCAAATAGATCGTTAGAAAAAATGAGATATATAGATTCTATAGGACATGCTTCATGCCCATGTACTTGACTTTAGAGGAGATCAATATTTCCATTTGGGGTTGGTTGAATTTTTCGATAACAATATTTACCAGCCATCTATTAATATGGGACCCTTTGAGGCCTTATATGGTCATCCTTGTAAATATCTTCTTTGTTGATCAAATATTGGAGAAGCTTCCCTTATGGGGCATAGTTTGGCCTAATAGATGACAAAAAAGATCCATATGATTCGTCTAAGAAAGATATTGGTGCTGAGTTAGTATAAGTCTTATGCTTCTCATCATCAATGACCTTAAGAGTTCTTAGTTGGTGACCGAGTCTTCTTGAGATTCTCAACTCTATTGGGTCACTGAAAACTTTTAAAATAGGTTAAGTTGGCACCGAGATACATGGAAACATTTGAGATTGTTTATTATATTATAAAGGTGTCTTACCATTTGGATTTTCCACCACAGACAACATTGATCCTTGGTGTATTTCACATGTTTCAACACAAGAAGTATCTTTCAGACCCATCTAATGTTTTGAGCTGGGAGGGACTTGATGTGGAACATAATATGTTCGTTATCAAGAAAACAATTCATATTATTGATTATTAGATAATGTTTATTCATGGTAAATCCCTAATTTTTGTTTGGGTGTTGCGATGCATTGTTCTGATACTCATGAGACATGGAAGCATGAGGAATTGATGATAGAGTAGTGGCCTCACCTCCTTGATTTAGAGTCTTCTTAACATGATTTCTGGGAAAATAAATCATTTATGATGGACAGAATTATAACATCATGACACCTTCTTTTAGTTACTTACATTATTTTAGTTTGATAATATTTTGTATGGGTTATATCATGGGTCATCTAGGCCAGTTCATGACAGTGAGACATTTAACTTCATTCTATATGGGTTCCTTATCATGTTTCTAGAAAATAACCTTGGAATCTAGGTGTAACAACCTAATTACACTGAGAAAGAGGTCAAGAGGGTCACACACTAGGTGTATTTGGAACCTCAGTTAAATTCTATTTGAATTTAACATGCTGAATAAATATTATTCTCATATGTGGTTTAATAATTATTCATGTATAATTAATCACATATATTCAGTTACCAGTTATTCGATAAAATATTATTTGATTAGAATATTAAATAAATATTTAATTCAAAAGGTAATTATTAATTACACAAATACATAATATTTATTTATCCTGGTTTATTAAGAAGGTAACACATATTTATTTATTTGGCTGTGAAAATATTTAATAAATATTTATTCAATAGTTTTGTAAATTATATATATATTTATTTATTATTGGATAATTAAGTGATATTTATTTTTTAAATAAATAATCATTATTAAAGGCTCGATAAATAATGAGGAGGACTGGTAGATCAAGTTTTTTGGTTGGATGAGAAATATCATATTAAAAACATTTTGAATAAATAATAATTTATTTATTCATGGAAATAATTTGTATTTTATCCACATGATTATGTCATGTCAAGTAAATAATAGTAATATTATTATATAGACAAAGGGTTCATTGGAAATTAAGAAAAATAATGAGGTCCTATGTGAAATTATTATTTGTCTAACCCAAACTCTATTTAAACCTAGTTATGTCATTTCTAAACCAAATCATTAATACACACATTGAAATTCTAGAGATAATTCTATCAAGCCCTGTAATGATTTTCTCTTAGAATGATCATAATAAAAATGAGTGATTGTCCTTCCCCAACCTATAAAGACTAGATAAATCAAGAAGAATCCTTCCACCCAAAGCAATTCTTGTGGAAATTATCAATGAATGACACAAGAATCATAATCTTCCATGTTAGAACCTAAGGATTTCTATGGTGACATTTTGTGGTTCTTGGTGCACACGTGGATTATCAAAAGATTGATTATACAATTGAATCCTCTCACTACAATGAATAAATGATAATAAGTGGTCTATATATTCATCCATGATGAAAGAAATTCGAAAAAAGTTATTCCATTATCGAAATAAATTAATTATAAATTATATGTGATGATCTTATGGAATGTTATGGGTATAGGTAAAAGCCTATTAGGCATGATCAACTTGATTTTTTATTATAATCGATGAATAATATGAGATATAAATGTTTAATAACGTCATGACCAATGAAATTGAATCAAATATTGATTGACTTGTTAACACTAGAACTAGATGGAAGGATCATCAAAAATAATTTATAATTAATTTATAGATAGATTTAAAATTAATTTTTCATTTAATTATTTCTTCATTGATGATTTGGATAATTGATCTTATCATACCATCATTACATCTGTTGATGCTAAAACACACATCTCACAGGAGAGGAAAAGGAAGGAATGATCAGTTTGAAGAAAATCTAGGCCAAAATAGCTCCAAAATTCACCTAAGGGGATGTGTTTGTGAAGGTTTTAACCTTTTTGAATAAGTGACTCCTCATAAAGGTGGACTAGTATGTATGGAGGTAGTGGAGGTAACATTCATGCAACCTATCTCCGATTTATAGAGGTCTCTAGTCCACACGGATGTTAAGGCGGTAACCTCCATGCAATGTAACTCTAATTCAAGGAGGTCTCCAGTCTACATGGAGGTTGAGGCAGTATCCTCCGCATAATGAATATCTATTCATGGAACAACCCTGAGGTTATAATAGTTATAATATTTCATACAAACCCTTTTCTTTCATGAAATCAATGTCCCCGTCTCCTCTGGGGCTATAAATACCTCCCCATGAACAACTTTTGAGGGGATGATACCTTTGTAATTCTAGCCAAAGATTAGAATTCTCAGAACTCAAACCTTCACAAGTTAAAGAAGAGATGGATTTCCCAAGGTATCTATATTTAAAGAAATCACCTCCCATGGGTTTTTTGTAGGCTCAATTCATGGTGTAGATTCCTTTCATGAAGTTCTATAGACTTCACGTAAGAAGTAACCCCTTTATGGTTTTAGGGTTTCATGAGATAATTATCCTTCAAGAAAACAACCTCATGGGAACCAATACTTTACTCTGAGGTAGGGACACCTTTTTTTCATGAAACATACCCATTCCTAAGACCCATGTACGTCAAAAATACCTCAAACTTTTCAAAACTCCAACCTTCACGAAACCCATACACCAGGCCTCTCTATGGTGTCTCCTTTCAGCGAACACCCTTTCATGACTGTTGAGTGTCCATGGCCCCTGTACCTATCGAGAACCAGTTCATCTTCACCCTGAATTCCCATGCGATCAGTATCACCAACCCTCATGTCCACCCTTTGTGTTTCAATCATCGTCTTGACCATTACCATGTCTTTTTCTCCTAAGAATATCCCCCCTAATACCTCTCAGCCCTAATAATAGGCACCCTGAAATTGATGCCCCTGATTTCCACTCCCCCATGATGGTGTTTATTCCATTATTAGACTCAAGGCACTTGAGAAGTTGATATTTAAGTCTCAATGGAGGCATCATTTCTGGAAACTACTGACCCTTCCCGGTAGAGAGGCCTTATGTAGGATCTTCCAATTCTACTTGGAAAGCATCTCCTTGGATGTAGATCCCAAAAATATCTAAGTTGCATGAAGTAAAACTACCTTGCCCAAAATCCTAGTCATATAAAGTTAAACTATAGGATAACAGCCTCATCACATGATGTAAAACTATAACCATACCCTATACATAAAGTGCATAATACCCTGTGTATGATTGGGATGGGATGGTATTACACATCCTACCTTGTTTCATAAACATAGGATGCCTCATGTATGATTATAATGAGAAGATAACTTACTCCAAACCTAAGAAGAAACCCCAGCACTCAGGCAGCTTCCATGTGTAAGAACCATAACACCCCTCATTGATGCTCCATTCGTGACATGAGCATACTTACCGCAAGATGTTAAACTGTATAGATTGGTACTATTGCATGACCCTAAATAGTTACATCAAACTACATGGGTTTTGTTCCCTATTTCCCAATAGGGTACATATGACACCTCTATGAGGTTCAATCCGGACATTCGGATACACATGGGGTACCTCCATGAGGTTTAACCCTAACGCCGCAACATCACCACCAAATACCAAGTGTGAAATCATCCCCCACTAGGGACACACTTAACCAAACCCCAAACTATGAAATCTTCCCCCACTAGGGAATCACTTAACCAATACCTCATGTATGAAATATTCCCTCTTGGGGACAGAATTAACCCAATAAAAAGTGTGAAATCTTCCCCCCTAGGGAAACCCTTGACCAAATCTCAAGTGTGATAAATCCCCCCTTAGGGACACACTTAACCAAATTTAAAGTGAGAAATATTTTCCATTGGGGAAACACTTAACCAAATCCCAAGTGTGAATTTTCCCCCATTACGAACACACTCATCCAAACCCTTGAGGTGTGATCATTTTCCCTATGGGAACACATTAGAACCCCCTCAACCAACCTATCCCTACAAGAAATTAAACCTGTAAATAGCCTGCCCACATAAGATGTTAAACATGTGGCCCACCTATCCCCATAAGATCTTAAAACTATAGATCAACGAAAAAAAATCTCCACCCCATAAAATAAACATGGGATGACTATTGTAAAAATCCTTCGATGCCTATGCCCCTAGCGTTAACTACCATGTTGTCGATATAGGATGTCTTAGGTTTCATCCCTAAGATGCCTCATGAATGACCTTCCCTCTAAAAGGGAACGAAGTTATAGGTAACCAACATGACCAATTTCTAGATATTCTCAGAAATTCTCAAAACTACTATCTAATATAATAGAAGGTTTCTTCCCAGTCGATCTAGAAGAAATGTAATTAACCGATGTGCACCTTGAGATGGTGCTGAGAATGAGTTTCATGAACATGAATTAAATATTTGATGGAAAATCAGACTAGGAGACAATCTCTATGGAGGAATCCATGGAAGGAGGAACTAACTTTCCATCACCCTATTTTGATCAAGGAGTTGACATCATGAACCGTGGTGGTGGGGTCCTCCCACCTTTGGAAAGAGGGAAGGCAGGGAAAAACTATGCATGACACGTGACCTTGATGGAAAGCATCAGAAAAAAATGGAGAACCTGATACAAATATATTATCCTGTAACTATGATATTTTTTAATGTTGGGGAACCTTTATATTTTTATGTCACTAGATCTGGATATTAGATTCCAGGTCTCACAAAAAAATAGTGGGCACACCATGAAACTCTCCCATGATTTGCGGTAGATAATGTTGGGTATCTTCAGTCTGTGACATCACCAACATGGATTTTTTATATGATTCAAAAGGAATTGATGATATTGGGGAATTGGGAATCAACTTCATCAAATCTGTATAGATGACTGTTTCCATGTACTTTACAAGAGTCAAGTTATAGGATATTGATGATCTAACACCAACAGGTGTAGGGGATTAGGGAATATTGGCACAATAATCCCAAAAGACTACATTACCACTATAAAACCACCATGTCATTGTCTATTGGGTTCCCACGACCCATATCACCCTTTGAACGCATCCATAGGTGGGTGATAAACACCATTGTTCATTAATACGAACATGAAGGGGTCATTCCCACTAGGGATATGGCCCTACAGGATCTTGAAGCATAAAAATTTACCAACACCGCCACCCCTGAGGACTATACAGGGGAAACCACTCACTGTTTCAAAGGAAAATTGCTTCAAAAGCATCTACCTAGTGAATTTGGACAACTCACTACCATATGATGAGAAGTTGGGGAATTTTTGAGCCATTCATGAAGTGGTAACTGATCAGGAACTGCCCGAAAGGGCTCCCACCCAACCATGTCAGATCCAACTCTAATCGGTCCTGTAGGTCAAAGAGGGGATCGATTCATTTATTTCTCCACTGGAACTAGTTTAGAATACCTAGTGTTGATATCGATGATGGTGGTAGTCTTATAAGATTTCCCAATAGGGGGAATCTTCTACAACTCCAGTGGATCGCACCACTTCTGACACATCCCATCATGTCCCTATAACTATTGACTAAGGATCTATTTTCACCAACTTAGGATTAAGACCAAATAAAAATATCAGGTAGTATAGGTTGAATTTATTATTCATTAGATCCACCAGTAACTGTTATGGTCCATCCCAGGGTGAATAATTTTAATGTGGAGTTCCTCCCCACACTACCACCAAACCAGCATGGAGGTCCTCCTTGTTCCAAAGATATACTCCACTATAAAGATCTATCCCAGGGATGGAGGACGAAAAACCACCATGGGGGATATGCCTATGGTTCTTTTCAAAATGCGCATGGAAGGAAACCAAGCGACCCTCAACAACTCTCACTTGAAGAAGTCTCGCGCCATCATAGGCAGGACCCTGAGAATCATTATATCACCATCGATGTCATAAAGTTCGAGACAAATGATGAATTGATGAGGGAAACTTCACCCACACTACCAAATATAGGGGAAGAAGATCATAGATTGAGTATTATTATCCTTGATGATATTTTCCACAAAATTCCCAAATCCCTTTGCTGGTACCTGTAGGTCGAGGAAATTTTGGACTCCTTCCATGGTCTCATAGTGAAACCATCTCCATCACCACTAGTTTCTATCTTCTTAACCTCTATATTATAAGTTGGAGAGATTCTAGAATCTAGGTTGATGACCCCAGATGATGGTGAGTACTCCACTGATCCCTAAGAAAATGCCACTGCTCTCACACATGTGTAGGTAGTCATCACCCCATCCTACCTGGACATGATCCTGAAGTTGGATCCACCTTTGAGAGACATTCCAATATGAAGTGTATGCTTTATGCACATGGTTCCCCCTCTCCCAGTAAATTAGTAGAAAATAAGACATGTGTCAATGCCACCACTGGTCCCTCAGACATCACCAATCAGAGCTTGGGATGACCAAGCTCTAGATATTCCTCCTTGTAATTAAGAAGAGGACTTGTGGAGACTAGTGGACACTAACCAGATACCAGTCACATTCTGGCCACCTGCAACCTTGACCTTTTTCATTCCAGAGTCCCTCACTAAGGACCATAAACATTGTTTTCACCAAAATATTTGGGTGAAATTCAAATACCTTTAGTACCTTTGATGACCTACCTAATAATCCACAAGAACCTTTATTCCATTCAATAATAGTGAAAGAGGGTTGAGATCACAACACTCCTAGTAAATTAGCACCCCAAATCATATGTTTACTAGTAGAATGTCTAGTATAACTACATCAAGAATGGTACTATGCTCTAGTGAGTCATGGTAGATTCATCTCAATATAAGCAGATTAAAGGCTAGGGGAAGTATGATGCCCTCTATTTCATCACAATACCACAACAACAATATGAACATTAATCCAACCCACCCATCGACAATGAAAGTTATCCTCTAGAAACTACCATAGTGAGTGTGGTCATTATTGACCCTCCTAAGGATTAGAGAAACCAGACCACTGATACAAGGCATGATAGGGATAACCCACTCCAAGGGGTGACATAATATAAAGAAGTTCCCCCAATAGGCACCTATACTCACTAAAAAAGACTAGTGATGGGCCTTGGGAGACCCCCTAATGAGACATTGCTTCTTGCTCATCGATATATCAAAAAATTCAAGGGGACTATTGAGCTTACTAATCCCTCTAAGACTGAACTAAAGACCGAGATAGATTCCAGGATAACCAATTTTCTCTTGAAGATATAGGGCTATAAGAGGGTTACTATAGAGCTTATGTATGAGCAACGCCTAAGATGTGAAAATATCAAAAGGTACCCTATCTATTCACAAGTGGGGAACCAAGTCCTTCTTGGACAGGCACCCAGATTTGAACCATGTAGCCCCATGTATCCAATCTGGTCAAAAGTTGGGGGCTATGGAAAATGACCTAGATATGAGTCACCCACTCCATACAAGAAAAAAGCCTATCCACCTAGAGAATAAGGCCACATAGTCTCCAGGACTGATGAGTTTATCATTGCACCGTGACAAAAAATACCCACCAAGATGATTTTGTAGCTGCTCTCATTTCAAAACCTAAGGCTATAGAAATGAGACAAGTATCAATTCTACATAAGTGAAAGTCATATTCGGAATGGGTAGATTAGATGAGCCCATTACTAAAATTTGGGAATTAGAGTTTCACCCAGTTTAATGGTATGGTTGATCCACTGCAAGATTTACCCCACTTTTCCTCAAGGTCCGACCTAATGTCGGGGAATCTGGAATAGTAATAAGCTACTAAAATCTGATGTTTTTTCCAAACCCTATAAAGACCTATTTTCTTATGGTACTTCCAACTAGACCCAATATTGATTGATGGATGGGAGGATCTCTACAAATAGATCCTCTACTAGTTTAGCTCCACATTACAAAATATTAGCAACACCGACCTATTAAAATGAAAACAAAGTCCTGATGAGTGAGTGATTGACTTATTGCTTGATGGAAAGGAAACATGTAATCACTCGACATGATGCTGTCCCAAGTATAGCTTCATACAATGTACATGGAAAATATTATATATGATCTGGTCTCTAAACTCTTTCCTTGAACCACCCCAGTGAATTCCAAGAGTTATCTGACAAAATTTAGTGTTTTTAAGAAGCCTTACACTGGACTAATAAATGGTCACACCCATTATATCTTACAAATACTCTGAGAAGGACCTTAAAAGAAGAGAAAACAGCTTCCATGCATGCAGAGGATCTTGAGTCAGTTCAACAACTGGACTCTTTACCAGACAAACCTTTTCAAGTGAAGCCCCTCTAGGTGAAACCTTGCCTGGTGTAGCCTCATCAGGCATAGGAACAACCCCTCAAATAGAATTTTTCCATAATCACTCCTATGATCCAGGCACACAAGGTTCCTTTTTCAGAAATAAGGATTATAACTTACTCCTTTAAGGATGTATAAGTCCTAGGTTATTTCATATTCTACCCTAGAAAAGGGATTATGAAGCTTCCATAATTCAAGATACCCCAAGAGGCCGAACTCACCAATCACGACAATCACTGCCCATAACTTATGATACTTGAGAAAAACATCAAATAATTATTTATCTTCAACGATTGTATCTATAACTAAGTGGATCATGGATTAGTCAAATTGGGTGATGTCTGAACCCAAGTAGTTTATGTATTAATCAACCCAGATAGTGACAGTGAAGACTTCAGTGAGTGGTAGCTAGCTCCCAGCCAAAGAATGAAAAGTAAAATAGATGTTTGGCTCAAAAGAAAGTCACTGATTCCTATGGAGTTATCCATGATCAATTGAGAAAACCCAAACCTCTTGTAGTCACTATATATCATTTGTATTATACATACATTTCTATACTATATAATTATATGTATCAAAAGAGTAGAAGTAGGAAATTCAAGATAAATTAGAGTCCCTCATCATTGCCGATACTAGTTGCACCCTTGGTGACAACTGTTGGAACCATGGTCATCTATGCATGAATTGGAGTATGGTTTGTGTTTGTTGTCAATCCTCATATGAAGTTCACAATGTGTGCCAGCAAAGTGCTCATACAGGTCAAGCAGATTACAGTATTGAAGGTGGCACCATTTTCCAGTGTCTGCAAATTTTTGGGCCTGAAAATCGATAAATGGAGAAAATTGATTTTGGCAAAGAGACCTGCGCACCGTGTACTTGAGGGAGAGAGAACTTTCGTGCCTAGTGTTTTTCAAGATCAGAACATGGAAAAATGGCAAAGGGATAAGGGTCGCGCAAGTATTGGTTGGGTCGCGCAAGTGACCTACGCGCCGAGAAGGGACTTGCATGCTGGTGCCTAGGAGGTTTGGAAACTTGTGTGCCTATTGTTCTTCATGATCAGAACATCAAAATATGGAAAATGAAAGAGGGTCATTCAAGTATTGGTTTGGTCATGCAAGTGAGTTACGCGACAGAGGCTAGGGTGGTTGGAGCTGCGCGCCGAGACCTACGCGCCGTGAGGATACTTGTGTGCCACTGCGCATGGGGTCTAGTTTTCCTATAAATAGAGGACCACCCCTCCTCATTTGGAATGAAGTTCAAGACTTAGAGATTTTTCGAGCTCCCTTCGCGAAAGTAGTTGAGTCGCGCAAGTGGTAGTTGGGCCGCGCAGGTAGAGGTTGTGCACCTGTTGTTGGTTGCGCGCCCAAGGCGGTTTGGGTGAGAACGGAATAAAGTCGCGTAGGTTTAATGTTGAAGTAGGTGGTTTTACGCAGGTGGTTGGTTGATACCTACGTGCCAGTTTGAACTTGCGCGCCGAATTTGTGCTGCACAGGAGACCTGCGCGCTAGGTAGTAAAGAAGCGTGCCCTTGTTTTTGAGCTCTAAGAATGTTGGGAGATTTCCCGGTACCCTTGAAGGGAAGTGAGATTTGACTACAGACGAGAGTTGGACTTCAACAGAGAATCTACATGAAATAGAGGATGTATTCTTTAGAGATGATGAAGAGACCTTCACGTCTATAAACTGAGTGTGACTTCACCAAGGGCAGTGAGCCAGGGGGAGTCAACGAGAATGACCCGAGGGAAGCAGTGAGCTATCCCTGAATCTTTGTAAAGGTAGTGATCCTGGGACAGAGTGATGGTTCCCGAACCTTTATAATCCATAGCTAGTGAATTTTAGTGGAATTTGGTACGACCGAAAACCTTTCGTCATATGCTCCTTGGACGTATCCCTTAGTGGTGAACCAAGTAAAAAGTGTTGTGTCGTCTCTTTGCATGTGAATGTTTTCTTTCTGTTCATATCCATCATACAGATTTAATAATTTCCTACCAACGTGGGAACAAGATCCATCAATTTATAAGAAAAAGTTGACACCCTGATTCACCCCTCCCCTCTCAGGGTGTCCCAGGGTCCTACAAGTGGTATCAAAGGGAGGTTTCTGGTGTTGAATCTGTCCTTTGTCGTCATGGAGAATGTAGTAAATGTCAGGGGAGCCCCTCTCTTTTATGGAAGTAATTTCCAGATCTGGAATAAGAGAATTAGATCTCATCTAATATCCCTTGGAATGGAAGTTATATTTTCCACTGTGCAAGGTATTAATTTTTCTAATCCAATAGGGTTGGCTATGACTGATACAGATAGAAAAATTATTGATGTAGATGCTAAATCATAGAATGCTCTCACCGCAGCACTTTCTGATCAGATTTATCTAAAAGTGATGAGTTTCACCTCAGCAAAGTGCATGTGGGATAAACCTGAAAATATTTATGAAGGAGATAGAAAAGTGAAGGAGGCGAAAATTCAAGTGCTACACAATAGGTTTGATGATCTGAAGATGCATCCTGATGAGGATGCAGATTCCTTCTTCAAAAAATTACTAAAGTGGTCGGAGTAATTCAAGGCCTAGGAGAAGAAATCAGGGACATTGACATTGTGAAGAAAATACTGAGAAGACCACCACCCATGTACAATGCAAAGGTGTCAGCCCTTGAGGAAAGATATCTTTCCAAACTTTCTTTGGATGATCTGTTGAGCAGCTTGGTGGCATATGAAATGAGAGTCAAACTAGAAGATGTTACTACATGAGTAAGCAAGGAAATGGCATTCAAATCCATAGATAAACTAAAAATATCAAAAGATAGTAGTGGTGAGGACGATGAGGAAAAATAAATTCTCTCTCTCATTTCCAAGAAGATTCATAAGGGAAAAGGGAAATTCAAAGGGAAGTTACCTCTAGCTTTCTTTCGTTGTGGCAAAGTCGGGCACATTTCTTCTTAGTTCTTAAGAAAGATCGATAATGATGATAATGATTCTGAAAACATTGAGAAGCCTCAGAAAAGGTTTTTCAAGAAATGGTAATTTAAGTCTAGAAATAAAGTTCTAAATAAGAGTTTTTTCTGTGAAGAGGAAGAAGATGATAATGAATTCTGTGATGAAGAAGAACCAGAATTTAAAACTGGGAAACATGCTTCCATGATGGCCACTATTGAAAAATCGGAAGATACTAGTGGAGAAAATCACTTAAAAACTAGTGTTGATCCCGAGTTGCAACTTAAGGATTCTATTAGAAAGCGTAAGATTAAATGTAATAGTTACAATAAGTGGAAATCAATGGTAGAAGAAACAACTGAATATGTTGATCAAATTGAAGCTTAAATTGAACGACTGGAAGAATTTGTGAAAGTACAGTCTAAAATTCTTGAAAGCCATGATGATGTAGTGGATCTAAAGCTGAGAATTGAAGATAAGGAAAATGTCATCAATGACCTCACCTCGATACTAGAAGAAAAATACAAAACTATTGAGGGTCTTGAGGAGGAAGTAGTTACTCTTAGGAGTAAATTTGAGACTGAATCTATTTCAAAAGAATCAAGTAAGAAAATACAGTTTGGAAGATTCTCAGATGCAAAATTACTGGAAAGATCCAAGAGTGGTTGAGAAGGGGTAGGAAAAATCATGAGTGATCAAAGACCCGATTTCATGGGAAAGAGTGGAATTGGTTGTGAAGCTGAGACATCAACCGGTGGAAGTAAATAGAGCCAAAATAAAGACAAGATGAAAGTTGGACATGTTGAAATGTTTCCTGAAGTGCTGAAAAAGAAACCCTCAATCTAAACTAAAAGGAGAACTGAAAATTATCCTAAAAAGTTCATAAATTACAGGCAGTCCAACTATTCTCCCAAGGAAGAAATTATGAGGAGAAACTCAAGTGAAAAGAATTTCCTCTTATGAAGTGTCAGTTCTATGGCTATCTGGGCCATACCATGTCATATTGCGATGAGGCAAGGTGCTATCTGAATGGGGAAGATCTGGGACATCAAAAAAGGAGACTGACTTTATATCCCCCATCTTATGGAAGAAACAGTTTTATGGATACTATTTTCATTGCTCTAAATTTGTTCATAAGGCTGTTAATTGTAGGCCGATAAGGGACATGGACACATCATACCGGAATTCAAGACAAGTCAAATCTTGTTGACAAGATAGTGTTTCTATTTCAAACATGTTTTCTCCTCTCGAAGAAGACTTCAACTATGAAGAACCAATGTACATAAATGAGATAATTTAAAGTCCATCAGTGCTCTATACTCATTCCAATGTATCATGGAAATAAAGGAAGAAAATTGATAAATCCAACCTTGCAGAGGTGGCCCTCAAAGCTACGAAAAGCAATAGTGCTTAGATTCTGGATAGCGGTTGTTCATCCCATATGACAGGTAATGCTGGCCGGTTAACAGATATCAAAAGGAAGGTTGATGGAATAGTTCGATTTGGTAATGATGGAGCTCTGAAAATCAAAGGCAGTGGAAGTACTGAATTAGCTAATGGAGAGATAAAGAAGACTGAAGTCCTTTACGTAGATGGCCTACGTCATAATCTACTTAGCGTGAGTCAACTCTGTGACTCGGGACATATTGTTACTTTTAATCAGTAAGGATGCACTATCAAGGAGAAGATAGGAAATTCACTTATGAAAGGATATGGAATAGAAGGAAACCTGTATCAGGTTGATAGTAAATAAAATGTTTTCTACATGACTGTTGAAGAAGAAAACAATTTGTGGCATAGGATACTGGGTCACATCAATCAAAAAGACATGGAGAAAATATCAAAATTGAGTATTTTCATGGACAATCCAAACCTGAAGCATGAGCGTGAAAAATCATGTGATGCTTGCATTTGTGGAAAGCTGGTCTGCAGTTCATATCGGCCAAAGAAGAAAAGGGAATCTCATCTTCTTGATCTAATTCATACAGATGTATGTGGGCCGATAAATGTTTCCAAAACTCATAGAGAAAGGTAATTTGTTCTTTTAATTTATGATTACAGTAGAATGGAATATGTTATGATCATTCAGAAGAAACGACAAGTGCTTCACTGCATGAAAACATATCGGCGAATCGCCGAGAATGATACTGGATGAACAATAAAAGTTTTGCGATCTGATAATGGAGGTGAATAAACGTCCATTGAGTTTGATAATTACCTAGAAAAACATGTAATACAACATGAGGTAGTTGTTGTGAGAACTCCATAGCAAAATAGAGTTTTTGAGTGCCGGAATAGACAGGTCAACAACATGGCCAGGACTATGCTGATTGAGAGTGGTATCTCTCGCCATTACTGGAAGGATGCTGTTGAAGCTACAATGCACATTCAGAATCGAACATGGATTTATATGGGAGAAATTAAGACACTATATGAATTGTGGAATGTAAGGAAGCCTTCGTTGAAATACTTTCGTGTTTTTGGAAGTAAATGTTTCATTTAGAATAAAGAAGGAAAGCAAGGGAAGTTTGGTGAAAATGATGATGAAGGAAATTTTTTTGGGTATCCAATGAACAACAAAGCCTACAAGTGTTTCAACAAGCGGTTAGGAAGGATTTTAGTAAGTAGTGATGTTAAGATAATTGAAGAGAAAACCACAAATGCTTTAAGGACATCATATGCTCATGTGATTGAAAGTGAGGAAGAAAGTGAATATGGAGATAATACAAATACAGAAATAGAGGAAGTTGTACAAAACACTCAGCAGTCACATCATGATGTTGACTCAGAAGAAGAATCTGAAGAAGAAACTGTGGCTGGAGAGAATTCAAATGAACCGCATAGAAGAAATATTAGAGCTGAGATTGATCCATCTAACATAATTGGGGATAGGAGTGCACCCACACAAACAAGGAGGATGAAGAATAACACGTAATCAACATTTTTGTCAGTTGTGGAGCCATCCTTATTCGAAGAATCTACAAAGGATGAATATTGGGTGAAGGTCATGAAGGAAGAGCTAGATCAGATTGAAAAGAATCAGACATGGGATCTTGTCCAAAGACCCGAAGGTCACAATGTGATTGGTACAAAATGGATCTTCAAGAACAAGTTTGATGAGCATGGAAGTGTTATCAGAAACAAGGCTCGACTGGTATGTAAGGGGTATTCCCAGATTGAAGGTGTTGATGTTGAAGAAACCATTGATCTAGTGGATAGACTGGACTCAATCAGACTTTTCCTTCCATAACACTCCAAAGAGGATATAAATTATATAAAATGGATGTCAAGACAAAATTCTTGAATGGTGTACTCGAAGAAGAAGTCCACATTGAACAACTAGTGGGTTTTGTTCTTGGTACTGATGAGACAAAGGTCTTCAAACTGAAGAAATCCCTATATGGTTTGAATCAGGAACCATGAGCATGGTATTCCCTCTTAGACTCGTATCTCAAGCAGTTGGAGTTCAAAAGAGGAGGAGTGGATCACAATCTATATGTGAATAATTCTCCAAAAGATCAATTCATGGTTCTAGTCTACGCTGATGATATCATTTTTGGTGGCAGCAGGGAGAAGTCAGTGGATGAATTTCCCAATCATAGGAAATCAGAATTTGAAATGTCTATGATTGGGGAGCTCACATATTTCATGGGGCTACAGGTGATTCAAAATAAGGATTACACTTTCATTTATCAGGAAAAGTATGAAAAGAGCTGTTGAAGAAGTTTAATATACAAGACTCCACACCAATGTCAACTCTGATTGCATTTGGCACTAAACTTGGAAAGCATGAGGATGGGGCCTCTATTGATCCCACCATATACAGGAGGATCATTGAGATCCTAATGTACCTAACAGTGACATGGACAGATTTTATCTTTTTCACATGTCTTGTGGCCCACTTTCAGAGTAATATAAAGGAGGAACATATGGTAGCAGTAAAAAGAATCATGAGGTACATTCAAGGTACACATAACATTGGGTTATATTTTGCTGTAGGTGGGAATAGTGAATTATTAGCGTTTTCTAATGTGGACTGGGCTGGTGATGTAGTAGACAAAAAGTCCACTAGTGGTGGAGCCTTCTATATTGGGAAGAAATGTGTTGGCTGGTTGGGCAAGAAACAAGAAAGTACTTCTCTTAGTATTTCTGAAGTTGAGTATATATCCGCCAAAAAAGCATGCACTCAACTGCTATGGATAAAGAAACAACTAACAGATATTGGTAATGAGGTGAATCAACCAATGGTAATTTACTGTGATAACAAGAGTGCAATTGATCTCACAAAGAATCCTGTTCAGCATTCTCGTACAAAAAATATTGAAATCAGGTATCACTTTATCAAAGAAAATGTTGAGCAAGGGGTGATTAGAATGGATCATATGGGAACTGATGAGAAAGTGGATGATATCTTGACCAAGCCACTGTCAGCAGTTGTGTTTGAGAAGCATCAGTTGAACCTCAATGTTCAGCCACCTCCCAGTGCATAAAGAGGTTTCACAATACCCCTCTACCCGATTATGATAACTGTTTTTATCTGTTTATGGGCGTGATGCATGTTTGTGGGGGAGATAATATCCAGGGGGAGTATGGTTTGAGATGAACATTGAATAGATTACTAGTATTTGGGTTTATTCTCAATGGGGGAGAAAGGAATAAATTCAAGCATGTTCAGGCATGTAATGCTCCTGTGACACGATGTGAATTCAGTGTCAGTTATAGGATGAGAAGGATGAGAAGGAATACATCGGTCATTTAATGCTTCTTGGGCATCATTGAGAATTCCAAAACACTGGAAAATGGTGCCACCTTCAATACTGTAATCTGCTTGACCTGTATGAGCACTTTGCTGTCACACATTCTGAACATCATCTGAGGATTGAAAACAAACACAAACCATACTCCAATTCATTCATAGATGACCATGGTTCCACCAATCTCCCCCTTTGGGTTTGTTGGAAATCAGAAAATAAATTCAATAGATCCCCATCCATATGTAAACCAAAAAATGCAAGAATCAACTCATACAACACTCTAAGTCTACGTGAGAAATGCCCGGTGTAGAAAACAAGAGAGGAAGCATGAATTGGGTTCTAGTGTTTTGGAATTCTCAATGACGCCCAAGAAGCATTACATGACTGATGCATTCCTTCTCATCCTTATCATCCTATCACTGACACTGAATTCACATCGTGTCATAGGAGCATTACATGCCTGAACATGCCTATGGAGTTATCCATGATCAATTGAGAAAACCCAAACCTCTTAGAGTCACCATAGATCATTTGTATTCCACATACATGTCTATACCATATAATTATATGTCTTGAAAGATTAGAAGTTGTAAATTCAAGATAAATTAGAGTCCCTCATCATTGCCGATACTAGTTCGCACCCTTGGTGACAACATGCCACCAAAATTGGGAGATTTTCATGAGGTACGCCCAACCTTGGACTATTCCACTAATGAGAAGAAATAATGTACCTCCATGAATGCTATAAAACCAGTGGATCACCACACAATTCTCAATAATGAGGAATTCTATGTGAACCGCTTGGGGACTTTCAGCTGACACCATCATAAGAGAAGTAAAGGACACAGCAACATATAGAATGTTTAGGAAAATGTTTCATGTTAGATGAACATGTGGGATAACACTTTGAACTAGGATGTTCATGATTATTAAACTAGGAAGTAGGAATCACATAGGGATTATTAGGTACAATATTCCAAATCCAATTTATACAAAACACCTACAAAACCAACTATATTAGTTAACCATGCATCTCAGCCATGATCGCACTGTGATCACCACACCTATCTAGGGCCCAAACTTAGCCATCTAGTACCCAGTCATTATGAATTTAGAGCAAGACAAATAATAAAAAATAGAGTACAAATAACACTATATTCTCCCTAGTTCCATAGAAAATAGTGCCCACTACACTCCCTGTTAAAGAATGACATTACATAGGCAAACACATGCCCCTCAACTGGAAGTATGATTTGTTGAAGCACCTCATCAAAATACCTATGAGTATATCGATCCCTGAGGATCTATTATTTTAAAATTAAATTCATGAATCCCTCATATAATATTTTAATATCTCACTTCAGTTTGAGACTAAGGTGGTTGAAGCCAAGGACTATTACATAGAGGAAGCTGAGCATGAAGAATCTTGGGCTATCATATCATTTTTATGAGAAGATGACAGTGTTACCATTTAGGGGAACATACACATTCTTTATGTCATAGTATAGTTAAATGGTGTATAAATATGCCACTTCCTCATGAATACTAGCTCCGAGATCAATCTCACCCCAACTCAAGAACTCCACAAGCTATGGCTCACATAAGAGGATCTGATCCCCTCTAGCAATAACAATTCAGGGATATGATAAGAGTGAGCATAAGTCCTGTGGAAAGATTCGGCTAAAGACTAAATTTGGTGGCCTGGTGGAAATAATTAAATTTATGGTAGTCTTATAGGACACAACCTACAACACCCTATTGGGATGAACCTATCTCTATCTACACATAATAGTCCCCTCTTTGCACCACTAGTGCCTCAAATACTCCCTTAATGGTTGAGTAGGGATAATCTAGGGTGATAAACCCCCATTTGACTCTTATGAGGATATTTATCAAGAAATTATGTACTAAAAAAGGTATGGAAGACAAATCTATACCGATTGGGTTGATCACATCAATTCCCATGACAATCTAATGGTTACCATAGTAGATACTTGTCCAGACTGGAAAGATAGATTTGGCCTTCCAATCCATTGATTGGAACCTATGTCACTAGACCTAGGAAGTTATTTTATAGTCCCTAATAAGAAGGAGTGATTACATATCACCTCAAACTCCTACAAAAGATATGCCTTACCAATATCAGAAGAACCTACCCTTGTAAACTACCGAGAATTTCTTCCTATGGACACCTATCCACAGCACTCCCATATGTTGCAGAAGGCAGGGATGAATCAATAGAATTCAAATCATCATCATTTCTTTGACATCATGAGTGAAACTCATAGTTATAAACCACATGGGATTGGATCATAAGCCTTTTTCACTACAGTACCCACTGAGAAAGAGTCCATTATTAAAGACTCTACCCCCAACATATCAGGTTCCGGTGCCATCCCTAGGCTCACATTGTTGGGATACCCATTCCATCACTCTAACTCTTGTATCTAAGATGATGGAGGGGATATAGAATACAACTCTCATATATTTTAAGATGATTTATCCACCATTGATTCTATGCTGAATCAGGTGAAACTTTTCACTGAGGAAGTTCTGAGGATGACACCGATCAGTGCAACTATATAATCATAGAAATAGTAGAAACATGTGGATTTATTGAAACAAAACCACAATCTGTTTTCATGGAGATAAGATGATATTCTTGGGCTTTAACCTTAGGTTAATGTTAATCTCCTTGGATTCTCAGTGGGTCACTGGGGGTTCAAGAAGCCTAAAAAAATGAAACCTTCCCACAGTTCCATGGATGAGGCCAAATTTAAAAGAGTTATTAATTCCAACTTCATTATAGAGTTATAACACCACAAATGGCTGGAAAAAATTGTCCTAGTTAGGAATAATAATGATAAAATCAAAGTCTGTATAAAATATAGGGACCTCAACTTCCATTTTCAAAAGGATTAATTTCCCCTTCCAATGAAATGGATGTTGATTGATGCTATGACAAGGTTTCAGGACATATCCTTCATGGATATATATTCTGGGTAAAATCAAATATAGATGGCCCCTAAGGATGAGGAATATACTACCTTCAAGGAACCCTAGGTAAAGTTATACTATTAGGTGATGCCTTTTTACATAAAGGATGATGGAGCCACTTACCAGTGGGTGATACATCATATCTTCAAAACACTCCTCAAGATGTTGGTGGAGTGTTACATGGATGACTTGGTGGTTAAATATCACCAGTTCTAGGACCATCTCAAATATCTTGAGAAAGTTTTTGGCTTCCTCCATTTCACCACTCCTCATAAGCTTCATTATCTGATATAAAGGTGTTGAGTTCAACCCATTTAAAAATAAGGCTATCAACCAGATGCCTCCTCTTCATAACCTTAGAGATTTGTGAGGCCTCCAAGTCCAATTATGATATATTCTCTAATTTATTTAAAATTTTTATAGAATTTACATATCCATTTAGAGGATCATGAATAAATTTTCTATTTACAAATGGGATGAGGAATGATTGACAACCTTTCAGAACTTTTAGAAGTATCTACCACAATATCCGATTCTGATGACACCTATCTCAAGAAAGCCTCTGGTCCTCTATGTGACCACTCTAGAACCATCCCTTGGTTCCATTATAGCACAAAAATTATGGAAGATAAAATATCCTACATTATATTATCCGCATACTCCTTGAAATAGAGGCTATATACTCCCCCTTTGAGAAGAGTTTCATCACACTGGTCTTTGTAGTGCATAATTTTCTAAATTATTTTCATCACCATGAGATACAAATAGTGTCATGAGTTGAACAGCTAAACTACCTCCTCAATCTCCCTATGATGATAGAGTGATTTGTGTGCTATATGATAATCCTATAATAGTTGAATATTAGGTTTGTCCCATAGAAATCCATCAAGGGATAAGAATTGGAAACCTCATGTCCATGCACCCAATCCTTGAGGAATTTCCAATGGACATTGATTCCCTAGATGAAGTAATTCTCTCAGTAGATCAGGTTGAACTCTATTGGTAGATGCATTTTGATGGTGTATCTTGGATTATAATATGTAGAAGGATCAACCAACCTAAACTCTATAGTGTAGGACTGGGGATTGTCTTCATAACCCCAATATAGGCCATTCCGCCATACTCATTCTTGTTATCAAAGTATTTTATAACATTGAGGAAGTGTATAAGTCCCTCATAACCGGTCTCTAATCCCCCCCAAGATTGAAATCTCCTATATACATGTGAAGGGATACTCTAATATGGTCATCAAGTAGATCAAATGTGACTATGTTTTCTAAAAGGAAGGTGTTAAGCCCATACTAGAACATAATATTCATCTAATGGCCCAGTTCTCTTCCTAGACAAGGTGAAACATGTTCCATGGTCACTTAATAGCCATTTTTATTCTCTAGAAAGAATATCAACATCCCTCATAGAACATGTTCAAGATTACCTAGTCATTCATGTGGAACATCAGAGGGTCATCACCCCCACCACTTTTGAAGATGATGAAAATAAACATGTATAACAACTAGAAGTTGATGCTTCTATACTAGGTATATTAAATTCCTCCGTGACCAATGAGTCACCTGATTGGATGAACCCCTTCATCGAGTATATTCAACATGTAATTCCCCCTATAGGTTGATCTTATCATGAGAGAATTCTCTAGTGTGCAACAGAATTTACCCTCTAGAGTGGCCCCAAACTTGAGAAAGATTCTCATAGGTGTGAGTTTGATAGAATTATTCTATATTACATCCAAGGAGATGAGATACCTCATGTCATGAATGAAGTACTTGATACATCATGTGGATCCTGCCAAGTAGAATTAATTCTCTCCCAAAAAATAGGAGGTTGGGTTACTTTTGGTCCGCCATGGTTCATGACTGCAAGGATTTCTCTAATAGGTTTCATGAGTATTAGATGCACACAAACTTTTTTCATCAACCTATAGAGATTATCCACACTACTAAATATTATTAGGACTTCTCATTTTGGAGAATCGATGTTGTGGGTCCTTACCCACTGGCGATGAATCGATAGTACATGTTCATTTTGACCACAACTGACTTCCTCAAAATGTGGGTTAAAGAAGTTCCCCTCAAGAAGTTAAAACTTGGCCCGTGATCAAAATTTTGAACTCTCACATCATTCATCGATTTGGGGTTCCTCAAACCATTATCTTAGATAATGATACTAATTTCTGTGCTAATGAGTTTAATAAATTGTATGCTAAGTACAATATCCTATACAACCACACTTCCTGCAATCATGCATAGGGAAATAGATAGATCAAGGAAATCAAAGAAACCATATCTAAAATCCTGAAGGATATGGTGGTATAGAACAAGAATAATTATCCTAATAAACTCCCCAATTTACTTTGGGCTTATCATATGATAACACAAAATTCCACCCAAGTGACCTAATACTCCCTGGTGTATGGAACATAGGTAGTTTTACCTATTGATGTTTCATTATTGTCACTTCAGATGGTTGTTTATGAATAGTAGATTCTATATTGAATGGAATAAGTAAATTTTTATTATTTGTAAGATCTTTAAGAAAATAGGCTTCAAGTGTTTCACAACATAGTGGGGCACTAGAATAGGGTAGCATGAGCATTCAACCAAAAGGTCTGCCTCTTCTCCTTCATTCAGGGTGACATGGTAATGGATCTCAGAGAACTGATGATACTCAGAAAAAATACACTAAAGATAGAACACAAGTGTGAAGGACCTTAAATTATCCATATATAATATTCTAATGAAGAAAACTCTTTAATCAACATGGATGGGGAGCATATCACACCTCCCACCAACACCATGTTTCTTAAATGGCACTTCACATGAATATTCTTTGTAGAAGCTATGAGACCTTAAACTATAGCAACTAGGGTCCAATAATTATGAACTTAAGCCATTTTAAACCGTGGTCCAAGCTTCATGACCTTAAACTAGTAGCTACCCCTTTATTCAGAGCTCTATGATCATAAACTAGAATCAAACTTAGTCTGAGCTATACAACTTTAAACTACAAAGACTAACATCCTCAGAACACAATGTTAAACTATAGCCTTACCCTTTATAAACATAGGATGAATCATACGATAAATATGGGATGAACAAAACCAACTTACTCATCATATTATGTTAAACTAAAACCTTACCCTATATGAAAAACATGGAATGCCTCATTGGAAAAATATGAGATGAACAAAATCCAACATTCTCAGCACACAGTGTTAAAATTATAGCCTTATCCCATATGATAAATACAGAATGCCTCACATGAAAAGTGTGAGATAAAAAAACTAATATCTTCATCATACTATTTTAAACTATACCCTTACCCTATGTGATGAACATAGGATACCTCATATGATAAGTTTGATATGATTTGACGTCCTCTCCAAAGAGGATGCTACCCTTCCGGCATTGGTATTCTACCATGAAGCATTGTAGAATTACATGTTGATTAATTACCATGCCTAATGGGATATTTAGGTATTCCTATATTCAACATCTTAGACCCAGCCTAAAAAAACCTATTTTTTGGGCCTCCTCTTGGTCTAAGCCTCATGACCCTAAATTGAATGTGAATAGTTTCACGATTGATTTGTGTGGTGTAGGGACTCATTAGATCATTATTAACATCAGGTTTTAACTCTTTTCACCACCCAAACATCCTATAAGTACCTACTCCCCATTTAGTACAATAATTACAACCTTAAACTATGTGTATCTGGCATCTTGTGTCCCCTTATTTTCATAATTTGCTTCATCCCTGGTGTTTCATCAAACCAATTCCCCCTTCTCTTTTTCATCACATCCTCAATCAATAGGATTAAACCATAACAATTTTTCTTCTACCATGCTATATTCTAGAACTATGTATGGCTTGATTCCCATTCCCATGGGATATTTTATGATGCCCAGATCTCATATCCTCAGTCTATCTCCCACCATCAACTCATCGTAGGGTCTTTAATCCATTAGCATCATGACGTCAACTTGGGTGCATTTTGTCTTGGAAGTTTGTATGGAAAAGGTTCTCCTTATACATCCTTATTCTCATCAGTTTAGCACTCTTTCATGCCACATAAGACTCTTTTTAACATCCACACCCTTTGGTCCATGACCTTAAACTTACAACAACCTTAATCCAAGCTATATGAATTTAAACTAAAAATACAAACATCCTCAGTGCACAACATTAAACTATAACTTTACTATACGTGATTAGCATAGGATTCTTCTTATGAAAAATACAAGATGAACAAAAACTAACTTCCTCAATACATGAAATTAAATTATATCCTTACCCCATATAACGTTGAGATTCCTCATATGAAAAATATTGTATGAACAAAGCCCAACATCCTCAACACATGAAATTAAACTATAGATTTACCATATATGATGAAAATAAGATGCCTCATATGAAAATAAAAGATGAAAAGACCAATATTATCAGTACACAATGTTAAACTGTAGCCTTAATTTGTATGAAAAATATGAGATACATGATATAAAAAATATGAGATAAACAAAAACCAACGTCCTCACCACATAATGTTAAACTGTAGACTTACCCTATATGAAGAATACATGATTCCCTATATGATATGTTTGGGATGACCAAAACCAAAATCCTCAAAACACATTGTTAAATTGTATATTTAACCTATGTGATGACCATAATATACCTCATATGACTAATACAAGATGATTCAATGTCTTCACTAGTGATCATGACACCTTTACAACTTCATTCTTCTACCATGAAATGTTACAGAACTACTTCTATCTTGATTCAAATTGCCTTGGGATATATAGCGATGCTGAAATCTCATATCTTGGGTCCATCCCTCACTAATAACTCATTTTAGGGTCTTTCCCTTATAGTATAGGCCTAATCCTTTCCCACTGACATGATCATCCAACATGTTCGAGTGTATGACAGGATAGATCCTAGGGAACTTAACATATATACCCCCTAAGACATTCTTCACTTATATTTTTTACACTTCATTATTCCATCAATTTTGATCCTCACCATCCCCTCAATATGAATAGGACCCCTAATGGAAATGGTGCCTAGCCACACTGGCTCACCTACCATCTTGGGAACATGCCTCAAAGTATCCCTAGTGATAGATGATAGTTCTTGTATTTAGAAAAAGTTCAATAATCGATCTATAATTTGTTCTTTCCATCCATATCTGGTGTAGTTGTAGAACCTTTGTTTCAAACATGGTCAGTAGTTATTCCCCAACCATCAGTCATCCACTTTTCACCATCCATGTCTTGAAATTAATGATTTACCTTCCTTTCCATTTTCCTTTATTCTAGTGGGAATCCCAACACCCTGTGTATCATTTTCCCATATGCATGTGTATGGTGACTAAATAAGATGACACCTTTCGGGACTTCACCATACTAATTACTTTTCCCCTTATTGTGTTATCCCCTATAAAAAAATGAGAACTTTGTAAAACTCCTTGATTCTCACATCGAGCATGGATCACATGGGATTTGGAGTTGGGGTGGAATTTCACTAAACAAGGATGAGAGACACAAGAAATTCTTAAACAGAGTATCACATCTTTGGTCTGAATTGTACAACCTTAAACTAGGAGTCCAGGTCCAAGAATTATGACCTTAAACTATTTTCAACCCCATGGTCCAAATATTATGACAATAAACTATTTACAACCCCATGGTCCAAGCATTATGAACTTAAACTATTTCCAATCCCATATTTTAAGAATTATGACCATAAATTATTTACAACACCTAGTCCATGCATGAAAACCCCTAAACTATTTGAGACTTCTTGGTCTGACTGGCGTGACCTTAAAAACAACCCAAGGCAAGAGGAACATACATATGTTATGTTGAAAAACCTAGGGGAAGCCTGAGAAAAATATAGTCCTCACCCACAAAGTCACTCTCATGACATAGTTAAAAATGAGGGTGTAAATAATAATGTATAAATCTAGAGAGATCCAGTATGGGGCGCAAAAAAAACTTGGTTGTGATCACTGAACCCATCGATTCAAGTAAAAAAAATCCAAATTTCAGCTCCCTTTTCCCCACAAGATCCACTATGAGATTCCACCCATTTTTTCCTATTCCTACACCCTACTACTATGACTAGATAGGATTTAGTCATGTTAGTTCATACATCTTGGTATCATGATTCCAAACCATGATTAAAACATTCTGATCACATGATGATAAACTATATGACACATTATCCTCACCATATGATATTAAACTACATATTCAACATCTTTGTTGTAGGATATTAAACTAAATTTCCTTTATCATCATGGAATAAATTAAAACTATGAAACATCTTAGGACCTCACCTAAGAATCCCCTTTCCCCATTTGGTTCTAGTCTCCTAACAAACCATTCACGTTCCTCGACCTTCACTCGACATCCAAGACTATTCCCTTGTTTTAAGATGAGTCTAAACTTTTTAGACTGATACACCTAACAAATGTTATTAATGCAACAATGGCATAATCCTTGAGAGTATTGAAATTGATTTGAGCATTCCATCAGTTCATCACCATATTTCTTGTCCTCCTTGATTTGGATTTCCATAATCTTTCATGTTTGAATGGACCCCATAAAAAAATTGGTCCCTCACCACACTATCTCACCTAACTTATTTGTCACACACTCTGAAAGACTTCTGACCACATTTTGATAGGTCCGGTGTTTCACACATGGTTAACGGTCGATCCTCATTTTTTCCCCATCCTCAAAAACATTATAGTGGAGTATATGTTTTAAACATAGTCAAAAACCATCCTCTATCACCACATCACCCCCTTTGTGTTCTAAATCTTGGGAATCTTGATTCACTATCTTAATCACTCCCCTTTTGTTCAGTATGAATTCAAGAACCCTAGAGTTACTCCATGTGTGCACTAATGAACATTGAGAAAGAAAATCAGTAGTGAAAAAAAGTATCATTATCTAGCCAGAATTTTCTTGGTTAGGACACTCTTGATGGTCAGTAAAGAATCGAGACCCAAAGTTTCTAGACCTTATCGAGAATTCTCACATAAATGAGCAATAATTTGTTTTTACCTTATTTCCCACACTGAGCATGAATCACATGGGCTTAGAGATTTATTATTGGTTGTCTCATCAATATGATTGAGGTATAGAAAAAATAACACATTGAAGTATATGAGAAAATTAAATAAACCATCCCAAAAGGTTTTGGAGGTACATCCACATGTGGGATTCTCTCATTTATTTTAAACTATGATAAATTTTCTAAGGATCAACCATAGAAATTGAGTGCTCTAGCTTAACTAGCCACTATCGGGTAGCCTCTAGGGTCTTCTGTCACTTGACTAGCCCAATCTCTTCCTCCTCAGCACTAGGAAATACCTCACCCCTGAGAATTCATGACCAAACCTTCCTATCTTATAACTCATCCACTAGAGATGCCACCTCCATTGACCTAGAGTTCAATCGTCACCAACCGAGACCTCAATTGACTGATGATCTCTACTTGAGTAGTGGTGATAGCTGTATGTTCTGATTATTTCTATTATAGATGAGCGATCTTCTCATCATCTACCCAGAGCACTTTGGTTCCCTCATACTTCTTCTTATACCAAGAAATATTGAAATATTTCCACTCAGCATGTGATTGTTTGATGAGAAAGTACCAAGATAGTGTGCAGAGGCCTCTATAATCCACCCCACCAGTCCCCAAGATGATTAACCAATGGTGGATAAATACCATATAGTTTGGTAGATCAACTAGGGGAGTGTGAATGATAGAATTTTTCACACTCCTCCACACCATGTGATGAATGATATGGTTCTCCTATACATCATCCAAGCCAAAATCCTTGAAGTCCTTGGGCAGTGCTAGATCATACTGAGGGAAGTCCTCCAACACATCAGTGGAAGGATCATATATATGAAATTTATCAGCTGGACTAAGCCCCAAGTATAGGATAAATAAATCCTCATCAGATCCTTTCCCTACAAAGGGAGCTTCCCCAACCCCTTATGGCACTTCTAAGGTAGGATCAACCACCACAACCTCCTATATCACCTCCGTTAATGGCATGATCTTGACTAGATTTGTTGAGGCTTTAGCTTCCAATGAAACTTCTAAGGTGGGCATGACCATCATAGTTTCCTTAACCATCTCTATTGGTAGCATGATTTCAACACCCTCCATTGAGGATTCCATCCCAAAATCCACCCCTATAACATCTCTATGGTTGGTCCGACAACCAAAGCCTCGTTGACTACTTCCATTGAGGGAAACAAATCCTTGACTATCTTTATAAGGACTACAATGCCCACCATTGTTGCATTGGATGTAGTTTTTTCTGACTCAAGCATCAACATTGACAGATGAGTCCCAAACATGATTTGAATTACCATTTAAAGTATGCTTTTAGACGAGAATAACTTATGGGAGGAAAAAAATAAAAAGTTTAAAACGGGATAAGGCTTACAAGAGTGGTGCATTCTGAACATAAACTCAAAAAGGCACACAAGCAACCCCCTGGAGACAACATCCCCTTAGTAGCTGATACACTAGTCGTCAGAAGTTTCCAATTTCTAGATGTGATAACTCTATCTAGAATAAAACAAATAATTCATCATAGTTTCAAGCATTTATTCTTGAATCCATACCAGAGAAAAAGGGTTACCAGGCAGCGCTGGGGATTATTGATCCATCACCCCAATCACAGGGGATACATCAATAGATGGCTGACCTCCTACAACCACAACACCAGAGAGAGGTCCTACACCTTCCCCCTTAAGGGATAGAGCTCCCTCTTTCTACACTTGAGTCATCATGAACCTCCCATTCCATAGTTATATCTAATTATTACACAATTGAAAAAGGATTTTGGTGGAAATATTAGAGGTTTAGTTGCCTTTGAGATATAAAATATCATAAGATTTACTTGATTAGTGATAGGATTTCTATCCTTAGGGGATTCTAGATAGGCATTGATTCCCCAAGACTACTCCTCCAATCCCTCACTCCTAGCTGTATCAACAGCCAATCGGTCCACAAGAAGGTATGAAGAATAAGGAATGCCTATAAACACCTTAACTCAACTAGAAAAGGGATGAAAGATTTTGTGAGAGTAGACCAAGACTAATAGTTCGTCCATGTATAGCACCACCTTGGATTGGGGGAAATTAAAACCTCCCCTTGCATGACCCAACCCAGTAAGGTATATCCCCTTGAAGTTGAGATACTACAATATCCTATGAAGAGAGGTGATCTGTGTAACACCCCCAATATTTTGTTATATATATATATATTCAAATAAATTTAACCTTTTTGATATTTTTCATTATAAAAAACCTCAAGTTTATCTTTCTTTAGATGCATCACTAAGTTTACCTTATGTTACATGCAACACCAAATTTAAATGAAACATGACATACTATTAAAATATTATTATTTAATATGATAGTTATCACCTAGCCATTGGAATAGTGAGTATGAATAAGATTAACTAAATTATGAAAATATATGTTCTACACATGTATATAAAATTAATTATTTTGGGACCAATTAATTAGAAATTAAAATAAAAACTATTTGAAAATAAAAGAAATCTTTTTTTGAAAAGATAATTTTATGCACACAAACACATTTTACCTCAATAAATTAACCAAATAAATTTCGGTGAATGGTTTTAGTGAAATGTATATATTATATATTCAATAAAATGTTTAACATTTATCTTATTTTTTTTCTACACAAGTGATAATAATTAATCCATTTTTTCTCTAAAAATCTATATTTTTCTAAAAAGCAGTTTGGTCGCCTTTTTCCCACTTATTTTAAAATTAAAATTTTCCATTTTTTTTTTGAGAAAATAAAATTTATTTTTCAAATAATCACGTCAAAGTTATCTGAGGATGAATTTTTATGAATTTTCTGAGAAGATAAAATTGTCAATGAATAGTGAAAATACTGGTTTTTATTAAGAATTTTTATTTCTTTTAAAACATTTAAAAACATAAAAATTATTTTAAGATGATTTTAATGGTAAATTAAGTTCAATTATATATTTATTAATCAAATTTTGGTCATTTTAATCATTTTTATTTTGAATTTTGATATAATATTTTTAAAACTTTTGGACATTTTCTCTTTGGAAAACCACTTTCTCCTCATGTCTACAAGATTAATTTTAAATTAAATTTTGAAACTTATATCAATGTAATTTGAAAAAATGGATTCCATATTTTTAATCATCATAATTTATCTTATCTAATAATTTTAAATTAAAATTTTACCAAAATTAACAGTAAATACAATGAAAATTATTTGTTGCGGTTAAGGTAAAAATGAGTTTACCTATTGGTTAAACTAAATATTTAAGGTTTGAAAATGAATTAAAAATTATCCAAAACACATATTATGTCCATATTTAGACCTTATAGTTTATAGTATTGATAATTTATCATTTCTGGAGACTTTTTTAATCTGAAAAATGTGGGCACAATTTTTTATTTTCAGAAATTATAAGTGTGCCACTCACCTCACTTATAAAAGGCGGCCCCTATACTTTCTTATTAAAACATTAAAAACCCACTATTTCAGTCCATATCTACCCAAATAAATTATTTAATTATATATTATCATCTTATAAGACTTACCTTTTTCATAAATCCAACCTAAAAATCCTTTTGGTGCAACCAAAATAAGTTGTCTGAAGTAGAGGTAACATCCCTAATCTAATATTTTATTTTATTTCCTCATACACCTCATTAAATTATTATTAAACAATGATGATATGATAAAATAAGTATATTAAATATATTTATATGTTATTATGTTAATGTAATAACCTAAATCCTTTCCCTCTTTAACCAAATGTGTCACAAAATCATCATTTCTGTGTACGACGGACCATCTCCTCGCAAACCGATGTTATTCGTTTTCTATCACCATCTCACACATATGGATATAATAATGAATTTATTTTTCACATATTATATTTATGACATTATTATTCTTATTTAATCATGATATAACATGTTCCTTGTCACTTTCTATTTCTTGTGAATATGATAACATCGTTCCTGTGTGCAGCGAACTACTACCTCACGAAGTGATATGATTTGTTCACGCTTTAACTGGAAGTAAATAAGGATTATTTTATAAAAAATGTGATATATTTTATATAAAAATTATTATTAAATGGTAATATATTATTCAAATTTCATTCTTTCAACCTGCTGGGAAAATAGAAACAATGTTCATGCGTACATATGACCTACTGTCTCTATGAATGGTGTATTTCATTTTCTATCTAGTACTTTTATATATTTATATAAATAGAAATATAATGAATATATATGATATTTATATAATTTTTAAAATTATTTATACCAAGTAATAATTATAAAATTAAGAGTATCTAAAATAAAAAAATCAAAACATACAAGAAAAACAAAGCAGTTATTACCCGAAACGTGATTTTAACAAGGAATTCTTGATAAATGGGTAATAAGTAATCATAAGTAAATCATATATGGTATGATAAATATGATTATGGTTATATAATATATTTATAATAAATTAATATTTATTATACAGGAGGTTCAAATGTGTATGATGGAATTCAGAACTTATGGTAAGAGACTTCCATCTCACATTTATTCTCTGTAAGACACAATCCATATTCACCAGGTGTTTCTTTTATGCGGTGTATATAATAACCATGATTTTTTTTATTATTATACTTAAAATTGGGGATTTAAATATCCATTTGATTATATCTATTTTATGGGGTTTACGGATCAAAATTTACCAAAGCGATAAGGGATTTTCGTCTCGCTTTTATTTTCTATGAGACACAAGACATATTCACAATGTGTTTATTTTATATGGTGTAAATAGTTACCATTAATGTATTTTATGATGATTATAATTAAAATTATTTTTATTTACATGTCCATTTTAGGATCTATATTTCATGGGGTTAATGGCTCAAAAGTTTCCAAAGCGGTAAAGGATTTTCGTCTTGCTTTTAGTTTTTGTGAGACACGAGCCATATTAACCACATGTTTATTTTATGTGGTGTATATATTAACCATGAATGTATTTTATGATGTTTATTATTAAAATTATTTTCATTTAAATATCCATTTTAGTATTTATCTTTCATGGGGTTTACGGTCTAAAAGTCACAGAAGTGGTAATGGATTTTTGTATCACTTTTTACTTCTATGAGACACATACCATATTCACCACTTATTTATTTTATGTGATATATATAATTACCATGAATGTATTTTATTATTATTATCCTGAAAATTATTTGGATTTAAATATCCACTTTAATATCTCTCTTTTATGGGGTTTACACTTCAATGGTTACCAAAGAGGTAAGAGATTTTTGTGTCAATTTTCCTTCATTGAGACATGTTATGTTATGCACCTATCTTCTTTTATGAGGTGTATATACAACCATTTTGACTTGTAATATCATGGATTTATTTATTCTCATGATATTTTAAATTTAATTTAATGTTAATCTTTTATGGGGATTATTATTCAATGTTACCAAAGTGGTAAGGGTTTTATGTTACAATCTCATCATTTATCAGGATTGCTCATGATTATGCTTCTAATGATGAAATAAAATAATGTTTATATCAAGAAAATAATTTATTTTATTATTATATGTTTATTTATTGATAATACATGTTTTCCCTTAATTTTTATATCTTTATGTACCCAATAGTTCCAAATAAATTTGTTACGAAAAACCATCTTTATTTCTATCTTCGATTAAAAATCCTTTTTTTCTTTAAAACAATGTATTCCAAAAATGTTTTAAAAAATGTTTTTAACATTATTCAAATGATTTATTAAAGTCATATTTACCCATTAATTAATTTTTTTTAACGTAATATTCATTTAATTTTCCAGACAATGCCCATTTGAATTTTGTTAAAAATGTAAAAGGAATGTTTGTTTTAACATGTACAGTATGAATGGAATTTCCTTCCATCATGAACATTATTTTATCTTAATATTCTTTTATATTTTTTCACTATTATTTTTAATGAAAATGATTTTCAAAATGTTTTAAGTTTTAAAATTAGTTTTCAAATCAGAAAGTATATTCCTCTCAAAAAATGTTTTAAATGATTTTAAAGCTTCCTTTATGAGTTTACAAGGATATTTTCAAGTAAAATGATTCTAAGAATATTTTATGTTTTGTAAAGTGTTTTTCAACGTAGAAAGAATAATTTCCCAAATAAAATTTCCATGTGATATTTCAAAATACATTTTCTCAATAAATGTTCCAAATTTTCTAAGTGATATTTGAAAAGAGTTTCTCATCATGACCATTATTGAGTTGGACTTGATCTTCAACTGGTACATGAAAATGGGCCTTTACACACACCTATTTTAACACACCAGGTGATATGATTTAGAAATTCAAAAACTCATTTCAAACAATCATGAAGGATTTAAATATATAATAAACATGATATACCTATGTTAATCCCAAGGTGTCGTAGATTAAAAATAAAGTGTCATGACTTAGACATCTTGTAAGTAAATTTCCATGATTATGTGGTTCCCCACTATGATTATTGTTACTCACACTATGATTTTTTGTTTTAGTTAATGAAGGGAACTGGAAAGAACTGCATTAACATTAAATGTGATAGAAAATATGTTAATAATAAACTAAATGGTATGATTACTAGAGTAAAGGATATTGTGATTATTCCTAATCAATTATCAAAATATATGATTAAAAACTTACACATTAACCAACTCTCGAACTAACCAAAGAAGTTAAGGATATAGTTTTTTGAGAGTTAAGGTGGTGGAGACCATAGAGGAAAGAAGAACCAGTCTTCTAAATGTCAATAATGTCGGAATAAGAACTATATGGAATGTATCAAAGGAATACGAAGATGTTTTAGGTGTGGAGAAGTTCAGAGAGTAAGTGATTACCAAGGAAAATTAAAATGTTTAGTTAACGTAATGGATAAGAATAATGGTTTCCCAAAGGCATCATTAATGGCTAAATTTTTTAAATTTATAAATTATTTGAATTAAACAAATCTATTTCCTATGGTGAAAGTTCAAGAAGAGGTTTAGAAATGTGGTACAAGTAAAGGTTTTGGTGTTGATGATGAAGATACTTCAAATTAAATATGAATGGAAAGAGGTATTAAAGAATAAGATGACGAAGCCTAGTTAATGGTTTAAGAATGAAGTATAATGATTGAAGTGTTTATGTATTGGAATTAATGAATTATGAAATATATAAGGATTTTTCAGTATATGTATTTCTTTAAGGATTTTCAATAATATTTTAAATGGCACTGATGACCTAGAAAAGTGATTTAATGTCAAGGTAATATTTTCTGAAAAACAAATTATTAAGGGAAAGATTATCCTTAATATATTATTGATGTTGAGATAATGATGTTGGTATAGAGAGATGATTGATATGGATAAATTAAATTTGATATTACTAATTACCTTGGAATTGATTAATTTTGATTGAAAAAGTGGTTTATGTTATCATTGATGGAGTTTAAACCATTTTTGGATTTAAGAAATATATCCAATAATTAGTGTTTTATTTACGGAATATGTAAAAATTATTTTTTTTAATAAGGTTTTATGGAAATTCATGTTATTAACATTTTTTAAATGAATACATGATGACGGTATTAACTTGTTTAGTATGTGACAATTAAGAGCTACTTTATGCAGTTTGGGAGATTAATGATAAGTTCATTTTGGAAATTTAGTGACCTTATTTCTAAAGGTTTGAAATTTAATCTTTTGGAAGGGTCATAAGGTTAACCATTTATGAAATGGTTTATGTTTAACTTTAGATGAGGTTCTAGAGATTAATGTATCACTTCACTATATGAATATTTATCCATATTGGATAACTGGTGATAAACATTTTGTTATAACTAGAGATAGAAAGATTGAATTATCATTATATTATGGATCTTGTGATCTGTTAGTGATTCAGGCATTAATAAATAAACTTTTTTCTTGGAGTGATATATGAAGTGGATATTGACTAAAGTACAACCAAAGGATGAAAATATGATTATGATACAATGGAAATCTAATCCCTAGGTATACCAGTTCGTTTGAAATTATTTATCATATTGGGATTGTATCCTATCGATTGAAGCTTCCAAAAAACGAATCTTAGGTTCACAATGTGTAACATGTATCTCTCATGAGAAAGTACATACTTGATCCATCACATGTACTAAACTCAGAGGTCATACCACTAGAGAATGATATTTCTTACGAGTAACAACCGGTAGAGATTCAAGATCTAATAGGGAAAGTTATATGAAACAAGACCACTCACCTGATCAATGTTTTTTAGAGAAATCACCAGCTGAGGAAGCTAGGTGGGAACCTGAGGATGTAATGAGGTGTAATTAACCTCATTTGTTAGCACCAAAGTGATGAATTTTGAGGAAAAATTCATTTTAAGGGGGGTAGAATGTAACACACCAATATTTTGTGATATATATATATATATATATATATTCAAATGAATTAATATTTTTTATATTTTTTATTACATTAAATTCCAATTTTAGCTTTCGTTACATGAAACACTGAGATTATCTTGGGTTACACATAACACCGAGTTTAAATGAAACGTGACATACTATTAAAATATTATTATTTAATATGATAGTTATCACCTAGACACTACAATAGTGTTTATGAATAGGATTAATTAAATTATGAAAATATATTGTCTACACATGTATATAAAATTAATTAATTGGTAAAAACTATTTGAAAATAAAAACCATTTGAAAATAAAGGAAATATTCTTCTATAATACTATTTTTATGCACACAAACATGTTATACCTCAATAAATAAAATAAATCACTTTTGGTGAATTATTTTAATTAAATTTATATATTATATATTCAATAAATTTTTTAAAATTCATCTTATTTGTTTTCTATACAAAATACAAGAATTAATTATTATTTTTCTTAAAAACATTATTTTTTTTAAAAAAGCACTATTGTCACCTTTTGCTGACTTATTTTAATTTTTTTTTTGAAATTTTAGAAAAATTAATTTGAAAAATTAAATTTATTTTTGAAATGATAAAATCAAAATTTTCTTAGTATGAATGATTTATCATTTACTGAGAAGATAAATTTTAAGATGAATAGTGAAAAATACTAGTTTTTATTAAGAATTATCATTTCTTTTAAAATATTTAAAATCAAAAAAACTATTTTAAGATGGTATTAAAGGTAAAATTATTTAAATTATATATCTATTAATAAAATTTAGTTCACTTGGATCAATTTCATATTTAATATTGATATAAAAGCTTTTTAATCTTTTGGATATTTTCTTTTTGGAAAACCACTTTCTCATCGCGTTTGCAGGATTAATTTTAAATAAAATTTTATGATTCTATGAATGGAATTAAAAAAATGGATTTATTATTTGGAATAAGAATAATTTATATTATATAATAAGGTTTAATTAATTTTTTACCATAATGAATAGTAAACACCATAAAAATTTCCCACCATTGTTAAGGTAAAAATTAGTTTACCTAGGGGTTAAACTAAATAGATAAGGGTTAAAAATGACCCATTTTTTTTCTGAACTCATTGGATAAAAAATTATGAAATTTTATCTTATAAGTTTGATAATGGACCTTTTTTGAGCCTTTTGGCATGTAAAAAATATAAGGCCCCATCCTAAAATATTACATAATCTTGAATTGAGTTAATAATTCACATTAAGGATCTTTTCAGGTTTAGAGCTTTAGATAATTAGGTCATAACTTATATATAATTACTTGAATATTATATTTAGAAACTTCTACTCAATATCCATTTTTTTCATAAAATAAAAAATATTAAAAGAAAAGAAACATGTTCAGTTCCATGTTTTAAACAACATGACTTTTCTTTAATCCCATTACGACTAGAAATTTAAGTAATAGCCACAGACCTATAGCCACGGTTTTATAGGTCCGTGGATATAGCTGGTTTATAGCCATGATTTATTTTTTAATCCGTGGCTACACAATTCCATTCCCTTCTTTTTCGATTTCCATCGGGCTCCGCCTCCATCCCTGATATGCGTCCTGTTTTTTTTTCAATTCCATTTGGGCTCCTCCTCCATCCCTGATACACGACCCTCTCACCACAACGCCCTCCTCCCCCTACGGCCTCTCCTCCTCCCCAACGGCCTCTCTCACCACACCCTCCTCTCTTCTGCCGTGGCTTTCCTCTGTCGCCCTCGATGTTGTCCTGTATCGCTCGTCCTCGCCGGCTTCGGTTCCTCCATCCCTCATCGTGGTTTATTCATTCACAGTGTAGATTCTCCAATCACGGCTCAGCTTCTCCATTCAAGGTTGCTCCATCCCTTGAGCGGTACTCCCTTCCTCCATACCATTCTTTGGGCGTTCCTCCTCCATTCGGTGTGTCGACAGAAGGGTTCCTCCATACCCTTCTTCGGGCCTTCCTCTCCCATACGGTGTGTTGGCCCAACTAATTTGTATTGTTGAGGAATTGGGGGTTCCACCTAGGTCATTGGACTCACCCAAACTCATATACACGACCTGGGTTTCAATATAAATTTTGATACCTTCTTGTTTTCCTCTTAGGGTACTAGTATTTATTGGAGATGTAAATGGAGCAAATGTCTACTAAGTTGCAGAGGATAATGATTTATTAGGCTGTATTATGTTAGTTGGTCCATATTCCAATTTTATTTTAGTTATCATTTAGCATGTATTGATGATATTTTCATTTTATTTATATATGATTCTATGTTTTTCTGTTATTTCTTCTGAGCTATTTTAATCTTCTACAATATATAGATTTATTTATTTCTACTGTAGAATGTGGGGGATTAATTGGATCTCTATTTTGTTTCTACAAGTTTTAGTGATGTCTGGTATATTGACGGGTGATGCCAAATTTTCAGTAGATTTGGCCATGACCCTCAGGCCTTTTATTAGAGAGAAAAATGTCCTGATGAATATCCGAGGACCTCACCACTAGCTATAAGAATTTGGTGTATGGTTAGGTGAACTTGAGGTCATATAGAATCCATGTTTGGGTTCATTTTGGGCGGTCCATATTAGGGTGTAACACACACACACACACACTCACATAGGAATCCCATAGATATCATCCACATATCCTTGATAATACAATAACAATATGTACTTTACATACTGAATAATCCCAAAGAATACTACAAACCTTTATTAAACCAAATATTGTTTTTAAATAGATAAGGGTATCCCATGCCTCTCCCAAACCATATCTTATAAGTAATGACTAATGTTGTTATGGGTTGTGAAATCCTAATGAAATTCAAATTTTTATTCTAGAAGTAGGGGATTCCCCATGAATTGGGATTAAAATTGGAAATATCAGAATTGGGATTAAAATTGGAAATATCAGAATTGGTATGGACCTTCCATGAGTGGTTTGTCACCATAATATTTTGAATAGGTTATATGATGATATTATAGACAATTATGCCATTATTTGTCTTATGTGAGGAGTATAAGAGGATTAGTCCCCACTATAATTTAAATCGTGACCAAACTTATGCGATGAGCATAAGGGGACTAGTCCCCAGTTGACCTAAAATCATGACTAGAATTTTGTGATGAGCACAAGAGGACCCTACCTTTCCATATATTAAAAGTATAAGATTTATTATGTGATAAGAATAGGATGATTCAACTTTCATAATTCATCATAATCCCATCCTTCCTCATGCGAAGAGCATGGAATTCCTTAGGTGATGAGCATGGAATTCCTTAGTTGATGAGCCTAGAGTTCATTAGGTGATGAGCCTAATATACCACAGGTGACTAGCCTATGATGACTTTAGCGATGAATCTAGGATCATATAGGTGATAGGAATATTATTCCTTAGATTATGAGCCTAATATGTCTATATGGCTTGACATAAGAAGATATAACAGCCTTCCTATCCAGATCATAACTGAAGATCCATCCTTTACTTATATGTGGCAAGCATAAGATTCCCTCACTTCTAGAAATGAGAAAGATATTTATGGGATTGTCTAAATATACAATGTAATTGAAATTATAGTCAACTTTGATCATCAGGTTGTTTCCATGATAAAGAAGAAAGTTACATTATTAACTGATGTCCACATGGAGATGGAATCTAGAACAAGATTCATGGGCATGTGTTAATTATATAAGAGAAATATGGACTGGGAGGGGGACTGGAAGGGGGTGTCCAGGAGGGTCTGCAGGGGGGCTGGAAACACTTCCTTCTTTTGTTCATTTCTTTGTGACATAATCAATGGTGGAGATTAACATCAATTACAAGCTTCAAGATAATTCTTCAAGCCTCATATAAGATTCACATACTAAAACCTTTTCTTGGGAACTTCATATTCCTTCTCAACAAGCTTGGGAACTTCCAACTCCCTTCTAAGCTATCCAGCTCCCAATTGTCTCATAAATATGCTTGGGTACTCCAACTGACTTGCAATCCATTTATCATCTAGATATTGGCATGAAACAACTTGTCTTCCTCATTGAAAACTATGACATAAACACAATGTGGATTTAACCATCTTTCACTTGTGTTTATTGTCAATACCAATCTATTAATTGGTATGTAAAGATGTTCTTTAATTTTCTTCTCTCCTCTTTTTCACATTGACTTCTCTCATTTTATTTTCTCCCCTTATTAACAATAAATACAAAGTTCATGAAAGAGGATGGTATCACTTCATTCTTAAACAATGTGACATCATTCATTCTATTCAAAGTCTATGTGATCCATGTTTGGTGTAGAAAATATGAGGGATTGATTTAGAAAACAAAGTTGTCCCATTAACAAACTGAACATGATACCAACTGATTATAATTACCATGACTCATTTAGGGGCTGTTCAGATGTCGTCAAGTTGAAACCAAATGATTCCAATTGATATCTTCATTCTTTTTGGAATTACAACCTGAGATCTTGCACTCATCTCAATACACATGTTGAAAACATTCAAGTACATGTAGCAGGTTTTAGAAATCATCCTTGAGATCTCAAATTTCCTCAACTTCTTGTCATTGATTAATTCAATTTATATCCCTTAATATCAGAATTTATTCAGTCATTAACAGGGATGAGATAAATGCATACCTCATCAATGACTTTTTCAATCACTTTCCAGAAATTCCAGATTTGCATGGAATAAATAAGTCTGGAAGCTTCTCAAGGGTCTTCTCCACTCATCTCCCCATCGAGGAGACACACTCTATTTACTCCATCAAGGCAGATCTCTCATTATGATGTTCTTTGGAATACCATTTGATAAATCATACCAAGATGGAGACTTTTTTTTCATATATGGAATAGTTATTCCAGCTTACTTCCCTTCATTTGCTCTCCTCTTGAGAACTAGTTTCACCTTCAATTCCATGCATTGTATGGAACACTAATAACACAAAAATAATTAGGGAATGAGGTGGATGTCCTTACTCATCAATGTGAGTTGTTGGGTTGAGAAAAATTTCTCAACCAGTTTTTCCTTTCCAATTTAGCTCCAAGTCTGGATGGACTCTTCATGCATGCACTTCTGGATTTTCAAGCAGCCTTGGGTAGCATAGATTTCTTTCTTCCCCCATGTGAGATTTTCTTTTTAACAGGATGACAGCGCACAGGCTTCTCCAAGACCATGGAAGGTTTATTCTTGGCTTGGGAAGATGGAAGGGGGTACGGGTCAAGGGGCAGGGGGCAGGGGGGTGTGCAAGGGGGCAATGGGGGTCGGGGGGTGTGCAAGGGGGCAGGGGCTATGCAGACACCATTGGTATTGAAAGTGATTTCACATATGTTAAAATTGTAAGTGCATTTTAATAATTCTCATTATTTCCTTTCATTATCACATGCATGCATTTGAATCTATTTGTGTTTTAGACATTTTTTGGGTTTTATATGGCCAGGTTTTAGCTGAATCAATGAATGGGGTGAGCATGCCAGTAAATGTGCTCAAATTTTCAAGGTTTAAAATCAACTAGGTTTCCATTTGATTATGCTTATTGAATTTGCAACTTGTATACTGAATACTTTTAGTTATTTTTTTCACCTGTTCTTTTCAGGTATTTGAGGATGCCTATAAGTCACAATTAAGCTTCATAATCCTTGATGACATTGAGAGGTAATTATAATCAATTTCAATGCAATACTACTTTTGGTCCTTTCGTTCGATAACCACTATGATGTTCTTTTTATTATAGGATTTTGGAGTACATGGCCATTGGACCTCGTTTTTTCAATATTATTTCTCAAACGCTGATGGTCCTTTTGAAATGGATTCCTCCCCAGCCATTATTCTCATCCCTTTTATTAGTATAACTCATTCCGAATATATCTTTATGAGGTTTTATTTGTCTCAATGTCTTCACAAGAACTAGATTTCTTTTGTGTATGCTTTCGCGTGATAGGTTGTGTATGTGGATAGGGATGCATGCTATGCAAATAACCAGAAAAAAAACATAGCCCATTCTTATGAATGTGAGAATATATATATAAATATCCTCTTGTGTGTGGCTTGATACCTTTGAGGTAGAGTCAGATATAGACACAATTATTTTAAAATCGTGGCATTAGATTGAATATAGCCACGGAACAAGGAAACCTGTGGCAATAGATCATCAATTCTTTTACCCTCTCTCGGGGCTTTACTCTCCTACCCACAATCCCTTTGCTCAAAAATTTCTATCGAGCTATCTTCCTAGTTTTTCATCCCCATAGATTTCATATATACCCTATTTTAGAGACAGTGGGAAACATGGAGGAATTATCTGCCTATTGATGGGATCTGAAGATTCCTTCAAGAGAAAGAAATCATTCTGAATGGGTATTGATAAATTTCCATGACTTAGAGCATTTCTTACATGAATCATCCTGATATTGTGTAAGCTTACATGCTGGACTTAAAAACACCAACATTTATAGTTTTAAATATATGAACTCCCTCACATGGCCAAGCTCTATCACCACTCTTCCTCCACCACATCTCATTGTCAACATGTATAACTCAAACACACTTTAGGGGTGTCCATTAATATCCCCATCTTTTCAACAAATCATCTTGGGAAAATTACACACATTTTGTCAAAAAATACAACACAACCCAAGGGGTGTCAAACTGCATCACTATCCCCTCATATCTTTCAGGTTTCCCATCGATAGTGGCACAACCTACTCCATTTTGGAATACTCAACAGATATAAAATAATATTACTCCAATGCTTCTTTTGTGTATGTATTGAATGAAATTGGATTTCATTTGAACAAAAATCCTTTATTAACGATCATGTTATTCAGTATTGGGATTTACATATCAATCTGAATATTCTTTGTTCATTTTTTATTATGGAGTTATATATCATTTATCATGTAAAGTTGACACATTGATCACATATATATAAGAAGTTGTTATATCTCACTCTTTTTCCTATTATTTACTTACATGTGGTTACTTATGATGAGTTTGATTCTACCAACCACCATAGAGGGCAGTGAGTTCAACAACAGATTTAGGTAAAGATTCTTACATTTTTATTCTTTGGCTCAATTTTAATTTGGGTTTTTGTGATTTTTGGGTTCCCTATCTTTTTGAAGTGCGTTTTGGATCTGGTTGAGGATAGTGAAGCACCACATGACTGGGATATCCTCTCAACCTGCGGGCATGAGGCCTTCTAAAAGTTCATCATAAGGCCCTAATCCTTGGTTCAGTTTGGGCCAGGTTAGGTTTGTTAAGTTATTTTTTATTGGGTTCATTTTTTTGGTTTATGTCAATTTTAACAGGTTCATTTTGTTCGATTTAGGGCTATTCGGTTCAATTAAATTAATATTAGATCCAATCAGGTATGTTTCATTAGTTTCATTTTTTGTATGCTCAATTATGCTTTATTGAAGTCGGTTTTGATTGGTTTGAGTCAGTTTGGTTACATTATTTTCATTTTGGTTCAGTCATATCTTTTTCAAAACAATTTAGTTTGGTTCCACTTTACTCAAATTGGCTTGATGATGTTTGATTTAGTTCTAGTCATATTATTATGTTTTTTATTAGTGTAGTTAATTTGACTGTATGTTTTTGTATAATACCATATATTAGCATGTTTTTGGTTTTCGTAATTCAATTGCCCTGCCTCCTCCCACTCCCTTCGCTCCTGACCGGAAGATGTTGCCCCCCCAAATGTTGCTGGACCGGGCCAACACCCCGCTGCGGTCACGCCGCGGTCACGCCGTGGTCACACCGCGGTAATGCCGTGATTTGTCCCTGCTCGAGCCACATCAAACCCACACCACCCCCCTTCCACCTTCATTTCATCCCACTGCCACCAATATTCCATCCCGCAATAGCCCCCCATCCCACCTTTGAATCAGCCCGCACCATCCCCCAACACCTGAAACCATCCCCCTTCCACTGCATTCCAGCCTCCTCCCGCTCCCTTCACTCCTGGCCGGAAGATGCTTCCCCACAACACTACTAAAAAAATGACATATAGCCACACATTTATAGCCACAATATAAATGGTCCGTGGCTATAGATTAGATATAGCCACGAGCAGATCATTCCCCGTGGGAATAACTTCTTCGTTTTTTATCCTTCGTCGAGGCTTTCTTCTCCACTCGTCCACTCCCAAATCTCTCCTTCAAAACCATTCTCCTTCGATCATATCCTGAGTGATTTCCCCCTCATCTGATCCTCGCCAGATTCTCCTTCACCCTCATCAGCTTCTCCATTCACAGCTCATCCATTCGCGACATCTCCATTAATGGTTCCTCCACCCCTCACGCGTTCCTCTCCTCCCACATACCTTACTTTGGGTGTACCTCCTCTATCCGGTGCATAAGCCGATGCTTCCCCTCTCCGAGATTGAGCTCCATGTCCTCCGCTTGACCGAACTGCCCTTCCCTGCCTGCTACTCTTATGAAGGACTCGATCGGCTCCCTAATCTCATGACATTGGCTCACGCAATGGAACCCTACCCGCTCCATCGCTCCCTTCTCTCATGACATCAGCTCAGGCGAAGGAACACTACCCTCTCTGGATATGTCAAAGGAACCCTACCTGCTCCCTATTATAGTTTCATATCATATCACATCACATCTAATACCAATAAGCATGTCATATTCTTTCATCCATAGACAACTTCATTAAAAACATAACCAAGTCCAAGATTATTCATCCAACCAGATCTCAATCGTGACTTACCTTGCCCGAAACATTCTCCAGGGAACTCAATAAATCTCTATAATCATTAAACAGCTCCACTCACTAGCTCAAGATCAAAAGATTTGCCTCAAAATTAACTATTCAATTATAAATTAGGGCTTTTTTTTTGTTTTCAAATCATTTTTTGTACCCTTCCATAGTGCCCTTGGAACATGGGTTACCATGATTAACATGACGTATCTCACTTACGCAAGTCATCTTAATCATCCAAAACCTTATTTCCAACCTATGTCAGCATCATACATGAATTCAAGATTCTCCACATTTCAATATCCATTCTTTCAAAAGAAAAAACACCCAAAAGACCCACTTTATTAATATCCATCAACCATTTGAACTCAAAACCAATCATATTTTTTTGGTGAATACATCTCGGACAGCAACATTTGAATTGACATACCACTACCTTGCTTCGACACCACTCTACTCATCCTTAGAAAAACATAGGAATTTCATTTGTTAAATATTCTATATTTGTGAAACCAAAATTATAAGGAAATTGGAGGCTCCAATATTTCATTTTTATTCAAACAAAATAGGGAACACTGTCCATTGAATAAAAAACATTGTCTTTAATAGCCTCATAATGGAATGATGCTTGCCTTCAATTCCATATCCATGGAAGTATACTTAAAAACATTCTTTGGAAATCACTTCAATCCTATCACTTTATTGATTCATCATTGTTCCCATTTTATTTATGCAGAAATTCAAGGTATCTTCTCTATTCTGTTTCTTGTTCTCTAAGTCATCATCTTCGACCATCACATTTAAAATTCTTGCATGAAATCCCATTTTTCCACAATCTCTTATAAGTGTAGGATATCTTCATTTAAATGGGATGAACACATCCTTGATTGGAACTTGATGTTTTTTCCACCTGTTCGTAATACATTCTTTTTAGCTCCATAATAGGCTAAAAAACCACTTCCTTTCTAAAAACCAATGTTATAATCACATGAATTTAAATGGGTTTTAATATCTATTTTGGTGAAAAATATTTCTACCCCAACATTATATTGAAAAATACTAATCCATTAATAACTAGTAACTACATTGATCTATATGAAATTATTATCTATATAGCTACATATTTGTAATTATTTTCTAGTATACATATTTTGGTATGCACTTATTTCCAGTATGCATTACCAGTTTTCACTCACATATAAAATAAGTGTTACATAGCTATTGTATGCATTGATTTTTCACTATGGAGTACTAGTATGCACTTATATAGAGAATAAGCGCATTAATATTAGTGCCTTCCTGTTTGAACTTGTTTTCCAAGAATTTATATTGGAAAAAATACAATATATGTGTAAGTGAATTTATAGTAGACAGTTATTTTAAAGCTTACATAGAAATAGAAGAGAAAAAAATATATAGGAGAAAGAGTTTTGAGAGAAATAATATATATATATATATATATATAATCATATGTACTTATTATGATGTACTGTTAGTATATTATTTCCATACTTATGATATATTGTTTGAATATTAAATAAATCATCAGATGTACATCTAGAGAAGAAATCCAAATCAATTAGGATGAAATACTCTTCATATTACATTCATAGTTATGTTAATATACCAACACTACATCATAATTAAATCAAATAGTACATCTTAAATTGAATCAATTTCAATTCAAAAATATTATCAGTTTGAAAATTTTAACATATTTTAAGGGAATCTGTTAGGATGTATTAATACTTGAGTTTGTATGTTAACATATTATAATGTATAATTCATGAAATCATAAAAATACATTGTGATTAATATACAATGATGTATTTTAAACTGTTTTTATAACATCAATTATACATAGAATGTATTAATCAGATGTATTTATAATAACCAAGGAAGTGTTCTTTATTCAATTAAAGGAGTTGATTAGAGTTTATTTAGAAAAAACCAACTTATAATCATGTTTGTTAACACAAAAACTATAACCTACAATTGAAATTTTAATCATAAGAGATCCAACTCAATTATGTTGGTATATTTATTATTATGTATTTTTGTTTTTTATGAACAATACATCACAATTATACATTGATTTAATAACATAATTGATCCAACTCATTTATGTTCACATCCAATAATTGATGTTATCATAATAAATACATTTGATTATTATAGATTGCTGTTTTTTTATATTGTTAGTATAATAATCTTTATCAATACATTATTAAACCCCGTTTTGCATATGATGAATCATTATTTTTGTGGTCTGACTATAAATTTCATTGTATTACAGGTTTTGCCTTCTGATGCAACCTCTCGACAATCTGTTTCAAGTACTAAAACAATGCCATCTTCATAGTCAATAGTATGAACTATTTAATTTTCTGTATGTTTCAAGTTTATATTGAGAACACAATTTTTTTACATAAACCTTCAAATTTTATTGGTGAAACTCCTTTTTCATTCTATGAAATCTATTTTTGAAAAATAATTAAGCTACTATTTTTCTACAACTTCTAAAAAATTATATTTTCAATATGTTATGTATTATCCTCTTCTTTTCCATAGATGCTACTATATCCATTTTATATATTCCAGCAACATACACCTTTCATTAAAGGTTTGTTAATTAATCTCCTATTCTAATTTTTCCACACTCATTAAAGGTGTGTCCCAGTGTATTATTTTTTTCAAGACATTTCATATTAATTCATATAAATTCTTAGGATATTGTACCATCATCTGCTCCTTTTCATATTAGTGTTGTGATGTCCATTATTTTGTGGTATTATAAAATGGTTCAGCTAACTCCCCAAACTCCATGCCCATTGTTCTTTATTTTGATAATTACCCATATATGGAATTATGGAAGGTTTCTTCCTCTTCATGGAATGGATCTCTGTTAATAACTAGTTCCCTTAATATACAACCATTTCCATCTCCAAAATTTCTCAGCCTCATTCACCATGGAATGGGGCAGGCTGTTGTGAAATTTTCATTCACCATATCACTTTTATCTTGCTCCCAATAATTCATTGTAAGCTCCAAATCCTTCCAACTACTGATTATTCTTTAATAAACATAATAAACAACATCAAACACCATTTGACTTTCCACCTCCACATGGACATCCATATACTTCCATGTGAACCAATTCTCTATATCTCCTTAGAGAATTCTCTTTTTATAATGTCATTAATATATTCCTATGCTTTAAACATTTTACATCATTTTTGATTTTTAAAAAACCAACACACAAGCTCTTTGGTTACAAAATTCTCCCCATTTGGTGTTCATTCTCAGTTCTACTCCCCCTTTCTCAAGAAACTTCTTTCACAAGATATATGATGGAAAAAAAACATCTTTTCATGCCTCCAAATATGAATTTCATACCTTAGTCCCCTTGTTGGATAGAATAATTCTAGATTTTGTTATTTTTAATCTTTGAACTACTTTCTTTAAACCCACCTACACTTTCCACAGTAAATTACTATTAGTGAATTATACACTTTTAATTGAGTTGTAGACAAATCCTCTAGGCCTTGTGAGTTGTATATTTATGTGTGAAACGATATTTTAAGCCAACAAACTTGTTTGTTATGTGTCACTCACTTATTTGACCTACCACATGATTAAATGGCCTATTATGTAAGTGTTTATGCCTCTTTTTTCCATCCCTTTCTTCAATAATTCATGTATTATTATAATATTTAGTTATGAATTGTCTAGTTATTAAGTAGTTTATAGTATTGTAGAAGTGAAGGGCTACACTCGTCATCAGTTTTAGGAACGTTCCTGATTGAGGATGGTCCCTATTATTTTTTCATGCTTCAAATCATGCTTGGGAAGCTCTCTCATAGTCTATATAGTCAGGTATGTCCTGTAATTGCAGGATGTCCAATACAGTAGCTTCAAGAATCCATTTTTCTTTATTTTTTAAGATGATTTTGATGTGGCAGTAGGCAAGGGGAAGGGGTCCTATTTGGGTTTGGGGGGGATCTTTCTGTGGGGGGGGGGGATTGGCAGGGGGAGGGTGAGGGAGGGCATTGGGGAGGAGGGTGGGGGGGGGGTCTGTAGGGAATAGGGGAGGGGTGCAGGAGGGCAGGTGGGGGGGTGTCTGCAAGGTAGTGGGGAGGAGGGGAGGGGGGAGTGGGGGAGGGGGTATGCATGGGAGAGGTGTAGGAGGGCAGGGGGGACTGGCAGGGGGAGAGGGTGCAGGGGGTTGGGGGTTGTCTGCAGGGCAGTGGGGAAGAGGACAGGGGGGAGGCCTACATTGGTAATTGGCAGGTGTGCAAGGGGGGAGGGTCTGCAGGGCATATGGGAGGGGTGCATGTGGGAAGGGGGGTCTATTGGGGAGAGGTGAAGGAGGGAAGGGGGGGAGTGGGGGGGGGGTGTCCAGGGTCGGAGAGGGGAATTTGAAAAGGCAGGGGGGACTGGCAGGGGGTGGGGGGGGATGTCAGGGGGGAATGGGCAAGGGGAGAGGGTGCAGGGGGCAGGGGGTGTGCTGGGGGCAGGGTGTGTGTGTGTAGGGGGGTGCAGTGGGATGGGGGGGAGGTGTAGTGGGCAGGGGGCAGGGGTGTGTGCAGTGGGCTGTGGGGGAAGTGTAGTGGGCAGGGGGGAGTACAGGGGGTAGTGCTGGGGAAGGGGGAAGCGGGGGTATTTTTTTATGGAATGGGGGGACATACATCCACAATTTAAAATCATGGCTATAGAGATATATCCATCGTTTAAAGTCATGGAAAAAGTCTTATAGCCATGGTTTTAAACTGTGGCTATATATATTTCCAGACTTAGGATTCTGCCAAAGTTTGAAAACCGTGGCTATAGGTTTTTCCCTATATCCATGCCAATTCCAGCCACAGTTTATGAAACCGTGGCTATAACCTATAGCCATGGTTTTTGGGCCTATTTCCACGGTTCCAAACTGCGGCTATAGCCTTATTTTGTAATAGTGCATCCTTGACCCTATTCCACTTTAAGTCTTGTGAAAAAATTTAAAAAAATTTGAAATATCATAAAAATCTTAGTAAGGGATACACAAAGAAGAAAAACTCTTAGTTTTTCAAAACAACATGTAAACCATGAATACTTTATCATAAGTAAAGATTTTCACCTTTTTGAAGTAATAAATACTCTTCACTGAATAAAAGATCATTTCTTACCCTTTTGTAACCAAAATGTTGGACTCACCTATTTTTATAATCCCAAATCATGTTTTGATAATCCCAAATCAGGTTTTATTTATGTGATAATTATGTTTCTCTTTCAAGATAATAATTTACGTGAAAATCACGTTTATATCAAATTGATAACTATGTAGATTTAATCTCACTGCTCTCTTGTTTAAATCTTACAGTGAAAAATTTATCCAAGTGAAAAGGTCACCATTGAAAAGGTCACCAATTCAAAGGTCACTAATGCAAAGGTCACCAATGAAAAGGTCACCGATACAAAGGTCACCGTTGCATGGTCACCAATGTAAGGTCACTGATGCAAGGTCACCGTTGTAAGGTCACCGTTGTAAGGTCACCGATGCAAGGTCACCAATGAAAAGTTCATTGATGCAAAGGTCACCGATTAAAATGTCACTGATGCAAAGGTCACCGTAGCAAGGTCACCGATGCAAGGCTATTGTTGGTAAGGTTACCAATGGAGATTTATCGATGGAAGGTTAAAAATGGAAGGTTACCGATGGAGATTTATCGATGGAAGGTTACCAATGGAGAGTTATCAATGAAAGGTTACCAATGGAAGGTTACCGATGGAGAGTTATCGATGTAAGGTTACCATTGGGAAGGTTACCGATGAATGCTACCGAAGTGCACTTACTATTGAAGCCTACCATTGTGAAGGCTACCATTACCAGTCTACCATATTCTTCTACTCCATACATTGTCAAATTCTTAATATTATTCTAACGGTCATATTTGATAACATTAATGCTTCTGATATTAATTAATGCTGATTGTATAAATATTGAGAGACCATATCTAGGGAGAGTATGAGGTATGAGAAAGATCTCACGTGATGTACTTATTACTATTGTTGGACCTTGAGTATAAAAGAGAAGAAAAAAGAAGAAAATAAATGAGGATGAGATGAGAAGCACGTCTGATCATATGAAGAAACTTACTCGCTAGATCATAGATGAACCATCCAACACTTACACTGTGAACCCACAAGCATCACGAAGATCATTTGGGACAAAATCACTTATGCCTTCTGTGCTTCATCAACTCTCGATCAACACAATAATTAGAAATCTCATTTTTTAAATGCTAGAACCTGGAGTTGCGACACTTTGTTATGGAGACGACTTTTAGAGAAAGACTCGAACATCAAATTCTTCACTTCAAGGAGCCAAGAGCTGATCTACAAACACATAGAGCCTTCTAAACTCAATCTCATCAGATTTGATCTACTATGTTATTTTATTTTACATTTATGGGAATCATGTGTTTGTTTCATACACACTCTCTCCTGTGATTGAACTAGAGAATACAAAAATCCTCACATCAAACTTCTCTCACACCTTGTTTTCCCACATATAACTGTGGAAGAGACTGTGTGTGGTCTATGGTTTTATCATTCCCACGAAGAAATATTGTAGAGGATGTGAAACCTGGATAGTTTGTAAAAACTGTTGAGAATCCTGATACAGGTTGTGTGTCATGTTTATTGTTAATATAAATTTCTTGGAGGTAGGTGATCACTAAGTAGAGAGTATTAAGTCTAGGCTTGAGACTGAACCTCTTGTTTAACTTTTCTGTGCACTATGTTTTGTTATACTCTGTTTTATATATTTTCCACTTCTTATAATTTCTAAAACATTAAAATGATTTGTATCACTTTGATAGTTAATTTTGGTTAGTGTGTGTATATGTTTTATTCAGTAAACTTGTTTCAAAAGTTGAATAAGTGTTTCACACTAATTCAACTGATGCCTAATCACCCATTGAGAAACCTGTTGACTAACTAGACATTTACATCTCTAATGCCTTAATTAACTGGGCCATTTTAAAATTTGGGGGATCTTAATAATAAATGTTTTAACAGAAATTTTAAGTAGGAACACAATTCACCCCCTCTTGAGATTCCACTATGACCAACATTTGGTATCAGAGGATTTAGTTTAGTTTTTATTACTACTACCTGAACTTTTGTGCAATTCGTCAAATTCCTTAACTATGATTTTAGTTGTATCTTAAAGATCTTAAAATCTCTATCATATCTAAATTTTTAGTTCTTTACAATTCTAATTAACAATGGATAACCGAGATGAGGGTGCTGCTACTAACATTCCACCTTTCTTTAATGGAAATAACTATGCTCAGTGGAAATTAAAAATGAAAATGTATCTAGAGAGCATGAAACCTGAAATCTAGGACACAATTGAAGAACAACATGTATTACCTATTACTGCTAGGGACATATGGTCTCAGTTGACTAGAACTACATATAACAATAATTGTAATTAAATGAATGCTTTGTACTGTTCTCTAGGTGATAAAGAATTCAATAGAATATCTTCTTGTAAAAATGCATATTAAATTTGGGATACTTTAGCTATTTCTCATGAGGGAACAACCAATGTTAAATAAATGAGATTAAATACCAATACTATTAAATATGATAATTTAAAGATGAATCCTGATGAAATTATATCTGAAATGTATCTCAGTTTAAATGAAATAGTGAATACCATGAGTCTGATTGGAAAACCTGTGGACAATAAGGATCAGATTGTGAGATTGCTTCGATGCCTACTAACAGATGGAGAGTAACTTCGGTTTCTATCCGAGAAACCCGTGACATGGGAAAGCTGCAAGTGAAGGAACTAATTAAAAAGCTTATGATGTAAGAATAAGAGCTTAAGTTAAATCAAGAAGAAGATGAATAAACTAGAAATAATTCTGTAGCATTTAAGACTTCTACCTCAAAGAACAAGGACAAAGGAAATGTTCAATCTCTTGTAGATATGTCCACTAGTGAAGACTCAAACTATGACAATGATGACGAGATGGATCATATTTCTAGGAGATTCAAGAAGTTCTACCAGAAGAAGAAGTTATTTAGAAACTCAAACTATAAAGGAAGTTATGATAATAAAGGATAGTGGAAAAAGGACAGAAAATGGAATGATAACACAAATGAGATATTCTATTATGAGTGTAAATGAAAAGGTCATGTAAAAGCTGATTTCCCCAAGATGAAATTTAAGAAGATGTATGAAGACAAGGGCATGGGATATAAAAAGGCTATGAAAGCTACTTGAAGTGCCTTAGAAGATAGCTCAAGTGGATCTGACACTTCTGATATTGAAAAGAACAAACATGCAAACCTGTGTTTCATGACAAAAACATCCATGGTATCACCCAATTCTTCTGTACATAATGCTTACTATTCTGGGAATGAAAGTGAATCAAACAATGATGAAAATATGACTAAGAATGAACTATTTGAATAATTTAGAATGCTTGTGGACACCTATAATGAATTCAAGGATTAATATAAATTATTGAAAAGATAACATGCTTTAAATTCCAATTATAAGTTTGATCTAGATATTGAAAAATAAAAATGTGCTCAGCTATTAAAAGAAAATACTCAACTTAAATGATCAAATGAGCAATTAAAAAGAGATCTTGAGAAGTTTGATGCAGGTAGAGATACCTTGACTCAGTTACTAGGAAAAAATATTGCTCCAAAATACACAACTATTCTAGGATATCAGCTAGGATAGAGAAGAATTATTAAGAATAAATTTGTTCTAAAATCTGGACAGTTCACTACTAGTTTAAGTTCTGGACCATCTTTTGAAAAACAATTCTCTAAAGTACTTAAAAAAGCGTTCATGTCTCTAAACTTATATGTTTATTATAGGAAACCTATGAGAAAAGTATGGGTTCCCAATGTTTTACTTGCTAACCTCTCTGGACCCAAGAAAATCGGGGTACCAAAGTTACCTTACACTTAATATGTTTTATAGGAAAATTGTTTAAAAATCTCCTATAAAACTCTATGGTACTTGGATATTGAATGTTTAAGACACATGATAGGATAATAATCATGATTTAAGAGCTTAATTAACGTTTATGGTGGGCATGTTATGTTTGTTGATAATAAAAAAGGTAATATCTTCAGCTTAGGACAAATTGGTAACCCAAATACTGTATTAATTTCAAAAGTACTTTTTGTTGATGGGTTAAAGTACAATTTACTAAGTATCTCTCAGTTATGTGATAATGGTTTCAATGCTAAATTTTAAAATGATGCATGTAATGTTTTTAATTCTAAAAATGAATTAATATTTACTAATCTTAGAAATTAAAATGTATATGTTGTTGATTTAAATTCTTTATCTAAGAAAAATGTTTCATGTTTAAATGCTTTTCATAAGGAATCCTGGTTATGGCACTGAAGATTAGGACACTGCAATGTGAACTCACTTAGGAAACTAACTAGGAAAGGTTTAGTTAGAGACTTACCTAAATTAGAATTCCCACATAACAAAGTTTGTAATCCTTATCAAAAGGTAAGACAACACAAAGTTTCTTTCAATCTAAAGAAAGACGTTTCTACTTCTCAACTACTTGAGTCGGTTCACATGGATTTGTTTGGACTATATAGAGTTTCAAGTTTAAATGGTAAGCACTATGTTTATATTCTTCTAGATGATTTTTCTAGATATACTTGGGTATACTTTCTAGCTCACAAAAGTGAATCATGTTCTTACTTCATTAAATATTCCAAGTCTGTAGAAAATATAAGTGGAATTAGAATTAAGACCTTGAGAAGTGATCATGGCCGTGAGTTTAAAAATAAGGAATTTGAATCATTTTCCTCACATAATGGCTATACTCACAATTTATCTACTCTTAGAACACCCCAAAAAATGGAGTTTTAGAAAGAAGAAATTGGAAACTTCAAGATATTTCCCAGACTATGATTAATGAGTATAATCTACCTATCTATTTTTGGGATAAAGCTGTTAATACATCTTGTTACATTATCAATAGAGTCTTGATTATATATATTATTAAGATAACCCCTTCTGAGATCTGGAATAATAAAAAGCCTAAGGTTAATTACATTAGAGTTTTTGGTTTCAAAGTCTTCATCCTTAACACTAAGGACAATCTTGACAAGTTTTCTTCCAAAAGTGATGAAGGAATTTTCCTAGGTTACTCAATCACTAATAAAGCTTATAGAATATTTAATAAGAGATCCAAATGTGTGGAAGAATCAGTTAAAATAAAAATTGATGAGACTGATACACATGAACCCGAAACCTATATTGAACTCCTTGAAGAAGATATGTTAATTCTGGACCTTAATGATAAAGACAGTGAGCCCTTAGTGAAAATAACCAGTTCTGGATATTCTCCAAAATATATGCATGGTGAATCTGGACCTACAGAAATTCATGAGTAGTCTAGTTAAACTCTTTATATAGGTATTATAACTCTCAAGAATCATCCTTTAGATGCTGTAGTATATGATTTAAATAGAAGAACACAAACTAGAGATTCTCTGAGAAACCAGGTAGAACATCAAGCCTTTCTTTCACAGCTTAAACCTAAAAATATTGATGATGAAATCAATGATGAATTATGGGTGATAACTATTTAAGAACAATTAAATCTGTTTGAAAGAAACAAAGTTTGGGAATTATTAGAAAGACCTAAAGATACATTGACCATAGGCACTAAATGGGTGTTTAGAAATAAAGTTGATGAATCTGGAAACATAGTTAGAAATAAGGATAAACTAGTTGCACAAGGATATATTCAAGAGGAAGGAATAGAATATGAGGAAACCTTTTCACCTATATCTATACTAGAAGCCATTAGGATACTACTTTCTTATGCATCTCATATGAATTTCAAACTTTATCAAATGGATGTCAAAATAGCATTTTTAAATGGGTATACGGTTAAAGATTTATTTTTTGAACAACCCACTGGTTTTACAAATCCCCATTTTTCAAATCATGTTTTCAAACTTTCTAAATCTTTATATGGTATAAAACAAGCCCCAAGAGCTTGGTATGATATAATTAGTTCTTTTATTATTTCAACAGGTTTTACTAAAGGAATAACAGATTCTACTCTTTTTATTAAAAGGATTTCCAAAGATGTTTTAATAGTACATATTTATGTAGATGACATTATTTTTGGATCCCTTAAAAATTCATTATGTAATAATTTTTTCAAAAATGATGCAAGATGAATTTGAAATGAGTTTAATGGGGGAACTTAAATCTTTTCCTGGAATTCAAAATATTCAAAATAAAAATGGTATTTTTTAAATCAGATTAAATATACCAAGGATCTTTTGAAATTTTTTGGTTTGGACTAAAATAAAGGTAGTGATACACCTATGAGTACCACCTATAAGTTGGATGATGATAAAACTGGTAAACCAGTGGATTAAACCAATTACATAAGTATGGTTGGAAGTCGGCTCCATCTTACTGCTAGCAGACCTGATATTATGTTCAGTGTATGCATCTGTGCTCACTTTCAATCCAATCCTAAAGAGTCTCATTTAACTAATGATAAAAGTATTTTTAAATATCTCAAGTATACTAAAAACTTAGGAGTATTTTATCCAAGAGGACAATCATTTGATTTAATAAGTTTTTCAGATGTTGACTTTTCTAGTTTCAAGTTAGATAGAAAGATCGCCTCTGGAAAATTTTACATTCTAGGAAAGTCAATTGTATCATGGTGTAGTAAGAAACAAAATTATGTTGCATTATTTACTACCTAAGCTGAATATATAGCTGTTGGGAGTTGATGTGATCAAATTCTATGTATGAAACACACTTTACTAGACTATGGATATCAATTCAAACATGTCTATATAAATTTTGATAATACAAGTGCTATTAAAATCTCTAAAAATCTAGTATCTCATGCTAGGACAAAGCACATTGATGTGAGACATCACTTCTTGAGAGATCATTATCAAAGAGGTGATATCACTCTTGAACTCATTGGTACTGAACACCAATTTGATGATATATTCACAAAGCCTTTGAATTATGAGAGGTTAAATTACATCAAAAATGTGTTAAGTATGATAAACTATTAACCGTTAGAAACCTCATCATTAGAAACATCTCCATCAGAAACCTCACCATTAGAAACCTCTCCATTAGGAACCTCACCGATAGAATCCTCACTGTTGGGACCTCACTGTTAGAGACCTCACTATTGGAACCTCAGCGTTGGACCTCACCGTTAGAATCCTCTCCATTAGGAACCTCATCGTTGGACCTCACCATTAGGAACCTCACCGTTAGACCTCACTGTTAGGAGCCCTACCGATAGAAACCTCACCATTGGAACCTCAGCGTTGGACCTCACCATTAGGAACCTCACCGTTGAAACTCACTGTTAGGAACCTCACCGATAGAAACCTCACCATGGGAACCTCACCGTTGTACCTCACCATTAGGAACCTCACCGTTGGACCTCACCATTATGAACCTCACTGTTGGAACTCACCGTTAGGAACCTCACCGATAAAAACCTCACTGTTAGAACATCACCGTTGAACCACACCGTTAGAAACCTCACTGTTAGGACATCACCGTTGGACCTCACTATTGAAACCTCACCATTGGGACCTCACTGTTAGGACCTCACCATTGGCATCTTACCGATAGTCGATGTTTTCCGGGACTTCGCGTTTTCTTTCTTCCGGAAGTTGAAATGTTTTTTGTTTTACTTATTTCTTTTACTTGATTTTTTTTCAATTCCTAAATGATAAAATTAAAAGATCATACCACATTTCAATCCACCTAAAATTCTCTCCTAAATATCTTTTCTCCCTAACCTCAGAACCCAACCCTCTTCTGAAACCCTCGAACTTCTTCAGATTGTATGACAAGAGTGAAGAGACCATTGGTCAGTGATGAAGGGGATGCGGCAAATCCAAATAGACCTTGAGCTAAGTCGAGTAGTGGAAGTAAGGAAGTGTAAAAGACGATAAACCCTCATCTGTTAAAGAAGGAAATCATAGTTGAAGAAGAGATCAGTTCCGAATGGTTTCTGACAAGAAGACCTTTAGTGCTGAAGGAACTTGAAGCTCAAGGCTAGGTTGAATTATTTTCAAACAATAATGGACCCTATTACCTGAAGTTAGTGAAGGAGTTTTATGAGTTTTTGAAATTTGAATAGACTGAGGATAAGAAAATAATGTCTTCAAGGGTAGATGGAGTAAGTGTATGCTTCTCCTCTATTGAATGGGCTGAGTGTCTGAGATTACCACATGAAGGGATTTATGACTAATAATCAGGAGTGGTGCCTCCCACTACTGAGTTCTTCTATTATGAAGAAGCCTTAGTCGAACTGTTAGGGAGTGGGATCCCTAGGAATGTCATTGCTGCTGAAATGGAAGGATAAGACAAGCTCCTATTTAAGTTTGTTCAGAATGTCTTGAGTCCCAGGAGAGGGGACTTTTCTACATTGAAATTTCAGGATGTATTTATTTTGAATCTGTTGAAGCATGGATAGAAAATAAATTTATATAGGCTGTTGATGATTCAATCGGACGATATGAAAAATCCCAGTTCCAAATCCAATGCCTTATTTCATGATAGATTGATATCCTTGATGCTAAAGGTGAAAGGAGTTTCTAGAGAAAAGGAGGAAACCATTGTAGTAAGGGAAAATTTCTGCATTACAAAGGTAATTTTCAAGTTGATGAAAATAAATTGGAACCCCTTACAAAGAATATGTGTATATGATGAGGCTAAGATATATGAGAAATTCAACCCTGTCACTCATCCTACTAGGCCTAAGGATAAGAGAGATCCTGGTCTAAATCTTGGTGAAGTACAGCTTACATATTCAGACGAAGAAGGAGAAGCTGCGACTGTGCAAGAAAGGGAGGACTCTCTTATAGATGACAGGAGTGATCCCGACCTTCCCACCAATACTCATGTTAATACTGTATCCTTTGGTGAGCCTAGACCACCAAAGAGATTGCCTATAAGGGAGACTATTCTAAGGGACAGTGATGATGAAGATACTAGTGAGGAAGAAGGGGTAGAAAATTTCTTAAGAGACATTAGAGGGACTTCAGATGAGGATGAGGACATCGAATCTAGTCATGATGACTTTGAGACTGTTGTTGATGTAAGTGAAGAATAATTTATGAGTCCGATTCCTCTGATAGGACATACAAAAATGGTAGAAATGATAGATGAAGAGGTTACTGATTCAGTTGAAGGTGGAATTTATTTGGAAGTAGTTGAAGATTCAGTAGAAGAACTGGCAGTGGACTCACCTATTAATGAAGTTGCTCAAGGAGGTATGACAGAGATGGATATGGTTGATCAAGAGAATGTTCTAAGTGAGGGGGAGGAACCTGTTGCCATAGGTTCAGTTGATATATCTCTTGTAATATAGAATTGATCAGAAGAACCTGGATTTTTGGTCATAGGCTTAGATTATGGAGACTCTTATGATGACCAGCCTATCAAAAGTCCTCCAATTCCTACTCTTTCAGAAACCACTATTGTGCAACCAATGGTTCTTTTTTCTCATGACTATATGAAGAAGTAGTATTTGGAATCAATGAAATCAGATCTGAAGAGACACTTTGATGAAAGATTTGTTGGGGTAGAGAGGGCTATGAATCACAATCAAGAAGTTTTAACTTATGTAGTGGAAATGATAGTTTCTGCCTCTCACTCCATCCTACTAGAGGAGGTAAAGGACGGTCAAAATTAGATCAGATCATTGATAGATTATATGGAATCTATGAAGTAGTCTATTTCTAGATTATAATCCTATATGGTTTCAAGGGCTCAAGTGGACAAAGATATTGGATATGTTAAAAGTGTGGTTCAGCAAATGGTCACAATGTTTGAGGACTTTAATAAGTACATGGAGACACATGTGAGTGGCCAAGATGATGATGTTAAGAGACTGATCATTGGGATAATTAAATATTTTAAGGAGAAAATGGATTTCACTATGACACCTCTGTGTGCATCTGCTTCATCTTCAGCCTCTCCTCTTTTTGATCTAGAAGCCTTCAGGACGATTATTAGAGAAGAAGTTGAGAAGTTCTCTAGTACCAGCACCTCAAATCCTCAGTCTATGACTCAGGTTATTTCCAATACTAGAGAAATTCATAATCTTGTGGGAAATTATTTAAGGGAAGCTACTCAAGATCATAATTTCATAAAAGAACAAGTTGATTTCTACTACAAAATGATATACACTAAGCATCAGATGGATGGTCACTTCAAGTTGTTGTTGGAAAACATGAGGATTCCACCTGTCACTCAAGACTTTAAGGATCAAGTTAGCATTCTTAGAGGGTTGACTCCTGCCTTGGAGAAATTTATGGAGAATAAGGATGGTTTTATTTCATCCATAGAGAGAGGAGGAAGTATTATTATGGATTTAAGAAATCATCTTTTTCCCTTCCTCCATGTGGACTGCACTCCCACCATTGTTCTTCTAGCCTTGCCTTCTACCTTATGTTCCCCAAGATCTTCCGTGCTGCTCCATTGATGACTCCTACACAGACCATCAGAAGCTTGACCCTCACCATTCCTCAGAGATCTAATCACTAAAGTTCTACTGATTCTTCTGTTGTTTATCCTCCTACCCTACTAATTTACATCCCTAAGCCTATACCTCCATCTTCCAAACTTGCTTCCTCCACTTCCAAAGAAAAATCTCCCTTGGGCATCTATGATGTGGATTGAATGTGGGATTCCCTAGTTGATAGAGATATTTGTACAAATTTTGTATATTGTAATATTTCTTCATTAATGGAAAATACACTTCTATCTCTTTTTGTTTTACATTCTTTTTGTTCATCACAACGGGGGAGAAACAAGTCAGGTTTAAGTTTTAAGCTAAATAAACATAAAGTAGGAGACCTTTCTTTATGTTGACTAAACACTTTGTACATATATACTATATATATTTTTCCCTAATAAACATGGTTAAAATGTTCTTATACACACCTATGAAGATATTTGAAAATGTGATTAACCCTAATTCAGAAAATACTGACATAATTTGTGATTATCAAAAAGGAGGATATTGTTGGACTCACCTGTTTTGATAATCCCAAATCCTGTTTTGATAATCCCAAATAATGTTTTATTTATGTGATAATTATGTTTCTCTTACAAGATAATCATTTATGTGAAAATCATGATTATATTAAAGTGATAACTATATACATTTAATCTCATTTCTCTCTTGTTTAAAGCTTATAGTGCAAAATTTCTCCAAGTGCAAAGGTCAACGATGAAAAGGACACCGATGAAAAGGTCACTGATGCAATGGTCACCAATGCAAAGGTCACCGATGCAAGGTCACCGATGCAAGGTCACCATTGCAAGGTCACTAATTCAAGGTTACCGATGCAAGGTCACCATTTCAAGGTAATCATTGTAAGGTCACTGATTCAAGGTCACCGATGCAAGGGTCACTGATGAAAAGGTCACCGAGGAAAAGGTCACTGATGCATAGGTCACCGTTGCAAGGTCACCGATGCAAGGCTACTATTGAGAAGGTTACAAATGGAGAGTTATCGATGGAAGGTTACAAATGGAAGGTTACCAATGGAAGGTTACTGATGGAGAGTTATCGTTGGATGGTTACCAACAGAAGGTTACCAATGGAGTGTTATCGATGGAAGGTTACCAATGGAAGTTTACCGATGGAGAGTTATCGATGGAAGGTTACCATTGGGAAGGTTACCAATTAATGTTGTCGATGGGAACATACTATTGAAGCCTACCGTTGTGAAGGTTACCCTTACCAGTCTACCATACTCTTCTACTCCAAACTTTTTCAAATTCTTATGTTTATTCTAACGGTCATATTTGCTAACTTTAATGCTTATGACATTAATTAATGCTTATTGTAGACATATCGAGAGACCGTATCTGGGGAAAAGTATGAGGTACAATAAAGATCACATGTGATGTACTTATTACTATGTTTGGACATCGAGTATAAAAGAGAAGACCAAAGAAGAAAAGAAATTGGGATGAGATGAGAAGCGTGTCTGAGCATATGATGAATGTTAATCGCTAGATCAAAGATGAACTATCTAGAGCTTACACTATGAACCCACAAGCATCACGAAGATCATTTGTAAAAAACTCACTTTTTCCTTCTGTGCTTCATCAACACTCAATAAACACAAGAAGCAGAACTCTCTGTTCATAAAAGCTAGAACCTGAAGTTGCGACACTCTGTTTTGGAGACAACTTTCAAAGAAAGACTCGACCATCAAATTCCTCACTTCAAGGATCCAAGAGTTGAAATGAAAACACATAGAGCCTTATAAACTTATTCTCATCACATTTTCTCTACTATGTTCTTTTATTTTACATTTTTAGAAGTTTGTGTTTGTGTCAGACACACTATCTCTCATGCTTGAACTAGAGGATACAAAAATCCTTACATCAAACTTCTCTTACACCTTGTTTTCCCACGCATAACTATGGAAGAGACCATGTGTGGTCTGTGTTGTTTATCATTCCCATGAAGAACTGTGGTAGAGGGTCTGAACTCTAGACAGTTTGTAAAAACTGTTGAGAAGCCCGATACAGGGTGTGTATCAAGTTTATTGTTAATACAAACTGCTTGGTGGTAGGTCATCACCAAGTGGAGAGGATTAAGTCTCATCTTGAGACTGAACCTCTTGTTTAACATTTCTGTGCACTATATTTTTTTGTACTCCATTTTATCTATTTTCCATTGCTTATAATTTCTAAAACAGTAAACTATTTTGCATCCACTTTGATAGTTAGTTTTGGTTAGTGTGTGTATGTGATTGATTCAGTAAACTTGTTTCAAATTTTGAATAAGTGTTTCACACTAATTCAACTGAGGCCTAATCACCCTTTGAGAAACCTATTGACCAACTAGACATTTACATCTCTACTGCCTTAATTAACAGGGCCATTTCAAAATTTGGGGGATCTTTATAATAAAAGTTTTAACAGAAATTTTAAATAGGAACTCAATTCACCCCCCTCTTGAGATTCCACTCTGACCAACACAAAATATTACCATAAAACCCATATAAAGTACACATAACATATAAAAGGTAAACTTCGGACATAATCATACTTAAATGGAGTAATTATACAATTGAATTCCACAAATCATTATTACAAATGGAATAACCATATGACCGAATTGCATACCCAATGCATTAGAGGTTATAACATAACCACCCATCCATAGTTTATTAGGGAACCACCCATCATTTGGTTTATCACGTAACAACACATCAAATTTCCAAGTACCACTATATAATCATCACACACAAAAGATCACAAATATCAAAATTTAAATCATAAAAAATTCATTTGAAATCACAAGAAATAATTCAGGATATTGAAATAGTAAATCCACTTTCAAGACCATTTTAAATACCAAAATATGAAAAAGGGTATATGGTATTTATTTTCCATTTAAAAACATCACAACTTGTTTGGGAATCCAAATATCGAATAATGATCGTGGCGGTGAAAATGAAATTGTCACCACGTACATTAAAAAAAATACCCTTTTTCGGTTAGTAAAATTCTATGTAGAAAAAGATTCATTTTGAATGAAATTAAAAGTCAAAGGGTTTTTACACCGTATAAAATCAAGTTTTGTATAAATCAAAATATGCCTCAATGAAAGGAGATTGAGACAAAGTCGCATACCTCGTGTCCGAATTGACTCGTTCGTTCTTTAATTTCATGAATAATAAAATTAAGTTAAATTATAATTGATTCATAAACTTTTTAAAGTTTATTATTCCGTTTATATCACTTATTAACTTTCTATAACAATTAGTTAATTATTTGAGTTTATATCGGACATTTTGACGATGTTCGGAACTTGAGTCAAAAATGAACTTATTATAATTATAAATTGTCCATGTAGTAAAAAGTAAATTATCTATAGAATGATATTAATGATTTCGATATCATATATATCTAGTATATATGTATTTATAATAGTCTATATCATTTGGATATAATAATTGAAATTCACTATTTATTGATACGGTAAGTCGTACGTACGCATGAATGCTACTTTCATTTCTTTTTCATATTTAAAGAAATGAAAAATAAAGATACATAGGTATATTATAATTTAAGCATAATATATATGTTATATATGTTACATAAGTTTATTAATTCCATATTTTATACATTCCATGTATATAATGAACGAGTCGAATCACTTTGAGGGGGCGGTAGTCCGCACTTCCTCAAATGAAATTATCGTATTTATACAACATGAAAAGCATAATGGTATGTTATAAATGAGAATTACAGTAGAATATATATAAAATTAATATCATAAATATCATATATAATTATAGTTCCATCATAATGACCACTATAAGAGGTGGTAGGTTAAGATTGAACAATCATCGTTTCGTGAGGCAGGAGTTCTTCATCCACAGAAACAATATGTTTTATACCCATTAGACGGAGGTGTGTGTAAGTTTAGTTCGAATAATTATAATAAAAACAACCTAGTACATTGAGGATACTATTTTTGTTATGTAATCAAGGAATAATAAGAGCACAGGGAGTGGAGAAGGAAAAATAATGGAAAGGAACTTGAAAGAAGATGTTACCTCAAATCGGGTAACTTCTTTTTATTTGAGCTAATGGGATTTATTGAATTTTATTATTCCTAGGGGAAGACTTATATGAGGAAGGGAGGGATATTAGGAGATTATATGGGTTGAGTTTGGATGAGCCAATGGGGCTTTAGATGTGTGATTATGGGTTAGAGGTGGTGTCCTTTTATAAGAGAGAGGATGGGCACTTTAGGAAAGTTTGAAATTATTATTTTATTATTAATTGATTTTCAAATTCTAAAATCACCGAAGTGATATATTTCTAAGATCAAATGTGGATGGGTCAAAATGCTCTCACCTAATCAATACAGCAAATATGGCCTTTATCAATGCTGGAAAATGACATTAACAGTGCTAGAAAAGCACTATTAATCGAGGCGAAGATAAGGGGGATCCCTTTTATCATTGCTCAGAAAAGTGCTGATAAAGGCCCCTTTTATCAGTGCTAAAAAAGCGCTGATAAAAGGGGTATTTTATCATCGCTAAAAAAGTGATGATAAAAAGGTCCTTTATCAATGTTTTTTTAGCACTGATAAAAGTAAAAATAAAATAAAATAAAAAAGGTAAAAAGAAAATACAATGATCAGGGAGCTTTTAACAACGCTTGATCCCCCTTTTATCATTGTTAGGTGGACCCCCTCCCATTCTTTCATGCGCTGCACTTGCCCACACACCCCTCCCTGCTTCCACCCGAACTCGAACCCGAGACCTCCCCCCTTGTGCGCCTGTATCTTTACAACTAAGCTATTTAGTTTTTTTCTCTATTTAATGATATATCTATTTATATATATATATAGTTATATTTATTCAAATATTAATATATATATATTAATTCATATATATTAATATATATATAGTTATATTTATTTGTATATTAATATAGATTCATATTAATATAAATATATTTAGATATATTAATACAAATATATTTATTCATATATTAGTATATATATATTTATTCGTATATTAATTTTTATTTTTATTTATTTTTATATATATTTTTAGTTATGATTTTTTATTCGTATATTTTTTTGTATATTAATATATATTTATAAGATTAGTCTTAAATACATTTATAAAATATTTTTTTATGTGTGTTTATAAATAAATAAATAAATAAATACTTATATATGTACAACACAAACACACACACACATAGACACACACAGACAAACACACACACACACACACATATTTACGAATAAATACATATATATGTGTATTTGAAAAGCCATAGAATGTTAAAATGACCATAACTTCTAATCCAGACGTCCGTTTCAACTCCAAAACCATTAAAATAGAATAAAATGAAATAATATTCTATATGATATGTGGTATAGTCCTAGAAGACATCCCTATCAAAAGTTATACCTATTTGAATTTAAACAAATTAGGTTATCCCGACTAAAACCACAGTTTTGGAGGCCTTCTGGGCCTTTTTCGGCCTCAAAAATGTGACAGAAGGTTCCCCTGAGTCACTAGAGTGTAGATCATATTGCAAGCTCTGATTTGATACACTATAGAGGTTAAATGGACACCCATATCAGATGTTATGACCATTTTAATTTTGAGTTACATTTTCAACTTATTTTAGATCATTTATTATTATTTTTTTGTTTCTTTAAATTGTTAATTAATGATTATTATTTGATGATATTATTAAAACTATTAATTAATAATATTTTTTAAAATATTTTAAATCCATTTTCACTAAATTTATTATATACTAAATGTAATAGTCTATTTATACTTATCTAAAACATATTTAAAAAATATATATTATATTTATATCAATATTAATATACATATATAACAATATATTATTTTTCATGAAATATATTTTTTTGAAATATAAATTTTACCAGCGCTAAGAAAAAGCGCTGATAAATCCCCCCATTTATCAGTGCTAAAAAAAGCGCTAATAAATGGTCACTTTTAACAACGCTTTTTTAGTGCTGTTAAAAGTGCCCTTTATCAGTGCTTTTTTTAGTACTGATAAAGGCACCCCTTTATCAGTGTTTTTTTGAACTGATAATGGGTGGCAATACGGAAACCCCATTTTGTGGTAGTGAATGAGTTTTATACAATTTTAGGTCACAAAATTAACCTTATTTTCGATCTTTAACCCTTAATAAACTTATTTAACTTTTACCATGTCTTCTTGTATATTCAAAATATATGGTTACCATAGTTACTATAAAATGCCAAGAGACCAAAAAATGGATCATTAATGACATTTGTAACATTATACATGCTAGTTTGATAAATCTTAGATTTTTTCGGACTATTATATCATTTCATAAAATATTAATTTATTTAAAAACTCATTTATGTCACTTTTTATACTATTCATGTCATGACTTTTTAAAAATCCACAACAAATTGATTCATTAAAAAAACTTCATTAATTTAAATATTAAAAGTCATACTCATACAAAAAATTCATGTATGGCATAAAAAGTTTCAAAATAAATTTATTTTAATTTTTATAATTTCATTTATTTAAAACACTCATTAATAAGGTAATAACTACATCACCATTATATCATAAATAAATTTATTTATCTGATGTCTATAAATTATAAATAAAATACCATGATTTAGGAAATATTTTTATCTTTATAATTACTATTTAGAGTCAAAGATACCACTTATATAACCTCATATAAAAAATTTTTTTGTAAGAGATACATGTTTAGGATATATTTTCATTAACTTTAAATTAAAAGTAATTAAATGTCATTTTCACACACAAGTGGCTCCATGGGGTCCTAAAATCAACCCAAGGATACCCATGGTCAGAAATATCTTATATAATAAGGTTAGGACTTTTGTTAGGGCAATTTAACATTATTATAATATTATTTTTTACCCTTATTTGCCATATCTACCCTTTAACCATGTTAAATAAAATATTTACTGAAGTTACTATTCATAATGTTTAAAAATAAAAGCTACATATTTACACAATTTGCACCTCCTGATTCCAAATTTGGAATCTATTTTTCCAAATTCAAAACACAAAAGTTTTAAAAATTAATTTAATATTTATTCCTGTTGTCAAAACCAAAAAGCGTGTTTTTAAGGAGTAAAAACTACCAAAACATTGACATGTATTTATGTACAATTTCAAAGTGAAATTACTTCCAATGACCAAAATTGGATTAAATGATAAAAATATAATCTAATTACACTTTAAAACCAATTAAAAGTACAATCTAATCATATAAATAAATTAGATGAAAAGACAGTTTTGACTTAAAATGCAGTATTTTTCACTATTCATTAAAAAATGAACATTATCAGAAAAATAATAAAAATTTACCCAACATAAATTTTGATGTACAGCTTCTAAATGAGAAGTTTATTTTGTAAAATTGAATATATAATAGTGACAAAAAACTAAATTTAAAAAAGGTTTTTCCATTAAAAGGTGGTAAAACTACCTTTTAAAAATGTTAGAGTATTTATGCTTACAATTGGATTCATTCTAATTTTAAGCCTCTAATTTTCTTTGGATAAATTTAAAAGTATTTAACAAATATGTTTAATCACAATATGGCTCGTTCTGTTAATTCCCGCCAATACAACTGTTAGGCATTAACTACCATTTAAAATAATAATATTATATTATTATTATTTTTCTCACTATGACTCAGCCTTGTGTGAAACATAAAATTTTAGAGAAACTCATTGTTGTGTGTCAGGTATGCCATAGAACATAGAATCCTTTTTAAAGTGAAAATAATATTTAATTCATAAATATTAATAAATATGAAAATGTCATATAATTTATTTACCTAGGATGTTACATCCTTCCCCCCTTTTGGAAATTACATCTTCATAATTTTATTCAATTATCAAATAAGTGGGGGTATTTATCCCTCATATCATTATCAGATTCCCATTTTCCTCTTCAACCATATGGGTTTTCTATAAAACATTTACCTGATGAATTACCTTATTCCACAACACTTTCTCTCTTCAATCAAGAATCTGGACTAGTTGTTCTTTATAATGAACATTCTCTTAAAACTGAACTATCTCTTAACTCAAAACATGAGATGGATCCAGAATATACTTTCTCAACATTGAAACATGAAAAAAAAATTGTGTACCTAGGATAAACTTGTAGGTAAGGACACTATGTAGGACACTGATCCAACTTTCTCTAGGATTTCATAGGGTCCAATGAACCTGAGACTCAGCTTCCCCTTCTTACCTTAATGCATCACACTTTTCCATGGAGAAACTTTGAGAAATAAATGATCACTTAACTCAAAATAAAGATCCTTCCTTTGGTTATTCTCACAACCTTTCTGCCTACGATGAGCAGTCCTAATGTGTTTTTGTATCAACTAAACTTTCTCTACCATCTCTTCTACCAATTCTGGTCCCATCACTTTCTTTTCACCTACTTCATCCCAAAAATCTAGAGTTCGACACCACTTCCCACATAATACCTCAAATAGATCCATCTGTATACTAGAATGAAAACTATTATTATAATAAAACTCAAACAAAGAAATATGTTGGTCCCAACTTCCCTAGTAATCCATTGAACAAGCACATATCATATCTTCCAATGTCTAAATTGTTCATTCTGACTGGCCATTTGATTAAGGATGAAGAGTTGTACTAAAATTTAATTCAGTACCCAATGAATTTTGAAGGCCTTTCCAAAAGTTAGAAGTAAACCTGGGATCACTATCAGATAAAATAGAGAGGGGAACTCTATGAAACCTGAAAATCTCTTTAACATACAACTGAGAAAATTGATCTAAAGATAGAGTATCACAAATTGGAAGGAAATGAGAAGATTTAGTCAATCGATCAACAATAACCCAAATTGAATTATTACCTCGATATGTCTTTAGAAATCCTACAACAAAGACTATTGATATATTTTCCTATTTCCACTCTGGCATCGGTAAAGGCTGAATCATCCCTTTTGATAAATTCCGCTCTGCTTTAACCTATTGAAAAGTCAAACACTTCATAGTAAATTCAGCAATATCTCTTTTCATTCCTTCCCACTAGTAATACTCCCAAAGATCGTTGTACATCTTAGTACTTCCAGGATGAACTAAAAATGGAGAACTATGAGTTTCACATAACAACTCTTTCTTTAAATGTGAATCGCAAGGCACACATAATCTGTTCCCAAATCTAAAAATAAAATCATTATAAATCTTAAATTCAGGCAACTTACCCTTCTGAACCAACTCTACCTTTTTCTGCAACTCATTGTCTTCCTTATGTGCTTTATTAATTCTATCTGAGAGAGATGATTTCCCTAAAACCTGAAACAAAATATAGGAATTCCCTGCACCAATAAATTCTATTCTAATGTTCATAAAATCGTTAATCAAAGGATTTTATTCCAAACATAACATGGTTAATGTAGCATTACCTTTTCGACTCAAAGTATCATCCACTTTATTTTCTTTTCTTGGATGGTAATGAATCGTGCAATCATAATCCTTGATTAATTCCAGCCATCTATTATATCTCATGTTCAATTATTTTTGAGAGAATATATACTTTAAACTTTTTTGGTCAGTATATATTTCACATTTACTCCATATAGATGATGCCTCCAAATTTTTAAAGAAAAAAAAACAGAAAATAATTCCAAATCATGTGTAGGATTATTTAACTCATGAGGTTTCAAATGAAATGAAGCATAAAAAATTACCTGATCATTCTGCATTAGGACACAACCAAGTCCTTTCAACAAAGCATCACTATAGATAACAATTTCACCATATTTGGAAGGTAATTCCAAAACTAGAGAATTCACTAATATTATTTTCAATTCCTAAAAGGAATCATTACATTCTTTTGTGCAGATGAACTTAACACCTTTTTGAGTTAACATATTTAGTGGGATAGATAACCATACAAAGTTCTCAAAAAACCTTCTGTTATAGCCTTCCAAACCAAGAAAACTATGAATCTGAGTTATATTTGTGTGTCTTGGCCATTATTCAACAACCATTTTTAGCAGGATCAACAGTTATGCCATTTTTTGAAACAATGTAACCAAGGAATGAATTTTTTTGTAACCAAAAATCACAATTTCTTAATTTCCCATACAATTTATTATCTTTTAAGGTTTCGAAGACAAACCTCAAATTAAATTCATATTCCTATTTACTTTTGGAATGTACCAAAATGTTATCAATAAACACAACCGCAAAATTATCCAAGAACTCACAGAAAATTATATTTATAAGATCAATGAATACAGCAGGTTCATTGGTTAACCCAAAAATAATAACTACAAATTCATAATGTCCATATCTAGTATGAAACTCAGTCTTCAGAATGTTTTCTTTATTTACATTCAACTGATGGTACCCTGACATCATGTCAGTCTTCAAAAAATACTGAGCTCCCTGGATCTAATCAAACAAATCATCAATATGAGGTAAAGGATACTTGTTATTAATAGTTATATTATTCAAGGCTCTATAATCAATGCAAAGTCTCATTGAACCATCTTTCTTTTTAACAAAAAAGACTGGACCATCCCGCAGTGATGTGATAGGTTGAATTAAACCTTTATATAACAACTCCTGTAATTGTTTCTTTAACTCTAAAAGTTCAATTTGAGCCATTAGATAAGGGGGTTTGAAATTGGATTATCATTAGGAACTAATTCAACATTAAACTCAACTTCTTGATCAGATATAATATAAGGAAACGCATCAGAAAAAACATCAAGATACTCATTTACTACCGGCACATTATTAATCTGAACAGTTCCTTTTTTTCAGAAATATATTCTTGGTAACATTCATTTCCATATTTCACTAGTTTATCATCTTCTTGATATTTTATGAGAGATAAGGATTTATTCTTGTACAAAACTAAAAGTATTTCTGAAAAGAACCCCCTTTATCTTTATAGTAAATCTTAGCATGGTAAACAGAAATCCAATCCATTCCCAAAATAACATCAAACTCTACTAGAGGAAAAACAACAAGGTTTGTAGGTAAAATATTTCCACAAATAAGGATATGAAGATTCTTATAATTTATTTTTGACTCAATATTTGCCCTATGAGTATTTACCATAATTTATAGATTCATTTCTTAAGGTGGAATTATAAATTCACCACAAAATTTCTTAGAAATGAAAGAATGTGTAGAACTTAAATGAAACAATACTTTGGAATAATCAGGAAAAACAAACAAAGTACCTGATACCACTTCATTTGATGGTACCACATCATCCTTAGTAGTAGCAAAAGATTTTTCCCAGCCTTCTGCTTTTGATATTTCTAGTTTCCACCCTGGGAAATCAACTTTGGACACACATTGGAAAAATACCCAAACTCATTGCAACTAAAACATCTTACCACTGGATTTTCATTTCCTGCTTGATAATTTTCCCTACATTTATGAGAAATATAACCAGTCTTACCACACAGAAATCACTTTACTGATTTTGAGAGACATTCTCTATGATGATTTTTACCACACTTCTCACAAGATGGAAATTTAATTTTCTTACATCTAGGCTTATTTGATGACTACTTTTCCTTTGCCTGCCAACTAGACCTCTTATTTCCCTTTCTCTCATAGAACACATTATCATAAAAAAAACTCCATTTCTACCTTCTCGACACATCTGACAAGTTTTTCCTAGCTTTTGAATTCACGAGAGGCTAATTCTCTTCAATATCGCGACTTCAGTCCTGAGTAAAATCAATTTATCTTATAATCAATATCTCAGATGAAATTTGAAGCATACCTTTCCAGTCATGTGAAATTTTCTTCATAATCAGCCACTGACTCATCCTCCTATCTCATTTACAAGAATTTTTTCCCATCCTAAGTCGATGTGCCTAAGGAAAATATTTCTTAATAAGCATACCTTTGAATTCTTCCCAACCAAGAGCATCAATATACTCACCATCCTTGACATTTTTAACCATTGACCACCACTGATATACTTCTCCTTCAAAACAATAAATAGCAAGACTAACCTTTTGATTGTCTGTACAACCCATGACATCGAAAATATTTTCCAATTCTTTGATGCACCCTTGAACTTGAACATGGTTAGACGATCCTCTGAATGATGGGGGATGTTGCCTCATGAAATGCCCCACTATAGACATGTTCTTATGGGGTTGATCTGGATGATCTCTTTCATGTATACCACCACTATTTATAGCCTGATTCAACTGATCCATTACTGCAAAAAACTGTCCAGTTCCGATTACAACCATCTTGAGATTTGGATTTGGAATGTTATTCTCCTATGTATGCCTTACCAACGATGCTGCCTATTTCATCTACAGAAAACCATTCTAAAAAAACATATCTTAGATTAAGCAACATGGTAATATTCAAATTCTATATCATTTAAATTTTACCATAATGTAAAAATCATTTAGGGATATTCTATTAATAAAACTCTATCTCCTAAAGTTATCTAAAACAACCTCTGAAACCAACTATAAGGCCCCATCATTAAACATTACATAATATTAAATTGAGTTAATAATTCACCTTGAGGATATTTTCAATTTTAGAGTATTATAGAATTAGATCATAACTTATACATAAAAACTTGAATATTACATGTAGACACCTCTACTCAGTATCCATTTTTTCATAAAATAAAATCTCTTAAAATAAAAGAAATATGTTTAGTTCAATATTTTAAATAGCTCGAATTTTTCTTGATACCATCCTTGACCCTATTCCACTTTAAGTCATATAAAAAAAATTAAAAATCTTGGGATGAGCATAAAAATATTATTAAGGGATACACAAAGAAGTAAAACTGTTATTTTTTCAAAACAACATGTAAACCATGAATACTATATCATAAGTAACACTTTTCACATTTATGAAGTAGTAAATACTATTCACTAAATAAAATCTGATTGATTACCCTTTTATAACCAAAATATTACCGTAAATCCCGTAGAAATCACTCATAACATAAAAATATAAACTTGGGATATAATCATACTTAAATGGAATAACCATATGGTCGACTTCCACAAATCATTATTACAAATGGAATAACCATACAACCGAATTCCATACCCAATACATTAGATGTTATAATGTAACCACCCATCCTTGGTTTATCATGGAACCACATATCATTTTGTTTATCAAGTAACCACCCATCAAATTTCCAAGTACCATTATATAATCATCACACATAAAAGATTTCAAATATCAACATTTTAATCTTTAAAACTTCATTTGAAATCACTATAAAAAATTTCAAGATGTTTAAATAGTAAATACACTTTGAAAACCATTTTCAATACCAAAATATGTAAAAAGGGTATATGGTATTTATTTTCCATTTAAAAACATCACGGCTTCTTAAGGAAGCCAAATAGAAAATAATGCCCGTGGTCGAGGAAAGGTCGTTGTCACCGCGTACGTTAAAAAGAAACACTCCCTATGTAATTTAGTAAAAATATATGTAGAAAAATATTACCTTTGAATTAAATTAAAATTAAATTGGTTTTATACACCGTATAAAACAATGTCATTTATAAATCAAAATATTTCTCAAAGAAAGGAGACTGAGACAAAGTCCCTTACCTCGTGTCCGACATGACTCGTTTGTTCTTTAATTTCCTTAATAAAAAACATAAGTTAATTTATAATTTATTCAGAACCTTTTTTAATTTTATTATTCATTTTATATCACTTATTACTTTTCTATAAAAATTAGTTAATTATTTGAGTTCATATCGAACATTTTGTCGATGTTCGGAACATGAGTAAAAAATGAACTTGTTATAATTATAAATTGTCGATGTGGTCAAAAGTACATTATCTCCAGATTGATATTCATGGATTATATATCATATATATCATATATATCTAGTATATATATATTTATAATAGTCCATATCATTTTTATATAAAAAATAAAATGCACCGTTCATGGAGACGGTAAGCCGTACGTATGCATGAATGCTACTTTCATTTCCTTTTCATATTTAAAGGAATGAAAAATAAATGAAATATAGGTAAATTATAATTTTAGTATAATATATATGTTATATATGTTACATAATTTCATTAATTACATCCTCTATATTTTCCATGTATGGCATGAACGAGTTATATCACTTTGAGGGGGCGGTAGTCCACACTTCCTCAAATGAAATTATCAATTTATACAACAATAAAATCATAAAGGTATGTTCTGAATAAGAATTACAGTAGAATATAGATAAAATAAATACCATATATATAATATATAATTATAGTTCTATCATAATGACCACCATAAGAGGTGGTAGGAGAAGATTGAATAATCATCGTTTCGTGAGACAGTAGTTCGCCTTCCAGAGAAAGAATATGTTCTATACCAATTAGATGGAGGTGTGTGTAAGTGTAGTTAGAATAATTATCATAAAAAACCTAGAATATTGAGGATATTGGTGTTTTTATGTGAAAAAAGAATAATAATATCATAGGGAGTGGAGAAGGAGAAATAATGGAAAGTAACTTGAGAGAAGATGTTACCTCAAATCGGGTAACTTCTTTTGATTTGAGCCAAAGGGATTTCATGAATAGCCTTATGCTTAAGGGAAGGCTTCTAGAAGGAAGGTAGGGATGTTGGAAGATTATTTGGGTAGATGTGGGATGATCCAAGGGGGATTTAGAGCTGTGAGTAAGGGTTATAGGTGGTGTCCTTTTATAAGAGGGAGGATGGGAACTTTAGGAAAGTTTGAAACTATTATTTTATTATTAATTTAGTTTCAAATTTTAATAACACCAAAGTGATATATTTATAATATCAGTTGAGTATGGGTATAAAATACTTCCATAAAATGGGTTTTAGACAAGTTTTGGTCACAAAAGTAACCTTATATTTTAGCTTTAAACCTTAGTAAACTTATTTATCTTTTACCATGTCTTCTTGTATATTCATAATATATGGTTACCATAGTTACTATAAAATCCCAAGAGACCAAAAAATGGATCATTAATGAAAATTTTAACATAATATATGTCATTTGGATGAATATAATATTTTTAGTACTGTTATATCATTTAATAAAATATTAATTGATTTAAAAACTCATTTATGTCAATTTTTATACTATTCATATCAGGACTTTTTACAAATCCATAAAATCTTGATTAATTTCAAAAAAAATCATTAATTAAGATATAAAAATTCATAATAATCCATATAATTTGTTTTTGGAATAAAAAGTTTCAAAATAAATTTATTTTAATTTTTATAATATCATTTATTTAAAACATTCATTAATAAGGTAATCACTACATCACCATTGTGTTATAAATAAAATTATTTATTTGAAGTCTATAAATCATAAGTAAAATTCCATGATGTAGAAATTTTTTTTACCTTTATAATTAATATTTATGGTTGAAGATATTACTTATATAACCCCATATAAATTTTTTTTAGTAAAAGATACATGTTTAGGTTAAATTTTCCTTAACTTTAAATTAAAAGTAATTAAATGTTATTTTCACACAAAAGTGGCTCCATGGGGTCCTATAATGGACCCAAGGATGACCATGTCTGGACACGTGTCATCTAGTAGGGTTATGGCATGTGTTAGGGTAATTTATTATTAATATAATATTATTTTTTACCCTTATTTACCAGATTTTCCCTTTAACATTGTTAAATAAAAAATTTACTGAAGTTACTATTCATAATGTCTGAAAATAAAAGTTACCTATTTCCAAAAATTGGACCTCCTGATTCAAAATATGGAATATATTTTTCCAAATTCAAAACACATAAGTTTCAGAAATTAATTTAAAATTAATTCCCATTGTTAGCATGTTTTTAAGAAGTAAATACTACCATAAGATTGACCTGTGTTTATATCCAATTTCAAAGTGAAATTACTTTAAATGAAAGAAATTGGATTAAATTATAAAAATATAATCAAATTAAACTTTAAAACAATTAAAAGTAAAATCTAATAATATAAATAAATTAGTTTAAAAGACAGTTTTGACTTAAAATGCAGTATTTTTCACTGTCCATTAAAAAAATGAACTTTATCAGGAAAATACAAAAAATTTACCCAAAGTAATTTTTTATTTCCCACTTGGAAATAAGAAGTTTATTTTTCTAAATTGGAACATATAAAAGTGAGAAAAACTAAATTTAAGAAAGGGATTATCATCAAAAGGCGGTAAAAATACCTTTTAAAAATATTAGAGTATTTATGCTTAGAATTGGATTCATTCTCATTTTATGCCTCTTGATTTTATTGGAAAAATGTAAATACTTTTATGAAATATGTTTAATCATAATATGGTTAGTTTTGTTCATTCCCACCAATATAATGGCTAGGCATTTACTACCATTTAAAATAATAAAATAATATTATTATTATTTTTCTTAGTACGACTAAGCCTTGTGTGCGACATAAGATTTATGAGAAATCCATTATTGCGTTTTGGGTATTCCATAGAATATAGCATCACCTTTAAAGTAAAATTAATATTTAATTCACAAATATTAGAAAATATGAAAATGTCATATTCTTTATTTACCTGGGATGTTACAAAAATATGTGAATACCTTTTTCTTTTCAAAAATTACAAGTGTTCCACTCATCTTACTTATAAAAGGCCACCTATTCTCATTTACTATTCACACTTTCAAAACCCATTATTTCAGCCAATACCTGACCAAATAAATTTCTTAATTACATAATTTTATCATATAATCATTTTTTTCATTAATCCAACCTAAATATCCTTTTAGTCCAAACCAAAATATGTTTTCTAAAGAAGAGGTAACATCCCTAATCATGTGTTTTATTTTATTTCTTCCTCTATCTCATTCAATAATTATTAAAAAATATTTATATGAAAAAATTAGTATCTTAAATATATTAATATGATATTATATTAATGTCATAACCTAAATCATTCTCCTCTTCCATAAAATGGGTTACAAAATCATCACTCGTGTGTACGGTGAACTACCTCCCCACGAACCGATGTTATTCATTTTTCATCACAACATATCATGGATAGATATAATTATGGATTTATTATTTATACTTATGATATTTATGATATTATTATTGTTTTTTAATCATTATACAACATATTAATTTTTTTAATTTCTATTTAGTAGGAATATGATAACATCATTCATGTGTAAGATGGACTACCGTCTCACGAATCGATGTGACACTAGTGTAGAAAACATTTTTTACGGCGGTTATTTTTTATTTTTAACATCGGATTTTGGCCGATGTTATTACAGGAGACATTATAAATAGAGTTTTTTACACCGGTTATTTTACAACCGACGTAAAAAACACAAATTCGAAGAATTTTTCACGTCGGTTGATAAAAACCCGACATGGAAAATGCTTCAGAGGAGTGATTTATTACATAAGTTATTTAATAATCAACGTGATATAAACCCTTTCACATCGGTTATTATATAACCGACGTCATAAAGCACTCTTCTGAATCATATATCACGTCAGTTATTAATATAATTGACATGGTAAACCTATTTGCCACGCGGTTTTTGACGTCATTTATATAATAACTGACGTAAAAACTTATCTACGACATCGATTATTTTATAACTGACATAAAAGAGTATCCATTTCAATTTATTACGTCAGTTATGAAATAACCAATGTAAAAACCATTTCCCTTGAATTTATTACGTCGGTTTCCAAATAATAGACGTTATAACAAATACCAATGCATTTTGTACATTGGTTATTTAATAGCCGACATGATATAAACCCTTTCACATCGGTTATTATATAACTTATGTCATAAAGTACTCTTCTGAAGCATTTATCACGTCGGTTATAAAAATAACCGACATGATAAACATGTCTGCCAAGCGGTTTTCATCGTCGGTTATATAATAACCGACGTAAAAATATATCTACGATGTCGGTTATAAAATAACCAATGTAAAAGACTATCCATTTCACTTTAGTACATCAGTTATGAAATAACTGATGTAAAAACCATTTCCCATGATGTTATTACGTCAGTTTCCAAATAACCGATGTTATAACAAATACCAATGTATTTTTTACATCGATTATTTCATAACCGACATAAAAAACATTTTTTTTAAAAACCCAAACAACTACTATGCCCATCCAAATCACCTGAAACAGAGCAAAATCATACAAAAAACAGACTAGAAAAGACCAGAACCCCCCCCCCCCAACCACACCCCGGGACACCCCTGCATAGCCCCCCACCCCAGGACAGCCCCCAAAACCCTGGACATCCCCACCACCCCCTGGACATCCCCCCACACCCCAGGACAACCCCCACCCTCTTGTATACGCCCACCCCCTGGACAACACTCCCACACCCGTGGAAAACCCTCCCACACCCCTGAAACTGACCAAAATGTTACCAAAACCAGACCAGAACCCCCTCACCCCACTGGACAGCACCAAGCACACCCCTGGACACCCCCACACCCCTGGACTGCCCCCCCTGGACAGCCCCCAACACCCCCGGGCAACCCACCGCCCCCTGGATGCCCCCACACCCCTGGACTGCCCCGCCACCCCTTGGACAGCCCCCCACACCCCTGGACAACCCCCACCCTCCTGGACACCCCCTACACTCATGGACTGCCCCCACCCCTAGGACTGCCCCCACCCTCCTAGATACCCCCACACCCCTGGACACCCCCACACCCCTGGACTGCCCCCACCCCCTAGACAACCCCCTCACCCCTGGACAACCCCCCACCCTTCTGGACACCCCCACACCCTGGACTACCCCCACCCCCAGAACTACCTCCCACCCTCCTAGACACCCCCACACCGTTGGACTCCGCCACCCCTGAGACAGCCCCCCACACCCCTGGACAACCCCCCCTCCTATACACCCCCACACCCCTGGACTGCCCCTACCCCCCTGGACAACCCCCACACCCCTGGACAACCCCCACCCTCCTGGACACCCCCACCATCCTGGACACCCCCTACACCCCTGGACTTCCCCCACCCCCAAGACTACCCCCACACCCCTGGACACCCCCTGGACATCCCCCACTAACCTAGAAATCCCTCTCACCCTCTTGGACACCCTCCCACCTCACGGGACAGCCCCCACCACACCCCTGGACCCCCCCACCTCACTAGACACCCCCCAGACTAAAACCCAACCGAAAATAGACAAGAACACCCCCCCCCCCCCCACCTGACTAGACAGCCCCCACCACACCCCTGGACACCCCCCACACCCCTGGATTTCCCCCACTCCCTGGAAAAACCCTGGATAGCTGGTGTTGGGAGAGGAGGCACCGCCATCCCTCGGAGGGAATGCCGCTGGAAGGTACTCATCACTCCCACATGCGAAGCTTGAGCTCTCAAAATGTTTCACATGTGGTAGTGATGAGTACCTTATAGCAGAGTTCATCCCCCCAAGGGATGGTGGTGCCTCCTCTCCCACACCCCTAGACTGCCCCCACCCCAAGACTGCCCCTCACCCTCCTGGACACCCCCACACCCCAGGACTTCCCCCCACACCCCTGGACTTCCCCCCACCCCCAGGCCTGCCCCCACCCTCCTAGACACCCCCTGGACATCCCCCCACACCCCTAGAATTCCCCCCCACCCCTTGACAGCCCCCCCACACCCCTGGACAACCCCCACCCTCATGGACCCCCCACACCCCTGGACTTCCCCCACCCCGAGACTGCCCCCCACACCCCTAGACACCACCTGGACAACCCCCCACTCGCCTAGAAATCCCTCCCACCCACCTGGACACCCTCCCACCCCACTAGACAACCCCCACCACACCCCTGGACACTCACCCACCTCACTGGACACTCCCCCACCTCACTGGACACACCCATACCAAAACCCGACCAAAACCAAACCAGAACCCCCACCCCACTGGACAACCCCCACCATACCCCTGGACACCCCCCACAACCCTGGACTTCCCCCACCCCCTGGACAGCCCCTGGATAGCTGGTGTTGGGATAGGAGGCGCTTCCATCACTCACGGGGCACACCACCTGAAGGTACTCATCACTCCCACATGCAAAGCTTGATCTCTCAAAATGTTTCACATGTGGGAGCGATGAGTACCTTCCAGTGGCGTTCAACCCCTTGATGGAGGGTAGCGCCTCCTCTCCCTCACCCCTGAACTTCCCCCACCCCCGGGATTACCCCCACCCTCCTGGGCACCCCCACACCCCTGGACAGCCTCTCACCCCCTGGACAACCCCCACACCCCTGGACAACCCCACCCTCCTTGACACCCCCACACCCTTGGAATACTCCCCACCCACGGGACTGCCCCCCACACCGTTGGACATCCCCCCACTCGCCTAGACATCCCTCCCACCCTCCTGGACACCCTCCCACATCACTAGATAGCCCCCACCACACCCCAGGACCCCCCACCTCACTGGACACCCCCAGACCAAAATATGAGAAAAACCAGACCAAAACCCCCCCACCCCACTGGACAACTCCCATCACACCCCTGGACCCCCCACACCCCTGGACTACCCCCACCCACTGGACAACCCCTGGACAACTTGTGTTGGGAGAGGAGGCACCACCATCCCTCGGGGGGAACGCTGCTGGAAGGTACTCATCACTCCCACATGCAAAGCTTGAGCTCTCAAAATGTCTCACATGTGGGAGTGATGAGTACCTTCCAGCGGCGTTCATCCCCTCGAGGGATGGCGGCACCTACTCTCCCACACCCCTGGACTGCCCCCCATCCCCATGGACACCCTCGACCCCCCACCCCACAGGATAGCCCCCCACCCTACTGGACAACCCTCCCACACCCCTGGAAACCCCCTCACCCCACAGGACACCCCCACACCCCTGGACATCCCCTAGACATCCCCCACCCCCCTAGACAACCCTTCCCCCCTCCTGTAAACGCTCCCACCCCCTAGACTACCCCCCCACACTCATGGACACTCAGGATACCCCCACCCTACCAGACAGCCCTCCCACACCCCTGGATATCCCCACCCCATTGAACACCCCCACACCCTTGGAACCCCTCCCCCTAGACCAGAATCCATAACAGAAAAACCATCATAAGTAGACCAAAACAAGAGGTAGAGAAAAATTAAACATTCACATATATAACATTAAAAACTTAAAATGTCTACCTAAAAAAACTAAATCCAACCTAAACAACTACCAAATACACAGTTACAATGACAATATTCAAAATTACATTTTACACTACAAACAACTAAAATTCAATCGAACCAGTAAAATAATTTTATCATTCCACTTGTAAGTGTTTGACGCCTTGAGAACTATAGGTTTGAGGGTCATCAAATAGCTACAAATTATAAGGATAGTATTTAACGTGTACAATGAATAAATCAAATGAAATAATACGGCAAAGTTTAAAATAAAATCTTACCAGGTTAAAGTTCACAACTTTCCCAGTTGTTATTATTTCATACATAAATCTTATCATATAATATCTGCATTCAATGACACCTTTTTGTTCTTGAAAATTATGTTTGAATGAGTCTAAATTCAATATATTATTTTTATGTAATAAATCAAAAAGAAAAAATTATAAATGGATATTTACCTTTACATTTACATATTTGATCTTCACACTTCTTTTCTTTGTGCTTTTTTGAAAGTAGACCCATCCCCTAATTGAAAATAATAAAAATGGGATAAATTTAAAATTCATTATAATATATAATACTATTGAGAAACTGAAACTTAATTTTCCAACATTTTCTTAAAACTTCCCCGCACATCACCATGGATAGAGAATATCCCATAAAGTGTCTTATCTATTGGGAAAAAACCCCCAACATCCAATGATCACTGATAAAATAAAATTTAAGGTTAGTGGTTTTTTATATAAAAAGATAATGAACTCTTTGGGAGAGATGTGTTTCATACCTCTCACAAAAAGGCATCATCCAACATTGTGTGACTATATTATGTTCAATTATTTCAGAAATATAAAGAATTATTTGATACTCATCCAATGCACATGCTTTAGGGGAAATCAAATGTGGGTCCATGAACCCATATACATCTGTCCACTCATTCTTCTAACAAATGTTATAAATATACCTAATAAAAAATAGACATAAGTATACATTTTTAATAAATATAACACAGGTAAAAGGTGTTAAGACTTACATGGAAAAAAATTTCACCACGTTGATGCCCAACTTATCTCCAATAAAAAGCTCCATGATATTATCTTTCATAATCCCCACAGTTATTGCACGTCCACAAACATGATCTTCCATTGGAAACTCATAATGATCCACCAAAAAATTTGAATATCTTGAAAATTTGTCAAAACTACTAGAATCTGTATCTGATGTCATATCCATTTTTTTGTTGTTTTCTATACAATATTTCTTTACCTTTGAAGTTTTCCTGTAAAAAAATAGAAAAATATATTATTTTCCAAATGATAAACCGACTTTAATAAAAAAATAAATTAGAAGATATAACATACATACCTCTATGGTAATGAGTCAAAGAAGTATGGATGGCCAAATTAAAAAATGGTCGATACTATGTCCAACTGTCGTCACCTCATCTGTAGGTAATGGTACTCAAGATGATCTATCTATAATATCATGTACAATGACCCTTTGATTCTCTACCTCTAATTATTGATGATGAACTGTATCTCTTATAAAATATACCAACCCATATGAAACTATATGATGTTGAGGATCATAAACATACAACTCGCAATAAGTAGGAAGTTGTAGTGGCGGAGTAGGATAAAATATAGGGTCTTTGGGATGAGGTGGGGGAGTGGGAGCTACTAGCGGAGGTGGAGGATAAATAATGGGGTCTGCAGGGGGAGGAGGGGGAGTGGGAGCTACTGGCAGAGGTGGAGGATAAATAATGTGGTCTGCAGGGGGAGGTGGAGGAGTGGGAGCTGCAGTATGAAATTGTCTTTGAATGTATAAAAACAAAGACTATACCAAATATCTAATCTTTTCCTCCATTATCGCATTAATATTATGACCATATGCCTCCAAGGATTATATTTGTTTTACTAACACCCTCAATATAAGTAGTTGAAGAACTTGACAACACTTTTCTTACCAATACACCTGCCCGATATCCTCGTACACGGCCAGGATGTTCGGGCTTTCCCAATGCTGCAGATAAAATATCTTGCCTCCTAGCAGCTGTAAATACCCCCTGTGAGCTCTGATCCTCAAGATAAACCTATATTAATTAATTGAACATTTCTCTAATGATTGAAATTATATAAAGAAAATAGTTAACTTAAATAAATAAAATATACATCTTACAATCCTCTCAGTTACGATTCTCGAATCTTCCAAAAGATATTTCCCTTTTTTGCCCATCCAAGCTCTCTTCCATTTTTCATTTCTTGATGGAGGGAATGGAGGGGCTACATCTCCAGATCTTGAAGAATCATCTCTTAGTTTTTGTAATTTTTCTACCATCATTTCATCTTCCAATAATGTATACCCTCCCCAATATAAACTATGAGGGTATACATTTTTATATTGGAACTCCTGATGATATTTCCTTGTTTTCTGTAAATTAAGAATAAGAAATCATTAACCAAAAAGTCATAAGATCATTTATATGAGAAATCTTATAAAAGTTTACATTGCCCTTAGAAAAAATGAATGTTTTCTTCTACTTTCAACAAACTATCTCCTTGTGTCTTCATCTATGAAAGGATATATACGACATGGATTGTCATGACTCCTATGACCAAAAATGAAATCAGATGTGAGGGTTGATTTGAAAACCCTCCATCTCCTGGCATCCATCGATAATCATTTCTTCCCGACTCCTCCATTGTCAGGAATATCAAATGTCATCTGATAAATAAGAGGTTAAACATATTTTATATACTAGAAACATTTAAAGAATAATCAAACAATAGCAAAAGATCTTACCTAAATCGTCTCCCACAACTGAGAGATTATCTCTTTGTCCACACTTCTCCAGTCATCATACAAAATTCTTACTTTTCTCTTACCCTGAGTTGATACAAAACTCTTAAAATCTTTTGCATTTGGACCTCTAGGAATATCATCCTCATCAAATTCAACGAGTATCCACTGATCCTGCGTATGGGCAAGTGATAATTTTGGTAAATGTGTGCACCCATTTTTACCAACTCTTGAACTCTTTGTAGTAATGGGATCACATGAGGAAGATTGGGGAACATCAAGAAGAGGATGTGAATGTTCCTCCCCAAAGGTATGACCAATATGCTCATCTCTAGAATCAGTTGGTTGATCAGTTGATTGATCTGTCATTATTCTTCAAATCAAAAAAACAAACATTAGTTCACAAATATACAAATTCAAATATTTTAATACTACTATAATCAGAAAATAGAAAATTGTACTAAGTTATGTAATAGTAAACATGGTTAATATGGTAAAAATGTTAAACAATGGTAAAGATGGTAAAGATGGTAAACATGGTAAACTTGGTAAATATGGTAAACATGGTAAAGTAATTGTCACTGAACAAAAATAATAGATATATAATTTATGTAATGGTAAACATGATAAAGTGAACTAAACAAAATTAAAACATGGTAAACCTGGTAAACATGGTAATCTAATTTTCACTGAACAAAAACAATAGATATATAATTAATGTAATGGTAAAAATGATAATGTAAAATAAACAAAATTAAAACAAAAAAAAACTTATACTTATATTGTTTTAATACATGTTTTAATAAATAAAAAACTTATAATATCTACCATTTTAGGAACATAATAAATGTAAACAAGAAATAAACAAATGTTACCTATAATTTTAGGAATGTACAAATGGATTGTTTTCCCAAATTCCTTCATCGTGATTGTTCCTTATGGCACAAACCATGCCTTCAACATTCTCATCATTATGTTCTGTTAATCTTTCCATGGAAGTATGGATCTCACATAAATCAGCATCTTCATCAAGTTCATCCTCACCAACATATTGTTTTTTCCCTTGTAAAACAATAGCCCACTGCATATTTGATTTATATACTACATAGAAAATTTTTTTTTCATGTGTTTCCATTATAAAACAACCAGGTTTGTCTTCCAATCTATTTAGATTAACAACTTTCATTCCAAATTCATCGTGTCTGACACTATTGTTACCAATAAACCATTTACAGTTAAAAACATGATATTTAATTTTAATGTAATCCACCTCCCATATGTCGTCAATCACTCCATAATATTCACTTGATGTAGAAATTGTGTTTTTGTCTTTAACACTCTAAAAATGCATTGATTTTTCAAACACCAATACACCACTATTCTGAACTGCACTTCTGTTGTCCTGAGCTTTCATATGAAATGTATAGCCATTAATGTCATAACTGGACCATGTTATCACATTTAAACATGAACCACACACTATCCATTTTAATGTCTTTGATACATCTGATCTACTAAGCAAGGTCTTTTTAAATCATGACAAAAATGTTTTGTTGTACTCATTCAAAATCCACATTTCTTTCTTCTTTGGATGAAATTGTTTCAACTCATTAATATGTAATGCGATATATGTTTGAGCATCAACTATGTTATTCAAGATGTATGATTCTAACTTCTTCATCTATTTAACTGACAATGATTTGACTTTCAAGCCACGAATCCCCTTTCCCTCATTATTAACTCAATCATGGCGAGATGGAGGCAAACCTATGTGTTGCACCGCAGCCAAGTATCTCGTACAAAACTCTACTACCTCCTCAAAAATATACTTTTCAATAATAGAGGCTTCTGGTCGATATGGATTCTTAACACACCCCTTCAATATTTTCATATACCTTTCAAAAGGATACATCCAACGAAGATATACAGGTCCACAAGGCTTTATTTATTGAACCAGATGAATCATTAAATGCACCATTATATCAAAAAAAGTTGGAGGAAAATAAATTTCCAATTGACAAAGTATAAAAATTGCATCCTTTTCCAAAATATTCAAAGCATTCACATCAATCACCTTATTAAAAATTTAATTGAAAAAATAACACAACTTTATTATAGTCTTTCTAACACGGATGGGAAATTTTCCACGCAATGAAACTGGTAGAAGTTGTTACATCATGACGTGACAATCATGAGATTTCATACCTATCAACTTCAAGTCCTTCAATGAGACAAATGTTTTTACATTTGAAGAATAAACTTGAGGCACTTTGATATCATGAAGACACTGAAAAAAGCTAAATTCCTCCCTCCTCGATAATGTATGACAAGATGGGGGAATAAATGTTCGTCTTCCATTAGGAGTGGGAGATAACTCCAAACGTATTCCCATTGATAGTAAGTCTAATCTTGCATCCAACCCATCTTTTGTATTTCCTTTAATAACTGACAATGTTCCAATCAAGCTATCATATTTATTCTTCTCCACGTGCATGACATCAATATTATGTTTAAATTCATGATATCTCCAATATGGTAGCTCAAAAAATATTTACCTTTTCTTCCAAATATGTCTATCATTACCAGATTTTTGTGTCTTTCCCAATGTCACATCAAGGTTTTTCACCCTCTCAAAATACAGATCAGGGGATAAAGGTTTTGGAGCAATATCAAATTCTTGTGAGCCATTTAATGCCTTTTTTAGTCTTTTATAAGAGTGATCCATAGGATAAAAATTTCGATGACCCATGTACACTGTTTTCCTTCCATGATGCAATTGATAATATGACATATGTTGTTCTCAAATTGGATATGCTTTATGCCCTTTAACACTATATCCAGAAAAATTTCTATATGCTGGGAAGTCATTTATAGTGAACAAAATCACTGCATACAGTTGAAAATATTACATTTTATAATAATCATACACCATAATACCATCCTCCCATAAAAGTTTCAAATCATCAATCAATGGTGATAAGAAAACATCAATATCATTGATGTGTTGCTTCGGACTAGAGATCATTATACTCAACATGAAATATTTGTGCTTTATACAAACGTCAGAAGAGATTTTGTAAATTACCAATAGAACAAGCCATAAAATATGTGTGCTACTGAGGGTTTGGTATGGATTCATTCCATCTGTGCACAACCACAGTCTGAGATTTCTAATTTCATTTCCAAATGTAGGATACTGCTCATCAATTATCTTCCATTGTGGACAATCAGCTGGATGACATATTTTTCCATCACATAACCGCTCATCAGCATGCCATCTTAAGCTTTTTTCATCATGTGAATTAGAAAATAAACGTTTGAAACAATGAATTATAGGAAGATAACAAAATAACTTTTTAGGGAACTTTTTAATCTCTACATCAACCTGTGATTTTTCTTTCACCTTATACCGTGATGTCCCACATTTAGGACACTCTGACATAAATTCATATTCCTTCTTATATATCATACAGTCATTCAGACAGACATGTATTTTCTTGTATCCCAATCCCATCAGGCATAATATTTTCTTGGCCATATAATGTGAATCTTGAAGATCATTATCTTTTGGAAGAATGTCTTTTATCAATTGTATCAGCTCTGTAAAACTTATTTCACTCCATCCATGTTTTGCCTTCAGGTTAATCAATCTTAACACCAACAAAAAAACTGTAAAATCTGTACAAATGGGATATAATGGGTTTTCAACATCACCATACAGACACACAACTATCGATTCTATATCAATTTGTTCTGCAACAATATTGAGAATCATTTCTTCAATTCCATTGGAGTCACCATCTTGCAAATCATTATCATTAGTGACATTCCGTCCAGTTTCACCATGCCAAATCCAAGGGTTGTAACTCGGATTAAAACCAAGACAAATCTGATGATATTTTATCTCTATACTTTTTAACTTCTTCATATTCAAAAATTTCATTCTTGGATAGAAAAATATTTCACTACTTAGTTCATTTCGTTTAGAAAATTCCAAAAAGGCATAAACACATTCCTCATATTCATTTCTCATTCGATGTGCCATAATCCATCTTCGACTCATTATTACCTATAAAAAATATCAAAATTATACATCTTTTTTAAGATAATACAAATATATGTTTATATGAAAAACATCATAATTTGAATGTAAAACAATTTTCAAATATAAAACAAATCTATGCGTATTTAAAAAAATATGTTTGAATATGATTTTAAAAAGAAAATATAGTTAGATATAACATTTTTAAATTCATCTTGGACCCTTTATTCTTAAGGTTCAAAAATAATACATCATGGTGCAACTGGATACCAAATTCACCCTTCGGTAAACAAGAAATATGAAGTATAAATATTAAAATATGTATACATTCACTACTAAAAATTACATAGATCCTAACGATTTGAAACCTCTGGACAACCCCCCATACCTCTGGACAGCCCCCCACCCCCTAGACACCACCCCCACCCCTGGACACCACCCCAGCCCCTTGGACAACACCTCCACCCCCTGGACTCCCCTAACCCCTTGTACAACAACCAACCCCCTTGGACACCACCCTCACACCCTTGGACACCACCCCCGCCCCCACTCACTTGAACACCCCATGGACACCATCACCCCCTTGGAAACCCCCCCCCCCACCCCCCTTGGACACCCCCTAGACACCACCACTCCCTTGGACAGCCCCCACCCCTCTAGACAGCCCCCACCCCATGGACAACCCCCACCCCTCTAGACATCCCCCACCCCCTAGGACACCCCCACAACTCCTGGACACCACCCCCACCCCTACCTCTTTGGAAACCCCCCTGGACACCCCCTTGTAGGGCCCCAGGACACCCTGAGAGGGGAGGGGTGAATCAAGGTGTCAACTTTTTCTTTTAAAGTGATGGATCTTGTCCCCACATTGGTAGGAACTTGTTAAACCTGTATGATGGATATGAACAGAATGAAAACATTCACATGAAGAGAGATGACACAACACTTTTCACTTGGTTCACCACTAAGGGATACGTCCAAGGGGAATATGATGACAGGTTTTTGGTCAAAAAAATTTCCTCTAAACTTCACTATCTATGGATTAAAAAGGTCAGGCACGGTCACTCTATCCCAGGCTCACTGCCTTTACAAAGATTCGGAGATAGCTCACTGCTTCCCTCGGGTCACTCCTGTTGACTCCCCCTGGCTCACTGCCCTTGCTGAAGTCACACTCAGTTTATAGACGTGAATGTCTCTTCATCATCACTAAATAATACATCCTCTGTTGCGTTTAGATGCTCTGTTGAAGTCGAACTCTCACCTGTAGTCAAATATCACTTCCCTTCAAGTGTACCAGGAAATCTCCCAACTTTCACACAGCTCAAAAACACTGGCACAATTCTTTACTTCCTGGCGCACAGGTCTCCTGCGCGACACAAATTCGGTGCACAAGTTCAAATTGGCGTGCAGGTATCAACCAACCACCTGCGTGAAACTGCCTACTCCAACTTTAAACCTGCGCGACTCAATTCCATTCTCACCCAAACTGCCTTGGGCGTGCAGCCAACAACCGGCACACAACCTCTACCTATGCGGCCCAACTACCACTTTTGCGACTCAACTACTTGCGCGACGGGAGCTAAAAAAATCTCTAAGTATTGAACTTAGTTGAAAATGAGGAGGGGTGGTCCTCTATTTATAGGCAAACTAGACCCCCTGCGCGGTGGTGCGCAAGTATCCTCATGACACGCAGGTCTCGGCGCATAGCTCCAACCGCCCTAGCCTCTGTGGCGTAACTCACAAGCATGGTCAAACCAATACATGCACGACCCTATTTCTTTTTCCATATTTTGAATTTCTGATCATGAAGAACAATAGGAACGCAAGTTTCCAAACCTCCTAGGCACCATCATGAAAGTCCCTTATCAGCGTGCAGGTCACTTGCGCGACCCAACCAATACTTGCGCGACCCTTATACCTTTTCCATTTTTCCATGTTCTAATCTGGAAAAAAACTAGGCACGCAAGTTCTCTCTCCTTCAAGTACACAACACGCAGGTCTGTTTGCCAAAATAACTTTTCTCCATTTGTTGATTTTCAGGCCCAAAAATTTGGCAAACACTCAAAAATGGTGCCACCTTCAACACTGTAATATGCTTGACCTGTATGAGCACTTTACTGGCACACATTATGAACTTTGTTTGAGGATTGACAACAAACAGAAACCATACTCCAATGCATGCATAGATGACCATGGTTCCAAAAATATCCCCCTTTGGGTTTGTTGGAAATCAGAAAATAAATTCAATAGATCCCCATCCACATGAAAAACAAAAAATGAAAGAATCAACTCAGCCAACACTCTAAGTCTACATGAGCAATGCTCGGTATAGAAAAAAGGAGAGGAAGCTTGAATTGGGTTCCAGTGTTTTGGAATTCTCAATGATTCCCAAGAAGCATTACATGAACGATGTATTCCTTCTCATCCTCTTCATCCTATTGCTGACACTAAATTCGCATCATGTCACAGGAGCATTACATGCCTGAATTTATTCCTTTCTCCCCCATTGACAACAAACCCAAAGACCGGTAATTTGTTCAATGTTCATCTCAAACCATACCCCCCTTGATAGTAGCTCCCCCATAAACCTGCATCACATCTATAAAAAGATAAAAAAAGTTATCATAATCAGGGAGAGGGGTATTGTGAAATATCCTTATGCACTGGGAGGTGGCTGAATACCGAGGTTCAACTGATGCTTCTCAAACACAGTCGCTGGCAGTGGCTTGGTCCGGATATCAACCACTTTCTCATCAGTTCCCACATAATCCATTGTAATCACCCCTTGCTCAACTTTTTCTTTGATAAAGTGATACCTGATTTCAATATGTTTTGTACGAGAATGCTGAACATGATTCTTCGTGAGATCAATTTCACTCTTGTTATCAGAGTAAATTACCATTGGTTGATTCAACTCATCACCAATATATGTTAGTTGTTGCTTCATCCATAGCAGTTGAGTGCATGCCTTTGTGACAGATATATACTCAGCTTCAGTAGTACTAGGAGAAGTACTTTCTTGTTTCTTGCTCAACCAACCGACACATTCCTGCCTAATATAGAAGGCTTCACCACTAGTGGACTTTCTGTCTACTACATCACCAGCCTAGTCCGCATCAAAAACGCTGATAATTCACTGTTCCTTCCTACAGCAAAATATAACCCAAAGTTATGTGTACCTTGAATGTACCTCATGATTCTTTTTACTACCGCCATATGTTCCTCCTTTGGATTACTCTAAAAGCGGGCCGCAAGACATGTGGCAATGACAATATCTGTCTGTGTCACTGTCAGGTACAGTAGGCTCCCAATGATCCTCCTGTACATGGTGGGATCAACAGAGGCCCCATCCTCATGCTTTTCCAAGTTTAGTTCCAACTGCAATCAGAGTTGACATTGGTTTGGAGTCTTGCATATTAAACATATTCAACAGATCTCTTGCATACTTTTCCTGAGAAATGAAGGTGTAATACTTCTTTTGAATCACCTATAACCCCAAGAAATATTTGATCTCCCCAATCATAGACATTTCAAATTCCAATTTTATATGAGTGGAAAATTCATCCACTGATTTCTTCCTGATGCCACCAAATATGATATCATAAATGTAGACTAGAACCATTAATTGATCTTTTGGAGAATTCTTCACATATAGATTTTGATCCACTCCTCTTTTGAAATCCAGATTCTTGAGATACGAGTCCAGGCGGGAATACCATGCTCATGGTGCCTGCTTCAAACCATATAGGACTTTCTTCAGTTTGGAGACCTTTGTCTCATCATTACCAAGAACAAAACCCACTGGTTGTTCAATGTAGACTTCTTCTTCGAGTACACCATTCAAGAATGATGTCTTTACATCCATTTAATATACTTTATATCCTATTTGGAGTGCCATGGCAAAGAAAAGTCTAATTGACTCCAGTCTAGCCACTGGAGCAAAGGTTTCTTCGACATCAACACCTTCAATCTGGGAATACCCCTTACATATCAGTCGAGCCTTGTTTCTGATAACACATACATTCTCATCAAACATGTTCTTGAAGATCCATTTTTTACCAATCACATTGTGAACTTCGTGTCTCTAGACATGATCCCATGTCTGATTCTTATCAATCTAATCTAGCTCTTCATTCATGGCCTTCACCCAAGATTCATCCTTTGCAGCTTCTTCGAATGAGGATGGTTCCACAACTAACAGAAATGCATATTGCGTGTTATTCCTCATCCTCCTTGTTTGTGTGGGTGCACTCCTATCCACAATTATGTTAAACGGATCAATCTCAGCTCTACGGTTTCCCCTATGTGGTTCAGTTGCATTCTCTCCAACCATAATTTCTTCTTCAGATTCTTCTTCTAAGTCAACATCATGATGTGACTGCTGAGTGTTTTGTACATCTTCCTCTATTTCTGTATTTTTATTTTCTCCATGTTCACTTTCTTCCTCACTTTTGATCACATCAGCATATGATGTCTTTAAAGCATTTGTGGTTTTCTCTTCAATTATCTTAACATCACTGCTTACTACAATCCTTCCTCCTCACTTGTTGAAACACGTATAGGCTTTGCTGTTCATTGGATACCCAAGAAAAATTCCTTCATCAGCATTGTCACAAAAGTTCCCTTGATTTCCTTCTTTATTCTGAATGAAACATTTACTTCCGAAAACATGAAATTATTTCAACGAAGGATTCCTTCCATGAAAAAATTCATATGGTGTCTTCGTTTCTCCCATATAATGCCCTGTTCGATTCTGAATGTGCACTGCAGCTTCAAAAGCTTCCTTCCAGTAATGGCGAGAGATACCACTCTCAATCAGCATAGTCCTGACCATGTTGTTGACCTGTCGATTCCAGCGCTCAACAACTCCATTTTTCTATGGAGTTCTCACAAAAGCTACCTCATGTTGTATTCAATGTTTTTCTAGGTAATTCTCAAACTCAATGGACATGTATTACCCCCCATTATCAGATCGAAAAACTTTGATTGTTCATCCAGTATCATTCTCGGAAATTCGCCGATATGTTTTCATGTAGTCAAGCACTTGTCTTTTTCTGTGAATGACCATAACACATGACATTCTACTGTTATCATCAATGAAAAGAACAAAGTACCTTTCTTCATGAGTTCTGGAAACATTTATCAGCCCGCATGCTTCTATATGAATTAGATCAAGAAGATGAGATGCCCTTTTCTTATTTGGCCGATATGAACTGTAGACCATCTTTCCACAAATGCAAGCATCACAAGATTTTTCATGTTCACTCTTCAGGTTTGGAATGTCCATGAAAATCCTCAATTTTGATATTTTCTCCATGTCTTGCTGATAGATGTGACCCAATCTCCTATGCCACAAATTGTTTTCTTCTTCAACAGTCATGTAACAAATATTTTCTTTACTATCAACCTAATATAGGTTTCCTTCTATTCTGTATCCTTTCATAAGTGAATTTCCTGTCTTCCCCTTAATAGTGCAACCTTTCTGATTAAAAGTAACAATAAGTCCTGAGTCACAGAGTTGACTCATGATGAGTAGATTATGACATATTCCATCTATGTAAAGGACTTCAGTCTTCTTTAGCTCTCCATTTTCTAATTCATCACTTCCACTACCTTTGATTTTCAGAGCTCCATCATTACCAAATTGAACTGTTCCATCAACCTTCCTTTTGATATCTGTTAACATGCCAACATTACCTATCATATGAGATGAACAACTGCTATCTAGAATCTAAGAACTGTTGCTTTTTGTAGATTTGAGGGCCACCTCTACAAGGTTAGATTTCTCAATTTTCTTGCTTTACTTCCATGAGACATTGGAATGAGTATAGAGCACTGATGGACTTTCAATTATCTCATCTGTGAACATTGGTTCTTCATAGTTGGAGTCTTCTTCGAGAGGAGAAAACCTGTTCGAAAGAGAAACACTATCTAGTCGATCAGATTTTAGTTGTCTTGAATTCTAGTATGAGGTGTCCATGTCCCTTCTCTGCCTACAATTAACATCCTTATGACCAAAGTTAGAGTAAAGAAAACAGTATCCATAGAAACTATTTCTTATATAAGATGGAGGATATGAAGTCAGTCTCCTCTGTTGATGTCCCAGATCTTCCTAATTTAGATAGATCCTTGCCTCTTCGCAATATGACATGGTATGGCCCAGATAGCCACAGAACTGACACTTCATAAGAGGAAATGTATTCTCACTTGAGTTTCTCCTAATACTTTCTTTCTTGGGAGAATAGATGGACTACCTATAATATCTGAATGTTTTAGGATAATTTTCAGTTCTCCTTTTAGTTTGGATTGAGGGTTTCTTTTTCAGCACTTCAGGAAACGTTTCAACATGTCCAACTTCAATATTGTCTTTCTTTTAGCTCTTTTTACTTCCACCCGTTGATATCTCATCTTCACATCCAATTCCACTCTTTCCCATGAATGCGGGTATTTGATCGGTTAAGATATTTCCTACCCCTTCTGAACCACTCTTGGCTCTTTCCAGTTATTCTGCATCTGAGAATATTCCTAACTGTATTTTCTTCCTTGATTCTTTTGAAATTGATTTAGTCTCAAGTTTACTCCTAAGAGTAACTACTTACTCCTCAATACCCTCAACAGTATTAGATTTTTCTTCTAGTCTAGAGGTGAGTTCATTGATGACCTTTGCCTGCTCTTCAATTCTCAGCTTCGGATCCACTACATCATCATTTCTTTCAAGAATTTTAGACTGTACTTTCACAAATTCTTCCATTAGTTAAATTTCAGCTTCATGTTGATCAACATATTTAGTTGATTCTTCTACCATTGATTTCCACTTATTTCAACTCATACATTTAATCTTAAGCCTTCTAAAAACATCCTTAAGTTGCAACTCAGGATTATCACTAGTTTTTAACTGATCTTCTCCACCAGTATCTTCTGATTTTTCAACAGTGGCCATCGTGGAAGCATGTTTCCCAGTTTTAAATTCTGGTTCTTCTTCGTCATAGAATTCATTATCATATTCTTCCTCTTCACCGAAAAAAATCTTCTTTAGAACATTCTTTCTAGATTTGAAGTCTCCTTTCTTGAAAAACCTTTTCTAATGCTTCTCAATGTTTTCAGCATCGCTATCATCATCATCGATCTTTCTTAACACTGAGAAGCAATGTACTCGACTTTGCCACAACAAAATCAAGCTAGTGGTAACTTCCCTTTGAATTTTCCTTTTCCCTTCTGGAACTTCTTGGAAATGAGAGAGAGAATTTATTTTTCCTCATCGTCTTCACCACTACTATATTTTGAGATTTTCAGTTTCTCCATGGATTTGAACAGCATTTCCTTGCTTACTCGTGTAATCACATATTCTAGTTTGACTCTCATTTCATATGCCACCAAGCTGCTCAACATATCATCCAAAGAAAGCTTGGAAAGATATCTTTCCTCTAGGGCTGACACCTTTTCGTTGTACAGGGGTGGTAGTGTTCTCAGTATTTTCTTCACAATTTCAATGTCTCTGATTTCTTATCCTAGGCCCAGAATTGCTCCAACCACTTCAGTAATTCGATTGAAGAAGGAGTTTTCATCCTCATCAGGATGCATCTTCAGATCATCAAACCTATTGTGTAACACTTGAAGTTTTGCCTCCATCACTTTGTTATCTCCTTCATAAATATTTTCAAGTTTATCCCACATGGACTTTGCTGAGGTACAACTCATCACTTTTAGATAAATCTGATTAGAAAGTGCTGCGGTGAGATCATTCTGTGCTTTAGAATCTTCATCAAGAATTTTTCTATCTATATCAGTCATAGCCAGCCCTGTTGGATCAGAAACATTAATACCTTTCATAGTGGAAAATAGAAATTCCATTCCAAGGGATATTAGATGAGATCTCATTCTTTTCTTCCAGATCTGGAAATTACTTCAATCGATGAGGGGGACTCCCCTGACATTGACTGAATTCTCCATGACGACAAAGGAAGGATTCAACACCAGCAACCTTTACCCTCTGATACTACTTGTAGGACCCCGGGACACCCTGAGAGGGGAGGGGTGAATCAGGGTGTCAACTTTTTCATTTAAAGTGATGGATCTTGTTCCCACGTTGGTAGGAACTTGTTAAACTTGTATGATGGATATGAATAGAAATAAAACATTCACATGCAGAGAGACGACACTTCACTTTTTACTTGGTTCACAACTAAGGGCTACATCCCAGGAGCATACCCTGATAGGTTTTCGATCGTACCAAATTCCACTAAACTTCACTAGCTGTAGATTACAAACGTTCGAGCACAATCACTCTGTCCCATGCTCACTGCCTTTACAAACATTCAGGGATAGCTCACTACTTCCCTTGGGTCACTCCCATTGACTCCCCCTATCCCACTGCCCTTGGTGAAGTCACACTCAATTTATAGACTTGAAGGTCTCTTCATCATCGCTAAAGAATACATATTCTATTGCGTGTAGATGCTCTATTGAAGTCCAACTCTCTTCTGTAGTCAAATCTCACTTCCCATCAAGGGTACCAGGCAATCTCCCAACATTCACACAGCTCAAAAACACGGGCACACTTCTTTACTGCCTGGCGCACAGGTCTCCTGCATGGAAACAAATCGGCGTGCAAGTTCAAACTGGTGCACAGGTACCAACCAACCACCTGCACGACACCACCTACTTCAAATTCAATCCTGCGCAACTCAATTCCGTTCTCACCCAAACCGCCTTGGGCGCACAACCTCTACCTGCGCGGCCCAACTACCACTTGAACGACTCAACTACTTGCGTGATGAGAGCTCGAAAAATGTATATGTCTTGAACTTCGTTGCAAATGAGGAGGGGTGGTTCTCTATTTATAGGAAAACTGGACCCCTGCGTGGTGGCGTGCAAGTATCCTCACGACGCACAGGTCTCGGCGCACACCTCCAACTGCCCTAGCCTCTGTCGCGCAACTCACTTGTGCAACCAAACCAATACTTGCGCGACCCTCTTTCCATTGACATATTTTTAAGTTCTGATCATGAAGAACAATAGGCGCGCAAGTTTCCAAACCTCCTAGGAACCAACATGAATGTCCCTTCTCAGCGCGCATGTCACTCGCGCGACCCAACCAATACTTGCGTGATACTTATCCGTTTTCCATTTTTCCATGTTCTAATCTTGAAAAACACTAGGCACGCAAGTTATCTCTCCTTCAAGTACACGACGCACATGTCTCTTTACCAAAGTCACTTTTCTCCATTTGTTGATTTTCAGGACCAAAAATTTGGCAAACACTTGAAAATGGTTCCAACTTCAATACTGTAATATGTTTGACCTGTATGAGCACATTGTTGGCACACATTTTTAACTTCCTCTGAGGATTGACAACAAACACAAACCATACTCCAATTCATGCATAAATGACCATGGGTCCAACACCCCCAACCCCATAGACACCCCCACCCCCTTGGACACCACCACCCCCTTGGATAGCCCCCACCCCTCTAGACAGCCCCCCACCCCCTGGACAGCCCCACCCCTCTAGACAGCCTCCACCCCCTTGGACACCCCACCCCTCCTAATAACCCTATAACACATTGATTACTATTAAACCGTCAATTTAAAAATGACCAAACATCACTAATAATAGAGGGAATGAAGGAGAATAAGAAGTGGAAAAAGAAGAAAAAAAGAAAAAAATAATAAAGGAAGAAGAACATGGAATAAATAACTTATTTAAGGAAATTCCATGGAATCCAAGAAAACCATGGGGCCTCCAATGGTTGAAAGAATATTGGAGTAAACAACTCTAATAAATTATAGCCAAATATCCATGAAACAATACAAAACGTCATGTCATAATATCACAAACCACGATGCAATATTCAATCCCAACTCACACTTATCCACCACCCCATGGACACCACCCCCACCCCCTTGGACACCCCCTAGACATCACCACCACTTTGGACAGCCCCCACCCCTCTGGACACCCCCACCCCTACAAACCCCGCACACCTCTAGACAACCCCACACATCCTTGGACACCCCCACCCCTCCTGGACACCACCCCCACCTTCTACCCCCTTGGACACCCCCCAGACACCCCCAACCCTCTAGACAGCCCCCAAACCCTCTCGACATCCTCCCCACCCCCTGGACACCACCCCCACCCCCTTTGACATACCCCACACCCCCTTGGACACCCCCAACCCCCTTGGACAACCCCCACACCCCCCTGGACACCACCCCCACCCCCTTTGACACCCCTGGACACCCCCACCCAACTGGACGCCCACACAACCCCCCTAGACACCCCCACACCCCTGGACTGCCCCACCCCCTGGACACCACCCCACACCCTTCGACATCCCCCGCACCCCCCTGGACACCCCAACCCCTTGGACAGCCCCCACACCCCCTGGACCCCACCCCCACCCCCTTTGACACCCCCTGGACACCCCCACCCAACTGGACAGCCCACCCAACCCCCCTAGACACCCCCACACCCCTGGACTTACCCCCACCCCCTGAACACCACCCCCACCCCCATTGAAATCCCCGACCCCCCCTGGAAAACACCCCCACCCCCTTTGACACCCCTGGACACCCCCACCCAACTGGACAGCCCACCCACCCCCCCTGGACACCCCCACCCACTTGCACAACCCCCCACCCCCTTGGAAACCCCCTGTATGCGAACACACACATGATAGAACACACAAAAATCATAAACCTGCATGAATTCACTTCCATAGGTTTATTTTACTAGAAATGAATTTAGAATGGTATAGATGAACACTATGATACTAACCATGATTGAAAGAACAAAGAAAAATAACATCTCAACAAATTAGTTTAAGGCAACGCGGGAAAAAAACTGAAAAGGAGTCGTGTGAGGCTTACTTGAGTGATGTGAGTTGATATGATAGATCTAATAATAATAAATATGAAGAATAATGTTGGAAAAATGAGGCTAGAGGGAACTACTTTGACGAATCGATCCTAGCTTTTCCATGCGAGAGAGACGAGTCGCAGGTCGCCCGATCGAAGAAAACACAGAATGACTGAATACAGGGTGTGATAAATCATTTAAAAGATTTATCACGTCGGTTATTTAATAAACTCCATGATAAACTATTTTTTTTATGTTTATAATGTTGGTTATTTAATAACCGATGTAGAAAACTATTTATCACGTCGGTTATTTCATAACTGATGTGATATATGTCTCTTTCTACTGACATGATAAATTCCCGAGATTGGCTTTATCACGCCAGGTTTTTTTTTATAATTTATGTGGTAAAGCACTGAGCTTTCCTTTATCACATCAGCTATAAAATAATCGACAAGATAAAGCGTGCCAGATTCGATTTTCACGTCAGTTATATAATAATCGACGTCAAAAAATAATCTCCATATATTTTACGTTGGTTATAAAATAACCGACGTAAAATATTGATCCGGATCGATATATCACATCGGTTATAAGATAACTGACATGATATATTGATCATTACAACTTTTCACGACGGTTATATAGAATCGACGTGAAAAATGCCAATGTGTTAAATGTTTTTCCACTAGTGTGATTAATTCATGTTTTACATGGAAGGTAATAAAGATAGGTTTAATGAAAAATGTGATATATATTAAATAAAACTTTTTCTAAAATTTTAATATATCATTTAAAATTTTCTCTATCAACTTTTCAAGAAAATGCAAACAACGTTCATGAATACGTACGACCTACCGTTTCCATGACAGATGTATTTCATTTCATATCTCTAAATTTTATAGATTTAAATAAATAAATATATACTAGATATATATTTTATATATAACATGGTTAACATTATGGAGATTATGTAACCATGATCAAAGTAATATAACCAAAAATAACAAATCAAAACATACAAGAAAAACAAAGTAGTTATTACCTGAAACGTGATATTAACAAAGAATTATTGATAAAAAGGTAATAAAAGGTCATAAGTAAATAATATATGTCATTATAAATATTATTATGGTTATTTAATATATTTATAATTAACTTATATTTATTATATAGAAGGTTAAAAAATTTATGAAGGATTTCAAGACTTATGCTAAGGGATATCCATCTCGCTTTTATTTTCTATGAGAAACAAGCCATATTCACCACTTATTTTTTATGAGGTGTATATAATTACCATGATTTTATTTTATTATGATGATTACTAAAATTATAGGAATTAACATATTAATTTTAGGATCTCCATTTCATGGTTTTTATAGTTCAAAAGTTACCAAAGTAGTAAGGGATTTATGTCTCACTTTTATTTTCTATGAGACACAAGAAATATTCAAAACATGTTTATTTTATGTGGTGTATATACTAAAAATGAATTTATTTTATGATTATTATTCTTAAAATTATGGTTATTTACATATCCATTTTAGTATCTCTCTTTCATGGGGTTTATAGCTAAAATATTTCCACAGTTGTAAGGGCTTTCCATCTCTCTTTTATTTTATGCGAGACAAAAGCCATATTCACCATGTGTTTATTTTATGTGGTGTATATAACAAACATGAATTTTTTTATGATTTTTATCTTTAAAATTATAGGTATTTACATATAAATTTTATGATATCTCTTTCACTAGTTTACGATTCAATAATTACCAAAGCAGTTAGGGATTTCCATATCACATTTTACTTCTATGAGGAATATTCCATATTCACCACTTATTTATTTTATGTGGTGTATATAATGCCAATGAATTTATTTTATGATACTTATTGTGAAAATTATTTGGATTTATATATTCATTCGAGGATCTCTATTTCATGGGGTATACGGTTCAAAAGTTACCAATGTAGTAAGAGATTGGTTTTCTTAATTTTCCTTATTTGAGACATATGTTATGTTATGAACCTATATTATTTTATGAGTTGTATATAAATACCCTTTTACATATAATACCACGAATATATTTATTCTAATTATATTATAAGTTTCATTTAACTTTACTCTTTCATGGGGATTGATATTTAGTCTTACAAAAGTGGTAAAAGTTTTATGTTATAATCTCATCGTTTATCGAGATTGCCCATGATTATGATTCCAATGATGAAATAATAGGGTATATATCTCAATAAGATCATATATTTTATTTTAATATGGTTATTTATGGATAATACATTCTCCCCTCATTTTACTCTCTTTATGTACTCAAGAGTTAAAAATAATATTTTTAATAAAAATCATCTTTATTTCTCTCTTCGATTGGATTCCCTTTTTCCCTCCAAAACTACATTTTCATTTTTTTCAAAAATGGTTTTAAAATTAGTAAAATGATTTATTAAAGACATTTTAACTATGTTTTACTTCTTATATTTTTTAAAAGGAATCTTCATGTCATATTTAAAAAAATTCCCATTTGGATTTTACTGAAAATATTAAAGGAATCATTATTATAATGTGTATGACCTAAATAAAATTTCATGCCATCATGAACGTTATTTTTTTGATAATTAATTTATAGGTTTTAAAGGTTATTTCAAAATAAAAGTATTTTAAAAAATTTTTATGTTTTAATCTTTTTTAAAGAAGAAAATAATGTTTACTCAAAAAAGGTTTTAACTTTTTTAAATAACCTTTTTAAGTTTCCAAGTTTAGGAAAAAAACGAATTTTAAATTTTTTTTATTTTTTAAAAATATTTTTTCAAAGAGGAATGACTATTTTTTTCAAGAAATGTTCCAAGTGATCTTTCAAAAAAAATTCCATCTAAGAAGTCATCCTTTGATGTTACTTATTCTTTAATCGGGATAAGAATGAATGATTCTATCCTTATTCTTTCTCTCGATGGTTAATGTTTATGTCGATGAAATTTTTATGAATCCCATTTATTTTTCATGGGTTATTCCATGGTAAATTTATGAAATGTTTATGAAACCCCTTTTTTTCATGGGTTATGATATGATTAATATTTTATGATATTGTGGCACAGATATGTTTGATTTTCATTATGTGATAGTTGTTATGTTATAACCAAGGAAAATGGTTACGTTATAACGAATACGGGTGTGATCTATATATCCCTCCAATACATTGGTTAATGCTTTATATCTAATTAGATAATTATAGGAAACCCGTTTATGGGATTTATCCATAATGGGAAACATATGTGTCATGATCCACTATGGGAAATAGGTGTGTCCTGATCGACTATGGGAAATAGGTGTTTCCTAATCCATAATGGGAAACATGTGAAGAATCATGATCCACTATGTTTATGATATTGGTAGTTAAACTTGACATATGAAATGGTTTTCAATATTTATTATGTAGACACACGTTTATGACATGAATTTATGGTTAATGATTTATTTTTGATGATTTATCACTCTTATGGGCCATGTTTTAAAAAATTGTAAGGATTTATACAATGAATCATGTTTATAATCTATGAAATGTGGGATATGAACTTTGTATGTTATATTTATGATAAAATACCATTATGATTATCTTAGGATTTCATATGATCATGGATTTATATCTTTTATATTCACCCTTAATGAGTATTTGAGCTCACCCTTTCTTATGTTTCCTTCCCAAGGTTTTGAAGAAATATTTTGGTAGGGTATGCCTAAGATGAGTACTATGTGAGAAGACATTTGTGGGAGATGTTGAAGATATTTAATGAAATAAGAAGATTGGGTTTCTATTCTCTGACAATACTAATCTATTATGGTCTTCAGGTGTGTTTTTATGAAATGTATCGAATATTAATCTAAAAATATGTGATATTTGTGTATAAAAATCTGCGGTCATTATAATCTATATGTGGATCTCTTAACTCTCCCAATAATTAGAGAAAAAATAATCCCTGGGGAAATCTAGATGACGTAATCACTTCCACATACCCTCGACTTTCAACCTCAAAACTACTTCAGAGGGTTCACTTTCTACCAAAGGCTACTTTACTGGGATCATTAATCTTATAGATTCTCCCATCCCTGAAGCTTCTACCTATTCAAGACCAAGAATTTAGAAGATCTATTGGATTCTCTACCTACTGGTCCAACTTTTCCTCGATGGCATTCCATGCTTTTTTCTCTCCCCCGATTCGATGGTTGTGGGCCCCCTTCCTCATCTGAGCATGTCACTAATATCGTCATCATGTCCGTTGAATACACACCCTCCTAGATCATCTCATATTCATGGATATGACAATAAGCGGAAGTAGGTATAAGTGGATCATTTCACCCCTCCCACCCTCATGTGCAAGTATACATCATATCATCTGAAGGAACTAGGGGTGGAAATCTCCTTGTAACCCATGTATAAACCTTCAGGGTGAGCCTCCAGAGGAACTATAATTTTCATTATAAACTGTGTGGGGTATATGGATAATAAATAACTTTAAAGTACACCCTAGCCACCATTACCCCACCACAAAAGGACAAGAGTTATGACCATTGATCTATGGTTACAATTTCATAATTAGTATTCATTCGCATGAGAAGATGAAATGGATGGAAAATGAAGCCATACTTCAACCCCATCCTCACCAAAACATCAACTGAACCAATTTTAAGAGGCTGACTCCTAATAATGTTGAGGATCGACATTTGGGAATTTGTAATAGGAGGGTATATTGGGTTTAGATATTCATAGACCCCCATGTGTGTGGAAACCTAACCATATATGAAATAGAAGTCCCCACACACATGAAAGGGAGTCTTTTACTAACTGTTGCGACATAGAAACTTATATAACTTCTCCAACACTGGGACTAAAACGTTGATGCACTATCACATAACTATTATTACCTCTATAATGAGGGTGCTTGTACACACCCCTATGTGATAATCATGAATTGAGAGCATCCACCTTTAGATCAGTGTAACAATAATTCCTTACAACATGACTATGTAAGCCTGATGCTCCACACTGTAGCCCCATCGTTTCTACTAGCTCACCTCCAGGATCCTCCAGTATGAATACTCTTTTCCTTGTATTGAAACCTTTAATAATTGGCGTGAACTTCTAGGTATCTTTATTATGGACTCATTCAAGAAATAGAAAAACCATTATTTTAAAGTTATATCCTTCATCCCTAGTTTATGCTCACTCTCCCCCTTTACCAAGCATAGTAGAACCCTCTAAATTGCTAAAATCCACTCATGGTTATCCTAAATTTCCCTAACTGGGAGAAACTCATCACATATCTTCCCATAGATGGGGATCCATGAGATATAGTAGAGGTCCCAAGAACCAGTGTAGACCTCCCCATGATGTAGGTGATACGTATTGATCCCTGATGACCACTTGATCAATAGTTTTGGTATGATTCCATAGTGATGGAAAACATGAAACTATGAGGACCATGCTACCTCATAAATTCTGAACTAGTTTAGTTCCACCTCAAATTCATGACAGGACTAGAATACTCAGAATAGTCAAGACAACTCATTTATAAATTTTCCACCCCAGTGCCAGTCCCATTCCTTTTTTCCATCCCTAGGGATGGCCCTTCAAACCAACCTTAGGAATGCTCTCATATTGAGGGGGGTGGTCTCTTCCTCCAATGTATCCATGTTGATGTTTTTCACAAGGTTATTCAAGTGTTGAGTGGTGAGAGATTCATGGTACTTCATAATGTGACCTCTGATATCCCTTTCCATTTGTACTACCCAGGAATGATCTTAAACCAATAAGCGAGTTCATCTTAATTGGAACTGGGGATGAACACATCATTCCTTAGCCTAAAACTATACAGTGTAAGCCTCTTTCATAGAGGGTATTCTATCTACACATTTGTGAATATTTTAGTGATAGTTTCATGATTTGACATCGCTCTCAGTCTCTACCCAATCATGAGGTTATCAACCATATCCTTTCATTGAATCACACTAAAATATACACCTTCATTGGCCATTAGTCTTGAATTTAAAACTTTATAATTTGGTTCATAGAGGTCAGTTAAAAACGTTCAGTTCATAGAGTTCAGTTCAAAAAATTTTATAGGCACATGAAATTATATTCATAGAAGTAAAGTTCAATTAAGAGGAACATTTCATGAGTGATGAGGTTGAAAATCAAAAAAGATCACAAAATTATTGAGTTTTATGAAAATAGGGCACTAGAATGTCTTTCATGAAGAGATCGTGGTCCCATTAGGGACCCCTCCCCTATTTATAGGCATAGGTTCAGACTGAGTTTCGTGAAAAAATATTTCAAATTTCCAATTGTTGGTAGTATTCCGTCAGAATCAGACCCTCCTCTCCCTAATTAAATCTTATTATGAGGGGGGTCATTTGTTGACACTGAAATGCATGTGTTGTGAGAGAGGTCGAGGAAGGAATGGCTAGTTTAAAGTAAATATTGACAAAAAAATATCCAAAATGAACCTAAGGGGATATTTTCACAAAGGTAAATTTTTTTAATAACTAGCATGTACTCATGAAGGTGATCCAATCCATGTAGATTTAGATTTAGTAACCTTAGTGCAATGTATCTCTAGTTTGTGGAAGTATCTGGTTTATGTGGAGGTTGAGGCGGTAACCTCTGTGCAATGTATTTTCATTCATGGAACACCCATGATGTCAAAAATGTCATAATATTTCACACATGACCCAATATTTTGTGAAATTGATTCCCTCACCTCTGCTGGGGCTATAAATACCTCCCCATGCCTGAATTTTAAGGGGACACAACCTTTGGAATTCCTTCCAAAGTGATGAATTCACATAACTCTAAAATTCACAAGATAAAGATAAAATATATTTCCCAATGTATTTATATTTCAAGAAACCAACTCTCATGTGTTTTTGAGAGCATCAAACCATGGTAGAGATGCCTTTTGTGAAGTTCTATTGCCTTTGCATAAGAAGAAATCCCTTTATCGGTCTTGGGGTTTAAGAGATAATAATCCTTAAAAAAACCATCCTCATGAGAACCAATACTTTACTCTGAGGTAGGCCACCATGTTTTCTTAAAATATGCACTTCCATGATACCCTTTTCCTTTTTGAAGACCTCAACTTTCATGAAACCCTAATATTCAAAAAATCAATTCACCATGCCTCTCTATGATGCCTCCTTTCACCTAACACCATTTAATGAAAGTTGAGATCCTAGGTCCCTTTTACCCATCCAAAATTGGTTCATCCACACCCCAAATTATTATGTGATTGGTATTACCAAACTTCATATCCACCCTCTACATTTCAAACATAGCCTAGACCATTACCTTACCTTTTTCTCCTAATCATAAAAACCCTAATGCCTTTCAGTCCTAAGAATAAGAACCGTATCATCAAGACTTCTAATTTTTACTCTTCTGTGATAGTTTTTAAACTATGACCTTCCCAATGGTGCATGCTTAGTTGAAAAATAAGTTCCAATGTTTTCATTATCTTGATAAACTACCAACCCTTCCTAGTTGAGAGGCCTTAAGCTAAATCTTCCTCTTATACTTCACAATTTTCTACCTATATGTAGATCATGAAAATTTATGAATTGCATGATGTAAAACTTCCTAGCCCAATGTTCTAGTCATACATTGTTAAACTAAATGACAAAATTCTTAGCACATTATGTAAAAATACAGCCTTACCTAGTAAATCTAGCATAGGATGCCCCATGTATGACTTGAATGGGATGATCTTACACCTCCAACCTTGTGTCATAAACACTAGATGCCTAATGTATGATCATCATGATATGAAACCTAACTCCACACATGGAAAGAAACCCCAACACCTAGGAAACTTATATGAGTAATCCACACACCATCCCTCATTGATGCTTCTTCTATGACACAAGCATCCTTATCGTAAGATGTTAAACTAGATGGACCAGTCCAATCACACCCAAAACTGCAACATTGAGATACATGGATTTTGATCCTTGTTTCCCCATAGGGTACACAGGAAAACTACATGAGGTTCAATTCTGACATCTAGATACTCACGGGGTACCTCCATAAGGTTCTATCCTGACACCCCAACATCACCACCAAATCCCAAATGAGAAATATTTCCCCATCGAGGATACACTTTACAAAACCCCAAAGTGAGAAATAATTCCCCAATAGGGAAACATGTAACACCCCAAGAATTTACCATAAATATATTTTAGAATAAATTTAATTTATTTGATATCTTACGATGCCTGCAACATCGAGTTTAAACAAAATATGATACTCTATTAAATTATTATTTAAACATGACTATTATAACCTAGCTGTTAAATTAGAGGATATAAATAAAAATAAATAAATTATGAAAAATACATAGTTTACACACATACATTTTTTATCTATTAATAAGAAATAAAAATAATAATTATTCGAAAGAAAAATAAATGTTTTATGAAAACTATATTTTTTCTAAAAGAAAGTTTTGGTAGTGATTTATACACATAATATAAAATTAATTTTTAACAATGGTAGAAAATTTATTTTAAAAAATAAAATTCATTTTGGAAATTATCACCTAAAAATTATCTTAGGGTTGAATATTTGGTATTTTTCTGAAATGTTTCATTTTTCGATGGATAGTGAAAAATATAGAATTTTAATTTAAAATTGATTTTCATTTAAAATTTTTATAAAGATAAATTGTATTTTTAATTGGGTTTTAAGTCCAATTAGTTCAATTATATATATATATATATAAATAAAATTTAAGAAATTTTAATCATTTTCATATTTAATTTTGATATAAAAACTTTGTAAACTTTTGGACATTTTCTCTTAAGAAACCACTTTCTCATCACAACTACAGGATTAATTTTAAATTAAAATTTTTCTCTTATTTGAATGAAATTTAGAAAAATGGATTCCATATTTGGAATAAAATTTATTTATATGATATAATTAGTTAAAATTATATTTTGACCAAAATTAATAGTGAAAATAATAAAAATTATTTACAACGGTTAAAGTAAAAATGGATTTACTACAGGTTAAACCAGAAATATAAGGGTTAAATTGACCTAAAAATTGTCTAAAATATATATTTATGGACATATTTAGACTTTATAATGTCTAATTATAATTAATAATCCATTAATTAACATTGTTTCATTTCAAAAACATGGTTACACCTTTTTATTTTCAAATATTACAAGTGTGCTACTCACCTCACTTATAAAAGGCCACCCACTATTCTCTCTCCTTCACACCTTAAAATCATTTTGTTTCGAAAAATACCTACCAAACTCACATCCCAACATCCATAACCTAATACTAGGAGACATAATTTGTGTATAAATCCAACCTAGGAAGGATTTTGATTCAATCCTAAGGGGGTTACCCATATAAGAGGCAACGTTCTTCAATGAGAGTTTTTATTTTATTTCTTCCTCCATCCCCTTAAATTATTTTTAAACCATGATGATAAAATTATATAAGCATATAAAATATTATTAGATGTTTTTATGTTAATTTCATGACCTAAAAAGATCTTCAATTCCAATAAATGGGTTATGAAATCGTTATTCATGTGTACGGTGGACTACCACCCCATGAACCAATGTCATTTGTTTTTCCCTTACCAACCCTCAAGGTTGGGTATGATGATATATATAAAGTATATATACGATATTTATAAAATAAATATACATATTTATTAATTATATCATATATATACTTTTTAATTTCCATTCTATAGGATATACAATAACGCCACTCGTGTTATGGAAGACTACCGCCAACGAAGAGATGTGATTTATTTTTCAATAACGCTTTACATGGAAGGTAATAAGGATAAATTTAATGAATATATAAGAAAAAAATTATATAATTATAATATAAATTAAATATTTATAATTATTTAAAGATAAAATATCTTTTTATTTCTTACCTTTCCACTCACTTAAAGATGATAACAACATTCATGTACGTGTGGACTACCGCCTTCACAAAGTGATGTGGGTCTCTTCAAATCACCACACCACATAGATGATATATATAAGTATATTTAAAGAAATAATATGAAATTTATTATATTATTATCATTATTTAAATATAAGATATTACTTACCTCCATTCCATAATGACAGTTGAAAAATGGAAAAGTTACCCTTGCGTATATACGACCTACCGTCTCCATGATCGTAATGTTCTTCATTTTTCAAAAATATATTTCATGATTGGTATTAAAAATATAATTGAATTATAAATATGATATTTATTTTATGATTAATATTCTAGATATGACTTAACTATATAATATGTAAAAGAACCAGAACTTTCATGACAAATCTTGAATGGGGAAACAATGTAATTAACACCCAAAATAATGAAAATAATGAATGATCCTTAACTAATGAGCGAAAATATGTTATAAAAGGATAATATATGATATTATAAATGTTAATATATTTTTGGTATAAGTTAATAATATGTTTAAAATAACTATATATGATTTTAAATCAATTTTAAACAAAAGGAAGCAAGAGGTATGGGTCTTCGTCTCCATTTACCTTCATTGAGGCATATTGTAATGTTACAAACCTAATTTATTTTATATGGTGTATATAAAACACCTTGAAATGTAATATCATGATTCATTAATAATTCATGGTATTTTAAGTTTCAATTTGAATTGTTTCATCCAAGAGGATTTTACATGAAAAATACCAAGTGGTAAAAGTTATTGTACAACCTCACCTTCTTTTGTGATTGTTAACTTTCTCTTGAAAAAATAACTTTACTGTAATAATTTTTCATTGTAAAGTAATTTTATATTAAAATTTAATATTATTTTATGATGGATATTATTATTTCTTAACTTTATACCATTTTTAGATGTGGTTTTTACTTTGATATTTTTTTTATTAACTATAGAAATATTAATAAATCAATATCCTTTAATCAATATGGATTTTGATGATAAGGTACATTATTCATGAATTAAATTAATTATTTGATATTTGAGGAATGATTTTTACATGAAGATATGGGTGAGAAACAATTATATATATCCCCTCATTGCTTCGATAGGTCTCATGAGACAAAATAGTTGGCAAAATTAGGTGGGTTTTTACCTAGTAGTTTTAAACTGTCTTGAGGATAGATCTTGATGATAGAGGTATCATGTTCCTAAGACATGATGTCCAATAATTAAAAATTTTATTTATTTATAATTCAGTTATTATTATCTGTGATATTTTCACATTGATATTATCTATTGATGCATTTCATTCTTAGTTTGTTGATAGAATGGCATGTGTCTTTAGTTATTTACATTACCCTATTTATTATGTATTATCTAGGTATGATAGTCATGATATTGATTAAATTGAATTATTTTTTAGTTATTTTCCTTTCCATGTTGAATATTTATTTTCTTATCATGATAGTAAAGTTATTTAAATATAATGTGTATTCAATTATTTACCTTTTTATATTGATTATGCTTATTGATTCATGATAGGTTCCGATATACATAACCCTTACTAACAATGTGAAATCACCCTTAATTTTTTTCTTTACCTAGGATATGAAGAGGAATTTTTTAAATGAATTTTAAAGGATGCAATTTATTTTCTTTTTTTAGGTATTATATTTTATTTTTTATCCCCAATGTAAAATGGGTATAATGTATACACATGGTTATGCAAAACTGAAAATCCTATTGGTCCTTCGAGATTTGACCCACTATATATATTAAAATGTAATAAAGTAATACCTCAACTCTGGGTTACTGGGGTTGGGGTTGTTATAGTTGGTGTGAAAATAAGTTTATAAGAATCCTTGGGAACTATATTAAGAAAAACATAGATTAGATAACATAAACAAATGATTGAATTTGTAGAAAACTACAGAAGAACATCTTGAAGTTTTGATAAGGAATATATTATATAGTATTTACAAAAAATACATCCACATATGGATATAATATGTGGATGTGGTTATGGTATATGGGTACCTAGGGTAATAACTTAAAAAATGGCAGATTGGTCTTGAGCCGATCATCACCTAGTACACAAAAATGGGTCTTACTACACATCTGGTTTGAAACTCCCCGGAGATATACTTAGGATAATTCACATTTTCTTTAAAAACCATTAAAAAAGACTTAAAAATAAATATATCTCTGAAGAAACCAACTTTATAATAATGAGATTGACAATGCATAGATTTTATATTTTTTAAGTGTTACATCATATTTTGAATTATACATTATGAATTAAAATTCATAATTTTGTGAGCTAATCTAATATATGCCATTGTTTAGAAATGAAACATGGAAGGAATATAGGTATTAATACTCATGGAAAATGTAGATATTTACCTACTAAAGAAGTAAATATAGTAGGTATTGCAACTGAGAAAATTATGGTTATATTAGAGTAGCTTAATCATGTTATAAAAAATAACCTTAATTGGATGAAGCAATATATTCCACAACATGATTCTTCTATATTGGATCACTTCGTGTGACATAATACCCCACCATTTTTTTAGGAATATTAATCTAATTTTTTCTGAGAAATAGATTAAGTCTCCGAAGAAGATATTTATGGTCTTGGAATATAATGAAAAGGAATTGGTTTCACTTGTAGTGTATTGAATCAAATTCGATACTGATAAATGGTGTTCATTGATTCTGAATACTAAGGAGGAAGTGGAAATATAACTCATGGATATGAATATTTTAAGGATAAATTGTTCAACAAATATTTCCCTCATGTGCAAGAAACGTAGATGAAGATAAAGTTCCTTAGCTTAAATAAATAGGAAAAAGAAAGCATTGTGAAGTATGAAGTCACCTTTAAAAGATTATATAGGTATGATTCAAATTATATACACAACATAGAGTGAAATATTAACCATTCATTTAAATGGATTAAGCTAAGTCTCTAAAGGCAGGTGGTATCTCAAAATATTTCTCCATATAATGAAATAGTTTTGCATTACCTGAAAACAGATCCATATCTAACATATTCAAGGGAAATCATAACACCATAAAAAAGTGAATATTTTGAAGAAGAGTAAGAGAATGAAAAAATTTCCACCTTGTGAAAACTATGGAAAGAATCACCTTGGGAAATTCTTGAAGGAATTGGGAGTTTGTTATAAGTGAAGAGATAAGAGAAAATAGGATAAATAATGAAAAGGTAAGAAGTAAAACACTAATATTCAATGTTTTAAATATAGGAATATGGGGCACTATGAAAATGAATACCCCAAGAATTAAGGAAATCCACCAAAAAATCTTCCAAGGGGGGAAGGCCAATCTTATATGATCACTATAGTTGAGGTGGATGTACCCAATGATGTGGAAACATGTAATTTAATTCTATATTCAAGTTTAGATAATGCTTTATTTTATTTTAGATCCTTGAAATATTTTATATCTACCAAATTTTCCAGGAAAATTATACATTTAACATTTAATTTAAGATGCGAGTTTTTAGTTAAAACTCCTAGGGGAAGTCTCACTATAATAGAGATTTGTCAGGAAATCCCCATTATGATTCATAAACGTGATTTATTTATTGACCTTATTATCATACTAATGGTTGAATTTGATATAATCATTGGTATGGGGAGAATTTCAAAATACGATGCCAAAATTTATTACAATAAGAAGGAAATTATGATTTGTGAGGAAGATATAGAATTCCTTATCTTTAAATAATAGAATTTATCATCTGAGTAATATATTTATCCACCCCTTATATCTCAATTGAATGATATTATTGGGGAAGAATAGAAAAGAAAATATAGGTTGGAGAATGTAATATTTAAATTGAGTATATTCCTATTGTAAAAGAATTCATTGATGTACTTCCTAAAGAATTACCTGGACATCCCACAGAGTGTGAAGTTGAGTTTTCAATTGATTTAATAGCTGATGAAATATCAAAATCAAAGACTCCCTATAGAATGTACACTATGGAAATAGTGGGGTTGAAGAAACAACTAGAGGATTTGGATGATGAGGTATTTATTCACCCTATTGCTTCACCATGGGGATACCCTATTCTTTTTGTTTAGAAAAAAGATGGATCCATGAGATTGTGCATTGATTGTAGGGAAATAAATGCTATTACGATAAATAACAAGTATTATCTACTTCACATTGATGGCTTATTTGATCAAATTCATTGAGATGAATATTTTTAAATGATTGAACTTCGTTATGGGTATCATCAATTGTGATTAAGGAATACATCCTGAAGACAACATTTCAAATGAGGTATGAACATTATGAGTTTATCGTAATTGCATTTGGATTAACTAATGCACCCTCTATTTTTATGGATCAAATGAATAGAGTATTCAAGGAATATATTGATTATTTTTTTGTGGTATTCATTAATAATATTTTGGCATATTCTAAATTCTATGAGGACCATAAAAATCACATACAGATCATTATAGATACACTTAGAAGGAAAGAGTTATTTGATAAATTTAGCAAGTGTGATTTATGGATTCCAGAATTTTCTTTTCTTGGCCATGTTGTCTCTAAGGATATAATCTTAGTTGATGTTACGAAAAAAGGTAGCCAGATAATGGACTATACCAATGAATATAATTGAGGCACATAGTTTCATTGGTTTGGAAGGTTACTATTAGTGATTCATTCAGAAATTTTCCCAATTTTCTAACCCATTAGAAAAGCTTACACGTAAATGGGTTAAGTTTGTTTGTACAAAATAATGTGAAGAAAGTTCTGATGAACTAAATAGTACATTGGTCAATGCATTGATTTTGAATCTGTCTTCTGGAAATGAAGGGTTTGTGATATATAGTGATGCATCAAACAAAATAATTTGTTATGTCCGGATGAAAAATTATAAAGTTGTTTCATATGCATCAAGGATATTTAAGACTAATGAATAGAACTATCCAACCCATGATCTGGAGTTATAAGTTATAATATTTTCTATGAATATATGGAGACATTATTTCTATGATAAAATATGTGAAATATACATAGACCATAAAAGAATAAAATAAATATTTTCATAGAAATAATTCAATATTATGAAAAGGAGATGACATGAGGTACTAAAGTATTATGATTCATCAATATAATAACATGCAAGGAAAGAAAATAATGAATAAAATTCATTGATTAGGAAAGATCATGGAATTATGATCCAAATGAGGATTAATAAGGATCTTATTGTAATGGTTCATTCCTTACTAGCCTATTACTTAGTTAGTTTTAAGTGTTGGGGTTTTTTAGGAGGCTTTAAGAGGTTACATGGTGGTTGGTGGTGCAACATAGGTGTTTTAGGAAATACATGTCATGTATTGTTTACATGATATGAAATGGAAGTTCATGGTTTGTGAAGCTAGCTGGTTCACAACTTGTAAATCATCTAAGGGGGAGTTGTGAAGAAAATTCACGTCTTGAAAATGAAATTCAAGACATGTAATAAATAAATAATGAGGTGATGATTTTTTCATCAAAAGATGAATATTTTGGGAAAACTGTGCATCACACACCGTGTAAAGTTTTCACAATGTGAAAATAGAGGATTCTGGGTTATTTTATAACCTTCATGGACAAATTTTATTTCATTTTCCCACTCCATCCCTCTATAATTTTGGAATATACCTAGGCACCGTTGGAGGATCTTATATCCCCTTCCTCCCGTTTTGATTCATTGGATCTTGTAGATGCCTATTGGTGATCAATGGAAATCCTTTCCTTATTCTTGGTTAATTTCCTCTTGTTCATCTCTTGGGGATTCACTAAAATGATGTTGTTTTGGTTTGGGTGTGAGTTTGGCTATGATTTTATTATCTTGGAGGGTGGTGTAGTTTTATCCACAGTTTCCCATGTCCAGTTGTGATTTGTGGGTGTTTCATCTTCACCCTACAGTATAGATCATGTTGGCAAAGCTTCATTAAGAAAGGGGACCCCTAATTTCTCTTTATTTTGTATCATGTAGGAGGGTTTTGATTTTTTTTATATATGTTAATGGTTTTGATGGATTAACCAAAGATAAATAATTTTCTAATTGAAATTTAATTGGGAAAAGGGGACCAATTCACATGCTTTTACAAATTTTATATTATTATGATATGGAGGATTTTATGGGCTTGATGACCTACTGAAAATTGTGGCCATTGGGGGATGTGTTTTTACTAGATGATATGTTTTTTGAAGGCTATGTTTGCTATTATTTTTGGGATATCACCCAAAAATTGAAATTGGATAACCACTTATATTTGGATAATGAAATGGTTCCCCTGGATTTATGGCTTGTGTGATACAACCCTAAAATAAATGAAAATGTGATAAAATCCCCTTGGTTAAATCATTAAAATGTTATTTATTATATTCTGATGTGTGGACATGATTGTGGGGTGGTGATTTGTTATTGCAATGTGATGTATGGCTAATGGGTGAGATGTGGTCATGTATTTGGAGTGGTGAGGTGGTGGTTGTTTGGTTATGATATTGGTGCAGTGAGGTGGTTGTTGTATGGCTATACTTTGTGGAGGTGAGGTGGTGGTTATTTTTACTTTCTTTTTCAGTGGTGAGGTGGTGGTTTTTTGGCCTTGATTGTGGGGAGACTAGGTGATGGTATGATGAGGATGATGAGCTACTTGTGATGTGTAGTTTCATTGTTCTAGATGGTTGAGTGGTGATGGAATAAAAATTTATTTAATAATGATTAAAGTGGATGGGTTTTATTTTGGTTAATATGAAAATATTTAAATAAAAAATTAAATTATGGGATGTGTAGTTTAATTTGGTTGATGCCTAATAATGAAATGAATGAGATGAATTGTGAATTGGTTGGAAACATGAAATGTGTCTTGTGGCTTGTGTGGTGTTGTGCATTTAGAGGTGGTAGAAAAATTGGGGATGTTATGAGTTGGTTAATGCTTGGTTGTGAATACATAGGTCGGTCTTGTGTGTGGCTCTATGTATATACTTGAATATTACTTGTAATTATTATACACACCCCAACCACATTGATCACTATGTACTGACACTTTTATATTCACAGGAGAGTGTTTTCCAAATATCCCAATGACGAGGATGGATGGTAGTCTACCCGCTCGTCAACACTCTTTATTCCAGGTGGGTAAATATGAATAGGTTGTGATGGTCAGAGGTCTATTAGTGCACTAGTGATATACCATGTGTTTTTGGGTGAGATGTGATGTGACCATTCTATGGGTTGGTGTCCCAAGTGTTTTCAAGTAAGATATGATATGTTCATGCTATGGGGTGGCTTATGATGGGGGTTATTCTTGGTAGGTGGAGGGCATGAGGTTGTGTCCTTCATATTCACAATACCCTAATACTCTGGTTATACTTATTATTTGACGCCATAGGTGTTTTCAGGTGATATGTGATGAGACCTTACTATGGGTTGGTGGCCCATACGTTTTTAGGTGTGATGTGATGTCACCATGATGTGAGGAAGTGTTATATGTTATTCAAAAGAGATGGGTGCCCCATGACGTATGACATTGGGGTGTGAGGGTGGAAAATCCGTGGGAAAACAATGTGGGGTACCATTTATTGATATGAATCTTATTGTGTTACTATACTTGGTTTTTATTATTTAGTGAGCGTGTCTTGGTGAGTTTGTAATGAATAGTAAACCTATTTAGGTGTTGTTGGTTTTTCTGTTTTCTCACGTGTTCATTAGTATGATTATTTCACATATTTAAAATAGTATTTATTTCTACTAATCATACTTGTATGATCTCCCCATAAATATAAACCAAATTTTTAGGTTTCTAGGAAGATTATGTTGACTTTGTTTGACATTACTAGCTCAGACCTTTGGTTAGCTATTGTGTCGCTTCATTAGATTTTATTTTGGGTATTTATAAATGGATAATTTTATGTATATTATTTTTATTTATACATTAATTATGTGATAGTTTTTTTATATTATATTATGTCATGGATTTTCTTAAAGATGATTCATATTATTACCAAATCCTATATTATTATAGGGGGAAATGCCTCCAATTTCATTAGATTTTTATACCCTCAATGCTAGTCTCCAACTTAGGTCCTTCTGTAGGTGGGAATTGGGGGTCATTATCTCTCTCCCCTTACTGTAGTATCTTTTATGGGGGTGTGGGTCAAGATAGAGTGGTATCAAAGGTGATTGTTGAGGGTTAGGATAGAGTTTAGATTTAGTCACAGTGAGGATTTCATGGGTTGTTATGAAAACTGCACTAGTTGAACTTGGTATGTAACATAAGCTAGGGAGGCCATCTAGGAAATGAGATTTTAGGGCCCCCATGATCTAGTGGATGGACTCTGAGCTTGTTGAACGACCAAGTGAGGTGGTCCTTTTTGCAGGGTAGAGTCCTTCGAGAGATACATGCATCATGTAGACTTGTGTTCTTTTTTTAATTAGGTTTATTTAGGATGGTTAAAATGAATAAAGTGAATTATAATTAATATTAATAAAATTACATGCTACTTAGTGTATGAAATATTTGTTTCCTCTTTCATATATGGAACCAATTCTTCGTATTCATGTGGTTCAAGCTATTTAGTTTCAGTAGGAAAATTTGGTTAATTTCCATAGGGTTGATCTTTCATAGGAGGATGAGTCTTAGCAGAGGGCCTTGAGTGCTTTCCAATGGAGGGCTTTAGGGAAGTATGAGGGTTGTGTTTGAGATATGGAGACAGAGATCCTGATGGAGGATCTCATGACCACTTTCAGTTTGGTCCAGGTGACTATAGAGTACTAGGTCCCCTTTGCAATTAGTCTGATGTGAGGCGCTATGTGTTAGTGGTGGATGCTATATTTGGGAGAGTGGAAGGAGACATATGTTTAATGGGTTTACTTTCAAAAAGTGTTTCGAGAAGAGTTCCTTTCATCAACCATGAAGGAAATAAAGAGGTTGAATATTTATTATATTCAGAAGGAGAGTATGTTAGTGTGGGAGTTGGGAATCAAGTTCAAATACCTTCTGTGTTGTTGCCCATATATTTTTCTAAATGAGGAGTATCATGCGATTAGTCTTGAGGAGGAACTCTATCCTTCTATCTAATATGCAGTTACTTATTTTACATTGTTAATGTATCTAGAATTTTAGAAGAAGGAAGAGATAATAGAGCAGATGAACTTACAAGGAGTTTTATTGTGTGAGGGGAACCGATTGGATTCCTCATGGAGCACAATTTTTAGTGGAAGGTCTCAGGTACCATGGCCTTCAAGGTTTCGACTAGTGAAGAGTTGACCTTAGCAGTTTCCATTTTAGACTTCTGGGTCCAATGGTTTCTATGATTTTAATAGATATATCTAGCTAGTGTATTTTGGTTTTGGGGTTCATGGCTGTCACCAGAACCAATGCCAAGTGGTTCTACGAGATCAGTTTAGTGGAGGTGGATAGTTTCATCACTAGCCTTAGTAGTAGTTTCTAGTGAAACCATTTTAGAAGTAGGGGAAACATGATTATGATTCATCGATGGTAGATGGATTAGGTGGAGGTATACCTCAGGATGTCCCTCATGTTTAGGAACCTCGACCTTAGTATAGTCTTACAGCTGGTCTTCACTAGAGTGGTACATGAGTTAGGCATTGTTAGTTTCACACAATAGAGGAATCAACTATAGAAGGCCCATAGATATTTAAAGGTATGATCGGTTTGTTCAATACCATTGTTTGTTACTTGTTTGATTTAGGAGCCTTGCACTCCTTTGTTTCACCCAATCTAGTTTGTACTCTAGGAATAAATATAAAGAAGCTTCCCATGCCCTAGCTATTGACTACACTAGTTGGAGGCCAGACCAGCTTGTTTAATGTGTTCCAGTGGTATATAATGATAATGGAGCCACATCAGTCTCATAGAAATCTTTTTCATGATATAGATGTAGCCATACAATTTTATTGTCAACATCTAATGGTTGTATTCTATGTGTGCTACTATTAATTGCTACCAAAGGAGAGTCGTGTTCTCAGATGTGGACGACTAACATGTGGTTTTCAATAGTGAGCGGTTTTTTAGGTGGGATATTAGTGTGTAGAGCCCCTCCATTATATTTTAGATGATATTTCAACGGAATCATTGGATTCTAGGAAAATAGAGGTCCCTAGGGTCATTGGGTAGTTTTTCTATATTTTTCCCAAAGAGGTTGTGATGCTACCCCCTTGATGTGATGTTGAGTTCTGGATAAAATTTCATCCTAGTGCTTCTATTATTTTGATGTATCCTTATCTAATAGAACCTTTTGAGTTGTGGGAGTTGAAGATTTATATAGATGATCTTATGTAGAAGGGTTTTATCTAGTCTAGTGTGGATCTGTGGGGTGCTTCAGTGTTGTTTTCCAAGAAGGAAGATGATAGTATGAGGTTGTGCATAGACCACCAGAGGTTGAATCAGGTGATGGTTAAAAATACTTACCCTTTTCTAAGGATATATGATCTTTGTTAACAACTAAGAGGGGTGAATTAGTTTTCTAATATCGATCTTCAGTATGGGTATCATCAATTGAGGGTGAAAAGGATGATATACCAAAGACTGACTTAAGATGTAGGTATGGGAACGTTGAGTTTGTAGTAATTATTTTTGGTGTCACAAACACACTAGTTTTGTTCGTGGGACTCATGAACTCTATATTCCATGAATTTCTAGACAAGTTCAAAGTCATGTTCATTGAAGAAATATTGATCTACTTGAAGTTATAGGAGGATTATGTCGATCATCTCAAATCCATCTTACAAGTTATTTGATGCCATCAACACTATAATTTTTTTTCCAAGTGTATCTTTTGGACATGATAGGTGAATTTAATTAAGAATTTTGTGTCTCAGTAGGGTGTGGCATTAGACCCTTCATTTGTTGAAGAAATTGTTTCTTGTAATCACCCAAGAACATGGTAGAGATTTACAATTTTCTTGGAATTATAGGATATTATCGGAGGTTTGTGACAAATTTATCTTGAGTTTCAACCCCATTGATAACATTTATTAGTAAGGAACATAATTTTGTGTAGACTGATTAGTATTAGGAAACATTCAGTTACCTAAAGGAGAATTTGGTGAGTGATCCATTGATTCCGTTTTCTAAGGAGGGTGTGATGTTTGAAGCATTTCTGTGAAACTTCCCATTTGTTCCTAGGATGTGTGTTGATAAAACAAGGAAAAATTATATCTTATAGGTCTCTAAAGTTGTTTCACCACAAGAGTAACTATTACACCTATGATCTGTAGCTAGCATCAGTTGTGTTTATGCTGAAGTTTTGGAGAAATTACCTCATTACGGAGTGTTTTGTAGTCTTAAAATATCAAAAGAGTTTGAAGTATATCCTTTCTTAGCAAGATCTGAATTTTTGTAAGTGGAGGCAGATAGAGTTTCTTTAGGGTTATGATTTTGATATCTCCAACACCTTGAGAATGGATAATGTTGTGGCTGATGTTTTGAGCATGAATTTGCGTAAGGATATTGTTTGGGAGTTTGGGGATTCTTGAAGAGTAATGGAGGAGTTAACATCCTTGAATTTAGATGAAAAGGTGGATGATGGTAGAGGATGTTTATTTTAGATGATGGTGTATTATTTTATTATGTGGTAAGTGGATGAGTCTTAATGGGGAGACTCAGAGTCCAAGGTGTTTCACAATCGTGTTGTCTATAGTGATGCTTTGGAGGGATGGTCAGAACTAGATGTTTCATGGGAGGTTATTTGTGTATGTAGTGATGCATGAGGGAGTTTTTCATGAGTTTTATAGATAAACTTTGGTGGTATACCTTGGAGTGTTCAAGATGTTCCATGTCTTAAGGATGCAGTTTCGGTGTCCTAGGATAAAATTGCTGATGGTGAGTTTCATTGCAAAGTGTTTGGTTTTCTAGTAGGTAAAGGCTGAGCATCATGTTCATGATATTTTGTTACATCCTTTATATGTTCCCAAGTGTAAATGGGATTACATATTTATGGAATTCATCATAGGGTTACCATAATATTAGGGAGATTGTGATGATATCTGGTTTATCGTGATCAATTGGAAAAATCGGACCACTTCTTAGTGATCAAGGAGTTAGGTGAAGTGGATGATTTGGCTAAGAGGTATGTGGATGAGGTGGTGTAGTATCATAGAGTTTTGAGGTTTATTGACTCAGATTGGGAAACACATTTTAGCTCATGATTTTGGAGGGGATTTTAATATGATTTTGGCACTCAGTTGTGCCTCAATGCTACTTTATACCCTCAGATAGATGGGAAAATGGAGCGGACTATCCAAACGTTGGAGGATATTTTTCAGGAACAAATCTTATACTTTGGTGGATCTTGGGTATGAAACCTTCACTTCTTCAATTTTGCATACATCAATCGCTATAACAATTCTATAGGCATGGCTCTATTTAAATCTTTTTATGGAAACCATGTTTATCTTTGTTGTGTTGGATAGAGTTTGGATAGGTAATAGTTCTTGGTCCTGATGTGGTACATATCATAGTAGAAAATGTTTAGATGGTTTAAGAGAGGATTAAAGGAGTGTTGGACAGTAATATGACATATGTCGATTTCAATAGGGGGCCCTTGTCGTTTGAGGTTTAGTGAAACATGTTCTTAAATGTTTCCCCTCAATATAGGAAATGGAGGTTTGGAAAGTTGAGCAATATTTATCCCTAGTTTTTTTGGGCCCTTTTAGGTGTTGGGGAAAGTTGTGGAGGTAGCATATCTGTTGGAATTTCCACCATTACTAGAGAGGATATATAATGTCATATATATCTCTCATATTCTTTAGAATCTTCAAGATGAATCCCATTTAATTATCTAGGTAGAGTTGGATATTAAGGATGATAATAAATTTGTGGAGTGGCTAGTAGAGTTCTAAGATCACCAAGAGAAAACACTGCATGGACAAAGAATTACTTTAGTTCATGTGTTGTGGAATCATGATGGCCTAGAAGAGATTAATTGGAAGCGAGAGACCTAGATGAATGCCGAATACCAAGAGATATTTTGAGTTTTCCTTTTTTTTACTTATTATGTTATTTTTAGATCTTATTGTTTTATGAGATGTTCCATTTCTTTTGATGTGTGATGTATGATACAGTTTTGAAATATGAAAATGGGAGGACCTGATTCCTAATAGAGATTCATTATACCATGGTGTGATTAAACCCATGTGGGAAAGTCAATGCCTCCCAAAGTAGATAATATCTTAACATCAAGGATGAAATTCTTTGATTCATATGTTTGGGGAAGGGCGGTTTATTGGTTACAATGGTTTTTGGTTTGGAATGTGTAGAGGTTGGATGGTTGTGGATATGTTTTTGTATAGTGATGATGTTGTGAGAGATGTTTCTTGTCCAGTTGTTATTGGAATATTTGGATGGTGGTATCATTTGAGGTATGTTGAGATCTTTGATAGGTATCTTGCGGGGTGGATGTTCAGATCCTTTTTCTTAGGGGATTAGTTTTGGATTATTGGGAGAAATAATCATTTGATAGGTATCTTATGTAATGGTATATGATATCCCGACCTGTTAATTTTTTGGTTTGGGTGTTGGTTTTTTTTATAAGGAGGCTTGAGGAGGTTCTGTGGTGTTTGAGGGGAATTAGAGCTACTATAATAAATACACATGACATATTGTTTACACAATTTGAAACGAAGGTTCATGGATTTTGAATTTCAGTGGTTCACAACTTGTAAATCGACTGAGGCGAAGCCATGAAAGAAATTCATATTGTAAAAATTCAATTCACAACGTGCAATAAATAAATTCATAGGTGACACTTTTTTTAATGAAAGATGATTTTTTTTTAAAACCCATGAATTACATGCCATGTAAAGTTTACATGACATGACAATGGAGGATTCCAAGTTATTTGATAATACTTAAATATTAATTTCCTTTCATTTTTATTATCCATCTCTTTATTGATTTAGAATATCCTTAGGCACCCTTGGAGGATCTTCTATCCCCCTTCCTCCCATTTGGATTCATTGGATTTGGTGGATGCCTATTGGCGATCAGTGATAATCCCTTCATCATTCATGGATATTTTCCTCTTATTCTTATCTTGGGGATTCATTCTGGTGATGTTTTTTTGGTTCGGGGTGTGAGTTGGGCTACGATTTGATGATATTTGGGTGTGGTGTAGGTTTATCTATGTTTTCCCATGTGAATTTGTAGTTTATGGGTGTTTCTTGTTCTCCTTGTGTTGTACAACACATTAGAAATGGTTTTTTCTGTAGATAACCCTTAATTTCTCTTTATTGTGTATCATGCAAGAAAAGATTGATTTTTTTAAATATAGGAATGGTTGTTCTAGTTTAATCAAAGATAAATAATTGGATAATTTAAATTTATTGAGGAAAAGGGGAATGATTCACATTCTTTTACATATTTTATATTATCGTTATATGATGGTTTGTATAGGCTTGATGATCCACTAAAAATTGTGGCATTTGGAGGATTTTTTTCACTAGATGAAATGTATTGTGACTGCTATGTCTATTATGATTGTTGTGATATCACCCCAAAATGGAAATTGGCTAACCACTTATATTTAGAAAATGAAATGGTTTCCCATGGATTTATGGATTGTGTGGTAACACCCTTAAAATAAAGTGAAATGTGATAAAAATACCCTTTATTAAATCTATAAAATGGTGTTTGATGTGTTGTGATATGTGGTCATACTTATGGGGTGGTGATGTGTGATTGCGATTCCACATGAGGCTGATGGGTTAGATGACGCCATACTTTTGGGCTGGCGAGGTGGTGGTTGTTTGGCCATTCTTTTTGGGTGTCAAAGTGGTGGTTGTTTTTCTGTGATTTTGGGGTGGTGAGGGGGTGGTTTTTTACATTACTTTTGGGGTAGAGAGGCGATGGTATGATGGTAGTGATGAGCTACTTTTGATGTGTGGTTACGTTGTGCTAGATTCCCAAGTGGTGATGGAATAAATAATTATATAATAATGATTGAAATGGCCTGGGTTTGTTTTGGTTAATGTTATAGAAATTTTGAAATGAAAAAATAAATGATGGAATATGTGGTTAAATGTGTTTTATTCCTAATAATGAAATGAATGGACTGAATAATGGAAATTGACTGGAAATGTGAAATGTGTCTTATAGATTGTGTGGTGTTATGCATTTAGAGGTGGAAGTGAAATTGTGGATGTTGTGAGTTGGTTAATTTTTGGTTGTGAACCAATAGGTTGGCCTTGTGTGTGGCTATATGTATATAATTGTATATTCATTGTGATTTCAATACACATGTTAACCATGTCAAGCACTATGTGCCAACACCCATATACTCACATGACGGGTGTTTTCCCCACATCCCGGTGATGAGAATGGATGACTTGATACCCACTCTTCCTTTCCCTCCTTTTCAGATGAGTAGATATGCATAGGCTATGATGGATGAATGTCTGTTGGTGCACTTAGTGATTTTTAAGCTGTTTTTGGGTGATATTTGATTTGATTTTACTCTAGGGAAGTGTATCAGGTATTTTCAAGTGAGATGTGATATGTCCATGCTACGGGGAATCTTATGGTGGGGGTCATTCATGGTAGGAGGAGTTCATGAGGTTTATTTCCTTCATGTTCATGATATCCTACTACTCTAGTTATGATTGTGATGTGATGGATCATGTGTTTTTGGATGAGATGTGTTGTGACTATGCTGTGGGGACGTGTCCCATGTATTTTTGGGAATGATGTGATGTGACCATACTATGAGGTGGTGGTATATGTTATTCAGAAGAGATGGGAGAACCATGACATACAATGTTGGGAGTTGAATGTGGAAAATAAATGGGAAAGTGATGCGGAGTACCCTTTATTGATATGCTTCTTATTATGTTACTATACTTGGATCGTGTTATTTTGTGAGAGTTCCTTAGTGAGGTTGGGATGAATATTTTACCTGTTTATGTGATGTTGGTTATGATATTTTCTCATAGGTTCATTAGTATGATTCTTTCACATGTGCATGAGAGACTTTGGTTTTCCAATTGAGTATAATTGTATTCTCACACCATGTATATAAACAGATTTTATGGATTCTAGGAGGATTACATGGAATGTGATAGACACTACTAGATTAGACCTTTGGATAGCTTCTGTTTCACTACTTGGGATTTACTTTTGTGTATTTACTATTGTAAACTTTTATCTGTATCAATTTTATTTATACATGTATTGTGGGATGGTGTTGGTTTCTTTTATATTAATTTATAGACGTGCTTGTGGATGATTCATATCATATCTTTTTCCTATATTATTATAGAAGGAAATGATTCAATTTCATGATATTTTTGTACCCTAGGTGCTAGTTGCCAACCCCGGACCTACTGGATATGAGACTCATGGGTTATTATATCTCTCCCCTCAATGTGGTATCTTTGGTGGGAGGGGTTTGTGATAGCTATGATCATGGATATAGTAAATATTGATATGGGAATTATTATGTAAGAAGATACGTCACCCATTTTTCAAATTATTGCAAAACCCTAGTTATTAGAAAATATAAAAAGTTCTCAATCTGATAATGACAAAATTTAGAAGAAACTTAATACTATGAATGATGGGAAATTAGAAGACATAATTTGTGAAGATGGTGTTATGAAAGTTGTAAGAAGATTATGTGTTCCACCTATACTTGATCTAAAAAGGGAATTGTTGGATGGCTCTTATAGCCGAAATTTATCTATACACCCTAGTAGCACAAAGATGTATAAGTATTTGAGGGAATATTTTTGGTGGGATAACATAGAGTGGGAAATTTATGATTATGTGTCTAGATATTTGGTTTTTCAACAAGTTGAATCTATAATACAAAATCCTAGAGGTTTCTTGCAACCCCTTCCTATTCCTATGTGGAAATTGGGATGACATTACTATAGAATTTTTCATTGGACAACGAAAGACTCTGAGAAATAATGATAAAATATGGGTTATTGTTGATCTTGTAACAAAACATGCACATTTAATCATGATAAGAAAATATTTAACTCTTGATATCCTTTTAAGGATATATATATATTAATTATGTTTTAAAAATTTATGGTGTACCAATTTCAATTTTGTCTGATCGATATCACCATTTTACATCAAAATTCTGGAAGATACTTTAGAATTCTCTTTACACTGAGCTTCATTTGAGAACTACCTACCATCATCAAACTGATGGAAATTCCAAAATAACTATTAAAACAATGGAATAAATTTTGAGGTTATTCTCACTTTACTTTCAAGGTTTGTGGGATCACTATTTACCTTTGGTAGAGTTTTCCTATAATAATATTTTTCATTTAAGTATTCAAATGGAGACATATGAAGTATTATATGGCAAGAGACGTCGTACTATAAATTTTTGGGATCAAGTTGTCAAAAAGAAAAATTGTAGGCCTAGAACCCTTTTAAGAGACAAAAAATGTTAAAGGATACTCAGGCTCACATTAAAGCAGCTCAAATTAGAAAAAAGTGTTATTCTGATAATCCAATTTGTAATTCATAGTAGGAGAACATATGTTATTGAAAGTATCTACATGGAAGGGTGTAAGAAGGTTCAATAATAAATGTAAAATGATCCCTAGATACATCATACCCTTTGAATTCTTTGAAAGAATTGTAATTGTTTCCTATCATTTGGTAATGCCACCAAATCTCTCAAAAGTGCATGATGTGTTCCACATATAATTGTTAAATAAGTACACACCAGACCCAATGCTTGTGCTCACCTATGATGAAATAGAATTGTAACATGATCTATCATAATGTGAAGATCCCATACATATTCTTGATACTAGAGATCAAGTATTGAGGAATTATATGAATTATCTGTTAAGGGTATTTTAGAGAAATCACAAAATAAAAGAAGTAATGTGAGAACCAGAAGATATTATGAAGGAAGAAAACCCTCATCTATTTATAAGGTTATATCCATGAAATTTTGAGGATAATTTTTTTTATGAGGGAATAATGTAACTACCAAATACTTTGCAATATATTTTTTATAATAAATTTAATTTCTTTGATAGCTTGCGATGCATGCAACACCGGGTTTAAACAAAACACAATACTCTATTAAAATATTATTTAATCATGAACATTATAACCTAGAAATTAAATTAGATGGTATGTATTTGAATAAATAAATTATAAAATATACATATTTTTCACATATTCACTTGTTATATATTAATTATAAATAAAAATAATAAGTATTTAGAATAAAAATAAATGTTTTCTAAAAAAATAATATTTTTTCTAAAAGATGGTTTAGTCGTAATTTGCACAAATATTTAAAATTATTATTTAACACTTTTATAAAATTTATTTTATGAAGTAAAAATAATTTTTGAAATCATAATATTAAAATTAGATTAGGGTTATTTTATTTATTTTTTTGAAATATTTCATTTTTTAACGAATAGTTAAAAAATACAAAATTTTTATTGAAAAATGCCTTTTATTTTAAATTATTTATAAATTTAAATTATATTTTCAATTGGTTTTAAAGGAAAATTATTTAAATTATATATCTATCAGTATAATGTATTTCATTTTAATAAATTTCTATTGAATTTTGACATTAGAACTATGCAATCTTTTGAACAGTTTGTCTTTGAAACACACTTTCTCATCACGACTATAAGATTAATCTTAAATTAAAAATTTCAACTTATGTGAATAGAATTTAGAAAAATGGATTCAATATTTTTAATGAGAATAATTTATACTATCTAATTTGTTAAAATTATTTTTTGACCAAAATGAATAGTGAAAAAAGTAGAAATCATTTACCACAGTTAATGTAAAAGTAGATTTACTAAGGGTTTAAACTAGAATGATATGGGTTAAATTGAAATTTTTTTTTATAAAATCTATTTTATGGACTTATTGAGATCCTAAAATGTTTAATCCACAATAATATTTTATTTTTTACCCTTTTGGCATGTGAAAAACGTGGGTACACCTTCTTCTTTTCAAAAATTACAAGTGTTCCACTCACCTCACTTATAAAAGGAAACCCCATATACTCTCTTATTCACCCATGAAAACCATTTTTTGTGTCTAATAACTTCCCAAATAACTTAAATTATTCCATACCATAATCCTAGAATCTTTAATTTTGTAAAAAATATAACCTATTAAGGCATTTGTTTCAAACCTAAGGAGGCTACCCGAAGAATAGGTAACATTCTTCGACGAGTTTTTTTATTTTATTTCTTCCTCCACCGCCTTAAATTATTATTAAAATAGGATGATATAATAAACTTATTATATTTAATATAATTAGTTTTTTTATGTTAATTTAATTATCTAAAACCATCCCCACTTTCATCAAATGTGATACAAAATAATCATTCGTATGTACGACAGACTACCTCTTCATGAACTGATGTCATTCATTTTTCCATTACCATCCCTCATGATTGGGTATCGTAATGGATATAAAGTATATATATATTATATTTTTTAACATAATTATACCTTTGCATTCATTATATATTATATATATATATATCTTTATTACTTTCCATTACTTAGTAGATACGATAATGTCGCTCATGTGTACGGTGGACTACCGCTCTGCAAAGCGACATGATTCATTTTTCAATAACACATTACATATAAGGTAATAAGAATAATTTTAATGAATACATGTGATATATAAGATATAATTATGATATTCATGTCATATATTTTTTAAATATAATATGTCATTTTATTTCTTACCTATTCACTCACTTAAAGATGATAACATCATTCGAATATGTGTGGACTACCAACTTCACAAAGCGATGTGATTCCCTTATCATAACCACACCACATGGATGATATACATAAGTATATTTAAATAAATAATATGGTATTTATGACTTTAAAATAATTGTTTAAATATAAAATTTCACTTACCAATTTTTCATAATGATTGCTGAAAAATGGAAACGTTACCCATGTGTACGTACGACCTCCATCTCCATGACTGTAACATACATAATTTTTCAAAACCATATTTTATGATTATTTTTAAAAGTATAATTGATCTCTAAATATGATAATTATTTAATTATTATTATTATGTAGATGATGGAACTATATAATATGCACAATAACCAAAACATTCATGACAAAACAAGAATGAGGAAACAAGGTAATTAACACCTGAGACGATGAATATAATGAAAGATTATTAATGAATGGGTGATAAGATGTTATAAAAGAATAATATATGATATTATAAATATTAATATGGTTCTTTTATAATTTAATAACATGTTTATATCCACTGTAAATTATTTTAAATCATGTTCAAACAAAAGAAAGCGTGAGGTAAGGGACTTCGTCTCAATTTCCCTTCACTGAGGCATATTATAATATTATGCATCTAATTTCTTTTTTATTGTGTTCATACTGATCCTTGACATATAATATCATGGTTAATGAATAAGTTATGATATTTTATGTTTCAATTTAAATTATTTCATACAAGGGTATTTGAATTGAAAACTACCAAGTGGTGGATGTTATTGTACAATCTCACTTTCTTTTATGATTATTAACTTTATCTTGAAACAATAACTTTATTTTAATAAATATTAATTGTAAATTAAATTTATATAAAATATCTATATTCTTTTATAATTCATATTATTATTTATTAAACCTTATACTATTTTTATAAATAGTATTTACTTTGATAGTTATTTGATTAACTGTGAAAATATTAATAAATCCAAACCCTTTACTCAATACAAATATTTTAGGATAAGGAATATTTTTTTATGAATTAAATAAATTACTCAATATATGAGGAATGATTTGGACATGAATATATGGATGGTTCCTATTTATATATATCCTCTCAATGCATCTACAGTTCTCATGAGATACACGTGTTGGCCTCGTCAGATGGGTTTTTACCCGATAGTGTTAATCTTTCTAGAGGATAGATATTGATAGTAGAGGTATCATGTGCCTGATAAATGATGTAAAATAGTTAATCATTTCATTAATTAAGAATTTAGTTATTTTTATATATGATATTTTCTCAATGATATTATCTCTAGATGCATTTCATTCTTAGTTCATTGATTAAATGGAATGTGTTTTCAGTTATTTAACTTTCCTTATTGATTATGACTTATCCAATTATTATATCCAAGATATTGACTAAATTAAATGCATTTTTATTTATTTAACTTTCCATGTTTACTTTTTATTATCTTATCCTGATATTCAAGTTATTTAAATGGAATTTTTGTTTAGTTATTTTCCTTTCCATGTTTATTATGCTTATTGATTCATGATACATTCAAGTGTACTTAACCCTTAATGAGCATTTGAGTCCACCATTATTTTGTTTCCTATCCCCAAGATTTGAAGAATAATTATTGGAATAAGTTTTCAAGGATGTAGTTCATTTTTATTTGTTATTTATTATGTTTTATTTTATATTCCCAATGTAAAATGAGCATCATGTATGTACCTGGTTCTCCAAAACTACTAAACTGATTAGTCCTTTGGAATTTAAACCTTTGTATCTATGCCAATGTAATAAATTAAGACACCAAATTCAGGTTACTAGGGTCAGGTTAATTACAAAAATCTTATCCAAAACTAAAAGTGTGAGATATTCCTCTTTGAGGACACACATAACCAAATCTCAATTGTGAAATATCTCCCCTCGGGATGCACTTAACCAAATATCAAGTGTGAAATATCCCCCCTTGGGGAAGCACTTAACCAAATATCAAGAATGAAATATTTCCCCAAGAGACACACTTAGCCAAATCCTAAGTGTGAAATATTCACCTTTAGGGACATACTCAACCAAACCCTTTAGGTGTGATAACATTTCCCTTGAGAATACATTGTAACCCCACCAACCAACTTGTACCCACAAGACGTTAAACTCGTGACCAAATTATCCCCACAAGAGGTTAAACCTTTGACCCACCAATCCCTCCAAGATGTTAAACCTATGTTCCACCTAAATAAAATCTTTACCCTATATGATTAACATGGTATTCTTATGGTAAAAAGCATTATATTTCTATTCCCTGGCATTAACTACCCCATGATTGACATGGGATGCCTTGAGTTTTGTGACTAATACCCCTCACATATGAGATGCCCTCTAAAAGGGGTAGACTTTATAGGTACCCAACACACTCAACATCCAGAGATTAACAAACATCACTAATGTTACTATCTACTATAACCAATGGTTTTTTCCCTATAAAGACATAAGAAGAGTAATTAACTAGTGTCCACATCAAGATGGTGATAGGAATGAGTTTCAAGAACCTGACTTAAATATTTTAGGGAGACCTAAACTAGGTAATGGGATCTAAGGAGGGACACATGAAAGGAGGAACTGACATCCCATTACCACATTTCGATCAAGTAGATGACACTACCAACCATGGTGGTGGAGGCTGCCCGCCTTTGAAAAGAAGAAAATTGGGGAAAAACTACATGCAATGCACAAACACATCAAAAATATTCAGAAATAGATTCTTATTATCAAATTTCTGAATCCCCCTAGTGGTTATCCATACTTTCTCTAAAATCTCAGAACTTCACCATAGAATCAGTGGTTGCTATCACGGTTGATTATTATTTATTATGTTGTTCTTCATTGATAAAATGGAGAATCTATTCATGTATGATGGGTTCTTGAGGATCCCTTGAAGAATTGAGAGTCTATAAGAGGATTTTCACTCTTGTTTTTGGGAATGTTATTGAGAGGATTCTCTCTAGGTATTGTGGGAATTATTTATAGGTTTGTTGTGAACAAAAAGAAGCTAACCTTGGAACGTGATATAACTAGGTATTTATAAAGTTAGTCTAGGTTTTATAATTGCACATATACCATTAACCAATTATCATGACCCATCATAATGGGTCCCATTATATGAATACACCAATACCACCTCTATCAGGCTAGAGGATGGTGACCAGTATTGAATATGCACATCACACACATGGGAGACCTTAGAATAATGTATCTACACACACACACACAAACACACATATATCCAAGACCATACAATGATAAAATGTAAAACAACTAATAACCAGGAATACATACTTATATAAACCCACTATAATAGTATGATAATAATTATTGGAATGAAAAAGGGCCAAATACAATTCCATCACAAAGAAACTGAAAACAAGTCCAACCTATAAAGTGGGATAGGACTACTGTCAAGGTAACCAAAGGAATACACCTCTATATTTTCAACTCACTAAGCTATTCCTTGTCCTGGTTCCTCTAAGACTGCATGAAAAGGCCGATCATCTGCATTAGACACAACACATGCTTGAAAATATTATTCAGGGGTGAGTATAACAACACCTAGTAGGTCTCCTCGAAATCACTAAGCATATAACATCAAGAATAATAGTCATATCATCATAGGTATATGTACACAACACATATAAAAATAATATATATATTTACTCAATATAGACACAAAATCTCAAGGTAAAGACACAACCGTAATTCCATCATACGATTCATGCTTGAAGGTTCTAGATGACACTTTTCCAGGAGAACGCACTCCATGAGTCAAATAGCACTGATGGTGTCCATATGAGATGTCATGCTCATTGGGTCGCTTTAAGAGAATTAAATACTAGAAGTTTTAAAAGAATAATAAATATAAGTGGGATCACACCCAATTCTGTGGGGTATACTAACAACCCAATCTATAATAACCCTCTAAGTAGAGAATCAACACCTACATAGTGTTGGTCACGACGATACCAAGAACTCCACTTAGTGAAAATATTATGATAAAGGATCTCACTCTGGGACTCATGGAAGGATTCCGACAACTATATCCAGGAACAAAGTACCTCTGAAGGGATCACCATCCTATGTATAGGATACGATTCCATACTAACCCTTAGGGAATGGATCATGGGAACACAACCTAAGGAAACTCATTAAAGCTAAAGAGGAAATTGAATCCAAGCCATCATTTATGGAGTAAATAGTGTGTACTGGTAGTACAAGGCATGTACCTTCATCACTAGGTCCTACCCATGTAGCAAGACCCATGCCCGTGTTTGTGTTTGAGTAAGCGGTGTGTTTGTGACCATTTACTTCTGACTGTATCCATGCCCAGATGGCCATGTCCATGTATGGATAGCCGTGAATATGTCTATGTTCCTCTCTGATTACATTCCAAGTCACCAAGTTGAGTCACATTCTATATGATAGGGGTCACATTCCATGTGATACTTAACTCCACATGGAACCCTAGCGCTGTAGCTAGGGCCCCACACATGGTGTGTATTTATGCATTACATGTCGTGTAGTGCAGAATTTCCTAAAACCCATGGATCTTCCCCACACATTATCTATTGCTCCTATAGACTCTGATATAGCTATATATCACACTAGAGAGTGTGGATATGGTATATCTGGTCCTCCCCATTACCACTCGCCAGAATCCGACCTTTGAAACCACTCAGGAAACTCCCAGATGCACTATCCGTATCAGCTCCATTGAACCAGAATGAATGAAAATTTTCAAATCGATCCCCGATCCACCATCAAAAACATCATAGCTCCATCCCATCATTGATACAAAACTGATTGTATGATATCTATCTGTTTCTCCAAGAAATGGGTGCTCAACGATTGATTACTTGGTATTTATCGAACCACAAACCAAAATGAATGTCGATGATGATCATAAGAAGAACAATGGGAGAAATAAAAGAAACATGAAAAATAGTAATGAATCTTAGCTATGTTTGGTTGGCCTGAATAAATTTCCACTATAACAATGAAAAAAATATCAAAATTAAATATAAAATTCTCCCAAATTTCTTATAGATAAACTCGTATCCACAATACGATCAATACACAAATAAATCCATTGGCCAATTGATTTGTGTTCATTATAGGAATTGTTAAATAGGAAAAAATACACATTAAATAAACATCCAACCTCAAGGTGGATTGATATTTTATAATGAACTAGTCTTTTTCATTGTTGTTGGATAGATCCCCACATTCCATTAAACACTAATCAACAATCCACAATTGTCATTCCCCCACAGAAGCTCCTCTGATGCTTTCTCCAATGAATCCTATTGATTTTTAGAATAATATGGATAACCCTGTAAATCATCCATAATAGTGTATTTATAAAATACCATTAGTTTTATGATTTTAACCAAGTAATTAAATAAATATAATTAAATTCCTTTAATTAATTTCCCATGATTATGCTCAAGGTCAATACCTAATGAAAACATATATTATGTCATGACTAGGGTAAAAACCATTATCTAAACTCAATGATAACTAAATATTTATGATATGAGCCAATTTTTAGAAGTTATTCCACGTTTTTATAAAAGAATCGCATGAGTGATATTTAATATATTTCCAAAATTAATTTTGGGAACCCCAAGCCTCATAATCTCACACCATCTTAGCGCCTAGCTCTGAAAATAATCTTTATAATATTTCAAATAAATAAATGAAAAAATTGGGGTGATTACATTGTAAAAACCTTGTGGATTTAGGTCCTAAAAATCCAAAATAAAAGCATTCACAAAAAGATTTGGGTATTGATCATGCATCTAGATTTCACACCCCCAAGTACTCTCTTGAGGATTCCCATGACACCACCGAAAAATCACTACGGGAATTAATCTCCGATGAAGGGTCCTCTCCTTTCGAACCTTGATCTATAGAAGTTACTTAACAAAGGTTTCTATATCCTCAATTTCTATATCTTCCTAGTTGATAACATACAACGTGTGATGCACGTACCTCTTTAGCCATGACACGTGAAAGACGCCATGTACCTGGTCTAACTACGGTGGTAGAGCTAAGAATTATACCACTTCAATAACTCTAGGAATTATCTATAAAGAGATAATGAATCTCAAAGATAGATTTCCACCTCATCCAAATATCTATAACCCATGTCTAGGTGAGACCCTTAAGAGAAGATGGCCTCCCTACTCGAATACCAAAGGCCTCCATTGTCAGTCCGCATTGGGCTTTTGAAGGCTCTATGAAATCCTCATCTATTTCTAGATGATCTTTATCTTCTTTGTAGTGTCTCATACCAAATTTGGTCCCATTAGTATTGACTCTATTAGGGTAGTCTAGTATAGTGGTGACCTACATGGATACTTATAAAAGGTCTCGAATGGTTCCATGATGATGGTGGAATGGTATCTATTGTTGTATGAAAACTCCACCAATGGTAGGTGATCCTCACAACTATGACCAAAGTATAACATGCAAGACCAAAATATTCCCTCCACGAATTAAATGGTTTGCTCAGTTTGGCCATCGGTGTGGCGGTGAGAATCTATTCTCAAATAAAAATGAGTCCCAAAGGCCACCTAAAATCCATTACATAACCGATTTGTGAAGCGAGCATCACAGTTAGAATTGATCTTCATGGAAAATCCATAGAGTCAGACTATCTTATGTTTGTAGTGGCATCCCAATCACTCAACTGAAATCAGATCTCGAATAACTAGGAAGTTTTTCAAATTGATGAGTTGATATATGGTCACCCAGATAGAATCATTTCCCCTAGACATACATGGTAACTCCATCATGAAGTATATGGATATACCATCACACTTCCACTCTGGAACCTTAAGGTTCTGAACTAAACCCACTGGAACCTGGTGGTTTTCCTGCACTTATTAATAAGGCATTGATAGATTGAATCTACAACTCCCTTCTTCATTCCTATCCACAAAACCTACTGTTGATGGTCTTGGTAAATATTTCCCACACCTAGATGTACCACTTAGGGTGAATTATGGAACTCCCTTAGCACATACTCTCTTAGCACAATTGGTACCATCATCCATCCTCTGAAAATAATGACATACTCCCCACCTTTAAAAAATCCATCATGAGCATGTGCAATGGATATTTAAGTACGTAGGGTCTCGTAGTCGGTATCCCCAAGATGTGCCTCGCTGACTTGTTGTAAAAGAGGAGGGGTAAAAACCATTGAATAGAGGTATGATTTTCCATACCAATCCATAATGTATAACTAAAAATCAGCTAACTACTCCAACATAACTCTCAAGAAATATGAAAAAGATCTTCTACTGAGAGAATATACCACCATGTTACCCTTCAATGGAATATAGAAAATCTCAAAGTCATAATCCTAGAGGAACTCTAACCATCTCCTATATCTCAAATTAATATCTTTTTTAGAGAATATATACTTAAAACTCTTATGGTCAGAATAGATGATAAATCGCTCACCCATCAGGTACTATTTACATATATTCAGTGTGAAGACTACCAATCTTAACTTAAGATCATGAGTCACATAGTTCTAATCATGTGGTCTCAACTGACATGAACTATATGAAATCACCACCTTTCCATGAATAGGAACAAAACCAAGCTTGGTTCCTGATGCATCAAAGAAAACTACGTAATCAACACCCTCCCATGAAAATATAAAGATGGGAGTACTCATTAACATTTTCCTCAACTCCTAAAAAGCCTGATGGACCTCTCCATCCACACGATATGCTACACATTTCGGGTAAAAGATATCAAGGGAGATGATATCTTGGATAAATCAAGTATTAATCTCTAATAATAGGATACCAACCCATGGAAGATTTTTACTTCTCCCAATATAACACTTCCTTGAACTTTTCTAGGTCTACTTCTACTCCATCTACTAAGATAACATGTCCAAGAATCTTGAACTCCTAAATCTAGAATTGGCACTTCGAGATCTTCTTGAAAATCTGGTTCTGTTAAAGCACATCCAAAATCATCTCATGTGTCTTGAGTGCTCCTCCCTAGATGTTGAGTACACTAGGATATCATAAATGAAGGCTAAAAGAAAACTAGTCTAAGAAAGGCTGAAAGATATGGTTTATGAGTCCCATGAAAACTTATAGGGAGTTGTTCACATGAAAGGGAATCACCAAGTACTCAAAGTAACCATGACAACATAAAAAATAAATCTTTGGAATATCCTCATCCCATACTAACAATTAGTGATTTCCGGATATGAGATCAATATTATAGAACCATTATGCCCCTCTCAACTGATCAAAGAGTTCATCGATCCTCAGTATTGGATGATTTTTCTTTATAGTCACTAGGTTTAGGAGAGGGTAATCCCCAAACAACATCAACCTCTCATATACCATCTTATTGAACAATATAGGGGTTTACTAGGGTGAAACACCAGGCCTAACAAATCCCTTCCTTTCAAAGTATTAGAACTGCACCCTCAACTCATGAATCTCTGTGAGAGCCATCCAATATCCTAGAATAGATATCGAGGCCATCCCGTGGTGTAGCTCAATACATAATTCTATATCTTTTTAGGGAGGTAACCCTTGTATTTTCTCAGAAAATGCATCCTCATAATCCTCCAATACTATTAGATACTGATGGCTCATATCATCAACTACAACAAGGGTCATGCTAGAAAACTAATGAGTATTTAGATGAACCATCCTATATATGAGTCCATAATTCTCTTCTTAGGTTTTCTTTTCACTTTTAAAGGAAAAAATAACCCCATAACTATAGAAACACCGCATCCTCTACCTGAAATAGTCAATATGGGAGTGAAATATGGAAAACTAGTCAAAACCTAAGATAAAGTTATAAATCCTCATCACTGCTACAAAGAGATAAAAATAGAAACTCTCAACTCCAAGAGTCAGGTCCCACTATTGGCAGAAGTGTGTGATCACTGAGTTACTTCTCATAGGAGTCTGAAAGTGCAAGGTTCTAGCCAAGGCATCGACTAGAATCTCTAAGTCACAAACTACATAAGTTCTTATAAAGAAATGACTCACACCTGTGTCTATCATTACTAAAAATAAGATATAAAATTCATAGATCATACCGTGAATCATCCCTAGATCCTTTGGGTCATAATCCTTGACCACTTGAAACTTCCCTCACTCCTTCCCCTAGCTCCCTGAGCTTAGTGCGGAACACCTAGGGGTGGTGGTGGAAACTATTCATAGTGTCTTCCACCTCAATATTCTATCCCAACCCATATTCCATTTTTGATATCCTATAGATCTACCTTTTCCTTATACTTCCATTGTTTATGTGTCCCATCCACTATCACTATATCAGTTGTACGACAGGTTAGAAAATCCCATGCGAGATGTCCCCTACCATCACAAGAGTAGTCCTGCCTCTCCCTCAGCTCACTAGATCCATCCTGTGAGATATGAACCATAGAACCTCTATCCCGGGACTGATTTTTGAAATGTCTTTCACATAAAAGTCCCTAAGTCTGATGTTTTCTGCCTACTACCGAAGGGATGGCTCCTGTGTTCCAACTTCTAGCACCAACTGTATGTGCCTGCTCATCTAGAAAACTCTAAACCACTAAATAATGATCTAGCACCCAAAAATTGGTATAAATTCATAGAGGTATCATGATGGATCATATTTCTATGCATATTACTCACTCTAAGGTCTAATCCTGAAATAACTGATCATGCACCATATCCATCAAGTACCGAGAGAGGTTTGTGAACTCAGATGAATACTTAGATACTGTTATACTACCCTTATGAGGTTATAGAAGCTCATGGATGCACACATACCTCAATGTATCTAGAGAGAAATTCTATCTAAAAGGTGCTCAAAAATCTAACCATGATAGAGTTTCCTTGTAATATGACTAGGTCAATAAGCCCCACCATCATCCTATAGAGCTATGAAGAAGGATCACTGTCGGGACCACCATCTGGTCTATAGGTATTGTTGGTCGGAGTGGATACTCAAGAGGGGGGTGAATTGAGTTCCATTTAAAATTTTATGTTAAAAAAATGTTGATTAAAATCCCCCTATTTAAAAACAGATTAAACTGTAGTGAATTTATACAGATTATAAAGGTTCAATTAGTTTCTCAAAGATTGATTAGTTCTCAGTTAACTGAATCTTATGATTAAATTAACCTTTGAAACTAACTTACTGGTCTATAATAAATATAAACACTTGCGAGTTTAACTATCAAAGTAGCTTTGAAAATAAATTATATTTCAAAGTAATAGCAGTGGAATATGAAATAAATATGTAGTATGGATATAGTATGTAGCTACAAACACAGAGAATTAACCAAGAGGTTCACTCTCAAGCCGAGACTTAGTCCTCTTAAAAGTTTATATAAAAATGATCCACACCTTGGATCGTGGTAAAAAACAGTGAACACACTTTCCAGGTCACAAGACCTCTACCACAGTTCTGCGTGGGATAATAAACAACAGCTTAGAGCTGTCCAGGTCTCATACGACCTCTACCACTATCCACAGTGGGAAATGAAGTGTAAAAAGGTTTGCTGGCGATTTATAGATCCTCCAGTGAAAGTACAGGAGTCAGTGTGTGTGTTTAATACAGCAGATAACACAGACTGCTCAAAATGTAAAACAAATGTATCACAGAGCAGAGATGTAGAGTTTAGAAATGGCTCTGGTGATTTCAGTGTAGCTCTGGACTCTTTTGTATTTGGTCTGAATTTATTCTGAGTCCTCTTCTCGTTTTGTTTAGAGGAAGAGTGTCGTATGCTTCAGGCTCAAAGGCAGTGAGATGTAGTCGATGAAGTTCTTCAATGTTCTTTTGTATGCACAGAACTCTTCTTGAGTAGGCTTGATTGAGTATGAGGTTCTGTTCTGATTGGTTCTTCCTTCTCTTTCTTTTCCTCTGTATATCTTGTGTTCTTCTATCAACTCTATCTCTTCTCTTCAGCAGAGTCTTCTTGTATTTATGTCACATGCTTCGGAAGATGGAAAAAGATTCCTTTCCGCAGGTACGAGGTACGGTTTCCTGACATCCGACAACCTTTATTAATAATTTGATAGAGCATTAAAATATACCAAATATGACCGTTGGTTAGATTAAATAAAGATAAAGATAAAGAAATTCAAACAGTTGTTTATGACTATTGAAGAATCAGGTGATCGGTAGGTCATCAGCATTAGTGAGTAATGATCGGTGACTCAGATAGATCAGTATCGGTGAATCAGACGGATCAGCATCGGTCTGTCATCTGATCGGTGAGTCAGTTTGATCGTTGAGTCATTTGATCGGTGGCTAATTTGATCGGTGGCTCATTTGATCGGTGAGTCATTTGCATCGGTGAGTCATTTGCATCGGTGAGTCAGATTGATCAGCATCGGTGAGTCATTTGCATCGGTGAGTCAGATTGATCAGCATCGGTCTGCCATCTGATCGGTGAGTCAGTTTGATCGGTGAGTCATTTGATCGGTGGCTCATTTGATCGGTGGCTCATTTGATCGGTGAGTCATTTGCATCAGTGAGTAATTTGCATCGGTGAGTCGGATTGATATAGGATCAGTGCTTCCAATGTCTGTTGAAACCAGAAGACTTCCAACATACTTTGTAAGTCAATAAGCATAGACAAAAACATGATAACAAATTCATTTATAGATTGTAATTAAGTTTATGAGAAATCAAACCAAATTAAGAATTAATGGTATGTGATGATTTGTGATTATTAAAACATCAAACATAGACATGAAATCAACAATCTTCGAGAGGGCTCAAAAATCTCCCCCTTTTTGATAATCACAAATATTTATCATTAAATATAAATAATATGATATATCTTTAATAAAAACATAAAGAGAATTAAACCATAAAGAGAATAAAATATAAAGAGATATATAAATCTCCCCCTTTAATTTAGATTACCCATATATATTATACATATTTCTCCCCCTGAGATATATACATCTTTTTCTCCCATAAAGTATTATTGTTCTTCTCCCATAGAGTATTCTTGTTCTTCTCCCATAGAGTATTCTTGTTCTTCCCCCCCTTTGGGATAATCAAAAAGGAGGGAAAACAGATAAGAGAAGGTGAAAGTAAAAGCAGTCAGCAGAGAGTAGAGATAAAAAAAAAGATAAAGTACAGATTATTACAAGTAGCACATTGTTCACCCTATCAAAAACAATACACAACTATTTGGTGGGATACAAAGGGGATTTGCCTTTGTATTTGGGATCAATAGTGGGTAAGTTTGAAGGCTTGGAGACATGCTGGTCTTGGCGAATCTGAAGTGGTGGTAGGACAACTCGGGCAGTTGTAGGAGCAGGTACCACAGAAGGTTGTTGTTGAGAAACAGGAGCTGATTGAGAAGCTTGCTGAGGAACTGGTCTTAACTGAGAGAGAGCTTGAGCAACAGATAGCTGATATGGAGCTACATCAAAGTCACTGAGAGGTTCAGAAGTAGGAAGTACTATGGCAGTGGCCTGTGCATGCAAATAGGGCTTCAAAAGATGAATAAAGTCCTGAATGACTTCTGCTCCATACTTCATAGATTTTTCAAAATCATCTTTATTCTCCATGAACTGTGCCAAGGGATGGATAAAATCATGCAACTGATGAACTTGAGTTTTGAAGGCCTGAGTGACTGGAGGTAATTTCAGATTCTCTGCCAACACCTTGAAGCTTGTATTCATCTCATGTTTTGTATAAATCTTGGAAAAGTAATGATCAACTTTCTCCTTGATCTCTTGCAGGGATTTCTTAGCATCTGCTGAATATACCAAGGCCATCTTATGACTGTTATCACATAGCTCTTTCATCTTCTTCAAAGATTCTAAATCAATAATTTGTCTTACAGCAGCTAACTCATCATACACAACTTCTCTTAGAGCTTCTATCTCACGGGTAGTGATCTTGGTTGCCTTGCCTGTACTGGCTTGGCTAACTATGTGAGTTAACTCAGCTTTCAACTTCCTCAGGTCAGACATGTTGAGATGTTCAATCAAATTTCTCAAAACTTCAATCATACCAGAGATGGTTGATCAAAATTCACTTGATAGAGATACCAGGCCAGTGTGAAGATACTTCATTGTCTGATTCAAAAAGGCTATTTTCCTTCCAATAAGTTCACCAGTATTGGCCAGGTCTGGCTTCACAGCATTTAGATACTCTTTGTGAGAAGGCTTCCAATGAATTTTCAGAAACTTGTAGAGACACTTGAGTAAGAGCATTAGAAACTTCTTCTCTAACTATGTTTCTCACAGCAGTTAGAAATTCAAACTTAAACTTATCAAGATCAGCTTGAGAGATTCCTGAACCAGGTAAATTATTATTAGTAGGATCAACAGTAGGAACAGACCTTGCTTCTCGTGGGAGGTTCCTCTTCACAGCTGCAGCAGATTCTGGCATTGCTTCTTCGTCTTCAGAATATTCTAAGCCCAACACAGCATAACGAGGGTAGTCATCCCAAACAGAAGCACACAGGGTGTATTTTGGTTTCTCATAGCTTGTTGTTCCACTGATTTTTGGTGAATCATCCTTGCCACTGATATGTATTTCTTGTAATGATTGAGGTGATTCCATTTGATCTTCAGAAAGACCATCCACTGGTCTGTTATCACCATCAGCAACAGCCTCAGCTTCATCAGCACGTCCATCATCACTCTTCTCAGAAGCTTCACTGTGATATTCTTCAGTGTCAGAATCTTCTTCATCACCAAGAATAGGTTCTGATTCTGGTAGGGCTAAGGGTGGACTAGCAGGTCCAAATTCTATTCTTCTTTTGGGACTGGCAGTGTCAGGATCACTCCTATCATCAGGAGATGACATACTTCCTTCCTCAGTCGCATCTTCTTCTTGCTCTTGGGTTTTGGTGGCCTCATCCTTTCCTTCTTCTTGCTCATCATCATCAGAATAAACTGGTTCCTCATTTGGTTTCAAGACAGGGTCTCTCAAATCCTTTGGCCTCTTGCCATGATCTATGGGATTGTACGCTTCATACAATTTATCTTCATCTGTAACCTAGCACTTCTTCCATGGATTCCAATTGATTTTCATCCTCTTGAAGATCTCTTTGTTGAGACAGAAGGTATGATCCGTTTCATTAACTTCATCATCTTCATCAATACAATCTAGATTCTTGAGCATGGTAGATATCATCTTTGAATAAAACAAGGCAGTGGATTTCTTGGACGGTTTTATCATTCCAGCTATGTGTACCATCACATATCTACACAAATTTATTTTCTCATGTGTTTTCAGAAGAATCAACAGGAAAACATCCGGGTACTTTACAGCAGCAAAATCTCCTCTTCTAGGGCAAAGTTGGTGCTGAATAAACTTGAAAAGAAGTATGCATTCACCATCTAATTCTGAAGCTGTAATTCTCTGTGACTCTCTGTTTCCTGTCAGAAGCTCCAGAGCTAATTCATAAGAGAAGTAATCGGATGTTGGAGGAATATTCCCAGCATAATCCTCATACCGACCTTCATGAGGTACGTTCAAGCACTCAGCCCACTGCTTAGATGAGAAGGATTTTTTCTTTCCTTTTACCACAGACGACATCCTGGCAGCCTCCACACCATCTAAAGTGATTTCCAGATTCATATAGAACTCATGTACCAGCTTCGGGTAGTCTATTCCAGTGTTGTCAGAAAACCAGTCTATCCATCCTTGCGATTCAAGAACTTGCAGCAACAGTGACTTACTTGACAAAAGCCAGGCAGAGTTTACTTCTTTTTCTATAGCAACAATCCGAGTTTCCAGGTTCGGATTTACTGATAGTTGAGAGGTACTACTCGACTCGCCTCGAGCACGCTTTGAAGGTACAGGGCTATCCAGTCCTTTGCTTGGTCTCTTTTTCTTAGCCATTCGAGGATTTTGGGAAGGCAGGAGTTCGAAGGTTCGAAGTAGAGGGGAAGAGAGGTTGAAAGTTTTGGTGGGAAATGAAAGGTCAAAGGTTTAGGGAGGATAAATAGTCGCGTATCATTTATTTTATCATTTAGGGTTCCCATAAAAAGTATAAAAGAAGTTTACTAATTGATTACAATATAATAAAAAAAATCGGTATGACAGATCAGTTTCACAGATCGGTTTCACAGATCGGTTTCACAGATCAGTTTCACAGATCGGTTTCACAGATCGGTTTCACAGATCAGTTTCATAGATCGGTTTCACAGATCGGTTTCACAGATCTGTTTCACAGATCAGTTTCACAGATCGGTTTCACAGATCAGTTTCACAGATCAGTTTCACAGATCAATCATACACAACTCTTGTTTAATAAATTTCATTCTTTCAGAGCATAAAGTCTTTGTGAAGATATCAGCTAATTGATGTTCAGAACTAATAAATTTCAAATAAATATCACCTTTTTGATAATGATCTCTTAGAATGTGATGTCTGACATCAATGTTCTTAGTTCTAGAGTGAGACACAGGGTTCTTAGATATATTTATTACACTAGTATTGTCACAGTTAATTGAAACATGTTTAAGATCAAATCCATAATCCAATAGAGTGTGTTTCATCCACAGAATTTGTGCACAGCAATTACCAGCAGCTATGTATTCTGCTTCGGCAGTAGACAATGCAACTGAGTTCTCTTTCTTACTACACCATGATACTAGGGATTTTCCAAGCAAATGACATGTTCCAGATGTGCTCTTCCTATCTAACTTACATCCAGCAAAGTCAGCATCTGAATAGCTAGTTAGGTTAAATGATTGTCCTTTTGAATAAAACAATCCTAAATTTATAGTATACTTAAGATACTTAAAAATCCTTTTAACAGCCAGTAAGTGTGATTCTTTAGGATTAGCTTGAAATCTTGCACACATACATACACTGAACATAATGTCTGGTCGACTAGCAGTAAGATAAAGTAATCTCCCAATCATACCTCTGTAATTGGTTTGATCCACTGGTTTCCCAGCTTCATCTGTATCCAATTTACAGGTAGTACTCATAGGTGTATCACTTTCCTTAATACTATCCAATCCAAAACGTTTTAAAAGATCTTTTGTATATTTACTTTGATTTAAAATAATTCCATCTTTAGTTTGAATAATTTGAAACCCAAGAAAATACTTAAGCTCTCCCATTAAGCTCATTTGAAATTCATTTTGCATAACCTTTGAAAAATCAGTACAAAAGGAATTTTTAGAAGATCCAAAAATAATATCATCAACATAGATTTGTACTATTAATACATCTTTTGAAATCCTTTTTATAAAAAGAGTGGGATCAGCTACTCCTTTTGTAAATCCTTTTGAGATAAGAAAGTTTGAAAGCCTTTCATACCAAGCTCTTGGAGCTTGTTTTAAACCATATAAAGCGTTAGAAAGTTTAAAAACATGATTTGGAAAATGAGGATTTAAAAAACCAGGTGGTTGTTCTACAAAAACATCTTCAACAATAAAACCATTTAGAAAAGCACTTTTGACATCCATTTGATATAGCTTGAAATTCAGATGTGATGCATAGGCAAGTAAGATACTAATAGCCTCTAATCTAGCTACAGGGGAAAAGGTTTCCTCATAGTCAATTCCTTCTTCTTGATTGTAACCTTGTGCAACTAGACTAGCTTTATTTCTAATGATGTTTCCAGATTCATCAACTTTGTTTCTAAATACCCATTTTGTGCCTATGGTCAAAAAGTCCTTAGATCTTTCTACTAATTTCCAGACTTTGTTTCTTTCAAATTGATTTAGTTCTTCTTGCATAGCCATTACCCAAAACTCATCATTGATAGCATCATTGATATTTTTAGGTTCTGACTGTGAAAGAAAATCTTGATGTTCAACCTGATTTCTTAGAGAAGCTCTAGTCTGTGTTCCTCTATCTAAATTTCCTACAACAGCATCTAAAGGATGGTTCTTTAGAGTCCTAGATGGTCTTGAAAAGATAGGGCTAGAGATTTCATATTCATCTACAGATTGAGGTTCAACAGAAGCAGGTTCTGGAGAGTTTCCAGAGATGGATGCTTTAACTATAGGTCCATTGTATTTATCATTGAGATTCAAACCAGAGAGATCATCTTCAAGAGATATTTTAGGTTCATGTGGATCAGTTTCATCAAATTTGATGTGAACATATTCTTCCACACATTTGGTTCTTTTATTGAAAACTCTATAGGCTTTACTAGAGATAGAGTAACCCAGGAAAATTCCTTCATCACTCTTGGATGCAAATTTGTCAAGATTGTCTCTAGTATTGAGAATGAAGACTTTGCAGCCAAAAACATTGAAGTAGTTAACCTTAGGTTTCCTATGGTTCCACAACTCATAAGGGGTCCTCTTAAGAACTGGTCTGATCAAGACTCTATTAATGACATAACAAGCTGTATTTACAGCTTCAGCCCAAAAGTAAATAGGCAGTTCATATTCATTCAGCATGGTTCTAGATATTTCTTGCAGGGTTCTATTCCTTCTCTCTACTACACCATTTTGTTGGGGTGTCCTAGGGGCAGAGAAATTGTGACTATAGACATTGTGTGAGCAGTAAGAATCAAACTCATGATTTTCAAACTCACGACCATGATCACTTCTTAGGGTCTTAATCTTGAGTCCACTAAGATTTTCTACAGACTTGGAGTATTTAACAAAGTAAGAACAAGCTTCACTTTTGTGAGCAGGAAAATATACCCAAGTATATCTAGAAAAGTCATCTACAAGAACATAGACATAGTGCTTCCCATTTAAACTAGAAACTCTAGAGGGTCCAAATAAATCCATGTGAACCAACTCGAGAGGTTGAGAAGTTGACACTTCTTTCTTTGATTTAAAAGAAAATTTATGTTGCTTTCCTTTTTGACAGGGATTACAAACTTTGTCTGCTGGAAATTCAAGTTTTGGTAAGTCTCTAACTAAGTTCTTCCTAGAAAGTTTTCTAAGTGAGTGTACATTGCAGTGTCCTAATCTTCTGTGCCAAAGCCAAGACTCTTTATGAAAAGAATTTAAACAAGGAATATTTTGCTTAGCTAAAGAATCTAAATCAATAGCATAAACATTTTCATTTCTTAAAGAAGAAATTACTAAAACATTTTTTGAGTTAAAAACATTGCAAGAATCATTTTTAAATTTCACATAAAAACCATCATCACACAATGGAGAAATGCTTAACAAGTTATATTTAAGTCCATCAACAAATAAAACTTCAGAAAACAAGATTGAATCAGTGTTACCAATCTGGCCTAAGCCGATGATTTTTCCTTTTGAATTATCACCAAAAGTGACAAAGCCTCCATCAACTTTTACTAAGCTCTTGAAGCAAGAATAATCTCCAGTCATGTTTCTTGAGCACCCACTATCTAAATACCATATCTTCTTGTGACAGCTCTTCAAGCAGGTCTCCTATAAAACAGATTTAAACAGGAAATGACTTTGGTACCCAGATTTTATTGGGTCCAGATAGGTTAGCAATCAGGGCCTTAGGTACCCAAATTTGTTTTATGGGTCCCATACAATTTACAGAAACAACAGATTTTGAAAGATAAACTTTATTAGATCCATAACTATGAATGTAACTGGTTGAGGCATATGAAGTTCCAGAATTAACTATCTTATGTCCAGATTTAGGAATGAATCTAGTTTTGGCAACTTTTCTTTGTCCAGGTTGGTATCCTATACCAGTAGTATATCTAGGTGCAACTTGCTTTCCCAGCATTTGTGTTAGAGTATTTTTTCCATTTGTGAACTTCTCTAAGTCTTTTCTGAGTTGTTCATTAGACAATTTTAGTTCAGTATTCTCTTTAAGAAACTGAGCATTCTTTTCTACTTCTATATCCAGATCAGATTTATGCTTAACACTTAAATCATACTGTTTCTTTAAACATTTATATTTATCTTTAAGCTCATTACAGGTTTCTTCAAGCATATCACAATATTCAAACAGTTCAGATTTAGACATGTTATCACCTTCAGAATCATCTCCAGAATAATATGAATTTGAAGCAGGATTTTCTGATGTTACCTCAGAAGTGTTTGTCATAAAACACATGTTGGCTCGATACCTTTCAGAGTCTGAAGATTCAGCTTCACTTGTGTTGTCTTCTGAAGCACTCCAAGTAGCCTTCATGGCTTTCTTGTACATTTTATCCTTGTATTCATACTTATTTCTGTATTTCAGCTTTGGACAGTCTGTTTTTATGTGTCCTTTTCTTTTGCATTCATAACAGACACCTTCATCTGATTTATCAGACTTCTTCCAATCCTTCTTCCACTGTCCTTTGTTATCATACATGCCTTTGTAGTTTGACTTTCTGAAAAACTTCTTCTTCCTATAGAATTTCTTAAATCTTCTAGTAATGTGTGCCATCTCATCATCACTATCAGAATCATTCTCACTCTCCTCACTACTTAAACTTTCATTGATAGCTTGAGGCTTTTCCTTATCCTTATTCTTTGAGGTTGTGGTCTTGAAGGCAATAGACTTCCTTTTAGGTTCATCATCTTCTTCTTTATTTACTTTAAGCTCTTCTTCATACATCATCAGCTTACCAATTAATTCCTTGACAGGAAGTGTTCCAATGTCACAGGATTCTCTAATGGAGACAGAGGTTCCTCTCCATCTTTCAGGTAGACATCTAAAAATTCTCATGATTTGCTCCTTTGCTGGAACATCCTTTCCCAGAGAAGTCATTGTGTTGACAATTTCATTGAACCTGAGATACATATCAGAAATGGGTTCATCCAGCTTCATCTTAAAATTATCATACTTAATAGTATATGTATTCAATCTCATCTCCTTAACATTAGTTGTTCGTTCATGAGAAATAGATAAGGTATCCCAAATTTCATATGCAGTTTTACATGCAGAAATTCTATTAAATTCTTCATCTCCTAGAGCACAGTACAGAGCATTCATAGCTTTACAATTATTATTGTAAGCAGTCTTTGTAGGTTCATCCCAAGTAGATCTATCAGTACTGGGAATTTTATATTCAGCTTCAATGACAGTCCAAATATCAAAGCCCATACTTTCAAAGTGAATTTTCATTTTTAGCTTCCACTAAGCATAGTTGTTTCCATTAAAGAAAGGTGGCCGGTTAGTAGAAGCACCCTCAAGTCTATTATCCATGATATTACAAAAATAATTTTAAAGAGATAAAAATTTATAAATAACAGAAATTTTAAGAACTTTAAAATACAACTAAAATCACAGTTGAAAAACAGAGTACGTTTAAAAAATATTAACAACCTCTGATACCAAGTGTTGGTCGGAGTGGATACTCAAGAGAGGGGTGAATTGAGTTCCAATTAAAATTTTCTGTTAAAATAATGTTGATTGAAATCCCCCTATTTCAAAAACAGATTAAACTGTAGTGAATTTATACAGATTATAAAGGTTCAATTAGTTTCTCAAATATTGATTAGTTCTCAGTTAACTTAATCTTATGATTAAATTAACCTTTGAAACTAACTTACTGGTCTATAGTAAATATAAACACTTACGAGTTTAACTATCAAAGTAGCTTCGAAAATAAATTATATTTCAAAGTAATAGAAGCGGAATACGAAATAAATATGTAGTATCGATATAGTATGTAGCTACAAACACAGAGAATTAACCAAGAGGTTCAGTCTCAAGCCGAGACTTAGTCCTCTCAAAAGTTTATATAAAAATTATCCACACCCTGGATCGGGGTAAACAACAGTGAACACACTGTCCAGGTCACAAGACCTCTACCACAGTTCTGCATGGGAAAATGAACAACAGCTTAGAGCTGTCCAGGTCTCATACGACCTCTACCACTATTCACAGTGGGAAATGAAGTGTAAAAAGGTTTGCTGAGGATTTACAGATCCTCCAGTGAAAGTACATGAGTCAGTGTGTGTTTTTAATACAGCAGATAACACACACTGCTCAAAATGTAAAACAAATGTATCAGAGAGCAGAGATGTAGAGTTTAGAAATGGCTCTGGTGATTTCAGTGTAGCTCTGGACTCTTTTGTATTTGGTCAGAATTTATTCTGAGTCCTCTTCTCATTTTTGTTTGAGAGGAAGAGTGTCGTATGCTTCAGGCTCAAAGGCAGTGAGATGTAGTCGATGAAGTTCTTCAATGTTCTTTTGTATGCACAGAACTCTTCTTGAGTAGGCTTGATTGAGTATGAGGTTCTGTTCTGATTGGTTCTTCCTTCTCTTTCTTTTCCTCTGTATATCTTGTGTTCTTCTATCAACTCTATCTCTTCTCTTCAGAAGAGTCTTCTTGAATTTATGTCACGTGCTTCGGAAGACAGAAAAAGTTTCCTTTCCGCATGTACGAGGTACGGTTTCCTGACATCCGACAACCTTTATTAATAATTTTACAGAGCATTAAAATATACCTAATATGACCGTTGGATAGATTAAATAACGATAAAGATAAATAAATTCAAACAGTTGTTTATGACTATTGAAGAATCAGGTGATCGGTAGGTCATCAGCATTAGTGAGTAATTATCAGTGACTCAGATAGATCAGCATCGGTGAATCAGACTGATCAGCATCGGTCTGTCATCTGATCGGTGAGTCATTTGATCGGTGAGTCATTTGATCGGTGGCTCATTTGATCGGTGGCTCATTTGATCGGTGAGTCATTTGCATTGGTGAGTCATTTGCATCGGTGAGTCAGATTGATCAGCATCGGTGAGTCATTTGCATCGGTGATTCAGATTGATCAGCATCGGTCTGTCATCTGATCGGTGAGTCAGTTTGATCGGTGAGTCATTTGATCGGTGGCTCATTTGATCGGTGGCTCATTTGATCGGTGAGTCATTTGCATCAGTGAGTCATTTGCATCGGTGAGTCAGATTGATATAGGATCAGTGATTCCAATGTCTGTTGAAACCAAAAGACTTCCAACATACTTTGTAAGTCAATAAGCATAGACAAAAACATGATAACAGATTCATTTACAGATTGTAATTAAGTTTATGAGAAATCAAACCAGATTAAGCATTAATGGTATGTGATGATTTGTGATTATTAAAACATCAAACATAGACATGAAATCAACAATCTTCCATAGGGCTCAACAGGTATCTTAAAAATATGAAAGTATTACAACTCTTCTTCAAGCTAGTCCTCAGACACATATGGCTTGAGGTCACATTAGAACATTATGGGTTGCTATCTCTGAAACTCATGAAGTGTGATCATCCTTCACACCTCATCCAACAGTAATTCCAATACCATATTCTACTTGATAGGTGGTGGTATGGATGGTGCACCAACTAAAGGAAACAGCTATTGAATGGGTCCCTGTATCAAAGCCTCATAACTTTAAGGATCATCCACATGATCCTGAGGCTGAATCCAAGATATAAAATGTTGTGGAGGTATCCTGAAATAGAAAAGATATACCATTGTCAAAGATTATATCATGATATATGACTCAATAAGGACATGGAAACCAAAAACCATTCCTCTAAGATGCATGTACCAAAGTTTTGCCAACAACCAATGTATACATGTATCGAGTCAACAAGCGTGTTATCAGAGTCCAAGTGTATGGATACATCGGAAACTGCACTAATACTGGAGACCTTGGCATGTTCTACAAACTCAAAACATATAAAACTATTTCCTCTAACTAATATCATAGAATATATTACTAAGGTAGAAATGATTTCTCTAATTCCACTCTTTCATGATCTTCCCTAATGGGGCCCATGCTGTGACTACACCAAGCTTGCCTCTAATAGGCCAGGGGCTGGTGACTAGCACTGCGTAGGCATATCACACACATGGGAGGCCTTATCCTAATGTACATTTGCACACACACACACATCTCCAAGACCATACAATGCTAAAATATAAAACAACTAATAACCATGAATGCATACATCTAAAATCCCACCATCAGAGTATGGCAACAATCATTAAAAAGAAAAAGTGCCAAATACAATACCACCACAGTGAAACTTAAAATAATTCCAACCTGTAAAGTGGTTGAGGACTACTATCAAGGTAACTACATGAACACTACTTAATATATCAATCTCACTAATCTCTTCCTAGTCCTGGTCCCTCTAGAAATCCATCAAAAGGTTGATCATCTATATAAGACACGACATGTGCGGAAAAAGACCATGCATGAGTGAAGACAACAATACCCAATAGAGCACCCCAAAATCATGGATCATATAACCTCAATAATAAAAGTTAGAACATCATAGGTATATGTATACACCACATATAATAATAATATCTAGATATAATCAACCTAGACTCATAGTCTCATGATAAATTCACAACTCTAATGCAAACCTAGTATTCCTGCTCGAAGGTTCCATATAATTGTCATTCGAGAGAACACACTCCATGAGTCAAAGAGAACAGATTGAATACATCTAAGATTTCATGATCATTGGGTCTCACTAGGAGAAGTACACACTGGAAGTCTGAAGATAATGATGCATATAAGGGGGATCACACCCAAGGCCATGGGGTACACCAACAACTCAATCTGGAATAACCTGCTAGGTAGAGGACCTATTCCCACATAATTCAGGTCATGTTGATACCAAAAACTCCACCTAGGGAAAGCATGATGATATAAGATCTCACTCCGGACTCATAGAAGGATTCCAACAACTATATCCAAGACTGAAGTCCCTCTTAAGGGATTACTATCCTATGTATAAGACATGATTCCATACTAACTCTCAGGTAATAGATCAAGGGAACACACCCTAAGGAATGTCATCCAAGATGATGAAGAAAATAGCACCAAGCTGTCATTGAAGAAGTACATGGTGTTTACTAGTAGTACACAACATTTCCCTTCTGCATCAGGTCTTACCTATGTATCATGGCCCGTGCCCGTGTCCATGTTCGAGTACATGTTGTGCCCATTCTTGTGTACTTATAACCATGTCCCTATACAGATGATTGTGTACATTTATGGATGGCCATGTTCATATCCATGTACCTCCCCAGTTACATTCCAAGTCACCAAATTAAGTCACTTGCTGTTGGATAGGGTTTACATGCCGTGTGATACTTAACTCCACAATGAACCCTAACACTATAGCCAGAGCCCCTCACACTATGCGTGATCATGCATTACACATTGTGTTGTATAAAATTTCTAGAAACCTATGAATCTTACTTACACATCTATACCTGCTGCTTCAGCCTATGATCCATCTAGAAAAAAATCCAGACAGTGTGGATCTGGCCTGGTTGATCATCACCATCACCACTCACTGAAAGCTAGCCTTTGGAACAACTATGGAAATGCCTGAATGTTCTGTTCAAACCGAACCATCAAAACAGAATGAATAGAAATTTTTAGAACAATACCAATCTATCATAATCATCATCATATCTTGATCTTTTCATTGATAGGAATCCAAATATGCAATATCAATCTACTAAACCAAAAAATGGGTGTGAAATGATTGATTATCTGATATTTTTTGAACCACCGAACAAAAAGAATTCCGATGATGATCACATGAATAATAGTGGGAAGAATCCAAGAAACACATAAAATAGGAATAAATATTATCAATGTTCAGTTGGTATTTATCCATTTCCATTATAACGATGAACTAAGCTCCAAATTAAATAAAGAATTCTTCTAAATTCACTAAAGATAAACCCGTACCCACAATACGATCGATATGTGAATCAATCCATTGGTATATTTATTTGTGTTTTCATAGGAATAAATAAACGGGAATAAATCTACATAAAAAATGTACTACCTCAAGGTGGATCGATCAATTATGATGAGCAAGTCTGTGTCATTTTTATTGGAAAGATCCTTGAGTTCTGTTGCACACTGATTGATGATCAACGGTCTAGTCATTATTCTCCCATAGAAGCTCCTCCATTGCTCTCTCCAGCGTCTCCTCTCAATTTTTTAAGATTATACCACTAAACCTTAAAAATACCCATGGTAGAGTATTTATAAGATAACGTTAGGTATATGCTTTTAATCAAATAACTAAATAAATATAATTAAATTCATTTAATTACTCTCCCACGATGGCACTCAAGCCCAACGCCCGATACTGACATAGATTATTTAATGTATAGGGTAAACCCATCCTCTAACCCAATAGATGCCTTATATTTTATATTTAAGCCTCCGTTTAGATTTTATTCCACCTTTTTTTATAAAACTATGCATGTGTGATATTTAATATATTTAATATATTTCAAAAATTAATTTTGGACACATCGGGCCTCAGAATCGCACGCCGTCTCAATGGCTAACTCTGAAAATAATCCATATAATATTACCAATAAATACATAAAAATATATGATTCATTACACCAATCCATTATTCCCCCCAAATCCCCATATTTGTAAAAAATATAAATAATAATAATATTTTCTCCACATGCACAACACCTGTAGATTAATTAATATCATTTTTAAATAAATAAACTATTATTTATTTAAATGATATTTAATATATCCTTTACATACCATAAAACTCATCAAAAAATACTCCTCAATATTTATTAGTCCATAAAGAATGACTATTTATCTAATAAGTAAATATCACTTCATTATTTGCTGATAAATATAATAAATATATTTTTTCATTAAATATTGTGAATAAATATTTATTAATATTTAATACACATATTTATTATTCTTAATAACTCGTGATTATATATTTCTAATCAAACTATCTTAAATAATTATTAAACCAAAAATCAGGAATAACATTTATTTTAACTTATTAAATTCAAATATAATTTAACTGAGATCCCAGATACACTTAGTGTGTCTCTATGCCAATTTCTAAGTGGCATTAAGATGATTTCCTAATATATAAGGTTAAAATACAGAAATATTACAAGGAACCTATTGAGAATAAATTAATTTCTCAACAACATAAAACATCATATGAACGCTCAATATGTAATATAATACCTATATCATGATATCTATAATAAAGCGGGTTGCATGATGGTGTCATCAAACTATTAGCTTGATAAATATTTCTTTTACTTTCTATAATTGAACCTGACCATAGAATAATATGGTTATAGATTTATTTAGGCTATTCCATTGATATCAAAGGTCCTAGGAGATCAACTTCCTTTAAATAACAAAAGGGGAAAATAATCCTTTCTCACATTATTCATCAATGAAATATCACTCACGACACAACAAAGTTATCAGACTTCACCACGAATATATATCATCACATTTTTTGTCAATATATCAAATAATGTGACTAATGATATCCATTAATAATAATATTAATGTCCAAGGATCAATACACACATCCCTAGATAGGAATATCTAACGACACATATAAATGTGAATTTCTTACTGGCAGGTCATGTTCTCATAATCTCATGAACAGGAAATTACTAAGGGTGTACACCATGTGGAAGTTCCTAAAAGTCCTATGAGTATCCAACCCTTAAACCCTATATCATTTATATCTTATCAAATGATATCATTTAATTATATAATATATGTTTAAGAATGTTATCATGGAATTTCTTGGTTCCCATCACAACAGGGAACTACTACGACCTTTTAGTGTGATAGTTACTCTTTGCACATTATCAAATTCAATGTTATAATGAATAAAAATAATAATGTGAAAATGAATTTATTAATACTCAATACAATGAATACACACAATCATTAAGTACATAGAATTTGGTTCTTGGGTAGAAACTCTAATAGACTCCCTCTAGCACTAGACCCAATTACTAACAACCTTTAGTCATCTAGCTCCCACATGATACTCATGATTCTGCTGATATAAGGATCTATTCAAGAGGTCTTCCATATTTTCCTCCTTGGAAACTCTTCTCACCACAACTTCAACCCTTTGAGAAAAATCTCCAATGAGGAAATACATTCAGAGTATGTACTTAGTCTATTGGTGTGACCTTGACTCCTTTGTGAGAGCCACTATTGTAGCATTATCACAATATAATGTGATAATGTATTTACTAATATGCACCACATCTACATATAGTAAAAATTTGAATATCCAACTAGATTATTTGGATGCACAAAAATAATATATATACTTATACTCTTCTATAGAATCAGTTAAAACTAGCTACTTTTAACTCTTCTAGATCACAACTCCTCCATTGAGATTGAATACATATCCTAAATTTTACTTTAGAAATGTCATAGTCATGGGAATATTCTATATAAAGTAGATTTATAATGTATTAAAACATTTACACTGGAGATAAGGTTTCATCATAACCAATCCCTTGACACTATTTAAACCCTTTAGCCACTAGTTGTGATTTATAGGTATTTGATTTTCCTTCCATGTCCAGTTTTCTATTGAATACCCATTTTCACCCAATGGGGTTTACATCAACTGGAAGATAGATCAAAACCTAAACTTGGTTTTGATATATGTAATCTATATCTAAATTCATGGATTCTTACCATTTTACAGCATCTTAGATATCCACTGCCTCCTTGTATGAAAGAGTATCTTTATTTTTAATCAATAATTATTCACCATCCTCGGTAGAAAACAATATCATTATAGTTCTCTATCATATCTGGTGTTCCTACATAATACTTGTTTTTGGGGATCAAAATATACCATAAGGACCTATGGAATCTATTCCTCTACCAATTCTTGTGTATATTAAGCTTTAAATTCATCAAATTCAATCTTTATCCCATTATCTTACTTGAATATTTTATCCTTCTCAAGAACAATTTATTGTCTTGAAAGTATCACCTTCTTTCATAAGGGGTTTTATAGATAGTATCCCACTATTTCAATATGATTCCCTATAAATATACACTTTGTGCCCCTAAGAGATAGTTTGTTTGTAACACCCCAAGCTTCCACGATATGTTTCCCTTCGAATAATGCAATAGCGTGTGTTGTACGCAACCTCGAGCTCTAACACACACCACAACTAATTAAACTAGCCGTTGTGAATAGTAATACCTAATTTTTGAAATTTTATAAATTTTATTTATCAAAATGGACTTAATTTTTGGATTCGGAATATTTAAATTAGCCTATGTTGAATTTTTGGTATTTTTCTGAGAACTACTAATTTTTTATGAATAGTGAAAAATACTTAAAAAAAACTTTTTTAATAAAAATAATTTATAGTGATAAATTATACTATTTAGTGGTTTTAAAGTATAATTAGAATATATTTTTACCATTTTATCCAATGGTGGTCATTAGAATTAATTTAACATTGAAATTGGACATAAACAATTGTCAATCTTTTGATATGAATTGTTTCTTAATAACATGCTATTTGTTGTAACAGCGGGAATTAATTATAAAATTAATTAATTCAACTTATATGTTTGGAATTTTTTAAAATAGACATCAATTTTTGAATTTGGAATATCAATTATAGCTTAGGGTGAAATTTTGGTCTTATTCTGAAAAACATCAATTTTTGATGAATAGTGAAACCACTATGTGGTTGTTAAAAACTGATTTTTCGTTAAAATGAAATATTACCACTTCTGTGATTTCATTTTCAAAAATCCAACATACATGGTTGTCATTAAGAAGTAAAATGTGGTTCAATGAGATTAAAATAATTTTTGGTGAACAGTAACTTTTAAGTTCTTAATCGCGATTAGAGGTAATTAGTGTAGTTTAAGGTACAAATAATGTTTTAATAATAAGAGATGAGCTTGACACTTGTCCTACTCCTATTGGATGAGTCATGGAAGACCAAGACAACCCATGTGTCAACTTGGGGACCCCATGGAGCCACTCTGGTTGGAAAATGACATTAATATATATTTATTTAATGTTAAAATTAAATTGACACAAACATGAGTTGTTTTACTAAAATAGTTTTTAAGTGGGGTTACACAAGTCCAAATTTTGACTATAAATATTCATTAGAAAGCTAAAATTATTTCCTACATAATAGTATTTTTTTTATAATTTTTAGACATTAAATAAATTAAATTATTTATGACATCATTATGATGCAGCGATGACCTCATTATTTAACGATTTTAATAAAATGAAAAGATAATGTAAACTCAAAGGCATACACTTGTCCAAAGACTATTTGATTGGTATATTTAGAACCCTTATCAACATATACACGAATTATATAAGTTTGGGACCTTTATAATCCGAAAAGAATTGTATAATAATGTAACATTTCAATCTTTCCAAAAGAGCCCCTCCTCTCCTCTTATAAAAGGCCCCCACCTCTACCACCTCATTCACACTTTCAAGCCATTTGGCTCGTCCAACCTCTGCCCTAATACTCTCCCAACTTCCCCCTCTTACTCTTAGAAGCATCACTTTGGGCATAACTCTTCCCAAGGAAGCCTTTGGCTCAAATCAAAAAGAGTTACCCGATTTTGAGGTAATGTCTTCTCTAATGTTATTTTGTTTCATTTTTCTTCTCCAACCCCCTAAAATATTTTTATTCATTTCTTTTGTAACAACAACAGTATCCTAAATATACTAGGATTTTGGTATAAGAAGTATTCAAGCTACACTTACACACACCTACAACTAATGGTTAAAGAACGTACGGTTTCTGTGGATGTCGAATTTCTGCCTCACGAAACGATGATTGTTCAACACTCATATAACACCTTCAAAGGTGGCCATTAAGATGTCACTATATTTATATATGATATATAGTATGTTTATGTTTTACTTATGCTTCTGTATTTCTCATTTATGGCATACTTTATGATTTCCATTATGGGTAAAACGCGATAATTTCATTTTAGGAAGTGCGGACTACCGCCCCCTCAAAGTGATTTGAATCGTTAATTCCATATGTGGGATGTATAAAGGATGGATTATATGGTATTATACACTATATTATACTGGAATTATATTATAAATATATATCATTATGATTTCATTCCATTAAATACAAAATAGAAATGAAAGTAGCGTTCATGCGTACGTACGGCTTACCGCCTCCATGAACTGTGCATTCCATTTCTTACCTCTAAATGTTACGTAATATTATAAATGAATGTATATACTGGATATATATGATATATATGACATCTAAATCATGAATATAATTTTGGAGATAATTGATATTCTACCACATAAACAACTTGTAATTATAAGAAGTTTATTGTTGACTCAAGTACCAAAGATCAACAAAACGACCGTTATTAATGTAAATAAATACATAATGTTCATAACATTGTAATGAGTGATATAAAAAGGATAATGAAATTAAAAATGGTTCTTAATAAGGTATATATTAACTCTAGTTTATTATTCAGGAGGTTAAAGAACGGTTGAGTCAAGTCAGACACGAGGTAAGGGAACTTCTTAACCCAATTTCCATTCTTTGGGTTAATCTCCTACTTTCAAATTATGTCATGATATTATTATGTCTTATTTTGTATTTTTACTTTATTTATGTGTACCTATAGTGAATACACATAATAGATCTATTTTGTTTTAAAAATGATCTTTTTAAGGACTTCGTCTCAATCTCTCTTCATTGAGGCATATTTGGTTTTATACACAACTTTCTTTTATACGGTGTATAAACCCGTTTGACTTTTACATTTATTCAAAAGGAATCTTTTTTATACGAAGAAATTTTCTAAACGACAAAAGGGAATGTTTTTTTTCCATACTTATGCGGTGACAACGACTTCTCCGCCGCCGTGACCATTATTTGAGTTTCGGCTTCCTCTACAAGCCATCATTTTTTTAATGAAAAATAAATACAAAGTTTTAACTTTCTTTTATTTTGGTATTGAAAATGGTTTTGAAATCATTTTTATTATATCAATGTGTTGTATTGATATCTTGTGATTGAAATGTGGAAATGTTATGTTTCCTTTATGCATGTTTTATGTGATACGATTGTGTTATTGTTTATGATATGTTTAAACCTATTCATATGAGGAATGCATTGGACTTAATAAGTGACAGGTGGAGCCCGCTATAGCTCCTCAATGCATCATCAGGTCTCATGAGACAAACTAGTGTCTTGGCATGAGGCCTTGACAAAATCTTATTTGTGGTCTTGGCACGAGGCCTTGGCTACGTGGTTATGATAGTCTGGCGTTATGCATTCCATCATTATGAAAGTGGTTATTGATATTGCATGTGATTATTCGACCAGTAGAATATCCATGTGAAGAAGTGAATAGCATTATCTCATTTTACTTTTTCCATATTATGTTGAAGTTCATGTTTAAAAGGCTTTTGTTTTAGTTATACATTGCCTTAAATGTTAATGTTTATTTATGAAAGCTTCCTCTATATTGTTAACCTTACTGAGCATCCGAGCTCACCCCTTTCAATGTTTTAATATTTTCCAGGATGTAAAGAAGTATTTTATGAATGACCTGCAGGGATAGTCCGAAGAGGATAGAAGTGTGGACTATAGAGACTATGTTATTATAGTTTTTCACTTTGTGATGTAATGTAACATTTATGAATGTATCTAGTTTTTCCAAGGCTACTAAACTAATCGGTCTTTCGAGACTTGATCTTTTGTGATAATGCCAATGTTACGAAGTAATGCACCGACTCTGGGTATCTGGGGTCGGGGCGTTACAGTTGGTATCAGAGGCAGTTTAGTACTAACCTTGGAAGCTAGATTTAGATAAAATCTGATTAGAGCACATAGTCCAAAGATAGTCTTTGAGGATTAGTATAGAAGAACTTCCTAGAATTTTGTTATTGTAGAGATTTTGTGAGTTTTCCGAGCAATACATCCCTGTCTGGATACGAGCAGGTAGAGGCGGCTCTAGCATAGATGTACCTAGGGGTAAAACCTGAAAACACCGCTTTGAGCTAGACTCAAACGGGAACTGGTGCACGACAACGGGCCTTGCTGCACTCTTGGTTACGACACTCCCGGGGGATATGCTTATGATAATTCTCATTTTCTTTACAAACCACTATGAAGGGTTATGAGTATATACTTACTCAAAGAAAAAACAATTATGGATTATATCCATAAATAGTTCAATTTATGTTAAGTATCTTACAAGTATGGAATTATGTATTTTGATTCATAAACTAATATAGTTTATGAAATTGTTTAGAAATGGTGCCTAGTGGAAGGAATGGAAACCATATCAATGCACGCACTCCGTGTAGGGATTGCCCTCCTGCTCAAGATAATTATTGTGGATCTGGAGATACAACTGGTGCTGATCAACTTATTACCATACTGGGACAACTCACTCAGGTTATGAATAATAACCTTAATCGTATGGAGCACCCTGATCCGCAACGTGGAGGATCAATGTTAGACCTCTTCATGAGGCAACAACCACCAACATTTAATGGGGGTACAAATCCGTTAGTAACTGAGTAATGGATAAACTCCTTAGAGAAAATATTCCATGCCTAGGGTAGTAGCGAAAGGGAGAAGGATGTCATGGCAGTTTACCGCCTCAGTGGAGATGTCGATCAGTGGTGGTCGCTGATTCAAAACACAAAGGAAGATGATGACGTATCGAATATGGAATGGAGGGAGTTCAAAGATCTTTTCTTAGAAAAATACTTTTCTCGTGACCATCGAGCAGATATGGAAAGGAAATTTCTGAGTCTGAGGCAGAAGGAGGATGAGAATGTTGCAAAGTATGAGGCTAACTTTACAAGGTTAGTGAGGCATGCTGCCGATTATATACGTAACCCAAGGAGTAAGATTGATCGTTTCTTTGATGGGTTAAAACCATTTCTCCGTCGAGCTTTAGTATCCCAATCCTTCTCATCATACGAAGATATTGTCTCGTGTGCTATCAAGACAGAAAAGGAATTCTCTAAGTCTTATGACAACAAAGTAAAGCAAGAGAAGAAGAGAACAGTGGAACAAGAGACAGATAAAGGGAAAAAGGGAAAGAAGTATTTTCCATTATGTGATAATTGTGGGAAGAATCACCCTGGTACTTGCCTAAAAGGAATGGGAGTTTGTTACAAATGTGGAGAAAAAGGTCACCAGACTCGTGATTGTAAGGGAAAGAAAGAGGATATCAATGTTGAATGCTACAATTGTAGAGAAATGGGTCATTATGCAAATGAATGTCCTAAGCTTCAGGGAAACTTACCTCAGAAAAGGCCAAGGGATCAAGGACAATCTTATGTTGTTACTACAGTTGAAGTAGAATAACTAATGTATTGGTGCTTTTGGACTCATGGATTATATTCTGGTTATTAGAATAATGTGATATATATATAAGGATTGTACTGCAGTACTTGTTGATTTCAGTAAGGTTTTAATATGATGAAGGTAATTATATTTTTAGTATGTGACAATAAGAGAATCTTTACTTTGTTTGGGGAATCTGATAAATTGATTTTGGAATTAAGAGACCTTTTAGAGAAAGTCTGGACAGAGGTATTTTGGATAACTATAAAGGTTGGAGTGGATTAAGTTGATCTTTGGATAGTATTGTTTATGGTTAAAAAATTTATGAAGATTATTTTTGTAATATTATGATACTATAGTTTTAGGAAAAGGACAACCTACAGGGTGGGGCATAACCCGTCGCGTCGGACAAAGCTGCAGGAATCGAACCCACAACCATAGTGCGACATGCCTTTATTTCCTACCACTAGCCTACAGGAAGTCCCTGGTTATTACAAAATAGTTTTACTAATCTAAATGGTATGTGTTAACATTTGGAACCTTATACGATTAGGATAAATAGAATATTTTTGAGTTCCGTTACCATTTGGAGTAAAAGTTGGGTTTTTGGTAAAAATTTATTAACGAATGAAAGTATACATAACAAGTATGTATATTCCCTTACTTTCTTAGTACATCTCCTAAATAAATTCCTCAACATTATAAAAGGTAACTTAAAACAAAAATATTGTCGGTTAACTTTTCCAACTGGGGATTCAATGACCGTTTATCCAATCACTAGTTTGTGATTTTCTTATGGTTAAACTTTCTCTTAATCCTGTTTTCTATAACTCTCCATCAGACCTTGATGGTTTTTTTCTCCTCCATATCCATATTTTCATAGAATCCTAGAATGAGATATATCGGGTGACCTTTGTACTTATCTTGCTTTCTTTTAATGTTATATATTTATTAACCTTATTTACGATGTGGGTTTTCCTCAAAGGTATTTTCTTTTTTCAAACTTTTATTTTCAAAGAAAAATTTCAAATTGCGAGGACGCAATTTATTGAAGGAGGGGAGAATGTAACACCTCAAGCTTCCACGGTACGTTTCCCTTCGAATAATGCAATAGCGTGTGTTGTATGCAACCTCGAGCTCTAACACACACCACAACTAATTAAACTAGCCGTTGTGAATAGTAATACCTACTTTTTGAAATTTTGTAAATTTTATTTATCAAAATGGACTTCATTTTTGGATTCGGAATATTAAAATTAGCCTATGTTGAATTTTTGGTATTTTTCTGAGAACTACTAATTTTTTATGAATAGTGAAAAATACTTAAAAAAACTTTTTTAATCAAAATAATTTATAGTGATAAATTATACTATTTAGTGGTTTTAAAGTATAATTAGAATATATTTTTACCATTTTATCCAATGTTGGTCATTAGAATTAATTTAACATTGAAATTGGACATAAACAATTGTCAATCTTTTGATATAAATTGTTTCTTAAAAACACGTTATTTGTTGTAACAGCGGGAATTAATTATAAAATTAATTAATTCAACTTATATGTTTGGAATTTTTTAAAATAGACATCATTTTTGAATTCGGAATATCAATTATATCTTAGGGTGAAATTTTGGCCTTATTCTGAAAAACTTCAATTTTTGATGAATAGTGAAACCACTAAGTGGTTGTTAAAAACTGATTTTTCGTTAAAATGAAATATTACCACTTCTGTGATTTGATTTTCAAAAATCCGATATACATGGTTGTCATTAAGAAGTAAAATGTGGTTCAATGAGATTAAAATAATTTTTGGTGAATAGTAACTTTTAAGTTCTTAATCGCGATTAGAGGTAATTAGTGTAGTTTAAGGTAAAAATAATGTTTTAATAATATGAGATGAGCTTGACACTTGTCCTACTCCTATTGGATGAGTCATGGCCGACCAAGACAACCCATGGGTCAACTTGGGGACCCCATGGAGCCACTTTGGATGGAAAATGACATTAATATATATTTATTTAATGTTAAAATTAAATTGACACAAACATGAGTTGTTTTACTAAAACAGTTTTTAAGTGGGGTTACACAAGTCCAAATTTTGACTATAAATATTCATTAGAAATCTAAACATATTTCCTACATCATAGTATTTTTTTATAATTTTTAGACATTAAATAAATTAAATTATTTATGACATCATTATGATACAGCGATGACCTCATTATTTAGCGATTTTAATAAAATGAAAAGATAATGTAACATCCAAGGCATACACTTGTAAAATGACTATTGGATGGGTATATTGCGAACCCTTATCACCTTATCCACGAATTATATAAGTTTGGTACCTTTAGAATCCGAAAAGCATTGTATAATAATGTAACATTCCAATCTTTCCAAAAGAGACCCTCCTCTCCTCTTAAAAAAGGCCCCCACCTCTACCACATCATTCACACTTTAAATCCATTTGGCTCGGCCAAACTCTGCCCTAATATTCTCCCAACTTCCCCCTCTTACTCGTAGAAGCCTCACTTTGGGCAGAACTCTTCCCAAGGAAGCCTTTGGCTCAAATCAAAAAGAGTTACCCGATTTTGAGGTAATGTCTTCTCTAATGTTATTTTGTTTCATTTTTCTTCTCCAACCCCCTAAACACTTTTTATTCATTTCTTTTGTAAAAACACCAGTATCCTCAATATACTAGGATGTTGTTATAAGAAGTATTCAAGCTACACTTACACACACCTACATCTAATGGTTAAAGAACATATGGTTTCTGTGGATGGCGAATTTCTGCCTCACGAAACGATGATTGTTCAACACTCATATAACTCCTTAAAAGGTGGCCATTAAGATGTCACTATATTTATATATGATATATAATATGTTTATGTTTTACTTATGCTTCTGTATTTCTCATTTATGGCATACTTTATGATTTCCATTATGGGTAAAACGCGATAATTTCATTTTAGGAAGTGCGGACTACCGCCCCCTCAAAGTGATTTGAATCGTTAATGCCATATGTGGGATGTATAAAGGATGGAGTAGATGGAATTATACACTATATTATACTGGAATTATATTATAAATTTATATCATTATGATTTCATTCCATTAAATACAAAATAGAAATGAAAGTAGCGTTCATGCGTACGTACGGCTTACCGTCTCCATGAACGGTGCATTTCATGTCTTACCTCTAAATGTTACGTAATATTATAAATGAATGTATATACTGGATATATATGATATATATGACATCTAAATCATGAATATAATTCTGGAGATAATGGATATTCTACCACATAAACAACTTGTAATTATAAGAAGTTTATTGTTGACTCAAGTACTAAAGATCGACAAAACAACCGTTATTAACTTAAATAATTACATAATGTTCATAACATTGTAATAAATGATATAAAAAGGATAATTAAATTAAAAATGGTTCTTAATAAGGTATATATTAACTCTAGTTTATTATTCATGAGGTTAAAGAACGGTTGAGTCAAGTCAGACACGAGGTAAGGGAACTTCTTAACCCAATTTCCATTCTTTGGGTTAATCTCTTACTTTCAAATTATGTCATGATATTATTATGTCTTATTTTGTATTTTTACTTTAGTTATGTGTACCTATAGTGAAAACACATAATAGATCTATTTTTTTAAAAAATGATCTTTTTAAGGACTTCGTCTCAATCTCTTTTCATTGAGGCATATTTGGTTTTATACACAACTTTCTTTTATACGGTGTATAAACCCGTTTGACTTTTACGTTTATTCAAAAGGAATCTTTTTTATACGAATCGATTTTCTAAACGAAAAAAGGGAATGTTTTTCTTTCCGTACTTATGCGGCGACGACGACTTCTCCGCCGCTGTGACCATTATTTGAGTTTCGGCTTCCTCTAGAAGCTATCATTTTTTTTAATGAAAAATAAATACAAAGTTTTAACTTTCTTTTATTTTGGTATTGAAAATGGTTTTGAAAGCATTTTTATTATATCAATGTGTTGTATTGATATCTTGTGACTGAAATGTGGAAATGTTATGTTTGCTTTATGCATGTTTTATGTGATACGATTATGTTATGGTTTATGATATGTTTAAACCTATTCATATGAGGAATGCATTGGACTTAATAAGTGACGGGTGGAGCCCGCTATAGCTCCTCGATGCATCGGCAGGTCTCATGAGACAAACTAGTGTCTTGGCACGAGGCCTTGACAAAATCTTATTTGTGGTCTTGGCACGAGGCCTTGGCTACGTGGTTATGATAGTATGGCATTATGCATTCCATCATTATGAAAGTGGTTATTGATATTGCATGTGATTATTCGACCAGTAGAATATCCATGTGAAGAAGTGAATGGCATTATCTCATTTTACTTTTGCCATATTATGTTGAAGTTCAAGTTTAAAAGGCTTTTGTTTTAGTTATACATTGCCTTAAATGTTAATGTTTATTTATGAAAGCTTCTGCTATATTGTTAACCTTACTGAGCATCCGAGCTCACCCCTTTCAATGTTTTAATATTTTCCAGGATGTGAAGAAGTATTTTATAAATGACCTGCAGGGATAGTCCGAAGAGGATAGAAGTGTGGACTATGGAGACTATGTTATTATAGTTTTTCACTTTGTGATTTAATTTAAGATTTTTGAATGTATCTAGTGTTTCCAAGGCTACTAAACTAATCGGTCTTTCGAGACTTGATCTTTTTTGATCATGCCAATGTTACGAAGTAATGCACCGACTCTGGGTAGCTGGGGTCGGGGCGTTACATTGTTTCTTAAGATGGAATTAAAAAAAAAACTTCTTATCGCCATGCACGAGTGTGTGATGAGACATATTTCATTCCATATATTAATTAATCTATTATCCCATTTACCGCTTTAGTTGGTAATTAGTTTAGAATGTGTGTTGAAATGTGTAATGCATATCCCCAAAAGGATAATGCAATATCATCTTGACTCATCATCTACCGTACCTTGTAAGTCCAAAAAAAATTCCTCATTTCAATAACACCATTCCAATATTGTGTATAACATGTAACACCCCAAGCTTCCACGATATGTTTCCCTTTGAATAATGAAATAGCTTGCATTGTACGCAAATTCAAGATTCTAACACACCACGACCAATCAAACTAGCCATTATGAATAGTAATACCCACTTTTAGAAATTTTAGAAATTTTATTTTTCAAAATGGACTTCATTTTTGAATTTGGAATATCAAAATTATCTTAGTGTGATTTTTTGGTATTTTTCTGAAATCTTTCAATTTTTGATGAATAGTGAAAAACACTGCGTTATTGGTTAAAACCAAATTTTTATTTAAATAATTATTTTATTTAAAATTATTTTAGTTAAAAATAGATAGATAATACCTATATAAGTTCAATGTAATTCATTGGAGTCATTTTATAATAAGTTTAAATATATAAAAATTTTATTGAACTTTTTACCATCTTTTACCCAGCTCATAGATGTATTTGCAAATATGCATAAAACTTAATTTTACCACTTTTGTGAGTTGAATTTCAAAACTCCGTGAGACACCATTAATATAATTAAGGAAAATGTGGTTCAATAAGCTGAATATAGTTTTTGGTGAATAGTAACTTTTGACTTTTATTTACCACGGTTAAAAGTAAATAGGGTAATGAAGGGTAAAAATAATATCATAATTACACTAAGACATTTTCTAATTATATTGGATAAGTATAATTCTACCCAAATAAAACTTAGCTATAAAATAAAATCCTCTTTGGTCCACTTGGATTAGATTAGGACATTTATTATTATTTTATTTAAAGAAGAGTTAAAGTAGTTAAATTCAATGTTTAATAACTAAAACATTTTTAATATATGGTTATACATAAGATAAATTCGACTATAAATACTCATTAGAAAGATACAAATATTTACTACATAATGGTATTTTATTTATAATTTTTAGACATTATATAATTTAATTTATTTATGACAAAATGATGATACATTAATTATCTTATTATTGAAATATTAAAATAATTGATATTATAAATATCCAAATAAATGTAAATTGAGACTTACGATGAATTAAAATATTTTTACAGGTTAATATGACTTGTTAGGGTTGGTTAGATAAATTTTATTCGAAGCGATAAAGTATTAATGGCTTTCAAAAAAAAATACTAAATAGTGTCAAAATTGACATAATTGAGTTTTTAAAACGAAATACTATATAATTAATTGATATAATATTCATAAAAATCTAAGGCTCGGAAAAATACTTATATAAGGTTATATATATTAATAATGAACCACTCAGGGTTATCTTGGTAGTTTATAGTAAGTTTATTAACCATATAATATAAAAATACAAAGAGACATGGTAAATGTCAGAATATTTAACTAAGAGTTAAATCTAATAGACAATGTTAATATGGTGACCTAAACCTATCTAAAACCTATTGGATGAGAATTTTTATACCCATACCCACCTTAGACTCTAAATAAATCATTTTGGAGCCATTAGAAACCGAAAATGATTTTATTATAAAATAATATTTCAAGCTTTTCCTAAAGTGATCCTCGCCTCTCTTATAAAAGGGAACTTCCCCTTATATTAATTTCACACATACAAAGCCATTTGGATCAGCCAAAACCTGACTAAATATCCTACAAACATTCCTACCTTCATCCTAGAGGCCTTACATTTGTCATAAATCTATCCTAAGGATCCCTTTTGATCAAATCAAAAATGAAGAACCTGAAGAAGAGGTAAATATTTCATCGCCACTTTTATGTTCTTTTCTTCTTTCACTTTCTCTTTCTTTGTGGTTTACATTATAAAATAATAACTCCAGTATATTATATATACTGTGATGTTTTTATAAAAATTATACAACCATTTTCAATATTCTATCCATCATATGAATTACAAAGTCACCATACGTGCGTACGTACGGCTTACCGTCTCCACATCATGGTGTAGTTTGTTATTCAAACACTTCATTATTTGGATGGGTATAATAATGAATATAACTAATGTAAATAAAAAATATAACATATTAATGATTCTATATATATGACATACCATCCAATTACATATGATTTTTCCATTAATATAATGATATTGTCACTCGTGCGTACGTACGGATTACCGTCTCCACGAACACGATGAGATTCATTTCTCCATCGTAACCATTCAAGAATAATTTCCATTTGATGACTAAAAATAATGTTTATTAACATTATATTATTCTTTATATGAATCAAATACATCCTATCCATAACGAACATAGCTTACATAACCAATCATATAAAGGAAAACAAATCAGGTAACACCCGGAACGATGATACTACTAACAAAGCAATATTAGAGGATCGTATATGATATCATATTTATGTATATAGTTCTTGTATAATTTAATAACAATGATTTAACTATTATACAGTAGGTTATCATACCCTCGACCAAGGAAAAGTACAAGGTAAGGGTTAATTTCACAATCTCTTTATTATCTAAGGTTGTTTTTACGTAAGTATCTACCGGGACCTCTTTATCATACACATCCATGTTTTATTAAAAATGTATTTGAAAACATTTTTTACTATTTAATAGACTATTATTTAAAGTCATTTATACCCTTATTTTACCTTATATATTTTGAAAGGAATCTTTCCATCATTTTCCAAACAAGGTACTTTATGACCTTTTCGAAAAAATTAAGGTAATAATGTTTTTTGAAATTATGTGGCATGTGTGGCTATTTTCCACCGTTATAACATCATCAAAGCTTCCCTTATAATATAATAAGAATATTTTCAAAATAAATGTTTTCTTTTATAATTATGTGACTCTTAAATGGTTTCAAAATAGAAATAGGTATTTCTTTCAAATAGTTTTCATTTTATCTATGTCAACCCTCTTTGATGGATTTTAAACTAGTTTGTAGTTGATTTATTATGATAAAAATCTTCCCCATTTTATTGAATGTTTTGTGATATGTTTGACTGTGGATGTGTTATTTTTATACCATTAAGGGTTTATGGTTAAATTATTTACATTTCGTATTCTAGTTTTAATTCGAATGTTTATGTTATGTTTCAACCTTTTTATATGAGGATTGTATTGGACTTAGTATGTGACAGGTGGAGCCCGCTATAGATCCTCGGTGCATTGGTAGGTCTCATGAGACAATTAGACATGGAATTGGCTGAGGCCTTTCCCAATTTGATATATGGTTTTGGCCTTGGCCTAAATCATTTTTAGATGTCTTCGTCGAGGCCTTTACAAGATGTTTCAAAATGTCCGACATTATACATTCCCTCATTATGAAAATAATAATGATGGTTCATGTGGTTATTCAACTAGAAGAATACCCATGACTATGTTTTATTATGTCATTATTTACTCAGATCATATTCTTTCCATAAAGTGTTCATGTTTATTATCTGTAAAGGCATGTGTTATTAATTATTCACCATGACTAATGTTTATGTTATCTTCCGTTGTATTGATTACCCTTACTGAATGTTTAATCTCACCCATTTCTTATGGTTTATTTCCCCTCGATATGAAGAAGTTATTTATGAGTGACTTTAAGGCATAATCTAGGTGGATTGTATGTTTCTAATGGAATAAATTAGTGTTTTATTTATTTTCAATTTGTAATGTTGAACTTATGTATGTATCTTGTTTCCACTAATACTAAACTGGTCAGTATTTTGGAACACGATTCCTTGTATCATGCCAATGTTATATAATAAAGCACCGACTCTGGGTAACTGGGGTCAGGGCATTACATAACATATATTTAGTTAATATATATTCCTAAACTCTCATAAAAAATTTATAAACTCTTAGTTATGATATTCACCACCAATATTAGATCAAATATTCTTTATCTTCTTCCCTAATTTAATATATAATTCATTATTGAACTCTTTTAATTTCTCAAAAGATTCATACTTAAAAATCATTAAAAAAAATATAACCATATCCACTCAAGTCAGTAGTAAAAGTAATTAAGTAAGAATACCCACCTCTTACTTATAATTGAAATGGTCAACACACATCACTGCATACCAATTCTAGATGATTTTTGAATATTTCACTAGGTCCACAAAATGGTAGTTTGATCATTTTACCTTGTAAACAAGCATGAAATGTATCAAGTGGTTTTAGCTCAAAAGATTCAAAATAACCATTTTGATAGATATTTATTAGACATTTTTATATATGTTACCTAGACGGTAAGGCCACAACTAGGTTTTAAATGAGTCATATAAAATTGATTCATTATCTATTTCATACACATGGTATTACTAATTTCATACATAAAAAAATTTATTTAAATACACCATACTATACCATTTTTTTCTTTGAAAAAAATAGATATTATTTAAAAACATTAAAATAAAACCATCAAAATCTAGGAAATATATCAAAATTATGTTCTTAGTAATAGTTGGTACACAGAAAAGTGATTTAAAAAAACACCCCTATTGGTAATTGAAAGAGGTGGTATCCTATATCCAATACAAAATATCTTGCTCCATTTCCCTCAGCAATGGATGAACCTAAATATTCCACTAGCTTATTTATATAGATGTAATCATTATTTCATAGGACCAAATTTCCATAAGTAAAACATACCACATTTGTTCATCTACTTTCCATTGGATCTTCTTCTTCTTGTAAGGTCAGTGATCAAGAATCTTAGATTTGGAATGAGTCTTTGGGACCTTTTAGTTTTTCTTAATTTTCCTATTTACAATAATTACTGTGGGTTTTTTACTCCCCATGTCCTTGCAAATGTGGTAAATTAAACTAAGAAGTTATGAAAGAGTCTTCTCTCCATTTCTCATGTTATAATTCATAATGAAACTAGAGAATTCTTTAGGTAGTGAGTATATAATGAGATCTATCCATAAACCATTACAAATATTAAATCCCAATATGTCTAAGAATTCTATATAACTAATAATCTTGACTACATGAGGCCCAACTGGTGCCAACTCTCCAAGCTTGTATGTGAATAGTGCATTGGAGATCACATATATCTCTTGTATTGAATTTTCTTGATAAAGATCACAAAGGTTTACATGATTATATACAAATCCATATCCCCATGTTTCTTAATAATATCACTAGATATGGATGATAACATGAAACATTGTACATCCATGAAACCATACCCTTGTTTTAGGTAGAAAGATACTTCATCCTCAATATACTCTTTTGAAATAAACTCAGGAAGTGGGGTTTCCTGCACATATAATTTTTGTTCATGGAATAGTATAGCATGTAAGCATCTATACCATTGCTAAAAATTTTATTTAATGAGAAGGTTATACTTTTCTAGTTCAGATCGTAGTGATATATTCAAGGTCATATGGCTTTCCATTTCAACAAAAACTAAGAGAAATATTTTAGTACATTATCTCAATTATAGAAATTAGATGATTAAATTTTAAATTAATTAATCTCCCACTATTTTTATAAACCCAATATCCCTCCACATTTGGTTTATAATATAATTTCACATTGATATTATAGTTTAAAGGATCTATATGTCCCTTTTTGTAACCCATAAAGAGGTATAACAAGCTTTTTTGAAGGTATTTTGGTTTTCATAACTTTCCAACTATATTAACTCATAACTCATAGATCTGTTGAGTGGACTCCTTGATCTTGAAATCCTAGATAAGGATTTTATCAACTCTTACTAATTGAACCAAGTGACATAGAGGTGATCAAACCTTAATGTGATATAAGTTAATTAGATACATACCTCAATTTATAAATTCCACAATAATTGAAGCCACCCTAATGGAGTTTGGTTATGCACTTTGAACTAAAGTTAGATTTCAACCAAAGTAGTAAAAGTCTATACCATCTTAATATTTAATTTTGAGTATTTTTTATATTTATTCATAAATAAACCATTTTATCTTTATTAAAAAAAATTTAATATTAAGTGGATTTACTTAAGTTATTAACACTATCTTGATAAAATTACACATAATCTAAATATTTAATTCTGTTTTGAATTATTTGTTAATTTATTTATTCAATGTGAACTCCATATTTTCAAATAAAAAATTTTTAATTAAACTGATAGAAATTAATAAATAAAGTGGTATGATCATGAGATTTATCTAATATTTTGTCTATTTAGTTGATTAATAACCAATTATGACCCTAGGGGAATAAATCCTAGACCATACACTAGTTAGAGATGGGATATTACACCTGTGATCATGTGAATCTCCTTGATTGGTTTCAAATCATCTTTGAACTTGAACCATATCCACTCTCGTAGGATATCTATCCACTCCATAAGCTTTACTCACATGCATGTGAGGGGAAACAAATGATTCCTTTAGGGTTTTTATATAAAAAAACTGCAAGCATGCATGCCATTACATAATCAATGGAGGGAATAACATGTAGTCCATAAATATAATTTAATATTAATAATAAATTGAAAGGAAACCAATCACATACACATGTTTAGTCTAAGATCATTATCACCCACATAAATTCAATGAATATACATTTTTAATATAGAAGAAATTACTTTAATTCATTAATTAATTGAGATAAATACGTCAAATTAATGAAATTAATTAATTAATTTAATTTATATTAATTCCATACAAAATTTCTTGAAATTTCCATCATCCATTATATTAAATAAATTTAAAAAATTAATTTAATTTAAAATTAACAATGCAAACAAGTGTACTTGGAGGAAACAACATATACCCATCCAAAATAATTTTCATGACCCCTTTACTGTGTATTCACGTGGCATCCAATATAAATTTTGAATCCCATAATTAGAATTAATGAATTTATCAATAAATTATGCATGATCATTTGTGAATTATATTCCATGTGATTCTATTAGAATATATAGAGTATACTACAAGTAAATACCATACACTACTTGTAGATCATAATTTAACATAGAAATTAATTTAATCTATAATTAATAATCCTATCCTATTGCATTTACTATCAAAAAATAAAACATAAAACACATTTAAATAGGTTTAATTATATCATTAATGTTTTTCTCCCTTTAATTAATTAAATAAGGTAAAATAGGTTACAAGGCGTTTACTAGGGATATAAACCTGGTAACCTCTTCTTCCCTTGTCCATGAAACATGTCTTGGGATTGGGAAAATTTATTGGACATATACATGTATGAAGTACAAAAAATGTATACTGGATACACATCATGTGACCTCAAAGTTGTATGGTTTCCAGTCCCCATGTCGTGTAGTAACTACAAGAAAAAACTTGTACCCCCTTTTTTTCCTTTGGGAAGATATGTAGACTGCATAGTGTGTAAGAAAGTTAGATGAAATGTCGTCCATTAAAACCTCATGCCATCCTAGTCTAGTCAAAACAAAGTGTTAATTATATGCACCATATGTATAATTAATGCACAAATAACCACTTTTAATTTGTGTTTTCCTAGTGCATTGAACTTGGGTACGCAATGTGTACCTTCGGGTTATTCAGAGTGTACTCTTTTGTTATCCAATCAGAACCCTCAGCATCTCCTGATGAATTATTTAAATTCTCATTATATTAAATTTCCCATTTCACGGTTATATGATTGAGAATGAAAAAGGATGGATAATAAATAAATTTTCTTAATTAATGAATGAATAATCTAGAAATAAAACTAGAAACAAATGCATATGATCAATCAATGATTAATAAATAATTATTAATTAATTATGTGACCCCATTGATACCACTAAAGGGTTTTGGTAACAACATAAGCACATATTGGTCATATAAAATTCATATTTTTTTCCTAATCAATTAATAATTTGATCTGTACATGAAACAGAAATTCATAACCAAGGGAATTAAATTGAATATTAATTGACTTTTTAAGGTCAGAACCAGAAGTCAGTGTCATCACATATAATTTATAGTTAATTTATAGATAGATTTAGAATTATATTTAATTTTAATTCTTTATCCATTTTTGATTTATTTTATTGTTGTCATTATACCATCATTGTGTTGTAGGATCCATGGGATGAATCCCTCGAGCGGTGATCAAAACATGCTCCAAAATTTAGAATCATCACTATTGAATTTCAAAGTGACAACATGATTTATTCTGACCACTTGCATCATTCTTCATTGATTCTATAAAGAATCTATTCATGGATGAATGATTATTAGGTATCTATCAAAGACTTGGGCAGTTGGTGGAGGATTAGGGCTTTTATCCTTGAGTGTGTTCTTGAAAGGATTCTATACAGGGCTTGAGAATATTCTCTCTAGGTTTGTTTAGTTCAAGAAATTACTAACCTTGGAAAGTGATATACCCAAGTATTTATAAAACAATGATATATTTGTAAACTGAACATATATCATTATCCAGTATCTTATTCCTTATAAAACACCATGTCTAAAAATAATGTAAATAATAATATTATTTTCTTAACATGAACAGTAGTTGTAGATAAATGGATATCATTTCTTCAATAAATAAATTATAATTTATTTAAATGATATCTAATATACCATTTTTAGCTGGACGATTAAACTCGATTCAAAATCCTCCTAACTATTTGTCAATCTTTAAATAAAAAATATGTATTTAATTAATAAATATCAATGCATTATTCACTGATAAATACTATAAGTATTTTATTAATTAAATCTTGCGAATAAATATTATTATTATTTAATTAAAATATTTATTCTTATCAATAGCTCTTGATTAAATATTATAGATTAACTAATATTGAATAATTATTAAACCAAAAATCAGGAATTATATTTATTCTAACATGTTATATTTAAATATAATTTAATTGAGATTCCAGATACACTTAGTGTGTGACCATCTAGGCCTCTTTTTCAGTGGTATTAGGTGGAACCACCTAAAGTACAAGGTTATCATCTAGAATCATATCAAGGAACCCATAGAGAAATATTTTAATGTTACAATGATATACAACTTCATTTGAATTCTCGCTGTGTAATATAATCCCTCTATCATGATGTCTCTAGTCAAATAGTTTTTATACTGGCTTCATCAACCTATGTGCTCTATAACTATTTATTTTAATTTTAAGAATTGAACATTCCCATAAAAAACTATGGCCATGGATTTATTGATACTATTCAATTACCATGAAAGGTAATGAGATATAAAATTCTGTTGAAGAATAGAATGGATAAATCCTTTATCACATTATTCGTTAATACAATATTACTCAAGACTACTTCACCTTGAACATATGTCATCATAGTTTTCATCAATACATAAATGTACATGAATAATGATTTCCATTAATAATAATCTTAATGTCTAAGGATCTGTACACATATTCCTAGATAATAATTTCCAATAACACATATAAATGTTTATTTCCTACCAGCAGGTTGTGTCCTCATAATCTCTGACACTAAAAATTACCATTGGAGTACAACATGAGAAAGTGTCACAAAGTACTACGAGTCTCCACCATTGATTGATTGTTTCATTCACGTCTCATAAAATGTTATCTTATGTATACAAAAATTATATTTAATAATACTATCATGGAACTTCTAGGTTCTCATTTGAGCGGTAAACTACTATGACCATTCATTGCAACCATTACTATTAGGACACTATAAAATTAATTTATATGAAGAATAAAAATCATGATTTGATAAGAAGTTTGTTAATACTAAAAAAAATGAATACAAGTATTTATAATGTATATATGATTTGGTTCTAGGGAACCAAATCTAACCCATATCTTACGGGTTTTGGCATAATAGTTAATTAATATTTGATTCAGTTCTATTGTTCATAACATTATTCATCACATACATCTTATATTATTCATTGATTATGAAAAAAATATGAATTTTCCATTTCCAAAAAGGTTCTTCCACTCTGTATGAAACCTTTAAGTTCTATCACAACTGTCGTATAACTAATTTATAATTATTTATTTACTATAAATTGATAATGTGCATTTATTATTTGTTTTCATTCCTAGATTATTTATTCTTCAAATATAAATGTATAAGTATTATATTGTCCTTATTAATTATTTATCATATAACCAAGAACCTGTTAAAAATAAATAATGAACATTCAATGATTCCATTAGCTGGTTCTAAGAGTTCTAGCCAGATAACACAAACCACATGTTATTTAGCACATTTGTACACATTATTTACTTGTGTACACTAGAAAAGAAAAAACCATGATAAATCTGGGACATCATTTAGTAAATTCATGTAGAATGAATTAAATACACACAATATGCTACCTGATTACGCTAGCACACAACATACCGAACAACATGATGTGTGACTTGTGTACAAGTTGTGCGGTTGGCACATTTTCACAAAGGAAAACACATAATTAAATATGCTTTGTGTTTTTGTTACATGAATCATGTGACTAAAAAATGGTTAATATGTAATTAATTCACATGATGTAAGGTTTTATATTTTCTTGTTCCCCTCCTTTTTTATTCTGAGGTGTCCAGTGGTTCTGGAAGAGTTATATAAAATTTTAAAGTTGTTTTAAAATGATTTTTTAAATTATAAGTGTGACCATCCAGAAAAGGGTAAAACCATGTTACCCTTATGAAGTATGTATAAGTTACATAGTAGTAGTTGGATTTTCTTAAAATCCATTTTTTTCATCTTCTTCAATATAAAATTAATTTTAAATGTAAATTCATGGGAATTATTATGGAGATCGATGGTTTTTAATTTGGTAAGAATTTTAAATTAATACTTTCGAATATTTTTCATTTTAGGAGTCTTAAAATGAGTCATGAGATCAAAATAAATAGAAGTAGCTTTAATGTAAAATTTAATGTGAATTAAATTTCAACATAGAGCCTATATATCGTGTATTATAAAATACCATATCTCCCTTGATGGAGTATTGTCTATTTATTTTTAGTCATGGTGATCCAAACTACTTTATTCCTCCAAATCCATTTTTTTGGTATTTTCAAATGACACTTTTAAGGGTAAGCGAGAACCCTAACAATAACATCCAAATAAAAAATTAAAAGGAAAAGTCACCCAAATCAAGACTATTTTGAGCAGCCTCTACCCAGCATCAACATCATTAAGTCTAGCCTCCACCTTCACATGGCCGCTCGACAATCTATCCCATGCAAAGATGCACATGCATGGAACCGATGGCATTCGTCACACCCTCTCAATCATTAAAATCCGAATGGCATGCACTGGTGAACGCTCCCTGCTCTGAAACTACTTCTGAGGTAGATCCAGTAGTGTGACTGAAGAATTTTACAAAAAAAAGCAACTTAAAATAGTAAATGCAGTATAAAACTTCCACTATAATCAATGTCTGAATTTACTTCTCATGAAAGTACTACTCGGGAGTGCTAACGCCATATTCCTGGACCTTCCCCTCAGAAAGAGGGGAGGGGAATTATATAGATTCGGGAAAATGTCGCATAACGGGGAACACGCCACATTACTAGGACTAGATCGATGATAGGTAGAATCGCCACCCAAGTCAGCATTGGGGGTAACATTATCTATACCAGAGTCCCTGCATTGAGGAGGGAAGGATGGGATCCCTGCTTCCGACCTTACCATTCCATCATGAGGGGCGGCATAATCCTTGCGTAATTTTTACCTCCTACCAAGAAAAAGAGTAAAACCATCCTCATCAACCATAACATGTTTATCCATCTTCAACAGAGACCTCTATAAATCCTTCACAATTGAAGTCACTCCAACAGTAGCCAATGAGATGCACCTCTGGACGGTACCCCCACTGGACACCTACCCATACATGGGAGAACAAAGAGCTTGATGCACCCCCTAATCTCCTATAAACAGAGTCAACTGAAGAGGGGATCTTAGGAAGCCAGGGTGCACGGAGACAGGGGCCTGAAATGAGGGCAGATCCGGCACCTGCACAGAGACCAGAGGCTAACTAGGATCCTCAATCGTAGAGGGTAACCGATTCACCTGAGCATAATAGGCTGTTGAGGGACCTCTTCGACGACGACCTCCAAGCCGACGACATCTAGAACGCCAATGTCCTTAATAGAAGCAGAACTAACAATAACATACAACCTCCTCATAGATGATGAGTTGCTAGAATCCATCCTCACCACCCACAGACAGCCAAATTCGGTGAGGAAGAACCCTAGACAAATCCATTTCAATGCAGAAGCATGCAAAACATGGATGCAAGACTCGAGCGGTAGAATCGTTAGCGCACGTGAAGCAACCAAGACAGTCGCTAATCCCTTTAAATAAACCAGGGTTCTGAAATGGAAGTGGCAGGCCAGAGAGGTGGACCCACAGGGTAGAGCAATTACAATCGTGTCCCCTGTGGAAATCAACCATCCACTGGAACAAAAGAAAAGGGCATTTGTCGCACCTCCGTGACACATACTTTATATCACCTCCCTCCCTCACTCTCCTTTATTTTTCTACTATGCATGAAACCTTAATCTTTCTAGTTATATTATATGAATATTTGAATCAATCACTATTTATCTTCTTTTTTCAAATGGATGTGATTAACCAGAATAAGATAAAAATGTGGAAATTAATCGCATGAAAAAAATATATGATAGTATGAAAATTCAAAAAGATGAAGATTAAAAGAATGCACTATAATATTATTAATGTAATATTATTAATTCAAAACTTGGAATAACATGTTGTCACATGTTTTATAGGTTGGGTGATAATTTATTTATATCCCTGTAATTATTCAAGAGAGAGAAATAAATAATACCATGTAGTAGTGTGAATTTTGTTTGATAATATTAAAATGATAGCATGTGTCAGTGTTAAACTATTTAATAAATTATGTTGAGAATTATTTCATAATTTTGGGTATTCAATAATTGAAATGGGAATTATCACATATTTAGATAATTTAATATTCCATGATGTGAAGATTAAATTATTGGTTAGGACTTTGTGATCTAATGTGTTTTTTACTTCCTATTGATATTTACTAGATAGTGTTCTGTCTAATTGATAGTGATGTTTATTTTATTTAGAATAACTTTTAGAATTTGAATTGATAAGCAATATAAATCCACAGATATCAATTAATTAAATCAAAGTTACATGAGAAAAATAACTACTGCTCAACTTGGAATTGTTAAAACATGAAAATAATGCATGAATCATATTTTTATAAAATTTATCTACTTATAGATACTTACATAGGTTTCTTAAAATGAAAAAAAAATCATAATAAAATTATTAATTAAATATGGTATTAAAATATTTGATTGTTAAAGATAAATTATTTGCGGTTAGATGATTTCTTCTTTATTTGCATAAGGTTTGAATGCCTTGATGCCATGACTATAGTTTCCATTAAAATTTTGTGTGTAATAATACATTTAATTTTTATTTTATCTCCTAGATTGTGATCCATGATGTCATTTATTGTCAAAATAATAAGTCTTGTTTGATGATAGTGGCAAGGGGTATCAGTTATGATAATGATGGTGGCACTTGTGCCAGATGGGAAGATTTTGACATTTGATGTCAAATGTGATATAATGTGAAGTGGTTTATAGGATGAAATCGAGATAATTGGAATGAGTTCAGAGTGGGGATTGCTTTCCAATTCTTACTTCTTTCTTAATGACTAAGTTATGGAAGATGGTGGGTAATTATCTTATATGTGATTTGTTTTCAAATGTTCGATGTAGTTTGATACTATGCACCGCGAGTGTATGTTTTAAGTGGTAGCTTTCGAGGATTCCTAGAGTTACAGTATGTTTATGAAATTATAATGAATTAATAGAAGAGTGGGGTTGATTCTTGATGCACACTCATGATTATGACATACATGAGAATACAAGAGAAGAAATAATAGTGCCATATTTACTTGGATTAAATGATTTAAATGTTAATTTTGGGATGAAAATGGATCACTATAAATTAATTTATAATGAATTAATTAAAGAATATGTTTGTGTGCTTCTAGGATATCAATTACTTAATGGTGGTAGCTAGGTATTTAAGATATGATAGTTGCAGTTGATGTTAAGGATATATAGTTACCCTTAGTGTTAATTGTGAGATATATATATATATATATATATATATATTTGGTATTTTTATGTGATTCATACACTACCCCACCCATATTGGCAGTGTGACTGATACGATTGAACTATGGATGGTGTTTTCTCCAATATCTTGGTTGGAAAGGAACAAATGGATAACAACCCTGTCTTTCCCCACTATCTTCTCTGGGTATTATTATGTGCTGGTGTGCATGGTGGTTACCTTTCCCATATATGTGTATAGAGTGATGTAATGTCTTTTGGTTATTTTCACACACATGTATATTATTAAATAGTATCTTGATGATTAATATAGGAATTTTATATATGTAATGTGATGTATTGAGGTATAATACATGGGGTACAAGTTGTGGTGGTTTCTAGAAACTACCTGGTTACTATCTGGAGATGGGATGTTGAGGATGAGATGATGTGATGAATAAGATTCATGTTATATTATAGTTTTCGATGTATTTTTGACTAATATTAGTTATTAAAGGGAAATTTCTTAGGACATGTGATGTTGGAGGAGAGTGAAAAATTAGCAGGAAAGTTTTATCAGGGTACCATCATTTTATATTATGTTGGATATTATACTATTACTTAAATGAAATACTTGGTGAGAGATACATGATGAGGATAGGAAACACATAGTGTACCTACTTAGGTAATGAGTTGGTTTTATCTGTTTACTTATTTGGATTTACTATTATTCATTCACATTTTGTATGAGTGGTTTCAGGGAAGTTCCTACTAAGTATACATGTTATGCTCACCCTATATTTATATATACTATTTTTCAAGTTAATAGGTGATGGTTGGTGATTGATCTAGACATTAATTGTTTGAGGAGTTATTGAGGATATGATGGAGCTTTATGGTTGCTGTTGAGGATTTAATTTATTAATTTCAGTCATTTCAATTTTATGCCATTAAATTCATGTATTGGTATTTATTCTTTATTTGTTATGAGAAGGAGTTTTTTGTGGTTGTTCTCATCTTATCTCTTATTTCTCAAATATTTATAAGGGTAATTCCTTCCACATGTGTGTTTATATACTCTTAGTTATAGTCACCAATATCTAACCTATTGAAGGCATGGTTTGGGGATCATTATCTCCCTTTCTTTTATTTATATCCTAGGAGGGGTATCTTTAGAGGGAGGGTGTCATAAAAGAGTGGTATCAAAGGTGACGGTTAAGAGATAAGATTAATTTTGGAGTTAGGAGCTGGTGAGGATGCTTGTGTTGGTATGGAAAAAATATCATATGGAATTAATACATGTCGTAAACAAGGGAGAACAACTAGAACATATGATTTTAGGTTTTCCTATGATATGAAGCAAAGAACTTCATGTTTATTAGACTTTCTAAGTGAAGTGATTTTTCTAGCGGGATAGAGACCAGGGAAAGGATCATTCATCATGCTTGTATGAACTAGTTCTTGTATTGGGAATACAATAGGAAATAAGTTAAAAACGAATGAATGAATTAACCATGAAAATAATTTTTGTCCCTGGTTAGGAGTACCTAATTTTTTTTATTATGCAGAAATTTATCTAGGTCTATATCCTCATAATGTTGGGTCCAAATAAATTCACCAAGTTTTTTCATTCAATCACCGAATAGTGGAGGAATGTGATGATAAATATTTGAGGAGGACACTCTAAGTGATCTAGTTCCAGTGTATGCAGAAGTTTAAGGGCCCTATTTTGGATCATGGGGAATAGGTTTGGTTGGATGAGGGAGTGATAACCTTTATTTTTAATTTTACTCTAGTAGATCACTGGGTTTTTATTTTTTTGGCAATACCATAGGGTCATCTTAATAGTTATGGTTCTTATTACCTGGGTTTAAGAGGAGTTTGTTGTTTTATAGGGGATGTTTTGAGATCAGTTTTTATGCTGAGTTTTTTTCTTTGAATGTAAGGGTGTGGATTCTCAAAAGGATATATTTTTCCTTCATATGGGATTCTTGAGTTCCACTCTTGATGTGTGGTGAGTCTTTTTAATTTCCTTATTGATCCTAAAATCCTTTGATTGTTAGAACCTTAAATTGAATGAACATGTTGTCATCATTCTTAATTTTCTATACATTTGGATCATATGCAAAAAATCATCCTCATCTTATCGATTAATACCCACCTATTAAATACTAGAACCATAATTTTTTTATACTACTTAAACATTTTGTTTCCAACCCATAACTAATTACCTTTAGAGATAGTATATATAACTCATTCCTCTGAATTGGTGATAAGATAAATATATGTTCTAGGGAAAGGGTTTCTATGACCTTATTTATATAATTCAATAAATCGCTCTTTTGGCTTGGTGATATGAATATATATTATAGGGGGATGGTTTACTATCATCATATGCATACTATAATCTTCTCTTGGGCTCTTTGTGGTGGATATTTAGTCTTATTTAAGGGATTATTTTATGTTTTCCTTGGTATTAATCAATATAATATTTAATCGGTCCCAGTGATATGGGACCTAGTTTGGAGAAAAAAATATAGTATGTTTGTTATTTAACTTATTTTATACATATTATTATATTAATATTTCTATATATTGTGAATTAAATTATTGTATATTGTGGGTTGTGCTTGTGACTTTGTTTATGATGTGTTTGCGGAATTATGTTCTTACATCACCATAAGGGATGTTTCTTATACTAGTAATGTGTGATATAGACACGAGAATATGATTAGAGGCGACACTTCACCCATCACGTGACATTATATTTCATGACGTTTTTAAAACCACGTGGGTAAGTTAGTACCACCCAAAGTAGAAAATATCAAAGTGTAATGGATGATTTCCTTTGATTTTTATGCTTTGGGAATTTCCGTTTATATTTATCTTGGTGATTGTGTTGTTTGAGGAATGTTAATTGATATTAATTTAAAAGTATTAAAAGTAATAACGCGAAATTATTGTAAAAAGGTAAATGGAATGTTAAATCCTTTTTAGTTTTTACATGAGTGGGATATTAGAAAATAATTTTTTTTATCAAAGTTAGAAAATTTTAATGTTGGGAAAAGTGGATGTTACAACCTCATGTTTTTTTATGATTCATGTCATATGTTAAATTGGGAGTTATGTGTATTGATATTGACTTTGTAAAGAGCATGGTATAGATATATTAGTTGAATAAAAATAAATTGGTGAAAGTATTTTACTTTTCTATATATGTTAGTTATTTATGAGAGCATGTTAAATATAGAAGGTTAAATATCATACTTGGATTTTTTTTCTTGTAATTATCAAATTGGTTTAACATGAAACATGTTTTAGTTTATAATTGTTATATTTGGTGGATAAATTAAATTATGTGATGCATGATAAAGTAAATTTATTAATTTATCGACTATATTGATTTGTTTAGTTAATAATAAATTATTTTGGAAAGGAAAAATTTACCTCGAGTATGTCATCCTTTAATGTTTTTTCTTGCTGTTCAGTGATACCCATTTGGAAAAATTATTTTTTTGGAAACAAGTTCTCTTAAATAAAAAACTATATATTTTCCATGAAAATTTTATTTTTTTAAAATGAAAATTTTAAGTTATATTAGAAGTTTTTTTAAAAATAATATTTTGATAAATACCTTATTATGAGGATAGATTAAAAAAATGGTTTTCATTTGAAGGTTTTATAACCTATAAGATTTTTAAAAAAGGTGACTTGGTAATTTTTTTTTATCTGCATGTTTTTTAAATTTAATATGTTTTAATATAAAATATTGTGATACATGTTTGTAAAGTATGAAATAATTTGGAAATCATGTTTAAGTTTTTAATTCCATAACCAGTAGGAATAATGAAAATTTTCAAGTATCATATATTTGTTGTTGATAAATTATTAGAAAAGCATGATAATATACTTTATTCATGATATTTTGAGAACGATAAGCTCTGAATGTTATGAATTAAATTTACTAACATGATAAATAGGGTTAAATCATGTATAGATTTTCATATTGATGGAATTTCCAAGAAAATTTCTTAAAGTGAAAAATATAATAATATTTTCTCCTATATAAAGATATATAATTCCTATTTATGTAAATGAGAAGTAATTTTTTTTAAAGTTGTTCCTTCTATAATTTTGTTTGATTGATATAAATTTATTTCTAGTTTTTTTGGCTATATGTGTGGTCTTTAATGTTATTATGCGACCTTAATTAGGAATGAGTATGTAACATATATCTTTAATACACTTTTTTTATGATTTATTATATAATGGTACACATAGTACAATCCTATAAGATCATGAGGAAATTTGTATTTTAGAAATTAGGAACATAAGATAATAAATTTAATAAGGATACAAAATCATTATTTAAAACTACTTTAACATGCTCTTAAAAATCCATTGCTCTTCTAAAACTACATGGGATAATCTAGGGACATACCTAAGAAAGGGGTGAGATAAAATCTCAATAAAGGAATAATCAAATCATAACATGATTAATGAAATAAATATTAGTCAACAGGAATATCAATATGACATAAAAGGGATGATAATTTTAAACATGAATAACAAAGCATGATTTAAGATGATAACATGATGGAAACATGGGGATGTTGAAATAACATAAAACATGGCATCATAAACACAAGTCAAAGATACCTGCCAATAAATCATAAAATATTGTTCTTAGGATAACCTCTCATTTAACATACTTCGTATCTCATGAGATAAAAACATTTCCCAATGAATTAGAGGGCTATATAATTCTGGGCTCACTCATCAGGTTCATAACATATACATGCATAAGTGTTCCACATAGATCATACATCATAAGGATATATTTACTCAATTTTAATAACACGATTAAGGATATTGGGTTACATAAATGGAATTCCTTCATAAACAAGGGATATGTATATCTAAGTGAATACTATTAAATGGAAATGGGGATAGGTATTCACTACTCCAATGATTGGCATGGAAAATCATAGGATATTTTATAGAGTATAACTGGGGTATATAAAGATTCATGGAAAGATTTAATGAGAGTGGAAGGTATGTATAATCACTTTTAAATCATAAGGATAGTAAGAGGACTGTTTAAAAACATATCCCAATATGAGCAATTGGAATGAAAAAGGAATAATGTAATGATGGTGGTTGAATAAAGAGAAGGAGATGATCCCTTACCTTGAGTGGGAACTTCTAAAAGATTAAAAAGAGATTATTAAGAGATTAGGGGGAACTTTAGAGGGATATAGAGATTTAAATTCCAAGTAAATTCGTGATTAAAGGGTTTTTTAGTGAAAAGGAATGGGATATTGGGTGGGTTTAAATAACAAAGGAGAGTAGAATTCTTTACTACTTTCCAAACTTAGGTTTTTGTCTCTATATGATAAATTAGTTAAAACCACAAAACATCCCATGGTTTATAAAAAGATAAGTTTTTTTTCATTATTTTATAAGGCTAATAACTGGAGACATTAAAATAATTCCCTTGGCGATGTAGAAGTGTGTCATGTTCATAAATAATTTATTTTACAACATTAAAATATAATATAAGTTATGGAGGATTCATTAAGGTATCATAAAATTAATAAAATAACTTGAAAAACATTATTTTAAAGGGTAAACACAATTTTGTTAATATATACTCTTTATAGTATTTATTACGCCACTTTTGGGCTTTTTGATATCGAAAATATATTTTATAGTTATACCGTAGTGGTTTTTTACCCAAAAATTTGGCTATCTTATAAAATTATAAAAAACTAACTGTTGGATAATTTTTACATGATGATTTCAAAAATTAAATTTATTTTATCAAAACAATTCTCAAAATACAAGAATTTACATTTTTAAATAAATAATCCCTATTTATTGGAAAATACTAGTTTTTTTACTCTAATAGTTTTCTAACCCTTATAAAAATTACATTTGACTTCATAAAATTATTTTATCATTAATATTTAATAAATATTATTTAATAATAATATTTTTTAAAATATATTTCATTTAAAATATTCTTGAACTCATCAAAAGAGTGTCTCTATTGAAACTATATATTTCTCAAAAATAAAATTTGGGTTTCATCTTTTCAAAATCTAATTTTTTTCAAAATTATTATTTAATCATTATAAATTAATAATAATTAAAAAATATAATAATTATTTTATTAAATATATAAAAATAAAAATTCATACTATTAGGGTCTAGATACATAGCCTTTTATTACACCAGTGAATGCCCTAAGGGTATGGTCTGCAATGGTGAGGTTTTCATTAGGTGGTTCAACGAACATAGTTTGGGCCATGATCTTGATAAGATTGAAATTATCCTGTAAATGTTTTCACTCATGATTTTGTTTTTGAATCCTATCTTGGACTTGGTTAAGGTAAAATCTCACTAATTCTATCTCCCTCATAAACCCTGATAAATGGGTTTTATAGGGTATGGGCCTACTGGTCGAGGCCATCAAACCTTCCATCTGTATCAATTAGAATTTATCATAACCCTTAATATACTAATCTTAATGGTAAATATACGATGAATATATTATAAACTATTATAATTCTTAATGATATTTTAAATCTGAAGAAACATAAAAAAATCCAAAATAACCAAAGTAGTGCATGAGTTTTCTAAAACTACATTACATAAAAAACATTAAATCATTAAAAAATTGAATTTAATTTATAAATTTTTGGGAAATTAAATTTATTATCCCTTTAAAAATTTCAGCCTCAAAATTTTCATTTCATGCACTAAAACATACAAGGGTATTTCTTTTTCATTATCTCTTCTAGTTGCCATGTCTCTACCTCAAACTTGTGGTTCCGCCGTAACACATTGACTAGGCAAGTTGTCTTATTTTTTAGAAATTTTTCTCAATGATCTAATATCTTTACAATCTACTCCTCATTTGAAAGATCATTCTAAAGTGGCACAACCTCTGGATTTAGTACATGTGAGGGATTTGGTATGTACTTTCTTAAGAGGGATACATGGAATTTAATATGCACTTGTGATTTTTTAGTTGGGAGTGCTAGTCAATAGGCCACTGATCTAATTTGATCAATGATCTCATAGGGGATGATGTATCTAGGACTAAAATTTCCCTTCTTCCCAAATATCATGACTTTATTCCATGGTTATATATGATGAAACACTTTATCCTTAACCTCAAACTCCAAGTCTGGTCAATGATTGTCAGTGTAGCTTTTCTATAAAATTTGTGTGGATTTCATATTATTTTGAATGGTTGGAACCTTATTTTTCATCTATTGGACAAGATCATGTCCCATCAGATACCTCAATCCAAATTTATCCCAACATGTTGGAGTCTGAAACCTATTCACATATAGAGCCTCATAAGGTGCCATTTGAATGCTAAAATAGAAACTGTTGTTATACGATAAATCCACTTTGGTGAGTTTCTAATCCTAACATCCTTAAAATTCCCTTAAACAAGTTATAGTCATATCCTATAGAGTTTGAATGGTTATTTTTTACTGACAATCCATTGAGGGTGATAAAAGTTCTGAATCTTAGCTTTATATCCAATGCTTGCTAAAGGCTTCTTTTGAGCTTTGAGGTAAAACTCAGACATCAATCAGATACAATGGAGAGTGGAACTCCATGCTATATTACTACTTCTATTATGTATATGTTGGTGATTTTGTTGAGAGAGAAATCTTCTTTTATAGCTATAAAATGATTTGACATGGTAAGACGATCGATTACCACCCATATGGTGTTATTTCCATTTGGTTTCCAAGGGTTTTATGCAACTAAATCCATGGCTATGTTTTCCCATTTATATATTATTGTGGTAAATTTTGTCATCATACCCTTAGACTTATTCCATTGTTCCTCAACTTGTTGGCATACTGAGCATCGAGATACAAACTATGCAATATCCCAATTCTTGTTATACCACCAGAAGTTTTATTTAAAATCTCAATAATTTTTTGTTATTCATTGTTAAATAGAAGAGGATGATCTATGCACATCTTCCAGTAGTATACCCTTCAATTATGGTTTTTTGGGACACATATCCGAGTTCCAAACCTTATAACTCCATCTTTAGCAAAGTTAAACTCTAAAATATTCACTACTTTTTCATGTATGACCTCATCATATTTATGGGCCTCCTTGATCCCCTTATAAATTGATGGTTGAGATGTTATTTTATAAATTTAATATGAATATCGTTTTATTATTCTCATATCTATCCTTTTAATTATAGGTAATGTTGGATACCATTAAATATTCATCATTGATAATATGTTGTGGAATCTTTTATACTTATAGCATCAACCACTTTGTTTTATTTCTATGGATGGTAATAAATTTAAAAATAATAACCCTTGATCATATCTGACCACCTGTGTTGGAACATATTGATCTTTTTTATGTGTGAATATATAATTGAGGTTTTTAGAGTCCTCATATATGTTATAATTATCCCTGTAGAGATAATGTAATCAAATATTGAATGTGAAGATCACTATAGATAATTCTAGATCATGAATTTTGAAGTTCTTAGCATGGATCTTTAATTTGAGGGAGGTATAGAAATAAATTTTTCTTCTTTCATGAGTAAAAAACCAAATCCCTTTTTAGACACATCACTATATATTACAAATCCTCCCCCACTGGTGGGTAATGTGATTCTAGGTTAAGTGATTAGCCTCTTATTAAACTCTTTAAACATATATTTTCATTCATTAATCTATAAAAACATGAAACCCTTTTGAGTTATCTTGGTTAGTGTTCTTTAAAATCACGAGAAGTTTCTCAAAATCGATGATAATACCTAGATAATCCAAGGAAACTATAGATTTCCATCAGAGATATTGGACTTGGCCATCCTTAAATTGCATTAGTTTTTGAGGGATCCACATATATCACTTTGAAGGTGATAACATGCCATAAGAATGTTACTTATTCCATCCAAAACTCACATTTTCTAGACTTTTCCCACATATTTTATTTACACATAGTCTTCAATACAACATACAAATTCTCCTCATGCTCCTCCTTGATTTTGGATTATATAAGAATATTGTCTATAAATACTTCACAATGTTTTCAAGTTAATCCTTAAATACTCATTTAATTAAGTATATGAATATTTATAGAGAATTGGTGATTCAAAATGGAAAAACTACGAACTTTTAGTTTCTGTACCTTGTACTAGAAGCGGTCTTGGGGATATCTTCAATATTTACCTTTACTTGATGATATCATGACTAGAGATCCAACTTAAAGAGTTACTGGGATTCATGTAGCTGATCGAACAAGTCATAATTCCATGGTATAGTATACATGTTCTTTATCTTGATTTTTTATTTCATGACAATAAATATAGGGATGCGTTGACCCATCCTTCTTGACGAAGAGGATCAGTGAACCCCATGATAAAGAACATGGTCATATAAACCCATTATCTAGATTATCTTGTTGTTGATTATTCTTCTACAAAATTTCAATAGTGGATATTCTATATAGAGTCTCGGATATTAAAAAATATCTAAGTAAAATCTCAATTGAGAACTCAACCTCTCGGCATGGAGGAAGACTAAGGAATTCTTTTGGAAACACCTCAACATATTCCCTCACAATGGACATGTCTTTAAGGATGATCTTTAAGTTAGTATCAGTAATTTAAGCTAGAAACACTTATAGGAAAATAATATCCATTATTGAGTTTATGATATCAAATGATATTCACCAACCTCCTTGAAATTATATATAACATGAGGATGATTTTCATTTCAGAGGGTGATTTCTTTCTCTTAGAAATTTATATTGTATCTATATATGGAAAACCAATCCACGCCATGAATGACATATAATTCCTCTAAAGAGCGTATTAAAATGTTTCATGGGATATTTAGCCCTCAAATTTGTACTAGGGAATGAGTTATATGATTGGGATACAACAATTGACCGATTTTCATCTTAAATGATAACCCAACTTCTATGTTTTGATAAAATGTTTTAATAGTTATACTAAACATTCATTATTTGAAACAATGAATAGAACCATAGATGGTAATCATGCCTTTAACTATTTGATTCTGGTTCTAATCATTTAATTTATATAAAATAGAATTAGGGATTATAATTTTGAAAGTATTAAAAACATAAATGAGAATCCATGAACACTAAATGGATAATTCATAAATGACATATATTATTTAACCTATGAATTTCTAGGTTTCAATCAATGTTATCCATGATATATTTCAAAACATATAATCTTATGTGAATTTTTATTCCATTTAGAATGGTTTAAAAAGAGTATGTGGATTTACCAAAACATATCCCTCAAAAGTGTTACGCTAGGTTTACATTAGGGCATATTGTTTTGTGCACCAGGTGACGATCAAGTCCAACTCAATGCACCCTTTCTAGGGTAATTACCCCTAGGTACACCTATAATAGATCCAAATCCACTTGTATTATCCAAAAAGTGATTCATTTTCTTAGAAAAAACTAAATCTATACTTTATCAAAATTTAGGGTTGTTTTCCTAGGTTTAGTCTTATCCATAAGGCTTTCATTAGAGTTTTCTAATCCCACCACCAAAGTAAACTATAATTTCCTCTGATACCACATATAAAATCCCATATCTTTAATACAATTTATTTCACGATTTATTACATAATGGTTCACATAAAAAAATCCCAAAAGATCTTGAGGCATAGTTTCCTTGGGAAATATGATACATAACATAATGACTTGAACAACGATACAACATGATTACTTAAAAACCCTCCAACATGCTCTTAAAAATCCATTTCTCTTCTGAAATTTGAAGTATATAGAATTATGATATAAGAAGATAAGATGAAGGAATATCAATAATACATAAAAGGGGAGATAATTATATACATGAATGTTGAAGTATGATATTAGATGATAACATGAAGGCAACATGGTAATGTGGAAACAACATAAAACATGACACCATAAACATAAGTCAAGGATATCCACAAACACACTATAACATTGTTTGATTATGATATCCTATCATTCACCATACATGGTATCTCATGAAACATTATCCAATGCATTGGATGGATATATAATTCTAATCCAACTCATGACTTTTATAATATGTACATGCATAAGTATGCCATAAAGATTGTACAGTATTAGGATATCTTTCATCACTTTAAATCCCATTATTAAGGAGTGTGGGTTTCATAAATGCAATTATGAAATCAATGAAGGATATGTATATATTGTTAAATACCCTTTAAAGGAAATTATGATGGTCATTACCTACAGAAATGCTTGGAATGGAAAATCAGAAGATAATTTCTACAGCATAATAGGGGTATATAAGGATTCACATAAGGGTTTAATTAGAGTAAAAGGGGTATATAATAAAATTTAAATCATAAGGACAGTAATATGAATTTTTAAAAAAACCCAATATGAAAAATTATAAATCAAAAGGTATGATATAAAGAAGGTACTTGAATAAAGGGAAGAAGGAGATGAACCTCTACCTTGAGAGGGTGATTATAAAATCTTGGGAGGAGCTTCTTAATATATTTGGGGATCCTTGGGAGGGATATATAATTTAGAGTAAAATAGAGATGTAATGGTTTTGAGTGAAGTGTAATGGGAGGTTAGGTGGTTTTATATAGTAAAAGAGAGGATAATTATTTATTAATTTCCAAACTTTGGTTTTAGAATATATATGATAAAGTAATCAAAAACACAAAACTTCCTCTGGTTTTACCCATTTTTTTGACAAAGAGAAGTTTTTTTCATTATTTAATAAGGATAGGAACCTTAAAAATTTAAATAATACCCTTGGTGATGTGTAAGTGAGTCATGTTTATAATGAATTGAATTTAAAACCTTGAAATATAATATAGGTTTTTAAGTATTCATTAAGGGTTTATAAAATAAATCAAATAAGTTAATTTTTTTTAAAGGTGATACATAATTTTCGTCATGTATACTCTTTATAAAATTTATTACATCACTTTTGAGCTTTTATGATGGCATGATACATACTGTATTTATTTTTTACCCATAAATTCACATGTCCTAGAAAATTATGAAAAATTCACTGTTTGATAATTTTAATGTGATTATTTCAAAATTAATATTTATTTTATCAAAAATAATTCTCTAAATATGATAATTTATACTTATAAATAAAAAATCACCATTTATTAAAAAGTGCTTGTTTTTTTGACAATAACAGTTTCTTGACCCTTATAAAAATTAAATTTGGATTCATAAAATTACATTATCATATATATTTGATAAATTTTATTTAATAAATTTTATTTAATAATAATATTATATTAAAATATCATTTTTTGAAATTATTGAATTCATCAAAATAATGTCTTGATTGAAACTATATATTTCAAAAAATATGATTTGTGTTTCAATATTTTGAACTATATTATAAAATTTATTATTTAATCATTATAAAGTAATAATAAAAGATTGATATAATTATTATTTTATTAAAAAAAATATTCATACAGTTGGGGTCTAGATACATATCCCCTTATTGTATCAAAATTTGTCCTATGGGTATGGTGTGTGATGGTGAGATTTTCTTGTGGTGGTTTGATGAACATAGTTTGGGACATGATATCAATGAGTAAAAACTTCTCCCATAAATGGGTTTTATCCTACTTTATTTTTTCAATATTGACTTGAAATTGGTTAAGGGAGAAGTGTAGTGATGTTATCTTCCTTATAATGTTTAATAAATGGGCTTCATAGGGTTCAATCCTGTGGGTCGAGAACATCACTCCTTCCTTCTATGTCAACTAGACTTTATCATAACCCTTAATATACTAATATTAATAGCCACTATAAAAAAACTATATTATAAATATTTATGATTCTTAATGGTATTTTAATTCTTAAAAAACATTTAATATTTCAAAATAACTAAATTAGTGCATGTTTTTTCTATAACTACATTACTAAATAAAGAATTTATTCATTCAAAAATGGAATTTCATTTATAAAGGTTTGGGTTGTTACAATAAGAGTTACAGGTGTGTGCTCAATATTCAATGTTGCTTAATTACTGATTTTGTTGGGATAAGATGTCTAATATCATGTTGATATATGATATTGATTCCCTTCCATGATGAAATATTTTATTAATGGACTTTTTTTGGTTTGATAGGCATCTCCCTTGAGATATTATTTTGAAATTATTTTAAAGTTTTTTGTAGCTTTATTATTTTTTCAAATATATTGGTTGTTTTATTCCAAATATAGAGAGATACAAAAGTATCATTTCATAGGGTGGTTCATTTATCTTCATTTCCTATTCTCACCTTCCTAATTTTATTTTTATTCTCGGGTGTGAGAATTGCTTGAGAAGTATCTGATATAAGGGTCTAAATTTTTAGGAGCCCGTTTTAATTATAAGGTGTTCAGTTGTTTGGGAGTGGTTTTATAGAATTTAGAAGTCATTTTAAAATTATTTTGTAAGTTATAAAGTAGTCTATGGTTTTAAAGTTTTATTTTTAATTTTATTTGGAATTTTTTAAAAATGATTCTAATATATAGAATAGTTTTTGGGATTTATGGAAGTGTTTATAAAGATTTATGTTCATTATTTATTAGTTTTTATTGAAATTATATGTTTTATGTTTATTTTTACTCTTATTCATGACCATGATTTTTCATAAGTGTAAAAATTATTTTTAAAAGGGTGTGTAAGGGTAATTAATGGTTTTAAAGGCTGTGTAAAGATAATCCTAACTTTGTATAAGGGTGATGGCGATTTTTTGAAGTTTGTGTAAAGGTAAGTTCTTGCTTTATTTACTCGTGTAATGGTAGTCCCTAGTTTTTAGAAGCTATGTAAGGATATCTACACTATTCTTTATGGTTTCTTGAGTGTTTATAAATCTTTCATAAGGGTACATTTGTTTGCACAAGGTTTATCCATGAGTTTTATATGCTGTGTAAAGGTATTTCCTAGCTCACATAAGGGGAAGTCTAAGTTTCAAAAGGTTACATAAGGGTAATACATACCTCACATAAGGGTTGTAGTGAGTTCCCAATACCTATATAAGGTTACCCTTTCATTTCTCAATGTTGTGTAAGGGTGACCATCTGTGCTAGGTTAAACCGATGTAACCCCTACGTAATGTGTATGAGTTATGTAGGGGTAGCAGGATTTTCTTAAAATCCTAGTTTTTCATCCCTTTAAATATACAACACATTTTAAAAGTAAATTAATAGGAAATTAATCGTTTTCAAAATTTTAGGAGTTTTAAATGTCATCTTTTGACTCTTATTAATTTTAGGAGTCTTAAAATGAGTCTTTTGAGGGAAATAAATGGAAGCAATTTAAAATGAAATTTAACATGAATTAAATTTATATATGAATTATATATCTGCATATTTTAAAATACAAGATCTCTCTCATTTGAGTCTTCTCTTTTTATTTTGAATCTATAAGATAAAAACTCTATTATTTAAGATCTACAAGCCTTTCATGGAATAATTTGATGTTTCTTTTAAAAATTTCTACCAGCACACATACCTTCTCTCTCTCTCCCCCATATCCTCTGTTTGTCTACTATTCATAAAAGTTTCATCCTTCTAGTTTGGAGATACTACACTTCTCTATTATTTTATGTAAAGATTTGAATCAATCATACTTTATCTTCTATGTTTAAATGGATTTGAATGACCATAATTAGATAAAAACTAAAAATTAATCATATAAATAAATATTATATGATAGTATGAAAATTAAAAAGGATGAATATTACCAAATTTTAGTATAATATTTTTATTAGAATAATATTAATTAAAAATGGGAATATATTGTTATTTCATGTTGTACAAGTTGTATAATCATTTATTGTTATCCTTGTAATTATTCAAGAGCGAGAAACAAATAATCGCATGCATTAGTGCCAATTTCATTTAATAATTTTAAAATAATAGAATATTGTATTGTTATGTTGCTTAATAACTTTCTTTGAGAATCATTTAAAAATTATGGATATTTAAGAATTTAAATGGGAATTATCACATGTTTATATAATTTAGTGTTAAATTATGTAAAGATTAAATTATTGGTTGGGTATTTGTGATCAAATGTGTTTTATGTCGCCTCATTATTTTTACTAGATAGTGAACTATTTACAAGGATTTTTTGTTTATTTTATGTAGCATGAATATTTTTCTTTTAAATGATAAGAAATATAAATCCATATATATTAATTAATTAAATAGAAGAGACATGAGAATAATAACTACCACTCAATTTAGAATTTTTAAAACTTGGAAATATTTTTTGAAGCCTTATGTTTTTTTATTACAACCACTTCTAGATACTTATATTGGTTTCTTAATGTGAAAATCCCTATGTAAAAAAAAACTAGTTAATTTAATGTTGGATTAAAATGATAGTTAAAGATAAATTATTTTGGTCTAAAAGCTTGTATTTATTTATGTAAGGCTTGAATTCCATGATTCTATAGATGTAGTTTCCATTAAAATTATGTGTAAAACAAAAAATTTAACATATATTTAATCTCTATGAATTTATAGACTAGATGTGACTGATTGTTAACCTAATATGGTTGGTGTGGGGATGGTGGAATGAGGTGATAATTATGATGATGATGGGGACATTAGGTGGCAGTTATGATGATAAATGTGTCATGTGGTGCTAGATAAGTAGATATTGGAATGGTATTATAGATGTAATATAATGTGTAGTGGTGTTAGGGATGACATTGGGGGGGTGGAAAAGTTCATATTTGGTATTTCTCACCAATGGTTATTTATTTATTAATGCTTTCTTGATGGAAGATATATGGTTGTTATATTACATGTGATTAGTTTCCAACCTTGGGATATAGTTTTATAGTATGCACTATGAGTACATTTTTAAGTGGTATCTTTGGCTGATTCCTAGAGTTCCCATATGTTTTTGAAATGAAATAAATTAATGGAAGAATGTGGTTAGTTCATGGCGCTCACTCAAGATGATAAAATAATTTAATGGATGACTAGAGTGTGTTTCCCCCCATATCAAGGTTGGTGAGGTATGAATGGATGACTACCCCTTCTTTTTCTTCTATCTTCTCCTAGTAGTATAATTTATAGTATATATAGCAGTTACCTTTCCCATATATGCGTGTAGAGGTTTTTAATTCCTTATTTTTATTTCCACACAAATATTTCTCAGGATATAATATCATAATGATTATTATAGGTATTTTGTGTAAGGTATGTGATGTATTGTGGTATAATACAATACATACGGGCTATATTGTCTCTCTAAAACAACCTTATTACTATATGAATATGAGATGTTGATGATGAGATGATGTGACACATGGGCTACAATTTATGTTATTGTTTACCAGATGTTTTTGAGTAGGATTATTTATTATAGAGAGATGAATGAAGATGTTCGACATTGGGGAAGAGTTGAAAACATGTGGTTAAGTAGTTGTGGGGTACCTTTATTTTATATTATGTTAGATATTATACTATTACTTGAATGCATTACTTAGTGAGAGATCCATGGCGTGGATGGAAAAACAATAGAATACATTCTTAGGTGATGATTTGGTTTCATTTGTTTATTCGCTGGGATTTAATATGCTTCTTCCACATAATACATGAGAGGTCTTAGGGAGGATCCTAATAATTATACATGTTAAGATCACCCTATATTTATATAAGATATTTTTCAGGTCATAAGGGGATGGTTGGTGATTGTGCTAAACATTACAAGTTTGAGAAGTTATTTATGAGATATTAGAGTTTTTTGGTACTATAGAGGATTTGGTGTTGTCTTTTTATTTTTTTATTTGTATGTTATTATATTCATGTATAGGGATTTATTATCTTTTTATTATAAAAAGGATTTGTTTGGTGTTTTTTCTAATTTTATATATTATTTTCAAATATTTTAGAGTGTAATTCCTGCCCTGTTTTTGTTTATATACCCACAGTACTAGTTGATAACTCATGGCCTATTAAAGGTGGGATTTAGGGGTCACTATATCTCTTTCGTCATTGTTGGCCTAGGAGGGGTTCTTTTGGACAGAGTGGGTCATGACACATGTTGTCGTTGACACGTGATTAATACACATGTGGTGTATTTAATTAACAGGATACAGTGGTAATGTAATTAACACACATGTGCTGTATTTAATAAAAATGATGTGATGATCATTTAATTAATTCACATGAGGTATAATGCATGCATGTGTAATTAATTCGCATATAATGTGTAATTAATTCACATGAGGTATGTAATTAATTTAAATGTGATGTATTTAATTAATTCGAAAGTTGGGTATTTAATTCACACATGTGGTTATTAAGTAATTCTCACAAAGTGTAATTAGTTCGTATGTGATGTAATTAATTCACAAAAGGTATGTTATTAATACACAGATGGGGTGTTTGATACATGAATTGTAATTAATTTACATGGAAATATTTTTTTTTTGAGAATAAGGAAGGATAATATTAATGACTAAGATCACAAGCCATACATAAGAAGATCCATGAAGGGAAATTGTCCATCCATAGCTGGTTGACATCGAAGGGGCCTGAGGCCGCCGGCTGATGGGCCACATTGTTTACTTCCCTTTTGGTAAAGGAGAAGGTGCAACAATAGAAGCCTTGGTGCAGCGATCGGATTATCATGATGATGAAGCCAAAGGCCTGGATTCAACATCATTGTGGTTAATGGAATTGATAACAGAGAGGCAGTCAGACTCAATGATGATATCAGCCCATCCACGTTCCACAACGAGCATCATTCCTACAAGGATGGTAGAGGCCTCAACAACTACAGGTTCCCAGAAGTCATGATGTGATTCATATTTTTCTGCAATGATCTTCCCCATATGATTTCGCACCAGGAGTCTAAGAGCAACAGGTCCATCCTTGGGGAGAGAAGCGTCCACGTAAAGCTTAAGATTCCCTTCCGTTATGGGGGGGGGGGGTCCAATGAGGGGGACATAAGGGGGTAACACATGGCATAAAGTGTCCTTTGTGGTCCTTCCATCCCTCAATCCATGAAGTGGCTCATTCAATCCATAACTCGGGAGGATGATGAGCGTGGTGGAAAATCGAATCATTACGCCAAACCCAAATGATCTAGGCCAGGGTACAACAAGAGCTTGCATCGACCGATGAAAGAGAGGAACACCGGCGCATCAGAAGATCAGGGAGGTCAGATACAATGTCTAGTGAAGCATCCAAAGATGATCCCCATTTATTCCAAATTTCCTTGGCTCCCGGGAAGTGAATGATGGCGTGCCAAGGAGTTTCAGGAATATTCAGGCAGAAAGGGTAGGGATCAGCACTTGCCATATGTCGGTAAACAAGGAGGCTCCTAGTAGGGAGGGTGCCTGTGCACACCTGCCACCAAAATTGGCATATTTTAGGGGGGATGTTGAGATTCCAAAGCCCTTTACATGTTCCCTCATCACTGTCAAGAGAGTGAATGGAAAGAGCCAGTCTATACCCGGATCTCACCGTGTAGTCGCCTGAAACATCATTGGTCCAAAAAAAGATGATCGGGGCCTGCATCAGTGACACAAGGGTTGCTCAGAACAATTCTTTGGTCTCTTTCATTAATCCATTCCTGGATATTTTCCACACACCACCCCGGACCCTGGTCTGAGAAGAGGCAGTTGACAGTGGCATCTTCGAGGCCTAGTTGGGTGGGGGGGTGTGGCCCGCATACCATCCTTATCAACAAGACATGGATCGGTCCAGATGTTGATAGATGAGACATTTCCAATCCTCCATCCCACCCCTTTCTCCAAGAGATTTTGGACCCCCCAAATACTTCTCTAGAGGAAGCTCGGACGAGGGCCAAGAAAGGATCCAAGGAAGTCTGTGTGGGGAAAGTACTTGGCACGGAGTACCTGCGCACATAGAGATGAAGGACGGTTCAAAAGGTTCTATCCTTGCTTGGCCAACAGTGCGTCATTGAACAAAAGAAGATTATGAAATCCCATCCCTCCCTCCGACTTGGGTTTGTAGAGTTTCTCCCAGGCCAACCAGTGGGGTCCATTTCTTCCATTGTTTTCCCCCCACCAGAAGTTGGCAGTATGAGAATGGATCAGGTTGATGATGGCCGCTGGGAGATTAAACATAGACATAAAGTATCTAGGGATAGACTGAATGACAGCTTTAATGAGGGTTCCTTTTCCAGCTTTAGAGATTCTTTTTGGGGTCCAACCTTGAATTTTTTTCTCAATTCTGTCCACCAAAGCTGCAAAGATTTATTTTTTGGACCGGCCAATCACCGTAAGGAGTCTGAGATACTTTTGGTGTTTATCAACCATATGTATGCCTAAATATGCACAAAGCTCAGCTCTCTTGGCTGGAGGCATCCCTATGCTAAAGAAGATTTTTGATTTTCTGTGATTGATAGACTGTCCAGACGCCCACTTATATTTCTAGATCGCATGGCTGATCACCCGACATTCATTAGTAGTGGCTCCAGAGAAAAGGAGGTAGTTGTCAGTAAAGAAGAGATGTGACACTTGTGGGATCTCACGGAAGACCTTTGCTCCATGAATAGACTTAGAGGATGCATCCCTGGAAATAAGGTTAGAAAAAACATCAGCCACAAAGATGAAGAGAAAAGGGGAGATAGAATCTCCCTGGCACAGGCCTCGGGTTGGGGCGAATCCTATGGTGAGCTCCCCATTGACTTTGATTCTAAAAGAGATGGTCGAGATGCAGTGCATGACAATATCTGTCCATTTAGTGTAGAATCCCATTCTCAACATCACAACTCTTATGAACTTCCATTACACTTTATCATAGGCTTTGGTCATATCCAGTTTCCAGTCCATGGTTCCTTTTTTTCATAGTGGAGTGAATTTTCATAGAGTTGAACACTTCATGGGCCATAATTTCATTATCAGTAATCAGCCGCTTGGCCACGAAGGTGCTCTGGTTTTCAGAGATAATATCAGGAAGACAAGGACACAACCAATTGACAAGGAATTTTTAGAAGATCTTATAAGATACATTGCAAAGGCTGATGGGTCTAAAATCCAGGATCACCTGAGGTTTCTTGATTTTGGGTATGAAGAAGATGATAGTTTCGTTGATGGCGTAAATACTTGTGTTCCCCGCCCAGATGTTTTTTATCATTTTTTAGATGTTAGGACTGATAATGTGCCTATATTGTTTAAAACATATGGTGTGAAAACCATTCGGTCTCGAGGCCTTAGTGGGGTGAATTTGTTTCAAAGAGAGGTGAATCTCATCATTCGCCACATCTTTTGTAAGCTACCGATTAATCTCCTCGGTGATCACGGGTCTGATGCATTCTTCCACTTCATCCAACATGAAAGGAGTTCTTGTGGAGAATAGGTTCTGGAAATAGCCTACTAAATCTTCGTGAATGCCGCAAGTGTCAGAAACTTTTCTTCCATCAGGTCATGATAAGCTAATGATAAGGTTTTTTTTACACCTAGATGATTCTTTCAAATGGAAATACCTTGTATTAGCATCCCCCTCTTTGATTTGGATGTCATGCGCCCGTATATACCAGAATCTTTCCTTAACACGAAGGGCCCCATCCAGCTCTCTTTGAGTAGCACTAATCCTGGAGATGTTTCCATTGGATGGGGGTTGCCTGAGTAAGTTGTGCAACTTTTTCTCAAGGACATCACAATGCCTTTCAGGTTGGTGGAATTTCTTGTAACTCCAAGATCTCAGATCGGATGCAACCTGTTGGAGATTGAGGCCAACACCTTCATGAGAACTCATCTAACTTTATGGGACCACCTCTTCGCATTCCTGGTCCTTTGACCAGAAGCTCTCAACTATGAAAAGTCTGCTGAGTTGTCGCTTTCATTCGCTTTGCAAACAATCAATGAGAATTGGGCAATGATCTGAATAGTTAAGGGACAAATGGCCAACATGAATCATGTTGAACATATTTATCCAATCAATAGAACCCATAAATCTATCAAGACGCTCCGTGAAGAGGGTACCTTCAGTGTTGCCGCAGAACCATGTAAATGGATTACCTGTGTACCCCAGATCAACCAGGTTCTCCCTAGTGACCGTGTCTTTGAAATTAGACATCGAGGTTGAGTGTCGAGTACTTCCACCTCTCTTTTCCCTATGGAACATGATCTCATTGAAATCACCACCAAAAAGAATAGGGCTAGGTAGATCATGGAACAACTTGCCCAGAAGGTCCCATGACTACACCTTATCAGTATGGGAAGGCCAACCATATAATCCCACAAAGGTCTAGGGTGGGTTCAAGTGAGATTGAATAGTTTCAGCCACATGGTGCAAGGAGAAATACAAAAATTTTATGTCAATATTGTCCTTCCAAAGGAGACAGAGGCCCCCAAAATGGTCGTGTCTAGGAACCAGAAATACAATATTGTGGAATTAAACTATTAAACACTTTATATATAAATACTTCAACAATATTATATTCCCAATTAATTCTGTGTTAAATTCGGGACTACTCTCCATGTTTCCTCCAAGTACACACTATATAATTATTTAATTTAAGTAAATTTATTTAATTAAATTTATTTATGGTTATGGATGATGGAATTTCAAGGGCTATTTGGATAAGATAAAATTGACAAATGAATTAATTAATGAGATAATTTATTTAATTAATTCAAAGTGATTTTATCATTATTAAAGAATGAATTTAAGTGAATACCAGCTAATGTAAAAAATTTATATTTGTTTCATGTATGTGGATGATCATTAACCTAGAAAAACCTGTGTATGTGATTGGATTATTTTAGTTTATTTTTATTTCATGGTATTTTTTAATAATTTATTAAATTTAATGACGACCTTTGTTTCATTCCCTCTTCTTATTATGTAAATTTCCTGGGTGACCATGATTAAATTTTTATAAACCCTCTTTTCTATTTCATTGGAAACCCTCACCTACATGTGATTAAAACTTATATAATGAATGGAGATCCCCAGAATGCGGATGTTGTTCAAGATAGATCCAAGGTAAAACCAATCTAGTGAAATAATAGGTGGATAAGTGGAATGCTTTAGCATGACCCTGTACAGGTTCAAGGAGTTACTTAGCTTAGGCCATATTTAGTTTATCTTCAATAGAAAAAAAAACTATTAGATATATATCATGATCAATCCACCTTTATTTATTTATTTTCATGATAGTTATTTATTTGAATTGATGGAACTCACATTAAATATATGAATTAACAATAATGAAATATAGAATTAAATAAATTGAATTATGTGTAATTTTATTGATATATGTCTAATCACTTAAGTAAAACCCATATAATATTAACATGCATATAAAAAAATGATAAATTTATGAATAAATATAAAATCCATAAAATAAAAATATTATGTCAGTATATCCTTCCATTACTTGATTTATAATGAAACCACTAGTTGGTAGTGTTTGATACAGCCCTTGCTGGGACACTACCATTTAATGGGGAATTATAAAGAAGGTTTTCGATTGAAATATACAAATTCTCATAAATATGATTGTCATTCACTAAAATTCATGTAAATTTAAAGGAAAGTGTTTAGGATATATGCATATAAGATTAATGGATTAGGGAATCCACTAAAAAAATCCAGGATCCATTTCTTAATGAATTTGGAAAAGACCATCCTACCTAAATAACTTCGAGTAATTGACCAAACCCTCGATTGGCTTATAAGAAGGGTTATATGGATACTTTCCACTAGAATATCCATGAAATAGGGTATTCCATTACAAATTGTGAGAGTCATTGGGATTTGATAAAATAGTTAGGAAATAATAAAAATAATAAATGAAATTTATTACGTCATATACTTTGTTAACCAAGATAAAACTAATACTATTTTAATTAATATTTAATACTGTAAGTAAAATCATTAAAACACTATAATAATTTGGATAAAGGCCATTTCCTCACCCCTACATATTTATAAGGGTTTTACAGTTGTTTATACACTAAACTACAATAATAAAATTTATACTATGTGCTATAATCTATGATACCTATTGATCTACCTCACCAAGCAATGAAAGGTAAGAATAATGAATACAAGAGGTATATGGGTATACTCCTATTTTACATTGTGTTGAGATATGGGTTATGTATGGGGAAATGATAATACAACATAAATAATTGGATGTCTAAAACATAAAATTTCATCTCCTATCTCTATAGAAGGAGAAATTGAGGCCATATATAAATGAAATTGTCACTACACTATACTTGTGTAAACTAGAAAAGGGTATTTAGTTTTTGATCCTGTATTTAATATACATTGATTAGTTAGAGAATGTTTGGATTCAATATAGATGATAAATTATCCATTAATCTTATATTATAAACCTTACCTTCTAGGTTCTCCTTACTCATAATGATTATGAGATTAACTGTATAGATGAATGGATCAATAATATTTTTCGTAAAATTCCACAGGGAAATAAGGGTTGATGGGAACTCTGATTCTCAACCCCTATCAAGAACAACTTTGACTAGAAAGTGTTGAAAATATCATGACTATTTTTATAGTTAATAATTCAGTTTTAAAAACTTTAATTGAGAAAATATATATATATAGTTAATACGGTGAATAGAAGGATATTTTATTCTCATGTGAACAAAAGAGTAATTTTAAAGATAATTAAAATAAAATTAAAGAAGACGTAAGAGTTTTCATCAAATTTAAATATATTTTTAATGGATTGAAATTTTTCTATTTTACTTATTGGGTATTAAAAAATATACTGAATTTAAAATAGTAAAACCAAGAATAAAATATTACAAAAATTATGATGTATTCTCATTGGATATGAGTAAGGGTGATTCCCTTGTTAGTCAAGAGAAGTATGCGACTTCAAGATGTAACAATGAATTCTCCAAGTGGATGAATATGGAGATTCATATATCAGTAGATATAATTTCATAACTTATAATTTGATAGTTTATAGAATATATTTGATCTATTGGTTTCATTAAATGTTACCTATACATTAATCTCAATGTTCTTTTGAACATAATGAGACATTAATTATATTGAAATTAATGTTTTTACGGTGCTCTATGATTAATTAATATTTTTTTAATTGTATGATCATTGATATTAATAGTTTATAATACCTGATTAATCTAAATTATAAGATTTATTCCTTGATTTGAAAATATAATTCTTTTTCATGTAAAACTAAATGGTTGTTTGTAAATATATAACCAAAATAATATTTATTCTCTTAGAAGATAAAAACACTTTAGGTATTATTGACCTAATTACTTGTCGAGTTTTATAAAAATAAGCCTTTTTTAATGAAGGAATAATGAAAATCTTTTAGAATTTATTCAGATATATAGAATGAACAATTCCAAGGTGAATTTAGAGGTAAATTCATATACTACATTAAATTCCTTTAAGAAATTTTAGGAATGATAGATGAATGTAATGAATGAAATTGGTAAAAGATTCGATATCCTTTGGGTTGGTATGTCTAAGAATATCATAGAATTGTATTCATTGATCATTAAATATATTGTTAAGGTTTTTTAAAAACACACATTACCTTATTCGAATCATAGATATGGTGATAATATAAGGTAGATAGATGATCAGTCTTATAAATATTTATAGTCTTACATGATTCCTTTCCATACATGTTTAACAAAATAGTAGTGTAACAATTAACCATATGTCAACTAAATTTATTAATTGATATCATTTAATTTATGGTATGATGGGAGTCTATTAATATCATATCTAAATATATTCTAATTTAAATAATTTGGTAAGTTAACAATAGATTTAAATTTATGTCCAATAAAATACAAGGTGAATCTCAGTTTATTATCCTATAACAACTAAGGATATTAAAATCTATAAGATAGAAATGTATTAATCATACCAACAGCATTTCTATATGTTAAGGACATATCCTTTGAGATAGTTGGAGAAACCAAGGATTCAATTGAATCTTGGCTCTTGATGAAAAGTTGTCATAGTAAAAGTGAACTCTATAAGTCATAGTGGGAGTAATTATTCAACATACACATACTATATAGTAAATTTAAAACCATAGTTTTGGTTATATAATCACCATGGTGGGTGATATGTATTATTCATTAAGAATAATAATTCCTAATAAAAGAAAAAAGTTATACCTAGTTATTATTAACAAGTTCATAGGAATTCAATAATGGAATCCATATACCAAAAATTCAGGGGTAATTTATTTTAGATGTTTTAGGACTTGGTACTATAATTGAGTTTTATATAGAAACTATATATGGATGGTAAAAGTTAGTACCAACAAGTATGATAAATTATTAAAAGGTTTAATGTTTAAGAGATAGGTTTTTACATAAACCAATACTCGAATAATCATTCTTAAATCTATTTTAATTCTACTTTTCATAGTTATTATGATCATTGTATTAGGAGTCATATTTCTAGGGCCACATATCATTAAGGTAACTTTATTTCTCACATTACTCAACTAAAAAGGTTGCTGACATTAATGAATTCCAATATAGAGTGTATGTTTCAAGGATCCATTAATGGGTCGAGGTAAGTATAATGATCATAGTATATTCTCTTGGAATGAATTATTTTCAGCTTTATACAAAAGGTCATTGGGATAAATGTAGTTTTCCAATATAGGTATGTTTATCAACATATGAAAAAAGTGATTAGTATTATGTTTATATAAGACTAAATAATTTATCTAATGATGACTTAATTAGGAAACCAAATTATATAGAACAAGATCAAATAGTATAGACTAAAGTGTTTCTTAATACAAGTAAAAGTACATAATTTAAATTTTATTTAAAAATACAAGACAAAATAATGTACCCAAGTTGTTTTAGTGTCACATGAGATTCTTGTAATGTGTAGACTATATATGACTAAGTGTACTTTAAAAACCTAACTATCATTCCATGATATGTTAACATTTTTATCTTGCTTATTCATAATTCATAAAATGAAAATATCATACAAGACCCGGAGAACTTCAAAGGCTGGTAGTCAGAACTCTCTAAAAGTTCTCAAGAAATAAAAACTGGATGAGTTTCTAGAATTTAGAGAAATGAGAATATTAGTTTTTAGGGAATATAACACTAGACTTCATTAGATATTTTTTTGGAATCATATTAAGGTTAAGGTAGTATTGGATGGGTGAATCTTTCTTCAACTATTAGTTTTCATATGTAAATTTAGTTGAGTATATTTTAGTTTTAGAAGCAACTTTATAAATGATTTTTACAATGATTTTTTCCATATTTTGGAGTTATACCAAGATAGGGAAAATAAATCATATAATGATATATTTTAACTATGTTATTATACAATATTTATATGATTATATAGAAAATATACTCAATAATATAATCTCTTGATGGATTTACTTTGGGAAATATGGTTGTACTAAGAAGGTCATCCATAAGTAGCTTGATGGGCTCAAAAACTATAACCAAATATAGAAAACCATGTTTATCATGTGATATAAACTAGTTGAGTTATTAGAAGTTGAATCTAGTGTTTGTTGGAGTCTATTGGAGTTAGTTCACTAGATAAAATTACTATACACATTTTATTATCAAAATATTTGTAGTTGTGAGTATTAAATAATTAATTATATCATGATGATAACTTCTCTAATTAACATCAATGTGATAATTTCCTTTGGTATTTTTCACATTGAAATGTCATAATAGTTCCCCTCTCTGATGATAACCTAGAAGTGATTTAACAATATTCTTAAATATATATTCTATAGTTGAATGCTATTATTTTATGGGAGAAAAATGATACGAGATATCAATTTTTGAGACATATAGAACTTTGAGAAACTTTCTCATGGTCTAAACCCATGGTAATATTTAGTTTAAGAGATTATGAGAACATAATCTACTAGTAGTAAATCCTCATTTCTATGTATCATTGTATGTTCCTGCGTATAGATGTTTGTAATGATCCTTAAACATTAAGATCATTATTAATTAATATTATGAGTCATATAATTTTATTTTTGGATGAAAACCATGATGAAATATTCTCATGGATAGCTAAAATACATTGGTTGCATCACAAGTAATGATGCATTAAAGAATAATGTGATAAATGATTTGACTCTTCTATTATTTAATGGATGTTTCTATCTCAGGAATTTTTATGGGAATGGGGCTAACTTATTAAGTCCATGTCCATGGTGTTCTATTGACATGTTCATTTTCATAAAGTCGGAGAAAGAGATGTTGATCACATAGATTGATGACACCAGTATTCAACCTACTTTATTATAGATATAATGATAAATAGATTTTCTTACACAGTGAACAATTGTATGTTGATATTATAATTATTCTATTTAACCTTTTTCTATAAGTGTTCTTGGTGTAATGATAGATTCTAACCTTGGAATTTTGGTGTAACAATCTAATGAAACTAATATGGGGGCCTGAAGGATCACACATTAACTGTACATAGAACCTTAGGTAAATTCTATTTAAATTTTACATGTTGAATAAATATTATTTCTATACTTTATTTATAATTATTCTTTCTTAATTTCTTACATATATCTAGTAACTAGTTATTTGATATAATATTATTTAATTTGAATATTAAATAAATATTATTCTCACAAGGTAATTATTAATTACATGAATATATAATATTTATTTATTCACATTCATTCACAAGCTAACACATATTTATTTATTTGGTTAAGTGAATATTTAATAAACATTTATTCAATGTATTTTTGAATATAATATTTATTTATTTTAGGTTGATAATATAGTGATATTTATTTATTAATTAATTAATAATTATTAATGCCAACAAGATGCAGATAAGATGGAGATCTACACTTGACTACAATATCCATGTGGTTGGGGATCGAGGGTTTAATCCCTACCATAACCCCAATTTATGGGGAAGGTCCTCAATGAAAAAGGTAGGAAATGGTGTAAGGCTCCACTAAAGATGGTTGATAACTGGTTGTTCTCCTGATCTAGCTATGTTGATATGAGTTTTAGTTTCATAGGTTATAAATAATAGGCAATAACGAACAGTGAGCAACCAATCACTACAGTGATGGGAGGTCTTCTGTTGTTAATGGTCCATGTGGACATCAAAGAATATAATGGTAGGTGACACTATGGTGATGGGAGGTTTGGTGGTGCTGCTGGCAACAAGATGGCGGGACAGGAGTGTGAGGGTTGACATGAGGGTGGATCCAGAATGACTGGTGTCGGTGGTCCGACTGAGCGTAGAGAAGTAATCATGGATATGTAATGGGGTGGACCTATGGGTTTGGTATTTTGGGTCATATTGTTATGGTATTTCATTATCATTAGACCTATAGGACATGTAATGGTATCCCTAAGGCCATTAAAATGAGAATGGTTTGTTTGATTTAATAAACAAGGGGGGGGGGTATTCCACCCTCCTTGTTAAAAAAAATTTCATTATTAAAGGCCTGATAAAGAATATGGAGGATTTGTGGATCATGTTTAAATGTTTGATGAGAAATTTCATATTAAATATTATTTGAATAAATATTAATTAATTCATCCATGGAAATAAAATTTATTTCATCCATGTGTTTAGTGCATGTCAAATAAATAATAATATTATTATTTAGACAAAAGGTTTCTGAGAGTTTATTAAAAATAATAACCCATTTGAAGTTATTTTTTTTAAACCTATCTACATTTAAACCAAATTATGTTATTTCTGAATATAACCATTATTATGCGTAATGAAATTTTAGAGATAATCCTCTTAATCCCTTGAGATATTTTCTTCTATAATCCTCTCAAGAATGAAGATTTATTCTCCTACACCAACCTCTCAAAAATAGAGATCTCAAGAAGAATCCTTCTACCCAAAGTGATTCGGGAAGTGATCATTAATGAACGATTCCTCTATCAGAATCATATGTTCTAGAACACAAGGACTTCTATGGTGAAGTTAAGAGGTTCACAGTGCACATGTGCCTCACAACTAGAGATATTATACACTTTAATCCTCCCACTAGAATAATGACATGAAAATAAGTGTTATAGTAATTCATAAATGAAGAAATAAATTCATCACATAGTATTTATTTAATTAAATAAATTAATTATAAATTATTTGTGATGATATGATATTTTTGGTATTGTAATAATGGAAAATTAATATTTAATTTAATTTTTTTACTCATTAAATTATTCATCAAGTACATATTGGATTATTTTTTGATTATGAAAAAATCTGAATCAGCCACTACCCAATCGACACTTCCATTGTGCCTGAAACTATTATAAAAAGGGTAACTTGATGTGTTATAAAATTTCAATGATTAAAATGATATAAATTATTTATATAATACCTTTTTATGAGTGTTAATCAATATCATATTTCTCAAAAACATTTATTTACCTAATTCACACGTGATTCTATCTTTACGCTTTAACCAACTTAAATATCCATAGAAATATACGTCATTATCACCTCCAAAAGGATATCACCTATACTCTATTAAAACAAAACCTATCCTTTTAATACCTTTCGAATACCCATATATTTTACCCCTCTTAAATTGATATTATACTTTTTTAAATTTTGGTCACAAGAAGGTGTCCAAAATCCTCTATTTCCAAGAGAACCACTAAGAGAATATTCAAGCATCCAAAGTGAGTATTACTTACTCCATAATTATTTATTATATAATTTTTTCCGTAAATATATTCTATAATTTGATCCATAACATTAATAAAATATATATAATATCATTTTACTTATTTTATAATGATATTATAATAAATGAATCACTTTTATAACTATACTCACCCATAAATTCTAGAATTTTTTTATTTGGGTCAATTTAACCACATCCATGAATGATGCTAATAATTTATATCTTGTAAAAATAAAGAATCATAATTAATTTTAAGATATAAAATTATTGAGTAAATAAAAATATTTTTTTTATAATGGTAATATTATTATTTAACTAATTATTAACATAAAATATTTTCTTCCTTCAAAATTATCGAAACAATATTTTCATAGGTTCCGTCTTTATGAATCATCCCTAAAAATCCCATGGAAAGAACCTAAAAACTTATAAATCATGATAGATATTTTGATTTAGTAATTTTAATATTATATAGAGATAATAATTCCATGAAAATGGAATAATAATCAAATCAATTATACCATAAAAATGGAAAGAAATAGTTAAAACTTTAAATAAATAGATTATCAATATTAACTAAAACTAAGTAATAGTCATGGAATAAATGAATATAAAAGATTAATATAAAATTTATTAAATATTAATGATATTTTTAAATATATTTTTAATGATTATATTATTATTATATAGTATTTTGTAGTGCATTAGTCCAAGAATAAATCTAAGGTAAGAGTTTTTATTGACTTGGCTCATTTCCTTGTGTTATAATCATTCATCTTTGACTATGATCTTAAAAGATTGATTTATTCTATCCTATAATTGTATTATATTGTATTTACTCCTTATTTTATGAATAATTCAAAAAATGTACATCAAATACTTCTTATTTTATGTATTTATTTCCTTATAAAAATAAAATATTATTAATAATAATTCTCGTATTTTATAATTCCTTTTTCTCTTCTATTTTATACTATTTCTTTCCATTTTTTCGTCTATTATTTTTAATGAAACATATTGATAAAATTTTATACCATTTATATTTATCTTTATCAATTTTTAAAAGGTTTTTATAACTTTTTCAATGATATGGGGTTTTCTCTAAAATTATCTAAAAAGATTAGAAATAAAATTTAATTTCACTTTTTACAATTTATTATCTTCTACTCCACAATTCCTAACTTTAAAATTATTTAATTTTGTGGTTGTATTACTTTTTACTTTAAAAATAATGTTTTCATAAATAATTATTTTCATATTATTTATAAGGTTTTTTAAAAGTGGCTGTAACATCAACTTTTTATGATGATGTTGAAAATGCTTTATAATATCTCCTTTTACTATTTTATTTTAATTTTCCTCTCTATATCCAATTTATCCATATTTTATGGAGAAATTTTCATGATAACACTCTAAGTTTTTTTGTAGTATAATTTATTTTGGGGATTTATTTTTGGGTATCAAGTGATCTAACTCTTATGTCATTTTGTGCGACACTATTTGAAAATGTTTCAAAAACCCATTTTATTTGCATGGGTATTTTCAAGATATAATATATGATTGATTTAATGTGACAAACATATGTATAGTTTATCATTATGTGTTGTTTTGGCCCTATATCTCTCCCCAATTCATTAGGCAAAGCTTTATATCTCATGAGAGAACTATTTAGATTGAGTTGTAATGCTCGATCCACTATATAGAATGGGTTTTGATACATTATACACTATATGAAACCATTTATGATTATTGATCCAATATGTTATGAAAATAGGTAATTATTCCTGATCCACTATGTTATGATGGTATTTTTAGCTAACCTTGAAATATGTTATGATTTTCTATGCTTATTACTGTGTCGTATTTTTTGTGCCAAACTTTTTGTGTTATCCCACATGCCTATGTTACGCTCCAAGATTCATTATTATTACATATCATTTCCAATATCCTATGATATAGTATATATTTTGTAAATTGAGGTTATATTTCCTTCTACCATGATTTATGAAAAAATGTAATGATTCTATGTTCCTTATAATCATATATCTCTCCCATACTAAAGGTGTCTCACTTTATTTTATTCTAACCCTATATGAATATTTCATAAGTATTCCATCATTTCACATTTTATCCTACTTCTTATATTGTTTCCCATTTAATCAAATACTTATATATATAAGATTATTAATATAATGAAGTCATGTGTTGATAATTTCATGGTAGATTTTGAATAAATAAAGCGTAATAAGACATTTACATAACTAATCTAAAAAATAATAAATTTTTGGGTTATGGGAATGTGAGATTATTTGTGAGATGTAATGTTTTAAATTATGGAAATAATATAAAATATATTCTTGTTAAGTTTGGGTTGTCTCAATTAGTATTAGAGTGGAGTTATATTTTTTTGGATTAGGTTAAGAATTATTACAGAATCCAACTTAAAGAAACCAAGGTTGAACCAAAAGTATCATAGACTAAAATGAAGGTTTCCTAGATTAAGAAATCATGAGTTTTAATTTTCACATGATTTCTATATTAATATGTAGTTTTTATTACTTATAATTTCACTTTTTTGCTTTAGTAATGTCTAGATCCATGAGAAACTTAATTAAAAACACATGCGATGGAAAATGCACTGATTTTCCCAATGAACAACCAAATGAGATGTGTGTTTTAGTGAAAAATGTCATTGAAATTATCAATAAATATTACCAAGTTATGAATAATAAAAAAAGTATGGAAAAATATTAAAAAACAAAATAAAGGATCAACTCACTATAGAATAATTCATGTAGATAAACCCTCCATCATTTAGTGGGACTTTTAAGGCACCAATTACCGAGCGAAGGATCAAAATAATAGAAAATGTATTTTACATTTTATTGTTCTTAGAATATTCTAATTCATTTTTAAATTTTTTCATATTTAAGGTGAATGTGACTAATAGTGGACTCTGATTATTAATATAAGTAAAAAAGAATAATTTGATTCTATGAAGTAGGAAGAGTTTAAGAAAATATTCTATAATAAATATTTTTTCTAAACTCTATAAAAAATGGGGAAATAATTGCTTGTGTTAAAAAAAGGTGTATGAATCTATGGGTACTAGTGAAGAATACTTCATTATAATCACAAGTTACACCTATAGTTTTATTAGTAACCATGATAGGAAGATCAATTTTTTATTCAGTGTTATAAAACCATGTATTAAAAATAAATTATCTATAAGAGACTTTGTTAGAAATAAATATTTATTTATGTGAACTAATGGTGGAAATATAAATTATATACTGTCATTATTACCATGGATTTATAGAAAATAATAAGAATATATAGTTTCATGGAAACTCAAATGATAAATCACATGTAGGGATGAAATTTTAACTACTTACATGCCCAAAAAGTGAGAGGAAGCACTGACGAAAATTCCCATGATTTTCAGGAAGATATTTAAATGAGTTAGTTATGGTTATCAAGAACAAAATTACTTATTAAATTCAAAGAGGCCAATTTACACAAAAAAAACAATAAGGTACCAAGAAATTAACCTCCCACACTTCAATGATTTATAATTCAAGAAGTTTGGTAAATACCTAAATAAATTTTCTAACCCAAGGATTAATGAAGATGATATACATTTCCAACCTCCAAGAAGAAGGGAATAATGAAGAGGCTATACAATAAATATCATGAAAATAGATAATGATAATGATGTGGTGAGGGGTATACTTATTTTTCATATAATATTTGTTAATTTATTGTTTGATTATGGTTCTTCACATTCTTTTATATCATGAAAGTTTTATAATAATGTTTATTAACAACCATAAACATTTAATTTTGAATTATCATTGAAAACACATTATGGTATGATGATTACACCCAAGGTATAAAATCATTATTTAATTTATTTTTGTTTGAAAATACTTCCTTTAGATATAGTTCTTCTTTTCTTGGTAAAATTAAATATGATATTGGGCATGGATTGGATCTCCTAATATAGATCCCATATCAATTTATGGGATAATGAAATATAATTTCATATTCCAAATCATCCCATTATCAAATATTAATGGAAGGATAATTATATAATCCCATTAGAAACAAACCTTTTAATATGGATCTTGATAACCAATAATGAGGTATACTTGACTCAGATGGTTTGGAAGGAACTCTACATTGACTACTTTCTAATCATTCAAGAGTATATTGATGTATTTCCTAAAAAATACCCGGTCATACCCTAGAATGTGTGGTTGAGTTTACAATTGAATTCATACTTTGTTCTATTCCTATATTAATTATTCCTTATTTAATGGATCCCATTTAATTATAATAATTTATAAATAAACTGAAAGATATTCTAGAAAAGTGTATCATACATCCAAGTTATTTTCCATGGGGTGTACTACATCTACTTTGTTAATAAGAAGGATTAATAAATTCATCTTTTCATTGATTGTTGTGAACTTAAAAAAAATCAAGATCTATAAAAAATATCATATACCATGTATTGATGATTTGTTTGATCAAATTAGAGAGGATAAATACTTGTTAAAGGTGTATCTTTAATTTGGATACCCACAATTATGGGTAAATAGAGGGGATATACCCAACAAAACATTCCACCTAATATATGGACACTATTAATTCTAATTGACACCATTCAGACATAAAAGTTTCATTATAATCTTTATCGATATGATGAATAGAGTATTTAAATATTACCTTTTGAAATTTATGGTAGCCTTTATTGATGATGTTATTATATATACTAAGAGAAAGGTTCATGATTTGGATTCCCTTTGAGGGGATTCTAGAGAGATGGGAGACCATCTCTCTCTAAAAACCTTGATCGATTAGGGATTCCTCTCCTTCTTACTCAGCCTATATGATCATTATGTATTTCCTTATGCATGGAAGATTTCATTCCCACCACTTAACGACTCATCAGATGAAGAAGGTGCCCCATTTTCATGTTCTTGTCACAGAAAATCATAATGAATATTCCCTTAAAGATATCTATCTCATTCATTCCTTCCCTATTAGATCCTAGGGGATATTGTTCCTAGATGATATAAAGAGTATAAAGCTAAGTAAAAAAATCCCAACGAAGTCTCCCCTTGTCAAGAGTCTTGATGACCATGTGTTCTTGGTGGAAGCGGACCCGGATGCTCTTCAAAAACACTTGAAAATGTGTATATTTTTTATCATGGGCTGCATCTACTACATCAAAGGTAACTTCCCTTATCCATTATCTAAATTACATATATAAGGACTCGAACATAAACATTACATAATATTGAATTAAATGAATAATTCACATTGAGGATATTTTCAGGTTTAGAGTTTTAGAGAATTAGGTATAACAATTACATTACATCTCAAAAATTACAAAGTAGACACTTCTACTCAATTTCCATTTTTTTCATAAAATAAAAACTCTTGAATAAAGGAGACATGTCTAGTTCTATCTTTTAGACATCATGAATTTTCCTTGATCCCATCCTTGACCCTATTCCACTTTATGTCCTATGAAAAACATTTCAAAAACTTGGGATGAGAATAAAAAGCTCAGTAAGGGATGCACGTAGAAGGAAAACTATTATATTTTCAAAAAAACAAGTAATCCATGAATAATTTATCATAAGAAATACTTTTCCCCTTTATGAATTAGTAAATACTCTTCAATTAATAAATTATTATTTCTTACCCTTTTGTATCCAAAATATTACCATAAAACCTATATAAAGAACATATAACATATAAAGGTAACTTATGACATAAAAATTATTAAGTGGAATAACCATACAGTAGACTTCCACAAATATCACTATATGGAATAACCATATGGACGACTTCCATACCCAATGAATTGGAGGTTATAACATAACCACCTGTCCTGGTTTACTACGGCACCACCCATCATTTTGTTTATCATGTAACCACCCGTCAAATGTCCAAGTACCATTATAAAATCATAACACATAAAAAAAATATAAAGGAAAGAAAAAATTTCCACATTTAAATCACAATATATAACATAAATACATTGACATAACAAATCCATTATCAAAACCATTTTCAAGACCAAAATACATAAAAGAGTATATGGTATTTATTTTCCTTGAAAAAAATCATTACGACTTGTTATGGAAGCCAAAGAACAAATAATACTCATGGTGGTGGAAAGGTCATTGTCACCACTTACGTTAAAAGAAACATTCCTTTTTTGTCATTTAGTAAAACTCTTCATTGAATAATATTCCCTTTGAAAAGTAAATGGTGTTTATAAAGAGTATGAAATAAAGTCATGTATTAAAACAAAATATGCCTCAATGAAAGGATATTGAGACGAAGCCCCTTACCTCGTGTCCGACTTGACTCGATCGTTATTTAATATCCTGAATAATAATCTAAATTTAATTTCTACATGATTAAGAACATTTTTCAAGTTTATTATTTCTTTTATATCACTTATTACCATGTTATAAACATTATGTAATCTTTAAAGTCAATAATGGTCATTTTGTCGATATATGGTACTTGAGTCAAAAATGAACACATTATATTTACAAGTTGTCCATGTGGTCAATAGTCCATTATATCCAGAATTATATTCATGATTTAGATATCATATATATCATATATATCCAGTATATACTTGTATTTATAATTGTACATATCATTTGGAGGTAATAAATGAAATGCACCGTTCATGGAGACGGTAAGCCATACGTAAGCATGAACGTTACTTCCATTTATATTTATTATTTTAATTGAATTAAAACATAATGATACATAGGTATATTATAATTCCAGTATAATATCATATATAATATCATAAAATCCATCCTTTATACGTCCCACATATGGCATTAGTGAGTCATATCACTTTGAGGGGGTGGTAGTCCGCACTTCATCAAATGAAATTATCGTGTTTACCCATAATGGAAACCATAAAGGTATGATATAAAAGGAAAATACAGAAGAATAAAGAAAAAATAAACATAATATATATCATATATAAATACAGTTCCATTATAATGGCCACCATGAGAGGCGGTAGGAGGTAATTGAACAATCATTATTTCATGAGGCGTTAGTTTTCCATCCACATAAACATTATGTTCTTCACCCATTAGATGGAGTTGTGTGTATGTTTAGTTAGAATAATTCTCATAAATGCATCCAAGTATATCTAGGGTACTGGTGTTTCTATAAAATAAAGGAATAAAAATATTTTATTGGATGGAGAAGTAAAATAAAAGAAAGAAAGTTAAGAGAAACCATTACCTTTAATTTGGTTAACATCTTTTGGTTTGAACCAAAATGGTTTATTGAAGTGCCTACGACCTAAGGTAATGCTTATAGGTAGAATATAGGGATGTAGGGAGATTAATTGGGTAGATTTTAGGTGATCCAAAAGGATTTAGAGGTGTGAATAATTGGTTAGAAGTGGTCTCCTTTTATAATGGAGAAGAGGGGCTCTTTAGGAAAGTGTGAAAATATTATTTTATTATATAATGATATTCGGTTTATAAAGGTCCAAAAATCATTAGAGTCGAAGATAAGATGACGCATGGTCGAAATAAAATCACCCAATAAGAATTGGACATGTTTTTGATAATATTGTAATCATTATAATCTTATTATTTTAAATCATTTATTAATGAGGTAAATACGACATCATTATTGTGTTATAAATAATTTAATTTATTCGATGTCTAAAAATTATAAAAAAAATACTATCATGTATGAAATATATTTAAATTTCTAAATAATATTTATAATTTAAAATATGACTTATATAACACCATATAAAAATTAATTTACTAAAAGTTTTTTGTTTATGTCATTTTTTCATTTACTTTAAATTAATTAATCTAAAGTGTCATTATCATTCATAAGTGGCTCCATGGGGTCACAAAATAGACCCAAGGATGACCATGGTCGGAAATTACTCATCCAATAAGGTTAGGATAAGTGTTAAGCTAATTTTGAATTATTATAATATTCTTTTTACCTTGAATTACCATATTTACCTTTAACCGTGATAAATAAAAGTCAAAAGATATTATGCACCAAAAATTATTTTCATCTACCTAAACCACATTTTACTTACCAATAACTACAATATATGTTGGATTTTCAAAATTCAATTCACATAAGTGGTTAAATTTCATCTAAATGAAAAAGTCAATTTTTTTAACTACTACTAAGTTGTTTCACTATTCATCAAAAATTGAAGTTTTTCAGAAAAATACCCAAACTTTAGCCTAAGATAAATTTGATATTCTGAATTCAAAAATGAAGTTTATTTTTACAAATTCAAAATATAAAAGTGTCATTAATTAATTTTATAAATAATTCCCGTTGTTAAAATAAATAGCGTGTTTTTAAGAAACAATAACTATCAAAATATTGACACTAGTTTATGTCCACTTTCAAAGTGAGATTTATTCCAATAAACAACATTGGATTAAAAAATGAACTTTATCAGTAAAATTCCAAAAATTTACAAAAAGTAAATTTTGATGTCCCCATTTTAAAGAAGGATTTTATTTTCTCAAATAGAATGTATTAAAGTGACCAAAACTAGATTAAAATAGGGTTTTCCATTAAATGGTGGTAAATCGACCTTTTAATGTTAATTAAGCTTCAAATTAGATTCATTCACATTTTTAGCCTCTAAATTTTATTGGATCAATGTAAATAAATTTAACAAACATGTATAATCATATTGTAGTTAGTTTTGTTCATTCCCACCAATACAACGGCTAAGAGTTAACTGCCATTTAATATAATAATATTATATTATTAGTGTGCAATGTAAGATTTCAAAGAAACCCGTTGTTGCATATCGGGTACGCTATCGAACATAGAAACCCTTATAAAGTAAAATTAATATTTAATTCACAAATATTAGTAAATATAAGAATATCTTATTCTTCATTTACCTGGGATGTTACAACATACCTGTATTCTACACTACTAGAATTCTTAAAACTGGAAACTAATCCCAATTGGAAAAGGTTATTTTCACATTTTGTTAAAAATGCAAGAGGATATATATAGAGTTTAGAAGACAGGAAGCCTTAATCTAAAATCTTATTTTCTTAGACTTTTTGAATGGGATTCTACTTTCAATCCGCATACTTATAGGAACACAATGGCATAAGTCTGCATCTAATTGCATGGTCTTAAGTGGTTCTTTTGGAACCCAAAAATTCTGTACAATATTATTTCTTGTATAGGATCTCCCCTCAAAATCGATGACCGAACATTAAATGCCGACTTATGACTCTTTTCTAGAGTTATGTTGGAAATAAACTTTGACTCAAAGCTTCCAAATACTATTCATTTCAATGCTAATGACTACAAAATTGAAATTGGAATTGAATATGAGAGAAAACCTCCCTTTTGTAACCATTTCAAGATCATTGGTCATACAATCTAAAACTGTAGGGTGATTAGAAAACAAGTAATTTAACCAAATGAAGATGACTGGAAGGAAATGAAGAGAAATAGGAATGATAAGGCCCCCTTGATGGATATACCTGAACCCCAGAAAAAGAAATATGAAACTTGGGTGAATAAATCAAATATTTTGGCACACATAAGGGAGAATTCAAGTACTAACTGGGCTGATATTTTTGAAGAGGATGACAACTTCATTAATGACCAGTGCCTCTTAGAATAAATTTAAATTCTTGTCTTAGACACTATTAGGTTATACACGAAGGAAGAACCTAATACATGTACAACTGATAATACATCAAGTTATATTGTCATAAAAAATTATGAACATACCCTGGGTGGGAGGGATAAACTTTTGAAGTGCATTTCATGCAATGCATACACTGCATCCCCTCACTTTTGTAATTTCTCTGGGGCCAATTCTTCTAAAACTGTGGATGTGCACACTCCAACTTGGGGTACTGGGCAGTCCTAGGACCCCTCCCATTTAACTGAAAATGATACTTTAGGAGCTAGGAATCAAATAAATAGTAACAAAAATGACTTAGAATCCTTTGCCCATGTTAACAGTACTTCTGTTAATGGTTCTAAAACACTGGATTCAATTATCCAGGCTATAAAATTTGGGAACTCACTGTCTAACCCAAAAACTATACAAGACACTACACAATCAATTATTGCTAAGGTTACTACAACTGTTTCCATGGAATTGGAAACTATCAAATTATTGAGTACAAACATGGTCCATGATCCTAAAATACAAGATCTCAAAGGCTCCACTAAATAGCTTCAACCAATGGAGGATTATAGGGTAGAGATACCCAACCCAACCATTAATGTTTCATTAACTCAACCGGCTATTAAATATGTTTTTGATAAGAACAGTACTAGTACCATAGATAAAAATGATTCAACTTTAGAAATGAAGAATGAAACCAAAACTATATAGAATAAACTAGTTTATTCTCCAATTACTCTCATCAAATCTATTAGAAGTACTATCAACCCTGAACCTAAGGCTATAAAAATCGTTACACAAACAAAAACTAAATTTTTTAATCATGGTATTATACCCTCGGTACTGAACCCTAATGTTATGTATGAAAACAATGACACCTTAGTGCAGATGTAGTGCCATCCTTCATATATGGACACTATCCAATGACAGGCCAGAACTCCTTAAAAGGCTCCAAGTAGTCCTATTTCTACACTTATATTTAGTGATGATTTCTCTATGATGTCAAGACACTTGATTTCTGAACAAATTATAAATCCTTTGTTGTTGTGTCCTATGATTTCTACAGACTCAACTATGAATAATCCAATAAAGGAACCTGCAATTAAGAATCCTATCACATCCCGAAATGAACAATAACATGCCACTAACACTTAATAGGTTATAAGGTATACTAGAAACAATGGATTTAGAAAAACGAAAAAGGGGAGTTTTAACTCTAAATTCTGGTTTAAATAAAGTTACTCATTTGGAATTATTAGGGTATCACCAACTCTGACACATTCATTGTTTTAAAAAGAATGTTTAATATCCATTTTCCTATGTTATTTTCTATCTTTGAACCTCAAATTAAATTTTCCTCTAAATACTCATACATATGTCAACATAATTATGTGTTTACTGGTGATATCAATAATTCTCTCAATGATGATTTGTTATGCATTTTTCACACTCTACTTTACATAATATTAGTGATTTCAACATCTCTAACCAAATTTTTAATTGGACTTTTAATATTTAAGGAACAAACTCTTTTTTATCCTTTGTTTATGATAAAAATAAATATCAAGAAAGAATAACTCTTTTGAATGATCTCTCATATCTAAGCACTAACAATAATGACCCCTAGTTTCTTATTGGTGATTTTAATTCCATTTTTAACTCAAGAAAGAATATTCGACCTTCTCATGCTTCTATATCCATGAGAGAATTTAAATCCTCGATCGAAGAAAACAATTCAATTACCTCACTAGTGAAAAATATACGTGGTATATGAGAGATTATAACAAATTGGCTTCCTCCAATTTGGATAGAGCCTTCACGAATTTCCATTCCTTAGAAAACTGGGACACTATATCCAACACCACTCTTCATAGGCTTAACTCTGATCATCACCCCATCCTAGTCAATGTCTCCCCCAAAGGCATGAAACCCAGGATACCTTTCATATTTAACAATGTGTGGTTCTATGATGACGAGTGCCCGCATATCATCCAAAACCTTTGGAACTCAATGTATCATTACAATGATGTCTTTACCTGTAACCTCAAATTAAAACATCTCAAGAAGACTCTAAATTCTTGGTGTATCTCTAAATCCAAACAAGTTAACAATGAAATCATGATCCTTGAAAGATAAATCAATTATGTTCAAAACAATAACAACACCTCTAACCTCCACACTGATCCTACTAAAGAACTAAACATTGTGGTAAAACTAAACTCCTTACTCACTTTTAAAGAAAATATGAGAAAATATGTATTTAAAGTTAAATGGTTAACTGACGGTGATAGTAATACAATATTCTATAACTCTATTCAAAGAATAAAAAGGTCCTGCAGGTTGTTAACCTTTCTAAAGGATAGGGACAACCTCTTGACAATGAAGAAGACATCGCTCATAATATTGTCTCCTACTATGAATCCATCTTCAATGATCCTGATATAAACAAAGTCCTCCTTCCTGATGCCATTCCTTTAGTGATAACTGATAAGGAAAACACCTTCCTCCTCAGCACTCTGATGGAGCCTGAAATCAAATACACTGTTTTTATTCTGAATCCTGATAGTGCTCCAGGTCCAGATGGCTTTAATAATGGGTTCTTTGAACATTATTGGGTTGTGATTCAAATCAATGTTTGTAAATTGGTAAAATAATTTTTTTTTCTAATGGGGTGGTTTTTCATGCTCTCAATGCATAATTTCTCACTTTAATCCTCAAAGTGGATAATTCCTATGAGATTCACTGGTTTATAACTTTTTCTCTTATCAATACTCTTTATAAAATCATCACAAAAATCATTTCTAACAAACTTTCAACTATCATAGAAATAATTGTTTCTTGGAACCTATTTGGATATATAATGGGTAGATCCATTAAAGACTGTATCTGTCTTTCCTCTGAGTGTGTCAATAAATTGAATAAAAAAATATAGGAGTAAGAATATCTATTAAACTTGACATCATAATATCCTTTGAAACTATGCACTGAAGATTTATCTTCAAGGTCCTACTAGGTTTCGGTTTCCGTTCCTCTTTTATCACTGCAAATCAGAACTCTATTAAACTCAGCGTCTATATCCATTTTGATCGATGGATCTCCAAAGGGCTACTTCAAATGCACCAAATGTGTCTGACAAGGTGATCCCCTTTCTTCCATCCTCTTCTTGATAGTGGAGGTCTATCTTAGTCGTCAGATCAACCATCTGGTGGTCCATAATAAGCTGAGACCCATCCATGTCTCTAGGAATGTGAATGCTCCTACTCACCTTTTTTAAGCTGTTGAAATCATTATTTTCATTCAAGGTGAGAAAAGAAACATTCTTAATCTCAAAACTATTCTCTCACACTATGAAGAGGTTTTTGGCCAAACCATTAGTTGGAACAAATCCTACATTTTCTTTGGGAAGAAATTTCCTCCAAAAAAAGGTAACATCATTAGTGACCTTAGTCTGAAAGAAGGTACACACCCTTTCATTTATCTTGGTGTTCCAATATTTTGGGGTAGGTCTAAGTCCTATCACTTTGAAACGATTTTTGACCAAATTCTAAATTAAATTTCTTATTGGAAAGGAAAAACTCTCTTTATGGAAGGTAGGACTTGCCTTGATAAATCTATTATTGTCTCCAAGATGGTTTACTCCATGATGGTATAAATATGGTATTTTGGTCTTATTAAAAAGATGAACATTTCTATTAAGAATTTAATCTGGTATATTTGTACTTTGCAAAGAAAACTTGTGATTATTCCCTACTCAACCTATTTCAAGCCCATTGATAATGGCGGTATTGGTATAAAAATTTTAAAATTCTTAAATAAATCCCTTCAGGATAAACTCACTTGGAAACATCTTCATAACACCTCAGATGCTATAACCTTTCAGAAAAATAGATTCCTTGCCAAATTATTGTGGTAAATTTAAACTACATTAGTTGTTCCATTTTTCCTGCCATCAAACATTGCTTCACCAATATTATGATTAACTCCAGATGGATGGTCTCCAGAAAATCTTCCATAAAATTGAGGTTGGATAACTGGACCGGAACACCTTTAATTTCTATGATATCTTCTGTTAAAACTCCTGAAAATATCAACAACACTATGAGAGATATTTTAAACTCTCAACAAGAGCCCCTCCCTGATACTATTCTAAATTTCATTGAAAACTACTCTTTCACCTACACTGATGATTTCTTAATTTGGGAGCAGGCTCACAATGGTATGATTAACTCAAAAAATTTCTACAACCATTATTTATGTTGCCCTGAGAATGATTATAGATAGATAAAAAATTTTAATAAACCTTGGATTAAAACTTTGAGATTTAATCTCATATTGAATCTCACTCACAACAGAGTCCCCACTGATATTTGCCTCCAATATTTTAGAATCCAACTTTACTCTAAGTGAAAAATATGTAACCAACATATAGAAGATTATAACAACCTCTTCATGTCTTGTGATACTTCTTTTGATATTTATAATTATATTCTTGACATTTTTAATTACATATGTTTGATTATTAACTTTTTCAAAACTCAACTAATGAAATGTGGAGAAATGGAAGGCTCTCAACAAATCAAGAACCTTTTCCTTACTGCGGTTGCTGACCTCCACCATGTGATCTGGTATGATCAGAATGCTATTATTCATAACAGCTACTCACTCAATCTAAATTCATGTCATATGTGGATCCTTATTACCATACATGATGCTTCTTTGTTGCAAAAGGGACATTGCCACAACACTATGCATGACTTTGGAATCCTGAATCATCTACGAATTAACGACAATTTATGTCAACCACATTGCACTATGGAGGTATTCTAGAGAGCCCCTCTCCCTAGATGGATCAAAATCAATATTGATGGCACCTATAAGGGAAACCCGATCCCTCTAGGGTGTGGTGCTTTCTTCAAGAATCACCTCAGTCAGATTATTGGATGTTTCATGGGTAATTGTGGCATTGCCACTACCCTTGATGTTGAGATGCTGAGTTTGATACATGCCATTGCTTTTTTCCAAGCTATTTGGTTTGAACAACCTCTAGATTAAAATTGACTCTATGACCATCATTCAAGAACTCTGGAATGGCGTAACTCATCTTGCATGGCCGATTACTAAGAGATGGATGGAATGCAATCATTTTCTTATCGATACTAATTATATCATCACACATGTTTATCAAGAAGAAAACACGGTTGCAGATGGCCTAGAAAACATGGGATTAGATCAAGACATTTCCTAGTTTACAGACCTCCCCACTGATCCCATTTCTTTTTATGATAAAGATTGTAATATGATCCCATATTTTTGAATCTTGTAAAATTTCTTTGAGTAATATTTGTTCTCTGGTCATTCTGGGCCAAGGCATCACCTTTATTAAAAAAACTATGAGAAGGTAAGAACTTGTAAATAATTTGAGGATCATTTTAAATATCCTACAAAAGTATTAATTATATTCTAAGTTTAGTAAGGGTGTCTTTTTGTGACAAAAAGCATCCTTCTTGGTTCATGTGACCATAAGTGAAGGTATATAAATAGATCCATCAAAGAAAAAAGGTGATTAAATAATGGCGCAGACCAACCATTGTGATAAATATCAATAGTTTTGTTATATTTGTTGGATACTATTGATGAATTATGATAAATTTATCTTGATTATCACATCATATAACTATTTTAGCATGGAAGGGATTTAAGTTCCTTTGGATAAAATAATATTAAAACAAATTCATGGAGCTTAATAATAAGTTGGTCACAACACATGTTCTTTCACTAACTTTTATTAGATATTTTCTTTTTTATATATTGTGATGATTCAAATAAAGGATTAAGATGCATAGTTATGTAAAGTGATATTATAATAGATTATGAATCATGTTAATTGAAGATTCATGAGTAAATTTACCCAGTGTATAACTTGAAATTTGAAACCATAATCCTTTCATTATAGATTTTGTGGAATTATATCTATGGATAAAAGTGTTACATATATACTAATCAAACGATCTTAGAGTATATATTAACATTTACGGAGATGAATGTGAACTAAAGGGGGTGGATGGAATTAATCAAAGATTGTGATTTCTCAAAACATTACCATCATGGGAAGAAAAACAAGGTGTAAGATTCTCTAGGATGAAAGGATCATGTTACCCTATTATTGATGGGGATTGAAAGAGATCCAATATTTATTGATAACTAAAGGATAGATACGAGAACAGTAAGGGAAGGTATGAAATCCAACCATTCCCATATGATTTCTAAACCATTTATCTATGAGAATATTAAGGTGAACTTGAAAGAGAATATGGATCCACATAAGAATGTATGAAGTATTTAAGAGTTAAACTTTAGAAATGAAGGATTTATAAGATTCAAGAAATGAATATGTGTCCCATAAAAACTATAATTAGAGAAGGATATTTTGGATAATGAACTTAAAAAATCCTTCTCTATTAACTAATAAATCACAAAGATGTATAGAGATCTTAAGAAGCACTTTTATTAGGATAAAAAAAATAAAGAGATTTCAAAGTATATATATTGATGCTTGGTATAAAAATAAGTAAAGTTTGGAAATTATAAATACAAGAAAATCATGAAACCATTACCCGTACTAGTATGTAAATATAAGAACATCACTTTGAATTTCATCACTGATATTCTTAAAACTTATAAAGGATATAATTAAATCAGGGTAGTGGTTGATACAAAGAAAAAGGTTTTATACTTCATTACTATTCAAGATGATTTCTCATTTGATTAACTTGACAAGTTATATATAAAGGTAGTGGTAATGATATATGGATTACCAAATTCAATTTTATCTAATCAAGATCTATTGTTTACATCAAAATTCAGGATAATTCTTCCGCAATAATTGGATATATATCTTATATTTAACATAACTTATCATCCTAAAACTAGTGGTCAATCTGAAAGGACTATTCAAACTCAAGAAGATATACTGAGATACTGCTTAATGGATTTCAAAGGAGTTTGTGATCAACATATCACTGTAGTTTATTTATCATATAATAATAATTTCCACTATAGAATTAAAATGGAACCATGTAAAGGTATATGTTGTGAGAGATTCATAACTCCATTATGTTGGGATGAAGTTGGATACAAGAAGTTGTTAGGACCTTATCTTGTTCAAGAAATGAGGGAAAAATTTAAAAACATTCAAAAACACATTAAAGAAGTAAAAATTAAATAAAATAACTAATCTTATAATCATTGATGAGATCTAGAGTTTGAATTTGGCGACAATGTATTCCTTTGAATACCTCCATGGAAGTGTGTTTTGAGATTTGAGAAGAATGTAAATCTGATCCCTAGATACATTCATCACTTCGAGATTATTGATCATGTAGGGATTATAGATCATCACTTAGAACACCCACCAAACCACTATAATTTACATGTTTTTTGTGTATCAATTTTGAGGAAGTATATTCTAGATCTATTACAAGCACTAAACTCAGATTTTGTGCAATTATAATATGATCTATTATATAAGGAACAACTAGTGAATATATTGTATCAAAAAGATAGTGTTGGTAAACAAGAGAACCCACCTAGTAAAAATTATATGGATGAATCATAAGTTTGAGTAAGCTATGTGGTAGCATATAGATGTAATGATACAAAATTACCCTCATTTTTAATCATCTGAGTAATAACATTTTGAGGGATACATTTATTTGGGGAGGGGTAATAGTATATTGTAACACCCCATGATTTTACTATGTATTTTTTATTTGAAAATATATCGTTTTGATTAGATTGTTTCACACAAAACACCAAATAAAAAATTATGATATAATTAGTGAGATAAATTGATATATGATCATTATAATATAACTGTTGAATTTTGTGGTATAAATATAAGTAACCACAATATTAAATATATGTAAAAAAGTAAACTAAATGACATAAAGTAGTGAAATTATTCCTTATTTTCATTTTTTATAGGATTATAAGACAAGGATAATATATAGGGTTTAAACTAGACCAATCCCAAGTTGAACTTCAATAAGTACAATTTAAGAAAAATCATCTATAATTGATGTTCAAGCCCATGGAAATCACAACAAGATGCATACTAGCTGAATCACCACCCATGACTACCACCATTTTTTATCTTAACCTTAGGGATTATGAGGAGGTATTAAGGAGTTTCACAAGTAAAAGGTGAAATGATTTAAACATGTAATTATTTATAAATGACACATATATTTTCATTGTTATGTGTATTTCAATTCATTAATATTTTTAATAAAACTCTACATTTAAAAATGAATTTAATTAAATGAAAAATGTCTTTTAAATTAAATTATATTTGTAATAAAAAAATAATATTCATCTAAGAATTCATTTTTTTACGTGGAAATGAATAAGAATAAATTCTTTTTATGCATAAAAAATGAATTTTTCTAAAAATTGTTTTTATGTATTATGCGTTAAAATTAATTCTTTTCACTTTTAGAAATTCAATAAAACAAAATGGATTTCATATTTTTAAGCATAATATTAAAATTAGATAACAAGTACAGTGTCTATTTTAGGCATAAAAACAAGTCATTGAGGTAAAAGTTAGTTACCATGATAAGGTTAAAAGGGGTTATTTTAAAAGAATTGTTTTTTATAAGTGTTGTGTAATTTTTATCTAAATAAATGTAATTGAAAATTTTTAGATGATGTATTAAATGAAATGTTTATATACATAAAAAATGTTTTAACCACTATTTATATTATTAATTGATATAAAATATGAATAAGAATAATAAATGATTGAAATTTCATTTTCCTGTAACAATAGTAATTCTGTATATCCTATGTTTTAATTTAAAATTTAATTTTATCATATCTAGAAATTGAATCATATTAAATTGAGACCAAATTTAGAATCATCAGGTTGAAATTGGGAGATAGGGGTATTTTTTATAGTAAAAAATATATTAAATATGTAAATATTTAAAAGTAGGTAAAAAGGGTTAAATGTGCTAACTTGATGTGGCTAAAAATTTTCATGAGTGAAATGGTATAAATTGTTTCTAGAAATAATTTTATAGGTGTGTGAGTTAATACCACATGTTTCACCAATATTTTCTATATAACTCACATAACTACCATGCGATTCCATTTTATCCCTCACCTAACTTAAGTCACTAAATAAATGTACCTCAATTTCACTTATAAAAGGAGCTCTCTTATACCCATTTGAAACCACACCTTTCATGAAACCCTGCCCCCAAAGGCACCCCTCTTGGGATATAAATAAGAGAAGGTAGATAATGATACTCGAATCATGTATCCTATAGGCCACGGGTTGGTGAAAGGCCTTAGGGGTATATTATACAAATTAATGGGAGGCATTACCTTCTAAAAGAATATAAGGAAAGTGATATATAACTAAAAACCAAAACAAAACCTTATAAATATAAAAGTAAAATGTCTGAAAAACATACTTGTAATTTCATAAAATTGAAACAAATGAAAAAAGGGAACTACAAGTACTAAAAGATAATCCTCAACAATGACCACCAAAGCCTAAACAACTCTTGAATAACCTGTGAGCTTGTAATGTCTATCCTGATCACCAAATAAATATTATAGACCTGAAAAATAGTTTATATATATATATATATATACGATGAGAATAAAATGCATACTTATTATGATATTCCTGAGATCCTCTCATGAAAAAGATAAATAAAGAATGTTAAATCCTAATGAACAAGTTAAGGTAAATTTTCAGCTAAACAAGTATTCTAGGTTCCCTGCTTCACCATGACCATCTCTCACCAAGTATCACATAAAAGAAGTTATATGATATAATATCAAAATATGGTACCCCATTAACACTTCCCAACATGTTTTATGATCTACCCCAAAAACACACATCCCGATCCATCTCTCTCCAAAAGAATCCATCCCAAAGATATATGGAATACCGTATCATATCATGCACCCTATACATTACAATATCTCATCATCACATACCATGAACACTGTGAATTAAGTATTCTCATCATCCCATTTATCATCTCAAGATAGTAAATGAGTAGTTTTTAGGATCTACCACATCCTATATGTCATGTTTTATACCTCAATCCATCATATCCCATTCATTTCATACCTATAATAATTCATAAGATACTATATCCAAACTTATATGTGTATAAAATAACCCATATAAATTACTTACCACTACACACATATATGGGAAAGGTGACCATCATTAATACCCATATATAATTATACTAGGAGAAGAGAGAGAGAGAGAGAGAGAGAGAGAGAGAGAGGCTAGAGGGGTAAGTTGTCCATTCATTCCTCACCAACCCGAATATTGGGGAAAACACCCTCCCAAATCCCACTAAGTGTAAGTCGCCCTACTAACATGGGTGGATTAGTGTAATAAATCACATTTCATATAGGATATACTATATATTACAACCAACATATGGAAATTAACACAGTATTAGGCTCATTTTTAGTTATCTTCTATCAGATACCCAAGTACGGCTGCTAAGGAATAAGTATTCTATAAGAACACAATCATTTAGAAATATTAATTTAATTAATTATTTCTTTTTAAAATTTCTCTATATGTTAATTAATTCATTAGTCTTTAATTAAAACTATTTATATTCACATTTCACTAAACACCAAGTGAAGTCTAAGCCCTCTAGGAATAATCCAACCGATTCCACAGTTCCTCAAAATTACCAATAATTGAATTCTATTCAACAACCAAACCTGTCGGTTAAAAAATTTATTATTCATTTTAATTCCATAATTCCATGTATTATATGTAATATCCTATGCTACCATAAAATAGATACATAAAACAGGCACAACCAACTACCAAATGTAGTGGGGAAATGAATTTAGAAATAAGAAACCTAGATATCCAACCCTTAAGAATATTTATTAATAAGAAATAATCCCAAATTTCTGCATAATAATAAGTAACACCATTTTCAACCCATTCCTTAGTATTGGTTCTATCCCAGACTCCATCATGCATATTAGCATGCATCTCACTGCCACAGGTGTCAACAGATACCACAAACCGAGACCTCCCTAACCATATCTCATCAACCACAATCCATCCTAATCTCACTTAATTTCACATAGTAAGGCTCACAACTAGTGAAGACATAGAAGGAAACAAATAATAAACATATTCAATAGGTAATCAAGGCCTTGTAAATAGGGCTTCTAGACTTCACATAAAAATGATCTATCTTGGTCCTAAACATTTATATTTATCAAAAAACTGGTTTTATTACCATCCTTGATTTATTGATTCATTTATCATTGGTTAAAACTGTGGGTAACCTAAGGAATTATCTACAAAAATATATTAATTATTTGAACATGCATTACACATTAATTTTACTTCCATCAAAACATAATAAGAATAATTTATTCAAACCAACCTCTTTAAATATTTATCCCACATCATTAGTAAATTTACATCAATTAACCATTTTCATCATATAAACATGCAAAAAAGAAGTATAAAACATGATAAAAAATACTAGCCATAGATAGAACACAATATATAAAAATTATAGGAAGACCTTTATCATTGTGGAAAATACACGTGATCACATCAAACATAAACTAAGTTCATTATTTAATATGGTTTAGTATTTATTATGGTTAATTTCACCATTATCCAAAGTTATTTAGCATGATAAATTTATTGTTACACAAAAAAAAATAAGAAGAAATGAATTGCCTACTTAAAGGCTTTCACCATTTTCCAAATGAGAATGGAACAACAATGTGGATCTTTGATTACCTCTATTATAAGGAAACTATATCCCTACAAGGATTTATTAACACAAAACAACAAATGAATCCCATGAGAATAAAGGATATCGATAGCCATATCATGGAAAGATAGAACACGAGGGAAAAAGACTAATTGGAGAAGAAATCACTAGCGAATGAGGGAAATATCACCTTAGATCACAATATATGAAACATGTGAATCTAGGGATCAATAACTAATGATATGGATTTAAAAGACATTGAATAAAGACTTATATCCACCTGTCATTGGGAGATAATCAGAGGGTTTCTCAAAAAACCAAGGGTTGATAAGATTTATAGTGACACTTTAATACATAGATTTAAAATATGAATGGATGATTCACATCATGAATGACCCAAGTTTTAAGACTCACAAAAAAATATCACATCAATCAAATAAACTGGGATCAATTAATATTGTGAACTTCATATTCACATCATGAGTTTTTAGGCATAGATTCATTGAATATGATCTTGCATCTTTTCACGTTATGAACATATGGTTCACATCCTAAATCACAGCATTTGAATTTACCATATCAGGATGAGAATTAATATTTTATCTATAGACCAAAATCTCACTTCATGAACTATATTTTCTTTTATGAACTTCTCCAACTTCAAGACTATAACTTCCAAACTCTACTAATCAGGATATAATATTCCTCCATGAACCACAAAACTTGAAAGTAGTAAAAGGAATTAGCTTAAGGATATAGAACTTTACAACACCTATTATTTAAATACCTCTTGAAAACGTAACAATTTTTCCTCTCTTAAAATCCTCCTCCACATTTTTTAACCTATGGTGATAAGAAGGTGTCCCAAATCATCCATTTCTAAGAGGCCCTCCAAGAGAAGATTCAACCCTTTCACATGAGTAGTATCCACTCCCAAATCATTATTCTCTATATTTTTCTATCAAATACTTATACAATAATATTAATCACATTAATAACATATAAATAATATCATTATATTTTTTATATATGATATTATAATCGAAAAATTACTTTCATAACCATACTAACTAATAAATTATAGTTTGTATTTGTTTGGGTCAGTTTAACCATCTACATGAATGATGCTATATATTTATATAATTGATGACTATGGAAAATTAATTTAAGGTAATGAATAATATAAATAATTAAATATATTTTTTTGGTTATGGAATCGTAATATTAATATTTTACTCATTATTAATATAACATATTTTGTTCATTAAGAAGTACCAAAACAATCTCATAAAAGATGCCATATTTATGAATCGTACCTATAACTCCCATATAATGAACATTTATCTTCATAAATAATGATGGATGTTATATTATAGAACCTTCATTTTTTAGAGATAATAATATCATTAACATAGAATGATAACTGAAACAACTATACTAAAGAGGAAAGTAATAGTTAAAACTATAAACGAACTGATGATCAATGTTAACTAATATAAGTAATAACCTTGTGAAAAATAAAAATAAAATCATAATATAAAAGTTAATATATTATAAGCATCTTCTGAAATAAATGGTTAATGAATATATTTTTTATTATTCAGGAGGTGAGAGTGCATCCAACCAAGTGGGAATCCATAGTAATATTTTTTCTTTACTCAACTCCATTCTTTGAGTCCTAATCATTTCACTATGACTATGGTCTTACACGGTTGATTTATTCTAACCTATGGTTATATTATATTTTATATAATTATTATTTTCTATATAATTTATTTTTTTATGTAAAATAATTCTTCTTTATCTATTTTTTATATTATAATATGACAATGTTAAGATTAATTCCCATCCTTTTGAACAACTCTCTATCTTCCATGTCCGTATCTATTCTTTCCAAAAAATTATTTAATCTCTTATTTAGAAAGATAAAAATGGATCAACTTCTTTAATCATCTCATTTATCTTTATCACTTTTCAAAAGGATGTTTTATAACCTTTTCATCAATGTGATTTTTTCTCTAAAACTACCTAAAAATAATAAAAAGGGAATTTCATTTCACTTTCATCAATTTTGTATCTTCCACTACACATTTACCAACATTAAATTTTTATATATTGATGGTTACAATGTTGGGGAATATTTAAAAGTAATTTTTTTTCTAACAATATTCTTTTCACTTTCTCAATTTTTTTTGGAAGTGACTTACAACATCATCCATTTATAATAATGTTGAAAATGTTTTATGAAATAAATTTTTATGATTTAATTTTAATTTTCTTCTATATATATAAATGTTATATATTTTATGGAGTAATGTTTATGATAAAGATTTATTTTATTTTATCATATAATTCCTTTGGTGACTAATTTTTTGGTAACAAATAATCTAACTATTAATGTCATTTTATGCGATACCATTTGAAAATGTTTTGAAAATCGATTTTATTTCCAAGGTTATTTTCATGAAATGATGAATAATTGATTTCATGTAGAAAAAATATACATGCCTTATCATAATGTTATTATTGGGACTTATATAGATCTCCAATTCATTAAGTAAAGATTTATATATCATGAGATATCTATGGGAAATGAGTTTCGATGCTCAATCAACTATGGGAAACAAGTTGTGATGCTCAATCCACCATGGGAAAGAGGTTGTTATTCCCAATACACATTGTCATGAGAAACATGTTTTGATTCCTAATTTGATATTTTATTATGGACTTGTTAGCTAACCTTTACATATGTAATAATTTCATATGCTTATGATTGTGATTTATTTTCCATGCCACAATTTATGTTATGACACATGCATTTTTTTATTGTCCATGGATCATGATTGTTGTTTCTTGTTTCAAAACTCTTACTCCATGGAAGGTTTTTAATAATTTGTGGTTATATATTAATAAATAAGTCTTTATATACAAATCTTATGACTCCATGTTCCTTTTAATCATATATTTCTCCCATGATCACATTTTCTCACATGATTATGTTTGACCCCTATTTGAATATTTTATAAGTATTCCCTTAATGAGAATTTGAGAAAACTACTATGTTCGTTTCCTATTTCCTCTATAAATTATATGCTAGATTATGATTATAAATAATTAATGTGTAAATAAATTTTTGTGACTTGTTGAAGTAGTAATGTTTAACAGTAAATTTATATTTATAAAATCCAAATACACTAATCATTTAGGTTCCAGGATTGTGAGATTATTTGTGAGATGTAATGTTTTAAATTAAGGAAATAATGTAAAATATATGCTTATTATGTCTGGGTTATCTTATAAAACTTATGTGATTCATAGTGTTTTTTCCTAAAGATACATGATATATAGTTAAAAAAGGATAACATAAATGATAAAAAAACTTATCAAACAGTAATACAAATAAATTATAATAAATACAAATTATAATTAAAAAAAGTTGATTTAATTTGGGTAAATCACCCATAAAACTGATGTGTTTTTTATTCCTAACGGTCACAAGACTAATCAATGTTTATTTTCTAAAATTCCCATGGAAACACACAATATTTTATTGGTTTAGATGTTGTGGTGGACATTTAGAACATAAGTGATGGTTATAATTCTAAAAATGGCATTTGTATCATTTTGGAATAAATTCATGTCAAATTTTTATGAGGCTTACTCCTATAGATCATAAATAAATCAATAATCATTGTAACTTTTTAAAAGAAAATAAAATATCGTTTGGTTATTATATTTTGTCACTACATAAATAATTCAACTTTTCAATGGGTTATTTGTAGAATATTCTTTTTCTAAAAAGGTAATTATGATGAGATTGCATTATAAATAACCCATCATGGAAATTCAAATCTCAATTATTATTATTTACAATAAACAATATTAATAAAGATCTGAGTGAAACTATTTGTGGGAAAACTTTTATCTATCATGAATAGAGGTTGCGATGGAATATGAAGCCTTTCAAAAAAAATTTCTACCAAGTTATATTTGATGGATTCAAAACTACATCAAAAATAATATTTATGAAATATATATATTTCCATCTTAAAAAATTTTTTGATGAAAATTTTCATTCCATAACAAATATTATTAGGCTAACTTATTTGGTAAAGAATTATAATTCCATCACCATTAAATATAAACAAAATAAATTAAAATGTTATGAAAAATAAAAACTATAAGTAATAATTTATAATAAAATTTTAAAAAATATTCAACAATGAAGTTTATAAAATTGAATAAAATAATAGTATTAATAAGGGTGTGGGTGATCAACTCTACCAGGTAGTGGGAACTTCATCCCTTAACCATGTGTAAGTTTCTGTATATATTTCACCATCTGTTCAAGCCACTACTCATTTAGTTTCTTCTTCTACTGATGTTATTTCCCCTGCTATTTTCACTACTCTTCCTACTCTATATTCAATCTCAATGTATACTTTTCTTGAGCTCACATCCTTTATAAAAAATCTACAATAGTTAAGGAAAATGATCTAGTATGAGCTCCCTTCGAGATAAATGATAACATATATTTTATGAAAAAATATATTGTTGAAGTTTATTGTGAACTAATATCGATCAGACAACTATTCCGAATAATACTCACTATCACCCATAAGTAATATTCTAAATAAAAACATTACTTGAACAAGGTATCTTCCTCACTATCAGTCTCATCCAAAATCTCCCACATTTTAGAAATATTTCTCATATATCTCTTAAAAATTTATAAATAAAAATTAAAAAGATAAAAAAAATCATATTATAATTATGTAAAAAATAAAATAAATATAAACCATAATATTTCATCATCTATCACTCTAAATATCCCAAGTACTACTATCAGTGTATATCCTCTTCCACTCATTACTCTCTGTAACAATGGGATTAACTATAGACTGCATAAATTTATTATAAATATTCAGTATTAAAAATACTCATATATAAATTATTAAATAATATCACTTATAAATTATCAAGGATGTAAACAGAAAGTATGAATCCTAGCTCTATGTGTGAAATTCGATCTCTCTCGATTCTGTTGACTAGAAGATGAACTCCTCCTAAAAGTCTCCAATATCCAATAAGTGAAAAATCTACCCATGCCTAGGTTGAGACATAATCGAGTCAAAGAGACACAAAATATTTATCAATGATTTTCACAAATACTCTCTCTATAGATATCATAAAATGTTTGTGCAAAAAATATTGGAAACAATCACACATTTAAGCCTACGATGCCTCCCAAATAGAGGGTCTCATGCTATCACTACTAAAAATACATTTAGCCCCATTTTAATTTTATATTATATATATTTATAAACATAAATAATATAATTAAATTTTTTTTATAGAAACCTATATAAACTTGATGTTGGTAATTAATCCATGTTTCATAGTTCATTTACTCAAATTTCCATGAAACTCCAGTAAATGACTAAAGGTTTTTTTATGTTTCCTAAACAAGGGTAAATTTTATATATATATATATATATAATTATAATATGTTTTTTTATGTTTTTACCTCCTATATAAATAGGAATGGACACCTCATTGTCCTTCCCCACACCACCCCTACCATGTCTGATGGTAGGTTTTATGTTGTGGAACCAAAAACAAACAATTTATCCTCTAAATAAATGAAATATAAAAGTCCCTAGATTGTATCCCTAGGGTGTCGTAATTTGAGTTAAAACATTATCATTTTTCATTATTTTTACAAGAAAATAAATTTGGGGAATTAATTGAATGTTTTATCATAGAAAATAAGTACAAAATAAAGTACAATAAAATTTAAGAGAAAAATAGAAATTTGATTGAAAATAAAAAGTGATTTGAAACTAGAATTTTGATAGTCATTGTGGACATTCTTAGACCATCCAAACACCCCTCTTCCTGGTTTAAAAATATTTATCAATTGAATGTCTCAATACCCATTCAATGAGCTCAATATGAACACCTAATTTTTAAATTGAAACCCATCAAGACCTCAATATGATTATTGTTATTCGAATAGAAGTGATTCAATTACTTTAGTACCTCCATTCAATCTAACCTATCTGAAACCACTATGCCCAATGATAAGACCTTGATAAAGAAATATAAATATTGAAATCTTTTATTTTACTACATATATGAAAAAACCATCTAAAAATATTTGTTGAAAATGTATTCAGGAAAGAACATGAACTATCTCATTCAAAAATATAAGTTCATGAGAAATTCAAAAGAGATTTCTCATGAAGATTAAAACTCAGAAGAGATTTTTCTTTCATTTCCACTATCCACAGACACTTGGTTCTTATCCTTTCTTCATGTGAGAATCTCCTATATTTTTCATTTATTCCTTCAAAATTGGAATGAACAATATATTCAGAAACCTATCTATTACAGAACTCTTCTTTCTCTATCTCACCACCCCCGTTGGAAATAAGTGGTGATAAAAACATATATCGAGGAGGGGTGGAAAATATGATTTTTTATTTTTTTCTGTTCGATGATTGATAAATTTAGTCCTAATTATAAGATAAATACTAATAGTATTTCTTCTTTAGAGTTGTTCACAATGTTATTATATATATACCCAAATATTTCAAATCATCTGAACATGTGTAAAAAAGGTTGTGTCTAAATTACTAAGGTTGACTTTTTTTTTTGGAAAAATAGATTCTTCATCTTACTCCAATTTGATGCATAAAACAAATAAATTAATGTTATATATTTAAATTCCATGTGATAAATCAATCTATATTCTATATCCAACTATAATCAGCTCATTTTTTTCATTTAGCACAAGATATTCCTCATTTAATAAGGAGTGGTAAATTTTGTAAGCCAAAAATATTTTCACATTGAATAATTTATTTAGGCCCCATGAAATTTGAATTATAACTAGGTCTTATTAAAGAAATTGAATCCCAAAAATAAAGGAATTATAAAAAAATTACACATTTTGGATCAATATTGAAAAATTTATGCTCAAAATAAAAAAGTGATAGAAAACAATGAAAATTGTAGAATTAAGAAATCTTCACATTTAAGCTCAAAACATTCCTAAAATCAAAAAATGATTCATTTAATCTTAAATTGACTAATTTGTGTGTATTAAAACATTGGAATACTCATGAAAAATAATGGAAATACAAACTCTATCAATCTCCCCATACTTATCCCTTATACTCCTATAAAACTAAACATCTAAATAAAATCAAGAAAAATTCAAGACACATACCCCTGAGATCCACCAATTTATCAAAATAAGATAAATATATCATTCTTAAAAAGAATAATTATTTTAGGTTATCTATTAATCTCATTCAATCCATTTGCACTTAATTTATACTCTCATGAAAATAAAACACTTATCTCACATTAATTTTATCTCAATACAGGAATATATATTTTTAACAAGGCTTTTATAATTGAAACACATGCAAGAATCACTATAGGATTGATCAATTTATACATCTCCACAAAATGTAAGTCAAGATTATATGTTAATTAATATTTAAGTTTGTTCAGTGGCTTTTGGTTGGTAGGTTTTAGATGTCAAAAATTCTAGGGTGGAATAATGAGGGTCTGGATATTTTTAAGGAAAAATTGCATGGTTCTATTATTCACTCAAGCAAGGTCTTCCCCTCTTTCTTAGTGGGATTTTTTTAATGCTTCAGAAAGGAAATGTTCTTCTTCTACTTAAAATCTCTATAAAGGTAAAAATTTATTTATTATAAGAATCTCTAAACAGTAACAATTTCAAGAAGAATAATTTTTTTAGTAGAAATCAAATCTCTTAAAAATTTGATTTTCAATCCAAAAGTAGGACCAAATGATGTAGCACACCATAAGCCAGCATCCCCCCATACTTATTTCAATTAGATCATGCATTTTTACTTACAGAGTATGTTAGATTTGAAAAATTGGATTTTAATGTGGGTAAAATTATATGTTATTAAAGGCTACTAAGTGCTACAAGGATAAAATATATATGGATAGATAAAATAATAAGTATTATATTGAAAAGGGGGCTTTTAAATCTATATAAATTCTTCAATAATTTAATACACAAGTACCTAAAAACTCAATTTTTGTAAGAAATAAATCAAATAATAGTAAAACTAATAATGGATTGGTTCTCTAAAGAAATGACTTGAATGAAAATAATATGTCAAAAAAGGTTCATAAGTCTCATAGGAAAGTGATTTTAAAGTTAAATATTGTGATACGTGGAATGAGATTCAAGAATAAGAGGTCCTTTCATGAAATTATAAAAGTTTTGAACTTGAAAAAAAGTAATTTTTGATATTCATTTATGTTTTGTTTCATTGTATAAATTGGTTCAGTAATTGAAATGGGTTTTTAAAATGAAAAATATAGTCATTTGAGATCAGAAGTTTAAAAAACCCACTAAGATTTAAAAAAAATAAACTCACAAAAACTGAAAGAAAAACTAAAAACATAAATTTGAAAACGAAACACACAAAATCTTAATATACCAAGGATGTTCCACAACACAAATTTATTTTTTTCAATGTCCCCATTGTGCAACTATTTAATATAATAAAATGAAATTCATAAATAAAAGAAATAACAAAAAATAAGCGATAAAGAAAGATGCAACCAAGATTAAATTGTATTAGTCTTCTTAATGATGTATCTAATCTTCTAGAGGCACTTAAAAATTATCTCTAAACAACTTTATCTTGTACCCATACACTGTGGATGGTTATCCTTTTTTTGGTTTATTTATATGGATAATAGAAAATGGAAAAACATGAGTAACTATGAATAGTCTAGACCATTTGGAATGCAATTTGCCTGAGAACAACTTCAGTGTGGATTAAAACAACAAACGTTTTAATCATTCTTTTATGTTTTTATTGAGAATAATTATATCATGAAATTATTTGGTTCTTTACTTATAAAACATAGAGCTTTAATATGCATTATTTATGAACTCCACCAGCTCAAAAAAATTTCATTTTTTATGGTATAATATAGATTCATGTTAAATGTTTTCACAAACAAAAAATATTTGTATTCTAACTCAATAGGAATGTGAAAATAATTTTCATAGACTAATATAAATATAAAAATGATAATTGGGGTTTCTAATATAGTCCAATATTCCAAGAGTTCATCATCTAGTCTCAAACTCCAATCCTTTATATTTGGGTTCACAATTTGTTTCCTAATTTTTTTAATTAATATATTTTACAATTTAACCATTCCATTTGTTTATACATGATATGGTGTAAAGAACATATTATGAACTAAATATTTCTTAAAAATATATTCCAATTACCAGTTATAAATGTGGGTACCTTGATCAATGATCAGAAACTTTAGAAATCCAACTCTAGAAAGTATATTTCCTTTAAAAAACTTAGATATAGTTTTGGTATCATCAAATCTAGTGGGAATAACCTTTACCAACTTAGACACATAATCAATAGAAATAAAGATGATTAAATATAAAAATGAATTTGGAAAAGTTCCCCTGAAATCCATACCCAGAAATCAAAAACATCACATAACGAATAAGAATTTTTGGAATCTCATTCCTTTTGGTATTGTTACCTCAAAATTGAAATTATTTACACGTTTTATAAAAATTAAAAGCTTATTTGAAAGTGGTGGACCAATAAAAACCCTAATAATCACTTATATTACAATGTTTTGGGTCCAAAGTGTCCTCCATAGTTCAAATAATGAAAACAACGTTGGTCTCATTGATATTTAGAATTTTGGAATGTGTATTCTTATGATTCAATCACCACTAACATGCCATAGGTAAGAATCATCCCAAATTATATTATTTTAATCACCCAAAAGTTCAGAAATTTGTTTCTTAGAAAGGCAGTGGGGAAATATCTAATCATTCAAAAAATTTCAAGATTAGAAATTCATAGTATTTCACTCTTAAAATAATACATCTCCCCATCTAAAAAGGTTTCTTTAATTGGTGTAAAATTTTAAATCTTTCTATTCAAAATAGTTAGTGTCCCAATCAAATGATCAACCACATGGTTTTTAATTCCATTATCATTCTTTATCTCAATATAAAAATCCTGTATTTATAAGATTCATCTAAAAAGTCTTAGTTTTGGATCATGTTTATTCATCAACAATATGATTTTTTAATGGTTTGTGAATACAATAACTATAGATACCAATAGATAACATCTAAGTTTTTCTAAAGCAAAGATAAAAACTGTGAGTACTTTCTGAAGTGTTATGTAGTTTTATTGGGCCAGATCTAAATTTCATGAGGAATAGGCAATCACATTAGATTTATTTTCTATCCTTTGACTCAAAAATACCTATAGGAAAAAACTAGATTCATCAGTCATGATTTCATATGTAAAGTCATATTTGGGTGGTTAAATAAGGGGAAAGGTAATATATTTTTATTTCAGATCCATAAAGGATTATTTTAAACTTCTATCAATGAAATATTGGATGTATTTTTGAAGAAATATAGATAAATGAAGTGGAGCCTTACTAAAAGATGTTATAAATATTCTATAAAAACCGACAAGTCTAAGGAAATATCTCAAATATCTCAATGTTTTTGGGTATATAAATGAATAATTGGCCTCAAATTTGGATTAATCAACTTGAATCCCATATAAAGACATAACATGATATAGAAATATCTCATTATATACCATAAAATATAATTTTTCATAATTTAGGACATGATTCTTATTAATGAAATTTTCAAGAACACATGTCACACTTTTCAAATAATTTCAAATGATGCATCATAAAACGTGAGGTCGTATAAAATAACTTCCATGAAATTTTATATAAATTATGAATGAATTATCATTATGTACCTTTGAAAAGTTATAGGGGAATTACCTAAACCTAAGTGCCTTATCCTATAAGGAAAGGATTTAAAGTGTCATGTGAAAGTTGTTTTCTATTGATCACTATGTACAAGATGAGTCAATAAATTAATATATAATAATTTAGGAAATAAATAGTGGGGTTTTTCTAACTAATATTCAAGGACATGATCAATAAATAGAAATGGGAAGTTGTATTTCCTTGTCACAACATTGAGTTTACTATAATAAATGCACATTATATATTTATTTGGAAGCATAAAAGGAACAATCTCACCAAATTCATTCCTTGATATTTTAAATCCACTTTTTTGGTGAAAAGATGGACTGGGATCACCCATTGACTTAAAAAAATGGGAAAAATAATTCTAGCATCTGAAAAGGTGGTTAAATCTTTCTTAATATCCTCTAAAAGTGTTAGATTCAATATTATTTGAAATTTTCTCACCGTTTTATAATTTACCACCAACATAATTATATACATGAAAAATGAGGTACTAATTCTAATTAAATATTAGAAATTTTATCCTATGTATTTATTATGGGGTTTAAGGACACATAATAGTTTGTCTTCTTTTCACCTTGATATCCATTCTTAAAGGATAACATGGAATTTTTTATTTTCACCTAAGAAAGTATATTTGAGGTTATTAGATAGTTGTTTCAAATCTAAAAAAGGTGGGTTATTTTTATTATTCAAAGAAGTCTTATGTGAAAAAGTGACATAAATTTAATCTCCAAATTTTTTCTATAAACAAGAGTATTTTAGATCCAAGTTGGGAAGATCAAGTTGTTGAAAACACTTCCCACATGTGTAGTTGTTCAATGAAATTATATATTTGAAGAGACATTCAAGTTCTAAATCAATTTGATCACTTTATTAGTTTTGTAGATCCATTTCACAAGAAATTTTCTTATTTTCTACTTTGTCAATGATGTATTTGAAACCAAATTCTATATTATCAACAATTTTTTTCAAATTAATTTCGACATTTCTAAAATATGATTGTTCACACTCATCAATTTTAGTAGAATAAAAATAAGTCATTTTCATATAAGGAGATGAATGATCCTTAATTGGGTGTTTCATGGAATGATAAATATTTTAGTGAACAAAAAATACTCTAAATTCAAGTGGAAGGGTGACTTTGTAAACATTAATGATTTCTCTAGAAGTTTTCAAAAAGGGAATCAATATAATAAGAGGAGTGTGAGAACTAAATAAATCTTATTATATATCTAAGACATACAAATACAAAGGAAAAATCATGTATCTATTCTAGAATATAACATTCTCTATAAATTTAGTAGGTTTGGTGGTACTTCAGTTAGAAAGTTGGATGATAATTCTAAAGGGTTTTAGTTCTCTAACATATAAAATCGAGTAAACAGAATGTGTAACAAAATTAATGGAATCTCTTAAATCAATAATTACATATACAAATTTGTATTTATAAACTGTATTGAAAATGGTAAAGGTTTCTATGTCTTTACCTTTGATCAGAAAATAACTTTGAATTATGGATGAAACATTCCTCCCTAATTTTCTTTTTTCAACTCCTTTAAATTTTCCCTTGTGAGAACTCGTATATTTTAAAAAATATAATATCTTGGAATTTGTTTCATAGAATTGAGAAAAGGTGTATTAAATTGAAATCTATTAAATGTTTCCAATAAATCATTATGAAATTATTTTTCTGTAATTATATTATCTGGTGGTCCACTCCTTGGATAAATCAAGAGTCATTTGAATGATTATGGACTATTTTGAGATCTACTTTGAGAATCATAAGGATTGAACATTATATTCCAATCATTCATGGTTATTTCAATAAATTATTGTTATTCAATCTAGAGCCACTACTATGTTTTATAGCACTCAAATTTTCTATCCTTTTATCTCTCAGATTCACTTGGGGTTGTGAAGGTAAACCTCCACTCATTTGATATATTATTATATTAATATATGTTTCGGTTTTAATCACATGATTGTTCAGGGTATTCATTATGTTCTGATGTTTGTTTCAATCTTATTGTTGTTTTCCACTGATTCTTATGTTTTTATCATTTCTTCTTGTTGTTTCCTCATTAATTCTTATTGATTAATTATTTCTTATTTAAGGTTACACTCTGAATTTTGAGTGAGTCATGTAGGATGAAAGGTTATTCTAGAATGAGTAGTGTATTTATCATTGTAATATATTGGTTTGGAATTACTTGAATGATCTTGGAATAATAGTATTTGTTGTTCAGGTCGTTAAAATAATTCATTAGAGTGATTTTTCCAACCATGATTGAAATTTTGGTTGGATTAAAAAGGTCTTTATTGGTTTTATTTAGAGAAATTTTAGTAATAATGGAATTGAAATTCTTAAAATCCACTTTCATTTGTGGGCATTAGTCACTAAAATGTTTTTGGAAGAAAAAATTCCACACTGGATATGCATTTGAAAAGTTTTTCAGGTTTGGGTGAGATTTTTGTAGTGTTGGAAAACATAATCAACCTCACCATGGTGGTAATATTGATAAGTTTTAAGTCAATAATATTGTTTTTATGATTAGTAATGGGGACTTCCTGGGTATATTTCATATGAATAAGTCCTCTTGTTCCAAATTGTTGAGTATTTTTTTTCCATGTTTGAAATTAAATTCTTAGAAGTAGATGGCGTTTTTTTCAAAATATCCTACTATAGTAGAATGGATCATGTTTCTATTGGTAATACATAGTCCTTCATAAAAATATTAAATCATAACTTTTTCACTGATCATATAGTCAGGAAAACTAATAGTGAGTCTTCTAAATTATTCTCAGCACTCATGAATAATTTTACCTTGAGTTTTCATAATCCCACAAATCTATTTTCAAAAAGAAGCATGGAAAATGTTTAGACTTAAAATATTATTTAATTCATTCCAATCTATAATAAATGTTTAATGTGAATTTAAAAACCATTTTTTGGATACTCTTTTTAACAAAAAAATAAATGACCTCAACTTCAATTAATTTCTATAAAATCCTTGGGGTTTAATGCTAACAAAAAGATGATAGAATTCATGAATATGTTTATGTGAATCTACACATGGAAATACCTTAATTGTTTTGTAGTTGGTTAATAAAATCACATTTAATTTCAAATCTAGCACGTCCTTTGGGATATTACAAAGGGTTTTATTGATTTTCATCATAGGATTAAGCCAATTATTTCAAATTTTTATTTTCATCCATTGGAATATTAGGTTCAACTAAATTCCTCCTAGGATTATTGATGAATGATTCTCAACTAGGGATAGAGAGATTTCTAAAAAATATATCCCTAGATTGATAATTTTTATTAATTTTATAATCCAAGGGTAATAAGTTATGGTCCTAATTTTGGGTAATGCATTTCAAAAAACTAATGCATCCTCCTTGGTAAGAGAGCCAGTTGATGGTAGTTTTTTTTCAAAACTCCAATCAAACAGTTCATCACATAGAGAAATTCAATATATAAGTCCCTTGGTTGTCTATTGACGAGGTTTCAATTTTAGTTACAAAACAATCACTTTTTTTTTGTTTTTACATGATGAAAATTTTGGGGATTTAATTAAAATTTTTGTCCTAGAAAATAATTAGAAAATAAAGTGCAATAAAATTCAAGAGAAAAATAGATATTTGATTTAAAATAAAAAGGGATTTGAAAATAGCATTAAAATAGTAGTTTTATATGATCTTAAACCTTATAGATAGACACCTACATTTTGATAAACATAATATCAGGACCTCAATATGTCTGTTTTTACTCCTATATAAGTGATCCAATTACTTAAAGACCTCTAATCAATCAAACCTAACAAAAATCTCTATACCTAACCACAAGACCTCATCTAATAAATTTAATATTCAAATCAACTGTTTTACTCCACATATTAGGAAACCATAAAAAATTAGATGAAAATATATTCAATAAATAATATAATCGATTTATTTTTGAAATATAAGTTCATGATGGATTCAAAAGGGAATAACCACATAGATTAATAGTGGGAAGAGTGTTTCCTTCGGTTTCCGTCATCCACAACCATGTTTTTCTTTGCCTCACATCACTTGAGTAGCTCCCATGTTCTGCATTTATTCCATTCCAATATGCATGAATAGAATCCTTAGAAACATCTCTTTTATATCCCTTTCCTTTCTCTCTCACACCACCCCCTTATAAAGACGTGGAGATGAAATTTTATATTGAGAATGGGTGAAAAATATTATATACTGTTTCTATCCATCCTGATATTTCTCAATTTAGTCCCAGTTCCCAATATAATATCAACAAGAGTTCTTCTTAAGAATTGTTTAAAATATTATATTTAATCAAACCAAAAAATTTAATATTATTTGGGAACATTTATGAAAATTTATTCCCAAATTACCAAATATTTATTTTTCTTACCAAAGAGAATGTTTGTCTTCCTCCACTTTTACACATGCAATGATTTTATTAAAGAGAAAGTTTCTTTATGAAATTTAATTTAAATGACCACCTTTTATTATTATTTCATATCCAAAACTAATATACTCACTTTTTTCTTATACCCCCAGATTTTTTTCATTTAATAAGGAGTGGTGAATTCTGTCAACCAAAAAGATTTTCAACTTTGATTGATTTATTCTCCCCCACATAAAATTTAAAATAGCACTAGGTCCTATTAAAAATATTGAAAATTATGAACAAAGAAATACTAAAAAAACAATTACTTAATTTTAATCCATTTGGAAAAATTTATGCTCAAAATAATGATGTGATACAAAACTAATATAAATTCCATAATTAATCAATTTTTACATTTAAGCTCAAAACGTCCAAAAAATACAAAAACGGTGCAATTCATATTAAGTTGATAAATTGGTGGGGATTAACTTGTTTAAATAAATATAATAAATAATGGAATTATTATCTCTATCTGTATCCCCACCGCACCTTATTCCATCGCATCCTCTCCTTATCCCATGACATGCCCCCAACCTTATCACCCCCATCATGATAAAAGGAAAACTGTCTTACCCCACCTTGTCCCACAAAAAGGAATCTAGCCCTGTCCACCACCACACAACACACACACACCACACGATTCCCTTTCCATGTCCCACCCAACCACTCTAACTTGTTATTTGTGTATAGGGGTAAGCGAACCCATGACACTAACTAAAGGAACGAATACATAGACCTCTCGTATGGGAATTATTTTTATTATAAACATAACATGTATAATGCTTATATATAAAGTAGTATAAATATAATAAAAAATTTATTATGTTATTGGTATATTAATACAAATACACACTTATAATATATATATGTATACATATATTAATTAATATATATATTGGTATATATATTTTAATTTATATATCAACAATTATTTATTTAGTTATTATTAATTAATTATAATTGCTTTTAAATTTTTGTGTTTGTATTTTTATATGTATATCTGTATGTACATATCTATGTGTGTGTGTCTTAACTTTATATAAATAATATTTATTTTCAATGTTATATAATACTGTTAAATATGTATAATTATTAATAAGTTTACATGTATTTGTGTGTGTGTGTGTATATATTAATATATATATTAATGTATTTATGTCTATATAAATTAATATAAATATACTTATAAATCTATATATTTATGTATGTGAGTGAATATATATATATATATATATGTATAAATTTATATATAAAGGGCTATTTATTTAGTTATTATTAATTAATTATAATTATGTTTTGACCTTTGTGTTTGTGTGTTTATATGTAAATATGTACGTATTTTTGTGCGATCGCTTATATATATATATATTAATTTTATATAAAATTCATTTATTTTTATTTTTATGTAATACTATTATAAATGAAATATTATTAATAAGTTTTTATGAATATATATAAATTAATATATATATGTTAATGATTATTTATTTAGTTATTTTAGTAAATTATAATTATATTTTAACCCCTCTCCCTTTATAGATTTAAAATAAATACCTTTTAATTCCTTATTTAACTTCACCATTTTTTAAAATGTGGATAAAAAATGAGGTTAAATTTCCATGATTCTAAGAAAATGTGGATTAATTAAAAGCTAACAATGTTTTAAAATATTCCTAAAAATGCAGCTAAATTAAGAAATTTTTAAGAAAACCTGACCAACAAAATGTGACCAATTTCTAGTTTTTTTAGTGTATCATCAACAAGAGAACATGAAACATGTAATTTTTGAATAAAATAGTAAATTATAAGTTTAAAAAATTTAAAATAAAATAAAATTTTCATTCATAAGTACCATCCATTGCTCAAACATGTGATGAAACACATTTGTTGGATCTTAATCTCATGTCAACCAATAAGTAGAAAAATATTTCCTTAGAGTAGAACTATCTTGACCAATGAATATAAGTGAAAAAATATGAAAATAAGAATAACTAGTAGTAAAATTAATAAAAACTAAATTTAATGAAAACAAAATGAAATTCCTATTTTATATTAATTTTTTTGATGAGTGTCAAAGTCAAGAGATGGTCATTGATTGGGATCAAGATCTTGGATCATTATTTATGAAACGCCTTGACCCATCCTAGTAGCTGTTGCTTCATCATCACCCTCGTCTAATGGAAAAGAGGCTCATCATTAGGTAACTCATCCTCAGTCAAGCTATGCATCATCTCATCATACTTCTCTTAAAACATCTGAAACATAAAATTAATTTTTTAACAAATTATTCCTTATCAATAAAAAATATAAATATATTAAAATTTATTAAACCTTTTTTTGAAAGAAACTGAGAGAAAATAGTTTTACAGAAAAATAATTATTAATAGATATATAAAATATAAAAAACTAATAAATATTTTTTGAAAACGCATAATATATATTGATTATGAATATATCTAGAATGTAATACATCATTCTAGATCTTTATGTTCATATTTTTCAGTTTCAATGTCTTTATCTTCCTCCTTAACATCATTAATTTCCAAACGAGATTCATTTTTAACACCCCTCATTATTTAAAATTTATTGGGCAAATCATCAAAATTATCAACACCATCACCCCTTAACTGTGAGGTCTCATAATCGATGTGTTTTATTGAGAGATATATTGGGAAATGTTTCCTAAAAAATTTAAATATTTTTCACTTCCACAAAACCCATTTCATTTAAAAGAAACTTATTATCATGATATTTTATTTTTATTACCCTACACTAGTCATTTAAATCTCTCAAATCAGTATAGTAATTTTCATAATAAAATTTATGTTCTTTATGTGCCAATATAAATGGTTTATTTAGTGTAATAATACTTTCATATTTAACTTCAATTACTCTGTAATGAATATGAATGCACAAACATCTATTAGTATCAAACCAATAACATTAATATTAGATTTGATGCCCTAAAACCGAATTCTTTGTACTTTATGATAAACATGAATTAATTTCTTGAATATAAATAAACTACTTACCACATCATTATTATTCTTTCATGTGACATAATATATAATAATTTCCTAAGAGTAACTATCACGCTAAAAGATCATAGCACTTCACCACTATGATGAGAACCCGAAAGTGCTATGACACTATTCTTGAATATATGTTCTCTAGAAGGATGATATAATTTGAGGGAAACAAATGATACATGCTATCAGGGGTGGAGACTCATAGGACTTTGAGTCACCTTCTCATGGTGTATGCCTTTAGTAATATCAAGTATCGAAATTATGAGAACAAGACCTGCCAATATGAAATCCGCATTTCTATGTATCATTGGATGTCCCTATATATGGATGTGTGTATTGGTCCTTTGAATTTAAGATTATTATTTGTGTGTATTATGAGTTTGACACTTAGATGTATTGATTAAAGTCGTGACAACATATGTTTTATGGTGAGGTATGATATGTTGGGTGTGTCATGAGTAATATCACATTAATGAATAATGCAATAAAGGATTTATCTCCTATGTTCTTTAACATAAGTTAATATCTCAATCCATTTGATGGAAATGATATTGCCTAAATAAATCCATGAACATGGTGTTTATAAGCAAGTTCAATTTCCGTAAATTCAAAGAAAGAGATATTAAGCATAGAGGTTGATGGAACTAGTATACAACCTACTTGATTTGAGATATTGTGATAAAGCGATTATATTACACAGTAAGCATCCATATGAGGTGATATGTCATTACGACATTAAATTCTTTCTCTATGGGTACCTTGGCATGTTTTTAGATGCTAACCTTGAACTTTTGGCTGCTTCGCCTAATGCCCCTAAGAAAGAGGCCTAGAGGGTCAGACACTATGTGTATCTAGAATCTCAGTTAAATAATATATTATTATTTATTATTTAACATGTTGAATAAATATCATTCCCAAATGTGGTTTTATAATTATTCATGTATGCTTGATCACATATAAATATTTTTTTAGTAATTATAATATTTATTTATTTATTGATGAATAATGCAGTAATATTTATTTAATAAATAAATAGAAATTATTCAAGGTCTAGTAAATATTATAGAGGAATAGTGGAAGAAGTTAAATTTTCCGGTGAAAAATGATAATATTGAATATTATTTGATTAAATAATGTTAAATTATAATTTTGTAGTTAATATCATGTCAAGAAATAATAATATCAGTACTATTATTTAACCTGGGGATTTTCTGGGATTAAATAAATAATTAAGGTAACTTGTGAAATTATTTTATTTTAACCCTAGAAATATAAATACCCAATTATGTTATTTTCTGAAGACCCAATTTAGTTTTGCATAAAAAATCTTCGAGGATCCTCTCAAGCATAGAGAGCTACCTTCCCCATGAAAGACGAGTAACCCGACTCCACTAGATAAGGGGAGAACACACTGGAATAGATTCTCAAGGAGATCATGGAAGACTATGAAAGCCCAAGGATATTCCATTCTAGAACCCAAAGACTAATTTGGTGATGTCTGAAGATTCTTGGAACAGGTGTGGATCAACCCTAGAGGAAATCTACACTTGGTTTTTCAATTCAATGACAGTGCACCGTAGAATTGCAGCCAGATTCATCAATGAAGAAAGAATTCTTTAGAGGCAATTCTTATATAATTAAATTAATTATAAAAAATATTTTTATGTACTCTATCTATGGTTCTGAAATGATTAATACTGTCTATATTTAATTCAATTTCATCGATCACAATGATTAAAAATCATATAGATCTTGGATTGATCATCGATTATCGTAAAAAGAAAAGTTGGGAACTGCCCATCGCACACTTCCACAACACCGAGAACCTACAAGTGGTATGAGAGCTAGGTACATAATTATTTATAATTATTTAAAAATAATTAGTGATATTCTCATTTATAATTTAGTTTATCAATTTATATTTAATCGTTCTTATAATATTAATTGTGAGATCTATTTCTTCCACCTCCATTTATCATAGATCTAATCAAGATGATAAGTTTTATGATTAATATAAAATCGAGGAACTCATCTAGAGGTGCCAAGTTTTTTGGCCAAAAAACACCAAAATACAGATAGCGTAACTGGAATTACACGTTGTATAATAACATACTACGCATCAAGATTCTATTCAATAATCAATTAGAGTTTATGCATGGATTATTTCATTAATTAAAACATTTAATGCACCATGTGTTGACCAAAATTAAATGGAACACAGTCAGATAGAATACAAGCCGTGTAGCCCATGGTCATGGTGTGTAGTCCCTTTGGGTCAGATACAAGCCATATATTCCCTATATGGTCTACCTTCCTGGTGACTCCGTAACACAGAGTCAACACAACTTGTGTCCCATTGGACACACCATGTACTCCAAATTTCTTGAGGTACGTTTTACATGTTGTGGACCTAGGTGTGTACCTCAGATAGATGGTGAAGGGTGTTAGGATCTACACATGGAGTAATTTTTTCCAAATTATGCATATTTGAAATTTATTTAATTTATTATGGAAACCTTGTGATATGTAGTTGTGTGTGGTTGTAAAGATAAGACACACCATATAATAGGTATTAATATATGTAAATATTAAAATGTATAATTAATATCTATGTAATGTTTAGATTTATATATCATATATGAGTCATATTACAAGTTGTCACTCTAACTAGATTAAAGCATTATACATTATTGAAAAATAATGTAATTTATGTTATCATCTGTGAAGTACATATTGTGAAAGTACATGATAAGTCGTTTATGCCACATGTCCCAAGAGTAAAGTAGTATAGGAGTATAATACATGTTAGGTAGATTTAGATGGGTATTCACTATGTTTCCTCTAAGGTAAATTTATGTACAAGGTTAATTTTAAATGAATTTATTTAATTTTTCAAAAATTATAATAGACTATAATCTCAAGTAAATTTAGATAAGGATTAAGATAAAAGAATTGATTAATGAAAGATAATAATTAATCAATTCAATCATGATTTATATGAAATAACAATGATTAAGAATTTAATGTTAGTTTTATTAAATGTGTAATTAATTTCATGCATGTGGGTGATCATGAGGTAGAACATACATTTTTTTGTGATTGGTTTAATTTAATTTATTATTAAATTAAATTTATTGACCTGTGTGCATTTTCTACTTTCATTATGTAGGTTCTGCATTCCCATGGTTTCTTTTATGTAAACCCCTTCCCCCTAACCTATGTGTGAGTAAAATACATTTGTAATAGATGGATCTCACCGCTAATTGAGGTAGTTCAAATACATATCTGAGGTGAAACCAATCCAAGGTGATACAAAGGTGGATCGGTGGAAATATTTAAACAGAAACCTAAATTGGTTCAAGGTGTTTATCCCCCAGGTTAACAATTAGTTTATCAACTTCTAGATAAACTAACCATTAGTATAATCTCAGGATCATACCATTTATTTTATTTCTATCAAGTCTCATGGTTATTTCATTATGGATGTTTTTTCCTGATCACATAGTTAATGAATAAAAAAGCATGAAATATGGAACTAAAATACACTGGATTAGGAATAAATATTATCTATGACATGGTTAATCACTTAAGTAATCTCAGTTAATATTAAAAAGCATGTGATAATGATAATAATTGGAAATTTATGCAGAAAATTATAAAATACCTCAATAAAATTTTAAGTTAGTATAGCCTTTCATTACTTCGCTTAGAATTTAAACATAGTTCAAAGTGATTGACCATCTTAGGTTAAGGTGATTTCAATTATCAGGGAATTATAACATGAGATTTTAAGTTGACTTAACAGGGTTTATATCAAGGGTTGACTGAAAAAGTAGGACTTGGTGTAACTAAGAGTAAAAGGATAAAAAAATATTAATTACTGATTTCAGGATTGGGGAATCTTCTCAACAGATCAAGAAAATGTGAGTTAATTTAGTCATCATTTGGAATGCCTACCTAAAACCATTCAAGTTGGTTGACTTACCAAAGTTGGGGTAATGATAAGGTGAATATGGATCCTTTCCACTATAAAATCCAAGCAACAAGATATTCAAAAGACAATGGTGTGGGCTATTGGGTTTCAATAAAGTAGTGGGAGACTAATAAATATTGTATTTATTTATTTGTATAAATTTTAGTAGATAGATTACTAAAATTATGCTTATATTATTTTTTAGAAACAACAATAAAATTGAATCAAACAAATCATTTCAATCCATACTTGATAAGGAAAACCTTCTAAATAGCACAAATTTCCAAGAGTGGAAAAGGATCCTACATGTCATCCTTCTCCATGAAAGGAAATTGCATGTGCTAGAAGAACCTTTACCAGTTGTTCCTAGAAATGAGAAATGTGATGAAGAACTATATCTCTATTAGAAACATCTTAATGATGCTAAAAAGTTTCAGTACTTAATACTATCATCCATATCCAATGATATTTTGTATCAACATGAGGATATGGATGCCAATAGCATGATGTATCACCTTCGGGATCTCTATCAAGTGAATGCGAGAAAAGAGAGGTATGGGATCTCCAATGATTTTTTCAAAACTAATCATAGAGATTCTGTGCCAGATAGGCCTCATGTAGTCAATCATATCGGATACATCACTTGGACATCTTAGGGATTAAATTCCCAGATTATTTGTGTATATATCTCATACTTTCATCACTACCTAAGACCTACTCCATCTTTATTGTGAATTATAAAATGAGAAACTATGAGAAGATTATTTTGGAACTTTTGAACTTGATTTGCCAAGTGGATAAGGACATGGTGCATGATAAACCCATGGTTATTTTAGTAAACAAGAAAAAGAAGAACAAGGAAAAGGTTACCAATGCCTATAAATAGTCTAAAGCTCTTGAGAACCATACTTTCAAGAAGGGGAATATCTATAAGTAGGGAAAATAGAATGATGTAGTGTGTTTTTCATGTGGAAATCTAGGCCACTATAAGAGGAAATTCACCCAAAAGCAAGGATAATATAAAGGTTCAATCATTATCAAGTGAAATATTTCCATTTATACACATTGGGTATTAGATATAGCTTTTGGTGATCACATATGTATCCAAATACAAGAAACAAGTACTTTTTAGAATATTTCTAGATGAGAGGTTGATATAGAAGCTTTTAATGGTGTGAGGCTGGATACTCTATCCATTGGTGACTAACACATTTTATTTCTAATGAGAATGATTTTGGTTTTAAGATTTTTTATTAGGTTCCTACAGTTACCAAGAACATAATTTCTGTGTCATGTTTAGATATAGATGGGTTTATTTTCAAATTTGGAAATAATTTTTTTTTCTTTTATAAGGACAACATATGTCATGTTATTTCGTTTTTAAATAATAGTTTTTATGTATTAAATTTTTAAAACCAGGTATTGTCAGTTGATAAAAAAATTATTCTCACACAATAATATAACACCCAGTTGTGGCATCACCATCTTGGTCATGTAAACAAGAAGCATCTAAAAAAGCTCTGTCAAGATATTTATTTTGACTATTTTGAGATAAAAACACTTGATAGATTTCATTCTTATTTATAAGAAAAAATGACCGAACCACCATTTGGTGGATAGGGTGAAAAGGCCATAAAACTTCTAGGACTGGTACACACTGATGTGTGTAGACCATTTCCAATAGAATCTAGAGGTGAAAATTCTTACTCTATAACTTTTACTGATGAGTTTAGTATATATGGATATATTTAATTGGTGAGGTATAAGTCTGATTCCTATGATAAATTTAAGAAAATCAAGAATGAGGTAGATAATCATATTGGTAAGAAGATAAATAATATTTGATCAAATTGAGGTGGTGAATATCTTAACTAAGAGTTCATCAAATTTCTATGGGATTTTGGGATTCTATCTCAACTCAGTCCAAATTATACAGCACAGTGGAATGGTGATTGTGAATGGAGGAACCGTACCTTATAAGACATGGTAAGTTCAATGATGAGTCATGCAGATCTTCCATTATCCTTTTGGGGGTATGCATTACATACTATAAGATACATATTAAACTGAGTACCAACTAAAGTAGAAAATGGAATTCCCTTTGAGTTTTGGAGTGGAAAGAAACCCATTTTGTTGCATACAAGTGTATGGTGTTGCGAGGTGTATGTTAAGGATTCCTCAGGAATCAAAATTTCACCTTGGGGCATGAAGTGTATCTTTATAGGGTATCCCAAGGAAACAAAGGGATTCTATATATACATCACCTCAGAAAATAAAGTTACTATCACCAGACAAGTAGTCTTTATTGAGAGGGATCAAATCCTCAAAAAGGATAGTGGGATAAAGATTGAATTGGATGAAGTTGATTCTCAAGATACACAAGAGTTGGTACATGACCAAATTCTATAGATCCCTATAGAAGAAGTAGTTCCCAAAACACATGTATTGCAGAAGAGTGTACGATAGGTAAGAGAACCAGAGAGATATGGTTTTATAGTCATCAAATATAGCGATTAATTATTGGTTGATAATGATTAACCTATCTCCAACAAGGAGGTAGTAAAGAGCTCATAAGCTTCAATATGGAAAGAAGACATAAATTTGGAAATGGATTCCATATATTAGAACCAAGTTTGGGTTATGGTTAGTTTTCCAGTTGATGTAAATCCTATAGGGTGAAAATGAGTATTTAAGAAGAAAATAGACATAGAAGGTAAAGTAAATACCTATAAAGAAAGGATAGTGGCTAAAGGTTTTAAAAATTGTCAAGGAATTTGCTACGAAGAAACCTTTTCACCATTTTCCATGTTTAAATCCATCATAATTCTACTTTCTATAGTTACTTACCATGACTATGAGATTTGAAAGATGGATGTCAAAACTACATTCCATGATGGGAACCTTTTAAAAGATGTCTAAATGACACAACTAAAAGGGTTTGTGACTACAGGTAATGCAAAATGAATTTTTAAGTTATAGAGATCCATTTATGGATTGAAGCAAGCATCTAGGTCATGGAACATCTGATCTGAAGAATCCATAAAAGAATTTGGATTCATTAATAAATAATGTGATATGTGTGTTTAGAAGATGTTTATTGGCAATATAGTTGTTATCCTAGTAGTATATGTTGAGGACATATTACTTATTGGAAATGGCATACCAATTTTACAATATGTTAAGTACTAGTTAAACAAGTTTTCATCCATGAAGGACTTAGGTGAAGTAGCTTGTATTCTAGGGATCAAGATCATTTGTGTTAGATCAAAGAGGCTGCATGGACTAAGTCAAATTACATATGTTTACCAAATACTAAATTGGTTTAGTATCGAACAATCCAAGAGGTGGTTAGTTCCAGTGTCACATGGTTTACATCTTTCTATGAAAATGTGTCCTCAAACACAAAATGAGAAAGAGATAATGAGTAATATCCCATACACATCGGTGATAGGATTAATCATGTTTGAAATTTTATGTACTAGACTTGTTTTTGCCTATGCACAGAGCATGGTAGGTAGATATTTAGAAGATCTAGGAGAACGACATAGGACTCATATTAAGGATATCCTTAAGTATATGAGAAGAACTAAGGATATGTTCCTAGTATATGGAGGAGATGTGGAGTTGGTCATTAGAGTTTACATTGATGCTAGTTCTAAAATATATTTGAATGATCTAAAGTCACAATCAAGATATGTTTTTTGTATCGATAGAGGAGATGTGAGATAAAAGAGTTCAAAGCAACCAATTGTCACTAATTCTACCGCAAAGTATGAGTATATAGCTATCTCTATGACAACCAAGGATGTCGTTTGACTAATATGGGAAAAAAGTTTAGTCACGAAAGAGTTTCAATCATAAAAGTAGTTCAGTCACAAAATCATTGCAATTGTGAAATCATTACAGCTGGGAAAGTGTTAAAATCATCAAAGGCTTCAACTATTATAATCATATATTTTTTTAAATTTTAATAATTTATATTAATTTATAAGAATTCATGTCCATTAGTTTTTGATTTATTATTATTTATATGTTATTTAAATTTTTATTATTTTTTTATTATATTTTTTTTCAATTTTAAATAATATTTAAAATCATTAGAGCCGTGAAATAATTGTAGTTACAAACATGTCTGAATCATAAAATCATTTTAGTCGGGAGAGCATTGTAGTCTGAAAGGGCTTCTACTATTATAATATTATATATGTTTTAATTTTAATAATTTATGCTAATTTATAATAATTAATTATCTTTCATTTCTTAATTATTATTATTTATAAATTATATATATTTTTATTTCTTATTTATTATAGAGAATATTTATTATATTTTATCAATTTTAATAATTTATATTAATTTATATTAATTATTGACCAAAGAGGAAGCTCTTGGGATAACAATATTTGGTGAAGCTGGTATTTATCTGAAGATGAATCTCTTATTGCGGAAATCTCAAGACGTTTCCAGTGGTTGGAGGGAAGCAAGTGTGGTGGCTAGTGCTGATCCCTAAGCTTCTAATCTTTATGTGGTCGTTTTCTTAAATAATAATAATATAACTATTTTTATAAGATCTCATCACTATTTGGATGATTCTTCTAAGAATTTTGGATCTTCTAATGATAATGAATGAATTGGTATACTACTTGATTTCACTGGATTGGGAAACTGTATGTATTGAAAGTAGGGGAAAGTCATAGATGTTCGACCTATTGATGTTGATTACTCTGAGGCCTCTTTGGTGGTCTCTCAAGCTGTTATAGATGGCCAAGTAGGTGTTGTTGATCATCAAGTTATTAAATATCAAAGATAAATGAATATAAGGGGGAATGAAAATCTAGATATGAAGGTAATTGGTAGTGGTGGACACTACTCTTTCAAATATACTTTAGATAAAGGAAATAAAAATGTGGTTGATAATGAAAGCTTCACTTCCCTACCACCAAAAAGGGTACCATAGAAGGATTACTGCAATCTCTTAATGAATGATTTTTCTAGATCATCTATGAAATCTTTAAAATCTTTTCTTACACTTGAGAAATAGAAGGACAATGATTTTTTCAGGAGGATCATTCATAAAAATAACTCATAGCTTGATCAGGGGAAAAAAATTGAGTATGATTATAGAAATGATTTTCGTTATTATAATCACAAATTTTCTCTTTATGTTTCCATTAGGATGACAGAAAGTCCCTATATTTGACACCATCCATTCTCTATTTTTCCTTGTACTTGTTTGTATTTTTTTAATAATGTGGTGTAGACATTTTGGTCTCTTGATTTGATCATTTCTGATTATTATTTATATTAAATTATTTATATTTATATTTTTTCCCTAAATTTTAACTAATCATAACAAGAATTTAGTAATTTAGATTAAATTTTAATAATTTATACTAATTTATAACAATCAATGGCTTTTCATTTGTTTATTTATCACTATTTATATTCAATTATTTCTATTTTCATTATTTTTTCTTAATTTTAACCAATACGCGAAAGCATTATTGTCACAAAAGCATTGGAATTATGAAATTATTTCATTCCAGAAAGTGTTGCACTCAAAAAATCATTGTAACTATGAAAGTCGTCGACTATTAAAATTTTATAAATTATTTAATTTTAATAATGTATTCTTATTTATAATAATTAATTTCCATTTATTTTTTGTTTTTTGTTTATATATATATATATATATATTTGTTTTTAAAGTTTTTACTAAATTTAAATTAGATTTTTTTTATTTTAAATCAAATTTTTAATTTATACTAATTTATAATAATTAATGATTATTAATTATTAATTTATTATTATATGTATTAGATTATTTATATTTTTAATAATTTTTCTAAATTATAACTAATTTTAACTAGCGTTCGGTATTTTAGATTAATTTTAATCATTTATACTTGTTTATAATAATTAACGACTCTTTATTTATATTATTACTTAAATTAAATTATTTATATTATTATAAATTATTTTTTCTTAATTTTTACTATTATACAAAAGTGTTGTAGCCACTAAAGTATTTTACTACTATAATCTTTTAAAATTTAAAATAATAATAATAATAATAATAATATTTAATAAGTAGAATAGTATTTTAACAATTAATATTAATAATAATTTAAAAGATACTATATTTTTTAGATAAGTAAATTATAATAAATTAATGAACTAATAATATACTAATTTTAAAAAATAATGTATATTATGATATGAAAACATAATCAAAGTCTAATAAATTAATTTCAATACAAAATTATATAATAATAAATAAATAAATAAACCAATTTAATAAATATTTAAAAATAGTTTAAAAAAATAACGTTAAGCCGACATTTGGATAAAAAATAGTATATTTTCAACTCAGAGATATATTATCAAATGAAATTGAAGGATTTGAGAGTGGAAAATAGAGTTTAGAGTTTTTGGAATGATATGAGTGGCATATATAGCATTTTATTTTGTGGTAGATAGTCTGTCAAAAAATTTCAGTCATTTGAACTATTTATGAAAGACATAATTATTTTCTATGAGTTTCTACAATGAGATTGTAATCTATCAAAATAGGTACTTCCATAAATTGTTTCCCACTTATCTGAAAAATTATTAAAAGGGAAACATTCTATTGAAAATAACAATTTAGTCAAAAAGTGATATGTGATGATAATATGATTTCTATAAAAAAACTATTTCTTCCTTGACTATTTGCAACAAATGTTGTAGTCCATAAAAAATAAGCCTTCCATGACAAAAAATTTTGTGATGAGAATATGAATTTCGTCACAAATAACTATGTTCCACTGACATGCATGAATTTAAACCAAAAGTATTTAAAATCAATTGATGAATAATTATAAATATTCACTGTGAAAAATTATATTTGTGAAGAAAATATTATTCTAACATAAAAAATTTGTTCATGATTACTATTTGTGAATAAATTTTGGTTCATCAAAAATGCATCTACGCCAAAAATATAATTTTTTATAATGCATGAAACTGATTTAGAGAAATAAAAAATAAAATATAATTTCAAATTGTAACTTTAGATAACTCTAGACTAATCACAAGTTAAATTAACCTACCATTTATTTCAACAAGTCACAAATGAATCAATATATTTTTTTTGTTTTTAAACTTTCATGAAAATATATTCTTTCTTTCTTGATTTTTATCATTTGATGGATTTCTATAAAACATAAAAGGATTTTAATTTTTCAAAATAATTTTGGATTATCAAATTCATATCACATGCTAAATTTACAAGTAGTTTTTCCCTACATGTGAAAAATGATTCGACCATCATTTTCCTTAATTATTGCAGTAAATCAAGTTTCCTTATTCATCTATGATTTTTTACACATGTTTATAAAACATGAAATAATTTTAATAGTAAAGGGATACACTATATCATTCTAGGGAAAATTACACATTATATTGATATGTTTTTTTTTCTAAAGGTAATTAATGAATTAATAATAATTTTCTATTTTTTTGGAATAATTCAAGATCATTTTCTTGGTATTGATTATTTGATTCATATTTATAGAACTTAAAATTTTAGTTTATGTCATTCCCGTCACATTAAACATTAAATTCATGTGAATATTTTTCATAGAAGTCACAAATATATTATAGATCATTGTCTTATATTTTAACAACAATTTGAGATTATCTGTTGAGTTCTTATTGTTGAATGAATGTTTTTAGAACTATAAAGAGTGTTATTTGTATAAATCCACTTTATATTGTTATGAGAAAATACCATGTAATATGGATGTGTGGATTATTTTAACAACTCATAAATAAATCAGTGATCATTTTACAAAATTTTAATTATAATACAAAATTGTTTTATTAGTTTTGATAATTTGATAGAAATTTATTAAATGTAAAAAATATGAATATTAAATTCAATTTTGGATCATTAACGTAACATTGTAGATATAATTGATTTATACTAGTGAAAAATAAATTGATGATCATTGTCCTACATTTTAGTGAAAATATGAGTTTGTTTACTTAGTAATAATTATTTGATTCGTTTTTATTTAACTATAAAGAAATTTAATTGTAAAAAGACTCTTTTTATCATTCTAAAAAAATCACACATCAAATTGACATGATTTTACTTCATAAATAACATAAATGAATCAATAATCGTTATACTAATTTATTGAGAAAATCTTAGCTCATTTTCCTAGTTTTGATCACTTACGACACATTTATAGAATATAAAATTGTAATTTTAATCATTCTAATATAATTTCACTTCAGATTAATGTGATGGTTTTTCATATAGGTTAAAAATAATTTGAAGATGATTTCCCAAAATGTTTTATATAATCTGATCTCATTTTCTCAGTTTATATCATTTGATGAATATTTTACTCACTAATAAAATAATGGACCAATTCATGTTTATAGGATCTTGTGTATATGATACATATATTTCTTGTGATTCCATTTGAAGTGTTCATCTTTTTGTTCTTATTTATATTAATTCACTATCAACAAACCTAATTTACCTTTAATTACACTCTTATTATCAACCCATTAGTATAAAAAATAAATACTTGAATTATCATGTATTCTAACACCTATTTTTTGGCAGTTCTAAATTATTATATGTTCACATAAATTTGATTTATTTCTCTGGTATGAGATACTTGTATTACTTCCTTCATAAGAGTAACTATACTATTTTCATCATAATACAAACATTATGTTTCTTTTTTTAGAATGTGTAATTTTAATTGCATAACTAGTTTAATATAATAGACATACATTGGATCCCTTGGCTAACCATTATACTCTTATAGGAATTGATATAGGATTATAAATAAATCAAAAAAAAACATTATCACAAAAATAATTTATAAACTATTTTTTATGTGTTTTTAATATCCCACTTTCAAACCATATTGGATTCAATTTTCTAAGAACTTACTTATGTGTTTCAACATATAGTGCAATGTTGGTACTATAGGGCTATGATATAAGTCCCAAGGGACTCTGATATGGGGTGCAGGGTTAATTAAGGGGTCGTCTAAATAAAAATTTTATTTTACTTAAACCTTAAATTTTCAATCTTCTTCCCTTGTTAGAAGTAACAAATTCAATATATCAATCATATTTAGGAATACATATATAATATAAGAAACATATTCTTAATATAAATCACACAAGAATGCATATATTTTATTTGGTTCCCTTGCAATAGGCTATGTCCACAGAGAATACACACAATAATGCATTTCTATATTAAAATCCACTATCATGAACTATTTAGTGTATAAAATTTTTAAGAGGTAGCCAATCCATAACATGTAAAACTTCATTTATAAAGAATTTAGGTATTTCTCACTACTCACCCATGGGTTACTCCCTTTGATTCATTCTCCACACGGTACTTTGAGGAACACATTCACTAGTTTATATACTTGATGGTATCTCTATGACCAATATAAAAAATGAATTTATTTATGTCATAAATAACAATTTTTTTAGTAATTATTTAATTAAAAATTGTAACCAAAATTGGTTGAATCTTAGATTTTTTGTTTTGATTCCCAAATTTTATTAGTTGTGTATTTTTATCATTATATAATTTGAATTGGATTTTCAAGGAATATTTTAAAAATAATCTATATAGTTGGTTATCATTACAAGTGAATTAAGTTATCTTATAAATTTATTTAAAAATAAAATTGTATTTGGAGATTTAATTCATTAAAATTTACATGTGTTTATGGATGAAGGTGGTGCATGTGATACAACACTTGATAGAAGAGTTGCTAGAACATGTAACCCATTATAGAGAAAACAAAATGAATTTGTTAGTATCAAACATGAAGAAAGATTTAGGACTATAGTGGTTGTGGAGGTTAGAAAAGGGAATGGTTTAGGCTTAGACACTCCTTTTTAGGTGGGGGGATATTTTGATAATCATGATGGCTTTTTTAAGGAGGTTCAAAGCATAGGAATTTACAATATAATATTGTGGATTCTCGTTATTATCAAGGAGATGATTATACTGTTTTGGGTTATTCTGAACAAGGGGTGGAAAGACTATAATAATTTCAGTTTTTAGAAAATTAGTGGAAACTAAAAAATTCATCATAAGTGTTTTGGTAAAGTTCATATTAATTCAGCTAGTATTTAGAGACATAATTCTATAATTTTGGTTTTTTGATGTATTCATCTTGTATAAAATGATTTCAATTCAACAGGTTTGAGTTGGAGTTCCACATGGCCTCATGAACACCTCTCTATATGCGAGAGGTTTTTGAATACCTGTGAGGATCAAAATACTTATAGTGGGGAAACTATAACCTCAGTTTCAATAAATTCAAGCACAAATAATAACACAATGGAATAAATAAAAAATTCTAAATCTAATGGAATGGATTGTTTATCAAGTCATCCATAATAATACACCTTGGATCCTCGAAGTTGTTGGTCAAACAAGAGTGTAAGTAAATAAAATTCCATGACATCACTCGAGAGTATATCCCAGTTCCACCTATGATCACTATGCTCTGTCTCATAGCATTATGTTTCTAGGTCCTCTCCTTTTTCTATATCCCTTATCATTAATTATACATGTTCATCAAGATTACCATGTGGGGTGTGAGTATAAGTCTATTATAACATCACCAATATGTCTTGAACATGAGTTGTATTTAATAAGTGTATATTTCATTAAAATATATAGATATGGATGAAGAAACATGTGAGCATGTACGAAGCATTTGTATGCTAACCAAGTGTCCCCAAATCCTCTACTGTACATGCTTTAGCTCCATGTTGGAAATGTATCCATTACTAAATTCATGAACTAAAGTTGACCAAAAGAATCCAAAATGTACTCCACAACTACCACAAGGTCAATGAGTCTCAGTTTATCCCATAAGGCTTCCAAGTCTCTTTTCTCTCTTGGGTTAGGCCATAAGGCTATAATGCCTAGACAATACCTCAGGTCAGGACTCAAGGCTATCACATCCCGACAACATGCCTTGGGGCATGTCACCAATGACCATTACTTATTCCCCACCATTTCCGCTTCAGCAAGATCACACAAGAACATCATGCCCCTAGTTCTGACCACAAGTCCATCAATCCCATTTATCTATCTTAGTTCTATCATCATGTCACATGCAACATATGAACATACCCCCCTCTAGGGATACCGAGCCATGATTGGTCCACCTGCTACTTTGGTACCACGCATAGAACAAATACATCAAATGATGGAAAGGAATAACATACATAGGAACAATAAGCATAAAAAGAATGAGTATTAGTATCCATATACATATAAATGTGATCATACAAAAACCTAGTCTCATAGGCTACAAATTAAAAAAAATCATATAAAATATCAGACATAGTCTCATTGGCTATGCATGCACACCCACATAGGATCGAAATCATACATGGTTTAAAGAATATAAGTACACAATGTCATATTATTCTTGAAACATATGAATAACCTCTACATGGTAAATAACTTTCTACCTCAAGGGTGTTGATGTCCACATCATTGTTCATAAAGGGTGTCATCCCTAGAACCATGTTCTCACACCAACCAGAATAATATCGCAGACCATGTTTTCCTAAAACAAATTCTAATCAAATAAGACTTGGGTTCTAGAATTATGATCAAGAAAGATCACCCAAGGGAAGAACTAAAACTTACCCAATATTCAACACTATCAATGGAAAAATTAATGTCTAGTTGGGGATGGTGAAATTCATCACTCAAGGAATAGTGAAAAAAGAGAATAAGTGAGGCTCTCATAGTTATTATTCAATAAGAACATCCTCCATTTACATGGTAAGATTCTTATAACAATATTAAATAAGGAAGGTTGATATAAATGGAGTTATTCAAGGAAAAATCTAAATAAAATATGTATATATCAAATTACATTAGGTTTGTCTAGAATTCATTTGGATTGAAGGAACCATATTAGAGATTATTACCGATTGATTAATAGAGGAAAAACTTAACTTAAAACTACATTAATGACCCCTCATTTATGATGCACATGTTCCCCTTTGAAACAAATGAGATCCATAAATAATGTCCAGAATTTCGATTGTGAAACATGAACAAAACTTGAAACAATTTTACTAAGACCATGCTATTTTCCCTTATCATGACCTACACCACAGGAGTGGTGAGGTCTCCCCATCCATGGAACCCTAGTGATTCTAGAGAACCATGATAATGTCCATGCCTTTGTTAGTAGTTTTTATTTTCCCATTTTAGACAGAAGAAATCCAGGGACCACCATGTCCTATACCACGACCATGGTGTTTTTTGTTTTGGACCAAAAAAACTTAAAAACACACCAAATCGACCCAAATATTACTAGAATTCACCCAAACCAAGATCAACCCAAAAAAATTATTTAAAATATGGAAACAAGTCTTAATATTTTAGGAACAAAAATTCAAGGCTTTATAATATCCCCCCTCTTAGGATTATTATCCTTGAGAAGTGTCTCTAAAGTTATCAATCAAACAACTCAGGCTATTGAGTTTAATCATTAGAAACCTAATCCCAAGTTTTATCCTGTATTTATCCATACTACCAAAAGACTAAAACAACTGACACTTTCTTCACCCTTAACACCTTTTCACTTCGGTCGATGATCCACACTAGACACTCAAAAAAAGATGTGTCTGGTTCCGAATCAACATACTCACAGTCAAACACCCCTATAAGACCAGGAATGTACATATATTGATGAGAAATATAAAACACATAATGAATAACTCAATTTCATGGAGGAGGGTCCTATTGGTATGCCACTACATTGATATGGTTGGTGATCTTGAATGATTCCAAAAATCATGGTGTCAGTTTTCCTTGATTTTTAAAATAAAGACGCCATATTCAAGGTGACATCCACAAGAGAAACCAATTGCCAATAATAAAATCTAAATGTTATCTCCTATGATTGGTATCAGATCACTACATACTATGACGAATAACTTAAAACTTTCTAATCAACTTCACTCCCTCTATGGTCCATTTCTCCTTACTTGGACCAACAATTTTAGTCTCATCTTACTTGTGCCAACATAGTGGTGCACAATAGAACCATAAATAGAGAGCCTCAAAAGTTTCATCTGAATAAAATATTAGAAAATATTATTTTATGTGAACCCTACCAAGTATAGGTTCCCATCTTATTATCCAATGAATTTTAGAATGAATTCCTAAACCACATCCTCAAATATTTGAATCACAATATCTGACTATCCATCGATCTGTGGATGATAGTTGTACTCAGATTCAACTCAGTCTACAATTCCTTTTTCAATCCTTTATAAACTCTTTTTGTGAAACACAAGTCTCCTTCATATATGATACTATAAGGAAGTACATCCAATCAAAAAATATCTTTGACATAATGTTTTCCTAACTCATCTACATGGTGAGTCCCTCCGATTGGTAATAAGTGTGGTAGTTTCATCAGCATATCAACTGTCAACCAAATTATATCACAAATTCTCAGGGATTTGGTAATATGTTTCATGAATTTCATCAGTATGTTATCGTTCTTCCACTTAAGAATTATAAGTTTCTAGATAAATACACTATTAAACTAATGCTCAACCTTTATCCACTTGTATGTAAGGTATCAAGAGTAAAAACTAGTGATGTATCTCTTTATAACTAGTCACCAAACCTAACATTGGATGTCTTGTTACAATTCTTTGACCTTTTATCACATGAAAATTCAAATAATAATATAATATCATCATTTATTACCTTAAGTAATATCACACTACTAACCTATCATTAACATCGACCAAATGGTCATTGAATGTGGACATTACTTGAACAGAATCATCCTTTCCATGTGTTGTGACATCACCATGAAATCATGGTAAAACTATTAGATTTATTTTTCAAGTTCCAAAAAAAGAGATGATAAATAATGTTCACATGTGATCACACTATAAATACATGATTCACTCACTATCCACTCTTCCATTAGACTCATCAGATACCATTCCTCATGTGAAGGCTGCTCACTAAGACCCTACATCTCTAATGTCTTCCCACTACCTACATTTTGAATTAAATTACGTTTAAATGGAGAATAGGTCATCTAAAAGTTAAATTTCAATAGATACTTCACTCAATTCCTCTCCCTTAGATAGATATTCTTATAAGATAATATATATCAAAAGATATTATAGTCCCTGTAGATGAAAAACCTCTCACCAATTAGATAATATCGCCAAATCATTGAAATGGATACCACAACTATAAACTATGAGTCATGCATTGGGCAATTCATCTCATGGGGTCACAAATGATGTGACCCATATGTGACTAATTGATCTATCTACATCACAAAAACTCATAACCCAACTCCCAAGACATCGAAATACTTTTTTATCCAATCCCATGCTCTATGATTTTCAAAATGGGAGTTGCCATCAATATCTTCTTCATCGCTAGGAAGACCTCTTCACATTGATTAGACCAGTGAGTATTCACTGCTTACTTGGTTAGAGTCTTCATCAATGCTTCCAAATTGGAGAAGTCCTGGATAAAACATTCATAATACCCCTTAAGACTAAGGAAAATCCTGATATCAAACGCATTCCTAGGATGATCCCAATACATCATAACCTCTACTTTCTCAATGTCCAAATAAATTCTTTCCTAAGAAATCACATGCCTAAGGAAATGAACATACTAAATAAAGATGTCAAAGTTAACCATTTTTTCACAAAACTGATATACTTAAAGTGTACTCAATATAATCTCAATGTTCCTAGAATTCATGTGTGATGAATTGGAATATATCAAGATATCATCCAAAAATACAATGATGAAGGAGTCAAGATTTGGATGGAAAATACTATTATTCCTGAGATCCATTAACACCACTATAGATTTTTCTAAGAAAAAAAGGCATGGAAATACACTAACAGAGTCCATGTCTACTCCAAAATGTTATATTGGAAATGTCCTCCTCTACAACCCAAATATGATGGAAGCTTGGATGAAGATAAATCTTGGAAAAACAATAGGCTCCCCATAACTGATTAAATAGATCATCAATCCTGGGAAAAGGGTACTTATTCTTTACCATTACCTAATTCATCTTACATTAGTCCATAAAAATCGATAAAATACCATCTTACCTATTATAAAATGACACAGGAGAACCCCAAGGTTACATACTCAGTCTTATAAAGCCTTTTATCTTCAAATCCCTTATATATACCTTAAAATATCTAAAATAAGTTGGTGTTGTTAGATAAGAAGGAATTTATATCAATGTTTCCCTAGGTAAAAGTTCAATATAAAATATTATTCCACTATTTGGAAGAATACATGAGAAACATCTAGAAAAATATCCTCATAACGATCTAGCACTGGAGGAAAAGTAAATGGGGATCTTACAATACCTGGTCATCTGGCCCCATGGGTCTCCTGTAATACTTTAGTTTCCTTCCCAACACACCATATGATATTGCCCATTGGGTTCATTTATTAGACTAATGACTGTCCCTACAAGCTAATACATATTATTTTTATGTGTTTTATCCCCAATAACTCAGAAACTAGGAAATTTTAACAACTCTATATTTTATGAAATATTTTTTTTTCTGAATAAATTTAATTTCTTTGATAGCTTGCGTTACAGGCAACACAAAGTTTTAAAGAACCCCACTATAATATTAATTTTATTATTTAAACATGACAAATATAAAAAAACTATTAAACTTTATAGTGTTAATAAGAATAAAAAAATTTAATAAAATAAGTATAATGGTTTCATATAAAGAAATCACATTGATAAAAAGTACTTTTTTTAGTAAGGTTTTTTATGCTTTGAAAATACTATTTCAAAAATGTATTTCTTTATTTTTGTGAACAAATAATAAATGTAATTTATGACACATTTAGAAAATTTTAATGAAAAATAAACTTCATTTTTTAAATCTATGTTTTAAAATTATATTTTTATTAATTTTTTATAATTTTTTACAAAGATGAATTTTTTGACGAATAGTAAAAAATACCGATTATTATTAAACAACTTATTTTTGTTTAAATAATTTACAAGATAAATTCTATTTTAAGATGGTTTTAAAAGTAAAAGTGGTTCAATTATATATTTATTAATAAAATTTAGGTCATTAGAATCAATTTTATATTGAATTTTAATATTAAAAGTTTCTATACTTATGAAATGTTTCTCTTTGGAAAACCACTCTTTCATCACATCGACGAGTTTTCTTTTAAATTAAAATTTTCCAATTATATGAATATAGTGTGAAAAAATATGTAACATATTTTAAATCATAATAATTTATATTATATAATAATTTCAAATTATGTTTTATTCAAAATAAATTGTAAAAGAGTAAAAATTAATTACTACTCTTAAGGTAAAAGGAGTTTACTAGGGAATTAATTTAAAAAGGAAAGGGGTAAAATTAGCTATAAACATTAAAAAATACTATTTTATAGAAATAATTCGACCTTATATCATTTAAGGTTTGATAAGTTTCCATTTTGGATCCTTTTGGCATGTTAAAAACATGGTTACACTTTTTTTTCAAATATTTCAAGTGTGTCATCTCCCCCTTATAGAAGGGAACAGACTATCTTCTCATATACACACTTACAGAATCATTTTTTTATGTAATAACTACCAAAATAAACTACTTAATTCTATATACACATCCTATAGGTATTAGTTTTATTATTAATCCCTCATAATTATTATTTATGTGTAAACCTAAAGGGGTTCTTCAAAGAAGAGGTATAGTGCTTAACCAAGCGCATTCATTTTATTTATTCCTCTAAATCATTGAAATATTCTCCAAAAATGATGATATAATAAATTAAGTATATTATATATAATTATATATTCTTATTTTAATTAAATCCCCCAAATCTATGTCCACTTCTATCAAATGGGAAACAAAACCGTTGATCGGGTGTATGGTGGAATACCGCCTCATGAACAAACGCAATTAATTTTCCATCACTGTCCCTAATAGATAGAGATATTTATATTGAAATAAATGAATTAAAAAGGGAATTATATATATATATTTTTTAATTTATTTCAAAGGGTTTCAAAAGTAATATTTTTTAATTATATTTTACAGATGGTTTTTAATTTATTTACAAAAGATAAAAGGAATGTTTTATTTTAATATATACGACGTTAATTATTTTTTCATATGTCACAACAATTATTGGATATTTTATATTATTTATAAGCTTAATTTTTATCTTTAAAGAAAAAACTTCTTACCATTTTCTCTAAGTATTTTCTAAAATGGTTTTAAATCCAATTGATATGTTGATATCTAGAAATATTTTTCATATGGGTTTAAAGGATATCCTAAACCACCATTTTCTTCAGGTTATGACTATTATCTCTATAAATAACATTATCTATATATTTAATGTTATATAATTATTCTAAATAATGAACATATGTCTCTAAAATATATACCCAGATTATTATTCTTTCATTTGATATGTTAATACAATTTTTATGATCATTTCGCAAATGCCTTCTTTAAGAAATCTCTTTTGATTATGATATAGGAAAACATTATGAAACCCATTTTATTTCCAATAAAAATTATTTTTTTATAAATTATGATTTATTTTATTTTAATGGAACACATAATCATGAAAATTTTATGATGGGTTCACCCATATAGTTCTCCAATGCATTTGGAAAATATTTTCTCCCATGAGACGTTATGTATGGGATTAAGGGGGTAAACCAAATCCACTATGGGAATCTGTCCACCATGTGATATTGCATTGTAAGTTATCCTTGACTTATATTTATTCTTGGTTTTATGTTGCTACCACATTTCTTAAGTTCCTATGATATTATGTACCTCATCTAATCACTTGAATTTTACTTTTTTCTTAATAAATTTTGGGGAGTATGGGTTCTAATCATTCTCTAAGCCATTATAAGTATTTATTACTTTGAAAGAGTGAAATGTATTTCTTTTTTTTAAATATTTCATAACTTTTTCATGATTTAAAATGAACCTTTTTGATTTTTATTTTCCTATAAATATCTCTTACAAATTTTTTATAGAATGTTTTGGTAGAAAATTTGAATTCTTGGGTAAATAAAAGTTTAATTGGAGCCCAAATTTTAATTTTCAAAAACAAATTGGATAAGTATTTATGAAATAATAGTTTTATTTATTTCTTTTTATATTCGAATTACAGAGATTTTTGTACTAATAACATGTTTTAAAATATTTTTTACAGGATTTTTAAGGATGATTAGGTACATGTATGTGATCAAGATTAAAATTGTGAAGATATATCCTGATAAGAAAACTTGTTATATAATAAAACATTTGTTTCTTTTTAAAAAATGTATACGATGTTTATGTTTACACTTTTTGATGTAATATTTATTTATATAAGGGAAATAGTATAATTCCCTACAAATATAGACCATAAATACACTCAAATGTAAGAAAATTAATTCCTCACTTAAAATGCATGATTTTTTAATGTCTAAGACTAAGACTTTACAGTTGGTATGCAATTAATGATTTAGATAACTTGGTAGATTATGATGATTTTTTGTGAGGCAAAATTAAGAGTTATGAATACCATCAAGATTTTATGAGTTTAAATTTTAACATAATTTCAAAGTCTTATAATAACATTTTTAGGTTTTAAGTGATGGTATTTTAATGGGATTAATGATATTTTGTGAGATGTTTTATTGGGTTGAGGTATATTTAACTCTTTGGTTCAACATGAATTATTATTTTAGGAATAATTATCTTTTTATAAGTTTAATGGTATATATAATATTAAAGGTTTATATGATCTTTGATGATTAAGGTTATTTATAAGGATGTTAATCACATTTTTGGGTTGTTATGATAATTATATTTTATAGTTTTAGCAAAAAGGAAAAATTTCCACATTCAGAAAGGTTTTTGGGAATGAACCCACAACTGATGGGTGCAAAGGGTGAAACTCCTAACACTGGCCTATATTATGTCTTGGTTAGTATGATATTTTATTTTTTTAATGACGTTAAAGATAAATATTATGTTTATTTTGGTAACATATGATTTATGATATAGATAATAATGAAATTGAAAATTTATTTGGTGATTATGCGATTAATGGTGTTTTGAAAGAAGTTTAAAAATTTTGGACTCTTGTATAGTTAAGGAAAATATAACATTATGGAGTTTTATTTGAGGAATAAATATTGAATTATATTTTGAAATAAAATATGTTTTTGTTGTGGTTTTATGGTAATTTAGGTTATTTATGGAAATGATTACAATATCTTAGAGATTATATGATTAGGGAATATAAATTTTTGTTATGATACATTAAGAGTGGTTGATGTTATTTGGGGATAAATGTTAAATTTATCTTGGAAGGATTTTTGATTAAATCATTATAATATTTGGTTTTTAATATTTTTCTAGAATAATTTGAATACTTTTATGGTCATTCATTTATCGAATGATCTAAGTTGTACTTTGGGTGTCATTGTTGTGCCTCTAGTGATTAATTCTACATTTCTTCATATGATGGTTTATTTATTTTGAGAATAACATTTTGCTTACAATTTTTTTTGATTAATTTATAAATATAGTATGAATATTTTGATATACCGTTTTGTATTATTTGATATGTTATGAGTTTATCATTTATTCTTTAGGTATGAAAACTTCATCTTGAATACTCATCGTTTAGAGAAAAGATGAGATTGTTGTTGAAATGATTTAAAGATGAAATCCTACTTATCTACTAATAATATTTAATTATATTCTTTATATATAAGGTAAAGTAATGCCTAAACTATATAAAAATGATCCTAAATTTGTTATCATATTATCTTTATTTTTTATAAATCTACATTATTTTTCACTCATCGGTTTATGGTTATGTAGTCCTTAAATTTCTCCTCAAAATTAATTTTTTAATTATTAATGATTTATATGACTATCCATAAATATTTATATATTATGTTTTTCTCAATTTCTATATTTTTATTTTCCTCTAATTTTATCCTATTTGGAAACCTTGTTATGTAATTAAATTCATATTTCCTTTTCCCTCTTTTCAAGAGAAAATTTTATTAACACTTTTTATGAAGTGAGTTTTCGAAAAAAGTTTTTCAATATTTCAAAACCTTATTTTTGAAGCCCAATTTCAAGTTTAGAATATTAAATTTATTACTTTTTGGAAGAATGTAACACCGAAGGATTTGAAAAAATGGAAAACTTTTTTCGATAGTGTATATGAAACACATCACTGATTCTTAACGAACCATGAAATATTATTATTTGAATATGGATGTTATAACCTAACCATTAAATATGTGGGTATGAATAGGATTAAATTATTTATGAAATATATATAGTGGTTCAACTCAATATAAATGTATTGATAAATTCTTATTAAATAATCACTCAATTTTTAGTAAATTCATTTTATTTTTCAAAAACTATATTTTCTTCAAAATTGGTATTTATGGATTTTCATGAGTAATTATTATGATTGATTTTAAAAACTTTTAAAAATATTATTTGAGTTTTTTTTATTTTTGAAATAATCATATATAAATTATCTTTTGGTGAGTTTTTTTGATTTTTTTGAAAAGTTTTATTTTTTGATGAATAGTAAAAAAATACAGCTTTTATTGAAAATAGTATTTTCTTTTAAAGTGTTTACAAAGTCATATTATATTTGGGAGTATTTTTCAAATTAAATTACTTAATTTTGATTAAATATAATCCAATTATAGTTATTTTAATTAATTTTGTACTTGAATGTGGTATGAAAACATTTTTATACTTAGAAAGACATTTTTTTCCAAACAACCGATTTTCGTCACATTTTGAAAGTATAATTTTAAAGTAAATTATACAACATCTATGAATTGAATTGTGAAAAATTCATTAAATATTTTTGATATTGAGGTCCAAATTTTGTAAATATTTCACTTTTTTAGTCCTTATGAATAGTAATTATAGTAAATATTTATCACTACAATAAGGGTAAAACTTGTAATTATGTTTAAAAATAATATGATAAGGATTAATATTTGACCCTAAAACATTAATTTATCCTATTTAATGAGTGGAGTTAAACCTTCTCCATACAAGCCTCAAATATTTAGCCACATGGTGTCATATTTCTTTGATTTTGGCCTTTATAATATTTAAGTAAATGATAAAGACAAAAAATGACATTTTCTTATTAATAACTATAAAATTTTGTTACAGGTATAAAAAAAATTATTTTTAGTTATAAATATTCATTTGAAAGATAAATAATTTGTTTTAATCATGGTAATTTATCTACTTTGGATAGAGCATCCATGATTCTGGGAAATTAGACATCATTAGGGAACTGGGCATTATAGAGGGAGTTATCCATTTTATCTACCTTAGTGTCCCTATTTTAATAAGGAAGACTTAAAGATTATTACTTCACTAGTATTTCTAGTAAAATTAGAAAATAACTTTCCTCCTAGAAAGGAAAATAATTATCTAAGGTTATCCATGTTTCTTTAGTGAAATATATCATCTTTTCCAAATTTATATACTCATTCATGGTATGTGGACGCTCCTCTTCCCTAATTAATAATATCAATTCCTCCATCACTAATTTTATTTAGAGAGGTAGAATTATAGAGATAAGGTTCGTTATAATCCCCATGGAATAATTTCAACTAGATTTATAACGCTGGGGGTATATGGATTAAAAATCATCATTCCTTAAATAAATATTTATAAGCCTAGTTTTTGTGTAATATAATTAATAAGAAATAATAATAATTTGATTTTTCTTATGTTAGATTCTTGAACAAGATCAAATATGGGAACCATAATCAACAGGAATTTTATGTTTTACCAACCTTCATGTTTTTCTTCTTTATAATTGCTTCTCATCCTAGATGGATGGTCTTCATAGATTCATCCATTAAATTTTTGATTTAAAATTAGATGGTTTCTCCACTAATTAACTCCCTCACATGTGATGATATGAACCTAGATATGGATATCTTAGTAAAATATAAACTAGAAATCATTAATGTCCATCCCGATGATAGTAACTCTATTGTGCACAACTACAACTTCTCACTATGAGAAGATATCTAGGCATGGGAACCTCCTGTTAATAGTGTTATCACCTCTAATATATCCTATCACCATCTTATTTTCAATAACACAAAACTCCAATGGGTCAAAAAACTGAATAGGAGATGCCTCAGGCCCTCCAGTTCAATTCTTGTCTAGGGGCTAGCACATGGAATGATCTTGAAGAATTTATATCTCCAGACACATGGAATCTCTATTTACCCATGTTTTCAATATTTTATCAACACATAGAATACATTTGATATTTATTCCTGATCATTTACACTACCTTGACAATGTGTAAGTGTATCTTAGAAATCATTGAGATCTAACTACCTCATGCTACCTCTATATAAGAATTATTTAAAGGCTAGTTGGATCTCGTATTCTCCCATCATATTTTAAACCTTTTTAGGTTTCTTTTTTTGAATTGATCCTCATCATCTGGAATTCTAAAAATAAGTGGATTCAGTATTAGGATCCTTTCATGCCTCAAGTTTCAGTGGATCCATTACTGCTTGCTGTCAGAGAAGAAAACCCCTCTTAAAGGGTCAACTAACACTAATCAATTCATGATCTCTCACCCCTAAAATGGATTTGAATCTATGGTAACATCCATCCCCCATCTAACACACTTGAATTCTTATAGAATTCACCTTTTAAAGGGTGGATCAAAATAAACACAGATGAGTCATCAAGATGAAATTCGGGTCTATTGAGCTTTGATGGTGTTTTATGAGATCATCATGGGGATATCTTAGTATTTTTCAATGGATCATGTGGAATTTATTCTTCTCTAAAATCTGAAAATTTATATGTCGTAATTGAGACTATCAAATCCAAGAAATGAGGTGGATACAACCCTTATCGAAAACGCGATTGAACATCCATTTTTAAGCCATCAGAGCACACTCTTCCCATATCTCATGGAAGATGGCTACTTGACAGATTAATTTTTTTTATTTATTCTCTTCCATATACAACATAGTAACACATGTATATAGGTTAGACAACTCCTTAGTTTATGGCCTTTCCTACAAGGCTTTTAATGGATATGATCTCATCAGTTTTTGTCTAATTTCTGAGGATCTTATTTCACTTCTCTAGAGGGACTAGTGTAAAATTCTACTATTTAGACACTTGTAATCTATATTTATTTTTATAATAAAAGTGTCTTTAAATCCTAAAAAAGTTCTAATATTTTCTCTAAAAAAATTTCTTAAATAATTATTCAACATTGGGTCAATATTTATTCAATTAATAGAAAAATAAAATTAAAGAAATTAAAAATACTAAAACCAATATAAATTGAATGAATTATTATGTGCCTGAATATATTAGAAAAATATAAATTTTTACTATTTTTAAAGTAATAAATTAAAATTCCTTTGTTTTCATGTTTTTTCAAAGTAAAATTAAATTAATAGTTCCAAAAATGATATTAATTATATTTTATTATAACTAATATTCAATTAAATGATCTAAAATTCATAAAAATACTATATTCATGGATGTAATTATTATATGTCTATGAATATAAACCATGGTGAATTTAGTGTCTAATTTTCCTTCTATATTAACTATCTTGATCCCTAAACAATAAATAATTTGTTATCAAGGTAATTTTCAAAAAGTGTTAATGGAGGTTAAAACAAAGAGATAAGGGTAAAAAAACCTAGTGTAAACTTATCTAAATTTTATGGTATGGTAATATATAGACCACTTTTCATATTTTATTATTGTTATATAATTTTGTATCATTTTTTATATATAAATTAATCTAAATTCATTTCATATTTAAGAAAATTCAAAAAGTGCCCCTCCCCTTCCTTATAAAGGGGACCTCCCCTCTTTTTTTCACACATCAAAAGCCTCTATTTTTCAGCCAATAGCTACCCAAATAACTTTAGTAACTCTATTTACCAAATCCTATTGGGCTTGTTTTGATTATAAAACCCTCATAGGAAGGACTTTGGTGAAACCTAAAGAGGTTTTCAGAAGAAGAGGTATCATTCTTAACTATTCATTTTGGTATTATTTATTCTTCCACCTCCTTCAAATATCATAAAAACATGATGATATAATAACATAAGTATCTACCATATAATTAATTATAATTATGTTAATGTAATAAATAATAAATATATACTCTTCTATCAAATGGGAAATAAAACTATCATTTGTGCATACAATGGACTACCACCTCGTGAACAGATGTAATTTTTTCTATCATCATTTATCATGAATATTTATAATGATGGATTTAATATATATATATATATATATATAATATTAATGAAATATTTATTATTCTAAAAAATTATAATATCATATATTTTCTTACATTTACATTCATTGAAATATGATAACATCATTCCTGTGTATGTGTGAATTACCACCTCCACGAAGTAATATGATTAGTTTTTGATCACCTCATCACATTGACGGTATATATATGTGTATTTAAAGAAATAATATGATATTTATGATACAATTATTATTATTTAGAGAGAAAATATAACATAAATTCATTCCATTATTATCGTTGAAAAATAGAAACGTTACTCATGCGTATGTACAAACTACCGTCTCCATGATTGTAATATAGTTCATTTTTCATAACAATATTTCAAGGTTGTTTTTAAAATTATAATTAATGTATAAAAATTATAAAAATTATTATTGTTAATATTTTTTTATAAGGTTGGGGCAGAAGCCTCATTTATTATTAAAGCAAAGCAAAGACCTCTTTAACTGGGTAGAGGGAGACCCATTACATAGCCCGAAGGCCCAGGGGGAATTTAGCCCATTACATGGACCGTAGGCCCATTTTTTTGGCCCAAATCCCATTATGTGAATAGTACTGCTACAGTACTCGTTCTACTGTAGTACTTCACAGTACCCGCTGCTACTACAGTACTACACAGTACCCGTTGAGTCAAATATCATCAAAACATTAAATGTAAAATTTAATGAATAAGTAATTGAATATAACATGATAATAATAAAATTAAAAGGGATAATAAAATTGAAATATTTTCTTAATAAAGTAAATAATTAACATATGTTTATTATCCAGGAATATAAATAATGTGTCTGATGAGTTAGACACAAGGTAAGGTACTTTTTTAAAAAAACTTCTTTTAAAGATTGTTTTACAAATCACTTCTTCCATGTCTATGTTATTTTAAATATTTGACTAAATTTTATATTTATGCTTAAAGGGATGTTAAAAGTAATTTTTGAAAATATTTTTATTTAGTTATAATATTTTTTAAATTTAATATTTTTAAGTTTTTATGTAAATTCCATTTTACATTAAAAACATTTATTTAATGGTTTTAATGATTTATTTTGTAAATATTTATATTCCATATACATATTCTTAAAATTATTTTATTAATGTATTTATGTTTAAATAAATAAATATTAAAGTAAATTTTATATCTCTTTTTTTTACGTTCTTTCAAAAAAAATTAAAATTATTCTTTTGATAGATTTTATACAGAACATTTTTACTTTCTTTACAAAAGAGAAATGGAATGTTTTATATTTACGTATAGTGCATCAATGGATTTTTATACCTTCAAAACCATTAGTTGATATTTTAATTCCTTTATAAGAATCCTTATTTTATTATAATAAAATCCTACTTTCACTTTGTTCTATGTATTTCGAAAATGGTCTTTAAATGGAACAAATATTTTGATATTAAGAAATGTTTTGTTTATGGGTGTAAGGGATCTCTCCTAACTACCATTTTTTTTTAGGTTACGAACATTCTATCTCAAACTCACTTTATCTCTGTATTTAATGTTATGGAATGATTTTAAATTTTTCATATATGTATCTCACATATATACCTAAGTTATTATCCCTTCCTTTGATGGTGTAATACATTGCATATGATTATTCCTCAAATTCCTTCTTTAAGAAATATCTTTATGTTATGATATGAGGAAACATTATGAAACTCATTTTATTTCCATGGATAATTCTTATTTTTATGCCTTATGATTGATCTCCTTTTTATGGTACACATAATCATGAACATGTTATTATGGATGTGCCTAGATAGAACCCCGATGAATTGGGTAAATCTTTTATATCATGATACATTATGTATGGGATTAGGGTGTAAACCTAATCCACTATGGGAATCTATCAACCATGTGATTTTTTCTTGGTAGTTATCCTTGACATATAATTATGTCATGTTTTTTATTTTTTCCAAATTTCCTATGTTTACATGATATTTTGATACAATGTTATTTATCATCCCATGTGATTAATCTTGAGCTTATGTTTATAGAAAAATATAAGCTACTTCACAAGGGTAAAATGTATAGTTTTTTCGAAAAAGTTTTCATATGTTTTTCATGATTATAAAGGAAAATTTTTGAATATTTTTTCTAAGATATTTTTTTATTAAAATATTTGGGCAGAAGACTTTTTCTCTTGCGTAATAAAATTTTTATTTTGAGCCCAATGTTTAATTTTGTAAAAAAAATATTCTCTAAGTTGATATGAACTAACATGTTCGTTCTATTTCCTTTATACATCCCTTACCAAGATTTTTGTGTTCATTACACATTTGAAAATGTTTTTAATCAGGTTATTAAGTGTGACTAGGGATGGGGATTAGGTCAATATGAAAATTGTTAAGATATGTCCAGAAAAGAAAACTTGTTATATCATAAAATATTTATCTTATAAGAAAATGGATACTAAGTAGAAGTTTGTACATTAGGATGTAATATTTATTTATGCAAGGGTGATTGCCTATTTATTTAAAACACTAGGCCGTAAATATCCTAAAATGTAAGAAACTAAATTATTGACTAAAAACTTATGATTTTGTAATGGTTTGGACAAGGTTGTTACATCCCTTTGGGTTAATAATCCATGATGGGTTCACCTGATACTTTGATACCATGTATTGAACAAACATAATATAACACATTCCAAATCCACTACATGAGGATAAATCATAGCATATAGAAGCACAAAAAGCATAACAGTAATAAGTATCTGTATGCATATACATACACATGTGATCATACTCAATCATGGTCTCATGGGTTTTATATGGACACACACATGTGATAGAACATCAAACATGGTCCCACAAGATACAAACAAAATAACATGAAATCAAACATATGAATGTTCAAAATTACACAACATCATATCATGTTAACATTAATATAAATGACCCTTATATGGTAAGGAATTTTCTTCCTCAATATTATCAATGTGTGATTTATTTTTTATATACTAAATTTTGGGTTTTCTATACATGGTAGAATAGTAATTGGTGAAATGATCTTGGATCAATATACCTAGAGGGGGATTATGTTTATATGCTTAATGTGACATGATGACATTACTAAGTAAGACAATAGGGCATGATGGGATTTTTACTGAGCTGGTGGAATGATGGTCGTGTGTGATCCAATCTGAGAGTTGAAAGTGAGACAAAATGGTCTTTAGAGACAACACCCATGACATGGTTCCCGGATATGGTGTCCTTGTAGCCTGAAATGAGGTAGAGTCTAGATATGATGACCTTGTTACCCAACCCAAGAGAGATATGGAACTTGATAGCCTTACAGCCTAACCCAATACTATTTATCTTTTGTTTATTATCGAGTAAATGTGGTGACCTTGTGGTTGAATCTATTAGATGAATTATGTATTGAAAACATTTTCTTTATGGAGAATATATGATTAGAACTCCATTTTTAAGTGAGATTTTTCTATAGTAATGTCAAGATGAGGACCACATGATATGTTTACTAGGGTGTGTCTGAGTGAGGAAAAAACACTGAAATAAGTCGTGAACTACAGTTTTAGTGCCACATAACTTGAACCACTAGCCCGAATCACCTCATTAAATATAGAGTGCCACATGGTCTCATGCATGCCTCCCCATATTCAAGAGGATATGAAATATCTATGAGGTTATGAATTCTATAAGTTGGGAGACTATACCCACAATATCGACAAATACAAGTATAAATAATAACACAATGGCATAAAAATATTCTAAAAAAATATAATGATATATATCTCAAGTCAAATATAATAATAAAACAATAACCCAACTAACAATAAGGTCCCAAATATCATCAATAGTTAGACTATACCATTAGTATCATTAAAGAAAATAATAAATGATAACATAACATAATAAATAAAAAAATTATAGAAAAATATAATGGAATGTATCTAAAGTCATACAAATTAATAAGCCAATGTCCCACAATGCAGAAGGTTGAGAAAGACAAATACTATGTCATAAGAGTTTATAAAATTCCATGACATAACTCTAGATTCCATCCAAGTAATTCCTCTATAACCAAACAACCTGGGTCAACCAAAGTATACACTCAAGATGGCCATCACATGATGAGTTGAAACAAAGTCAAAGGAAATAAATCTCGAATATAACCCAAAATAAAAAAACAACCAGAGTATAAGATAGAATAAATTAAATACAAAAAATCCATACCATCCAAGTGAAAAAATGAACTATAAAGTATAAAAATCTAAATGTGGAAAAAAGTCACATTCAAACCACTCTTCTATAAAGGAAAAGACTAAAAAAGAATCCAACATGCTATAATATTCCATTAACTTTATCCAAATATTATAATAAAACACATACAATTTCCCACCGGAAAAATTAGGGTGTGAGACCAAATCCCATTATGATACCACCATAGATTCTATAAAATGTCTAATATCATTAATGTAATAGTTTTAGCTTTTAAAATAAGAAACTTTTTACCCAACATTTCCATAAATCCAATCAATTTGTAAATAATTATACCTTGGGTTTTAATAAACACATTTCATATTCTCAAAACTATAAGTATGAAAAGTAAAAGTGATAAAATAAGAAATCATATCAATACATCATATGATAATCAAGTAAACACATATCCATGAAATTTCATTGTGCAATTTCATGTGATACAACCACATATAAAAACATGTGAATAAAACCTTGAGAAAAACATCACGTGATATAAAATCATAAATGAAAAAGGAAATTGTCATTTTGGATCTATCCTATGGGATAATACATACTAGACAGAGTCTAAACCAGTCAAAAAATTTGATCCAACTAATATTGATTCCTTAAAAAGTCTGTTGATATCAACAAAACAACCATTAGTTGTTCCACACACACTAAGGTTCCCGATGTCTATTTCTTAATGAACCCAAGTTTCTTAAAGTTTTATGCTTTTAAAAATAAATTTTAAAAACATTAACGCAATTTTAAAACATTTTTAAATCCAATCCAATCCTATTTAGTATTTTAGAACCCATTTTTAAATTAATAAATTTTTTTTAAAGAAAACACATTTAAAATTATTTATTTTCTCAAGAATTCATTTAAAACCAAAAATGACTTATATTCAATGAATAGAATATAATAATTTATCAAGAATGATAATAAATTTATGAAATTAACCCACTCTGTAGAGACATCCACCTCAAAATTATATAAAACTAGCCTCCTTTGATAACGGTGATTGAAAACCAAGAGACTAGCCTTTAAAAGAAAATGTACAATAAAAAACTGCAAAGAATCTATAGAAAAAACTATCAGATGATGAATTCGATCTATAAAAACAACAAACATAGTTTCCACGACTATAGGAAAGAAGAACCAAAAGGAACACTTATCCAAAGAGGCATACCACAATAACCCAAATGATTTATCATAGCACAAATGATTTGGATGGAGCATAGATCTCCAAAATTACCTAGGGTTTACTCTTGGGCGAGAGAGAGAGGACTCAAGTTTAATGCAATAATAAAAACCCAAACATATACCTAAAAATACAATACATGATATTTAAATTACGTTTCATCCCATTATGTGATGTTGATTCCACAAAATCTAAAAACATCGGAAATGGGATGCCTTTTTATAAACAACCAATTTTATTTGTCACTCAATGTGGATTCAAAACACACAACATGTAAACTTCATGCCCCAATCTAGATTGATAGTATCTTTCTTGAGACCAATAAAGGCTGTGAAATATATTTACATGTTGTGTAATAACCCAAAAGATAGTAAACAAACTAGAATCCGTTGAAAAAACCCAAAACACCCAAGGTGTTCTCCAAACATTGGGATAATCCCACAAATCCATTAACATAATTATACCCAGAATTATTTAATTCAAAAAAATACATCCCTAAACTTTAGGTCATATTCCCCAATAAATGATCTATATCTTAGAGAAATCTAAAAAATCCCCCAAAAAAGGATGATAAATAAAGCATGAACAAGGGAGTACTTGAATTGTGTAATAAGGTGTTATAATCTCCCCACCAAAAATTATTTCTACCCAAATAATTCCTCTAATTTCTATACTCGACAATAGTGAAGTCCATTGATTCCTCATAAAAAAATTCCCTCTCCCACATCTCTTGGATATCCTATCCACACAACCACAGTACCCTATATAAAGGAATAATTTTACCCTGAAGTACCTTCCCTTAGAAATCCTTACCCTGAACTAGATTCTCAACCATAGTGTTGTCAGTATGAAGATCAATATCCCACCACCAATTACATGGGAAGGATTTGGTATATGACTCTTCAAATGGGAAACATAAAACATGTCATGGATAAAATTTAAATTGACAGGACACTTTTCCTTTCTTTCCAATGATCTATAAGGGTCCCAAAAATATTGCTGAAAAATTACCCTATAGGGGTACCTAAAAACTTTCTCATAAATCATTCACACAGTTATGGAGAGATCCATGAAGTATGACATAAGTTCCAAATTCAATCCCAAAATTTAAGCTAAATTTGATGATATAAAAGAATGATTAGAACCTATATCAAAAAATACATGAACCATAGAACAATAAATAAACACCATACCTCTAACTGTAGCTAGAACTTCTTTAGATTCCTTTGGTGCATACTTCAGAACATAAATACATATAGACTCAGCCACTCCATAAGCATTCATTGCCACATGAACTTCCACCTTTTCCTGAGGATATGACTAGGATACCCACACAGATAGAAAAAATATATTGTTGTCCTAATGAAGCTCCCAAAACTGGTCTTAAGAAAACTGCATACCTTTGTGCTTTCTTTTCTATCCAGAAGATAAACCCTAGATAATATTTGCACTAACTGAAGATCCACCCAAATCCATTTTCCAAGATACGTCTACCTCATCCAAAGATTCTTTTTAAAATACCTCCTCATGTCCCATAAGGTACATAGAAATCATCATCACCTTATATTAGGCCTAATTCCGAACTCAAACCTATGATCATTTTGGTAATAATTAGTGAGAAGCTCTAGTTTCAGATGCCCCAACTCAGCAAAAAAGGTGGAATACCCCAGAATGATACACTCCCCATGATTTATGTTCAGAAACTCCCTGGTATTATCTCCATATAATGTATTAGGGTAAAACTGATGATTAAATATTTTTCTTAAAAGAACATAGGTTAGGTCCTTATGCAACATAAATTTCACAATAGAGTCATACAATCTCCTTCTTGGTGCCTTGAGTGTGCTTGTGAAAACACCAATATTAGAGTCTTCAGGTTTCTTTAAAAATTTTAAGACTCTCTTAATTCACTCAAGACACTCCTTAGATTACTAAATTACATTATCACCATAGAGGACACATGGGTTCTTCTTAGTAAACTCATATCCATGACCCACTACACATCCTGGGTTCCCGACACCCACCTAACCCAGAGTCTGAATGATAAAGATTACTGTTTCCACCAAAGAAGGTTCCATTGGAGGATTCACCCCTAGAACCTGTCTCACAACTTCCTTCCTCATATTTGGAAGATATATTCTTAGCAGAATTTTCTAGTAAACCTAAGACAATAACCAATTAGATCATGAGAACATTCTAAAATATTAACACCACTTCCAAAATTCAAAAAAATGATTTAAAACAATGATAATGTAAAGAAATCATTAATTTTATCAATGAAAGGAATTACATAAAAACTAATTCGAAAATATAAATAAACATACCGTAAAATTCATTTAAATGACCTCAAACTACAAGTCTGAAACCCAGTAAAAAGTATGTACCCACTAATGGTAACTCAGGTTCAGTCATAAAAGTGAGCTAGCTAGGACCCTTTTCTACACTTAATATCCAACTTTTAATGATCCTAACTCATATCTACCCATGAAATATATCCAAACTCAAATAGTGTTAAAACATTTTAGGCTGAGCCTCCTCTAATTCGAAATTGTAACAGACCAAATTGGGTCAACTAAACCATACACACGAGTTGGATTTCATATGGTGAGGTGAAACAAAGATAAATGAAACATGTCTTGAATATAAACCAAAACAAGAAATAAAACCAGAGTACAATGCAAAAGGAAATAAATACAAAAAAAAATACAATCCATGCCAAAATAATCTGAACTAGAAGGTATGAAAAATCCCCATGTGACCAACCATAACCACTAAACCACCCACTGTAAAGTAAAATACCATAGGAGAATCCCACATACTAAAAATCTCCCTTCTCTTTCCTGTATCTTGTAGTAAAACTTCTATAACCACCCAAATTCAAAATTAGGATGTGATAAAATAATAATATTAAGATACCACTATAGATTCTATTGAATTTATAATATGAATACTGTAATATTTCAATCTTTTAAAACAAAAACAATTTTAAAAATAGTTTCCATAAATCCAATCCATTTGTAAATCATTTTCCCTTTTGTTTTCATAAATTAATTTCATATTCTCAAAGATATAAATTTGAAAATTATAGATGATAAAACAGGAAAGAATATACAAACATCATATGGTAAGAAAGTAAACACATATCCATGAAATACAATCAGGTGATGTCATTTGGTATAACCACATATATAAACCTAAGAGAAAAAATCCATGATAAAAACCATAATGAAATAACTATACACAAATGATCAATCAAACAATCATTTGGGATGTTTCATATGAGACAATACATAATACACATAAAAGATCTTAAAACATTATTAAAATTGGATCCAACCAATATAAATTCCTTCCAAACTTTTTCAATGTGAAAAAAAGAACCACTAGTGGTGCCACACATGATAAGATTTCCTATGTCTATTTCCCGACACACCCAAGGCTCCCAAAGTGTCATGCTTCTCAAAATATATTTTAAAACTATACACAAAATTTAGAAAAAAATTCTAATCGAGGAAAACCTATTTTGTTTTTTAAAAATGCATTTTCAAAAACATCAATTCAATTTTTAAAGAAAACCCCTTTGAAAACATTTATCTTTCAATGAAGTCATTTTTAACCATAATTTAACTCTATTAAATGAAAAACCCAAATAAATTTATCAATAATGATGATAAATTCATCAAATAAACCCATTATATAGAAACACCTACTTCAATATGGTATAACCTAGACACCTTCGACAAAGGTGATTGGAAACCAAGTGATCAACCATTAAAAGACAAGGCACATTAAGATACTATAATGGATTGATATAAAACACTATTAGATCATGAATATGAATAATAAAAATTGCTAAAACTATAGATATGACCAAAGGAATGATGAAATATAAGGAACTCTTACCCGGAGAGACACACCACAACAACCCTAATGATATATTGTTAAATGAATGATTTGGAAGGAGAAGAGATATCCAAAATAACCTAGGGTGGGATATAGGTAAAGAGAGGTATGATGTAGGTGGAATAAAATAACAAACCATCCATAAAACAGCCTAAAAACCCATGTCGTAGGATTTACAAGCTCTATAAACTTCACCGCCTAAGCCAGATTCACAGAATATACTCGATGACCATTACATGATGTAAAATCCATTTACACGACATATAATTGCCCTGTTGATATAAAACCGACTAGAATCTATAAATCAACACCAAAGAACCTAGGAACTTCTCTGAACTTGGGGAGAACCCCAAAAATCCATTAACACATTTATACCTAGACTCCATTAATTCAAAAAAAAATTACATCCATAAAAGTTTAGGTTATTTTTCCCAGCAAAGGCTCTCTGTCCCCGAGAAGCCCGCAAACGCACCCAAACAAGGATGATAAAAAAATCATGAAAAAGGGAGTAACTAAAAAGTGTAATGGGGTGTTACAGCCTCCGATCACTATGCTCCATCTCATAGCCTCCTGTTGTTGGGACCTTTCCTTTCTTGAATCATTGACAATAAATATTTCATGCTCATTAAGATACCTATACAGGGTGTGAGTATAATCTAGTAGAACTGTAAAACCCCAAGTTTATAAGATTTGTTTTTGTATAAATTATTTTTTTGATAGATTTCATTACATGTAACACCAAATAAAGCTTCTTCTACATGCAACACTTGGTTAGCTTTTGTTACACACAACATTGTTTTTTAATAAAAGCATGTTATATTTTTAATATAGTTATTTAAACCAAAACTTTATAACCTATCCATTAAAAATAGTGATATGAATTTTAATAACTAATTTATAAATATAAATTATAATGGTTTTATATAAATAAAACATATTAATAAAAAAGTACTTAATGTTTGAAAAAATATTTATATGTTTTGAGAATTATATTATCTAAAATTTTTTTATTCCTTTATTTGAATAATAATAAAATTATTTTTTGAGACCTTAATAAAATTAATTTTATAAAATATATATTTTTTGAAATTAGCATTTAAAATTATATTGTGGTGATTTTTTGGATTTTTTTTTGAGAAGTTTCATTTTTTGATGAATAGTGAAAAATAATAAATTTTAATTGAAAACTACCCTTTCATTTAATTTATTTATAATGATAAATTACATTTTTTATTGGTTTTAAAGTAAAATTAGTCCCATTATACATATAATAATCCAATTTAGTTCATTTTAATCACTTTTATATTGAATTTTGAAATAAAAACTTTGTAAACTTTTTAACATTTTATCTTTAAAACCCCGCTTTCTCATCACATCTATAGGGTTAATTTTAAATTATATTTTTCTAATAATATTAATATAATTTATAAAAATGGATTAAATATTTTTAATCATCATAATTTATTTTAAATAATAATTTAATCTTAATTTTTGACCAAAATTAATTGTAAAAATAAGAAAACTTATTTACTATAGTTAAGGTAAAAATACCTTTGTTGGGGGGGGAGTTAAACTAAAATTATATGGGTTAAAAATTACCGAAAACATGTCTAAATACTATTTTATGGCCATATACCTAATATTATTGAGAATTTATCCTATTGGAGGCTTTTGAGATGAAAAAACATGGGTGAAATTCTTTCTTTAAAAAATATTACAAGTGCGACACTCACCTAACTTATAAAAGTACACCACTTATCTTATCCTATTCACATCATAAAAATCATTTGGTTTGGAAAATACCTACCCAAATCACTTCCAACTTCCCTCCTATCATCCTATAAACTTTATTTTTTCTAGAAATCCATCCTAGTAAGGATTTTGGTGCAAACTTAAGGAGCATACATGAAGAATAGGTAATGATCATCAACAAATGTTTTTTTTATTTCTTCCTCCACCACCTAAATTTATTATTATAACACGATGATATAATAAAATATTTATATTACATATAATTATTTGTTTTTATTTTAATTTCATGACCTACAACCATCTTTATTTGCATCAAATGGGTAACAAAATCCTCGTACATGTGTACAGCGGACTACAGCCTCTTGAACTAATGTTATTATTTTTTCCATTACCAACTATAATGTTTAGAAATAAATATGGAATTATATATATGTAAAAATTATATTTATTTTATTATTATACTTTTATAATTATTACATCACACAAACTTTCATACTTTTCATTGGGAATACGATATTGTCGCTCATTTTTATGACGAATTATCGCCTCACGAAGCGATGAGATTCATTTATAATTTACATGTAAGGTAATAGGGATTATTTTAATGAAAATATGTGATATATATTAAATAAAAATTATTCTATAATGATAATATATCATTTAATTTATTTATTTCAATAATAAATGAAAATGGAAATAGCGTTCATGCGTACGTACGACCTATCGTCTCCATGAGTGATATATTTCATTTTCTATCAATAAATTTTATACATTACCCTAAATACATATATAATTAATATATATGATATTAATATCTTTTTTAGAATTTTTTATATGATTAAATCACTATAAAATTAAGTGTAATAAAAAAATCAAAATATATTTGAAAAACAAAGCTGTGATTACCCGAAACGTAAATTTAACATGGAATTGTTAATATATGGTAAAAAGAAAACAATAAATGGTTTGATATATATAAATATTTTTCAATAATAGAGGTATAAAAAATTATATTTATTATATAGGCGTTTTTAATTTTTACGACGAAATTAAAAAACTTAAGGTAATGGATTTTTGTCTCAATTTTCCTTCTTTGAGATGTACGTTATGTTATACACCAACATTATTTCATGTGGAGTTTATAAAGCCCATTTGAAATGTAATATCATGAAATTATTTAATCTCATGATATTTTAGGTTTTATTTTATATAATTTATTCATGGGAAATACAATTCTATGTCAGCAAAGTGGTAATGATTTTATGTTACAATCTTTTCATTTGTCGGGAATGTTTATGATTATGTTTTATATAAAAAATCCTTATAAAACATATTTTAATAAAATCATTAATTTTTTTATCCTATGGTTATTCATGATATTATAAATTAATAGTACCATTTTCCCACTTTTTGGTACTTAAAATAGCTGGGATATCATTTTTACGAAAATCTGAATATATGTATATCTTCAGTCAGAAATCTATTTTCTTCTAAAACTATGTTTTATAAAAAAAATTAAGTTTTTTATTATTATCCTATGATTTTTAAAAGTCATATATATCCATGTTTTACTTTATTAAATTTTTAAAGGAATCTTCATGCCATTTTCTAAACAATGGTCATTTGTCTTTTCCCGAAAATATGAAGGAATCTTTGTTTTATTGTGTATGACATGAATGAAACTTCATGTCCTCATGAAAATTATTTTATTTGAATATTACTTTATAAATTTTAACTATTATTTTTAAATAAAATTATTTTTATTTTTTTTTTCAATTTCAAAAAGTGATATTAAAATAAAATCTATCGTCCTCAATAAATGTTCCATGTGATTTATCTTTCAAAACCATTTTCCATCTAAGATGACATACTTTGATATAACTTATTACTTTCTAGGGATATGAACCAAGGATACCATTATTATTATTTATCTGAATGGTTTATGATGAAAATGTTCTTATAAAAACCATTTTCCTTCCATGGGTCATACAATGAAAAAAATATTATGAAACCTGCTTCTTTTTATATAGGTTATTCCATTAAAAATTGATGAAATGAGAATGAAACTAATATCCTTTCCACAAGTTATGATATGATGAAATGTTTATAAAACCCATTTAATTTCATGGGTTATGATATGATGAATGGTTTATTTTCATGTAGCACACATGTTTATGATTTTCAATATATGAATGGTGGTACCAATATCTCTCTCTAATTCATTGGGTAAAGATATTTATATCATGAGATACATAGGATTGGAATGGGATGTGAACCCAATTCAGTAAGGGAATTTTCCACTATGATGATCTTGGGAGAGGATCTAGACTACTATGATGGTTTTGAGAGTGAACCAATACCCATATGACCAAATTTTCATTGAGCCTTGACAAATATAGAAATTATTTTCTATGAAATTTTGTAAGCCACATATATGTGTCTTATAGAAATGTTATTCTTTCATGGATCACGTTTTTTGATTTCCTTATAATTCATATCTTATAAACTGCCAGTATTTATTCCATGACTCAAGACTATGATCATTAATGTACAGGAAAAGGTTTTCCAATGTTATACTCATGTTATCATGCCCTTATGTTAATGTTATGTTTACGCATCTCCCTTGTTTACCCTTATTGAGCATCCGACCTCACTGTTTCTTTTGTTTCCTTTTCCTAGTTATGAAGAAATTTATTATGTATGATATTTATAATAAGGGTTCTAGTTTTTAATATCATTGTGGCAGATGATGTATTTTACCTATGGACCAGTTCTTTGTCTTTACAAGTTTCCTTGTTCCCAAATACACTAAACTGTTATCTTTTTCATGAATGTGTTTTTGTATTGTAATGCACATTCATAAAAAATGATTTATTATCTATGTATGATATGAATATGTCTCTATAGTTAGTATTACAGGATAGTTTTAGTTCAATTATGTAAACTAGTATGAGAAAACCTTAGTGAGGTCCCTAAGACATGTCTTAAGATAAGTATAAAGATGAATCAAAGTATAGAAAAATGTCCTAGAATTTTGGTAAAGGATAGAGAAACTGGTTTCCCTGAAATTAAATCCCTTTCAGGATACTACAAGTGGATTTGACCCTAGAACATAGTTACCCATGGGTAAAAACTCCAAAAAGAGTACATTGATCTCAACTCGATCATCACCTAGTGCACAACAGCGTGCCTTGATTCAAACCTTATTTGAAAATCCTAGATTATATGATTTAGAATATCACAAAATCTTTATGAACCATCATAAAGTATTTAAATAGATAATGACTATGAATTTCCTAGGATAAACCTAAGGTGTCATAGATTAAATAACGTGTCATGATGTTGAAATCCTATTAGTGTTTTTTCAAAATTATGTGGTTCCCCATCGTGATTATATTTTCTTACACTATATTTTTTAGTTTTAATTAATGTATAGAACCTGAAGGAACCTTATTAATGTTTAGTGTGATGGGAAATGAAGTGATTTTCCTCATGAGAATCCAAACATTATAGATGTTGGAATGTAAAATAATGTTTCTATGATCAATCAACTTTCTCAATCTATGAATCATATTGTACTTCCAAATGAACGAAAGATGGATCAAAATTCTGTCAAGTCCTTCATAAGGCAATTTCCATCTTATTTTAGTGTGTCTTCTGATCCACTAGTTTCTTAATAGTGGATTATCACTATTGAAAAATATTTTCCATTATCCAATGTTCTGAACATGGAAGATTCATTTTGAATATCTATTATGTGAAAACCGGGTCCTAGTGACAGCATAGACACCCCGCCTTAACAAGGCCGTCGGGTCCTCGCCTACCAGGTACCACCAGTTGCCCCCACAAACACATGGGGCCCACCCTAGGGTCCACCCACGTTCCTGAACGGGTCATCTGACTATTGATTTTCCCCACAGGACAACACATGTCCTTTCTAGTGTGCTTTGTCCTCACTCGCACACACCCTGGGAAAATTCCCAGATGGTCACTCATCCTGATCACTACTCCAGGCCAAACACGCTTAACTGTGGAGTTCTAATCAGACAGGCTCCCAAAAGGGAAGGTGCAACTTGTTGAAATGAGTCATATCATATAGTCATTTAACCCTTTATCATTTGGGAATGTTACAATTACCCCCCCCCCCCTTTAGAGCACAACGCCCTCGTTGTGGGCCCTACATCTCAACCCAAGCAGTGCACCACACTTAAGGCTGGGTACCACCCCTGATACCAACTGTAAGGACCTCGATTATCGGGTGCCCATGGGGCATGATGTACTAAAAATTTATTTCAAAAAGTTACAATAATACATCAGGTCCCATTACTTTAGAAGATCACGAGGCTCAGGATTCTGGGAAACCAACTACTTCTAAAAAACTTCTTTAGTACAAATCCATGCCTGAAACATTTTAAAACAAAAACATAGGGTGAGAAAAGTATTCCAAGTAAGGGGTTTTTAAAACTTTTAAAGTAATTTCATTCTCAAGACAGTCATTTGAAAAAGATAAAACACATTATTAAAACAAGGCATTATCTTTTACTTTAAACATGAAAATCCAACATTCTTGAGAGCCAATTACACAGAAAAGAAGTACTTTCTTAAAATAAACTTCAAAGAAGACATAAATCAGAGAGCGCAAGCATGGAAAGAAAAGATGATGCATGATTTACAACAAAACTACATCAGCTCTAAAAGATCGTGTGTAAGCAGGGAAAGAATTCATATTCTGATTCATTGGTACATAAAGTTTTTATAACAACATACCACATGTGTTAATGTTCATATCTCATAATATCATTCTCATAGTCAAAGGAAATTTCCAACTAGGTGATATCCTGTTAGTTGAACTATCCACTGGTTGACCGTTTATCATTACATGTGGAGTGAATGTATAATTCCAGACATTTTCAAGACCTTGCATCATGACCATAAAACATAACTTGATACGGGGCAAGGCTAACCACCCACCCCATTTCTATAGTAGAAAAAGCCCAGTCCAACTGCCAAGACTATCGCACATAACGTCTCATGAGACTCATCCTTTACCGAATGCATTGGAGTGCTGTATAATTCCGGGCGCACCCATCCATAATCATTTAAGTCCAATAAATCCCTCACATATTTGACGTGGTATTACATTCATAGGGTTTCATTGTTACATTCATTAAATATCATCCCTTTTCACATGCATATTTCATAGTTAAGGAAGAACAATACAAACATCGATAAGAACTAATACATAGATAATAAAAATTCGTACACATCAGATATTAACTTAACAATTGAAAATATGGACTTAATGGAAACCTTAAAATGAATATAAACACTTTAATACTTCATACATCGCAACCCAGATTTAGCAACGAGGTCATTCATATTTAGAACATATGCTGATAAATGGGTGTGGTGGTAGTTTATTTAAAACTGTGAGAATACCCTTATATTTATACAGTAAAGTTTACATGGTGTGTGAATCGGTTTAGCTCAGGTAATCAAGTATGTATAAATATGAATATATACAAACTGTATAAATATATACATGGTTATGTAAAAAGTCGTTTTTACACTAAATAAAGATCATCTTAAGACATTTCCTTAAATAATTTTGGATTTGAAGAAAACATATTGGTAATAGGTTGTATACACTTATACATATATATATTTAAATTTATATACATATATGAATAGGTTACCAAATTAAACTATACTAAAAAAAATATTTCTCCAAATATACATACTTTAAACATGATTATAGTTTTGTAAGACCAAGTGGAGTTCTTACATATGGAATATAAATGTCAAAATGGTTTCCACAATACCTAGGTAGATTCGCCTTTTCATAAAAACAAATTATTTGACAAACATGATGATAAATGAGAATTGTCCTTTGGGGAAACTATTTTTTAATGGGAAACACATTTTAAACCTCACCTATTATATGTACTTACATAATTTTAATATCGTACTTGAAATAACAAATTTTAAGAGTAGATTGAAACTTGGTCAAATCATCATGTTATATAGTGATAAATTTTAAAACAAATAATCATGCCCGTCCTTATGTTCGCACATAGATGTACATATACATATAAGTATTCATATGAACATATATAATACATTTACCTATATATATTTTTTCATGTTCATAAAAAATTACCTGAAACCCCCATTTTTCATAAGGAAGAATAAAACAAGGGTTATATAAATATACATGAAATGTGTTTACATGCATATATCGTCTTATATATATATGTATAAATATATACATATATATATACACAAAGTGTATAAAGGTATGTACAAACATCGGAACCGAAGTAAAACAGGACCCAAGAGCTCCCTTACCCCGGTTGAATTCTCCATGCAGGAAGGGGAAAGCTGGTATGAATGTTTCTTAAGGCCTTATATGTATATATATTTATACATATCCATGAAGTGTATATAACCGTGTATATTCACTGAAACTGATGAAAATAAAAACGAGAAAGTTTCCCTTACCTTCACTTGGAGAGGAGAAGAGGATGAAGTAGGTGGCGATGTCGAGGTGGTCGAAGATCCAAGAATCACGATGAAAAAACCCTCATCGCTTCAGTGAAAACTGGTGTTTAAAAGTAGGGGACTCCTCATTGCGTGTTGATGTAGATGAGGCATCCAAGGCCCGAGGCGGTGCCAAACCCATGGAAATAAGAGGTATCCGGGTCCACCACTGGCCTAGGTGAAGAAAATGCAACCCTAACCTACTGGTTCGTCGTGCGAGGAAGAAGAAAATGAAATCGGGGGAAAACAGAGATCCGAGAAACAAGGGATGACCAAGATTAAACGGGACTGATCGGACGACCCTGACGTGATGTGGCATAAAAAAATCACGGATGACCGTGATGTGGAGGGCGCTGGATTGGATGGACCACAATAATACGGAGCTTAAAAAAAGCCTGGGCCTTCTTTTACAACGTTTTTATTTTATTTTATTTTTTAAAACATTATTTAATTCTTTAATAAAACTATATAAAAAAAACTTTATTATTATTATTATCATACAATTATTAATCAACTTTTATTATTTTAAGGTAGGTCAATAGTCATTAATACATATGCATTAATTTATTTACCCCTATCTATATCATATTATTATTTTCGTTTATTGACTTAAATTAACCAATTATCTTAATCTCTATTTACATGTAGTGATATATATACAAATGTTGTTAATACAATTTTATTGATTAACATAATTACTAATTATTTTCAAATTTCATAATTAAGAAAGTATTTATGTAAACATTAACATTATGAAACAAGATTTTTAATATAAATAAAACCATAATTTGACATAATTTCAAAACTGTTAACGATAAAAAGGTTAAATTATAAAAATTTTCATTATTATTATTACTTATATTTAATTTAGACGTAAGTATAATGCATTTAACTTAAAGTTCTATGTAACATATATATATATATATATATACGATCCATGAGTTTACACATATATTTTTGTAGACTTAAAAAAGAAAGTAAATCCCGACCAGATTCAATATAGTCATTCATGTTTTTAAATAAAATAAATATTTATTTGATCAAGTTAAAAACGTGTATAATTAATAGTGGAAAAATAATAATATTAATTCCCACTATCTTCCATTATAAAAAAAACATTCTCATATAATTCACATTTTGTGAAAACAAACAATAAATTAATTATATTATCATTATTATTGTTTTCATTCTTTAAAAATTAAAACAAATAACATAATTAATCATTTTGAACCCTTGGGGGGTATTCAACTCTTAGCTTCAATGGTTCTAATTGAAAATTAAAACATTATAAGATATTGGATCATGGGGGAGCCAACGACTATAATTATAGCTGTTGGGGCCTAACGGTCGGATATGAGTTCTATAAAACCTGGTCTCGAGGTATCCTAAACCCAAGGTAACCGAAGAAGAAAGAGGAGAAGATGGTTCAAGTCATTCCTTTGGTGTTCAGTACGTCTGCGGTGGCTTCAACCATCCTTATATTTGTTTTGATGGATACCAAAGACCCCCATCGCCTTCTCAGGGTTCTTGTTGTTTTGAGCGGTCTTCTGTAATTTTAATCAGGTTTTTAATTGGTATCTTTGGTTAGATAAGCTCACCGTTTGTTCCCAGTGAGTTGTATTTACCATGATGTTCCTTATTTACAAAAAAATCCTTTCGTTAATTTTGGTGCATTTACTCTATTTCATTGTTATATATATATTTTTTAAAAGTGGAAATCTTGTTTGATTAAAGGAAGACATTGTAATATCGTTAAATTAAACACAGTTTCTTGGGATGTAAACTGTAAGGACCCCGATTCCCGGGTGCCCGTGGGGCATGATGTACAAAAAAAAATATTTCAAAAAGTTACAATAATACATCTTGTCCCAATACTACAGAAGATCGCAAGGCTTAGGATTCTGGGAAACCAGCTACTTCTGAAAAACTTCTTTAGTACAAATCCATGCCTGAGAAATTTTAAAACAAAAACATAGGGTGAGCAAAGAATCCCAGTAAGGGATTTTTAAAATGTTTAAAGTAATTTCTTTCTCAAGACAGTAATTTGATAATGATATAACACTTTATTAAAACAGGGCATTATCTTTTCCTTTAAACATGTAAATCCTACATTCTTGAGAGCCACTTACACAGAAAAAAAGTACTTTCTTAAAATAAACTTCAAAGAAGACATAAATCAGAGAGCGAAAGCATGTGAAGAATAGATGATGCATGATTTACAACAAAATTACTTCAGCTCTAAAAGACGATGTGTAAGCAGGGAAAACATTCATATCCTGATTCATTGGCACATAAAGTTCTTATAAAAGCATACCACATTTTTTAAAGTTCATATCTCATAATATCATTCTCATAGAAAAAGGAAATTTCCAACTAGGGGATATCCTGTTAGTTGAACTATCCCCTGGTTGACCATTTATCATCACATGTTGAGGGAATGTATAATGCTAGATTTTTTCAAGACCTTGCGTCATGAACATAAAACAAAACTTGATACGAGTCAAGGCTAACTGCCCACCCTATTTCCATAGTAGCACAAGCACATGACAACTGCCAAGACCGTCACACATAACATCTCATGAGACTCATCCTTTACCCAATGCATTGGAGCGCTGTATAATTCCGGGTGCACCCGTACATAATCATTTAAGTCCAATACATCCCTCACATATTTGACATGGTCTTACATTCATAGGGTTTCATTCTTACATTTATTACATATCATCCCTTTACACATTCATATTTCATAGTCAATTAAGAACAGTACACACATTTATAAGAACTAAAACATAGGTAATAACAATCCATACACATCAGATATTAACTAAACAATTGAAAACATGGACTTATTGGAAACCTTAAAATGAACATAAACACTTTAATACGTTATACATCACAACCCAGTGTTAGCAACGTGGTCATTCATATTTAGAACATATGTTGATAAATGGGCATGGTTTTAGTTTATTTAAAACTATGAGAATACCCTTATATTTATACAGTAAAGTTTACATGGTGTGTGAATCGGTTTAGCTCGGATAGTCAAGTATGTATAAATATGAATATATAAAAACTGTATAAATATATACATGGTTATGTAAAAAGTTGTTTTCACACTAAAAAAAGATCATCTTAAGACATTTCCTTAAAGAATTTTGGATTTGAATAAAACATATTTGTGTGAGGTTGTATACACTTATATATATATATTTAAATGTATATACATATATGTATAGGTTACCAAATTAAACTATACTAAAAAAAATATTTCTCCAGATATACTAACTTTAAACATGATTATAGTTTGTTAAGGCTGAGTGGAGTTCTTACATATAGAATATAAATGTCAAAATGGTTTCCACAATACCCAGGTAGAATCACCTTTTCATAAAAACAAAAGATTTCACAGACATGATGATAACTGAGAATTTTCCTTTGGGGAAACTATTTTGTTATGGGAAACACATTTTAAACCTCACCTATTATATGTACTTAAATAATTTTAATATCGTAATTGAAATAAAAAATTTCAAGAGTAGATTGCAACATGGTCAAATCATCATGTCATATAGTGATAAATTTTAAAACAAATAATCATGCTCGTCCTTATGTTCGCACATAGATGTACACATACATCTAATTATTCATATGCACATATATAATACATGTACCTGTATATTTTTTGTCATGTTCATAAAAAAATAACCGAAACCCCCATTTTTCATAGGGCAGAATAAAACAAGGGTTATATATATACAAGAAATGTGTTTACATGCATATATCGTCTTATATATATATGCATAAATATATACATATATATATACACAAAGTGTATAAAGGTATGTACAAACACCGGAACTGAAGTAAAACAAGACCTAAGAGCTCCCTTACACCGGTTGAATACAGGAAGGGGAAAGCTGGTATGAACGGTTCTTAAGTCCTTATATGTATATATATTTATACATATGCATGAAGTGCATATAACCGTGTATATTCACCGAAACTGATGAAAATAAAAACGATAAAAATTTCCCTTACCTTCGCTTGGAGAGGATAAGAGGATGAAGCAGGTGGCGACGTCGAGGTGGTCGAAGATCCAAGAATCATGAAGCAACCCCCCCCCCCCTCCCTTCGGTGCAAACCAGAGTTTATAAGTAGAGGACTCCTCCTTGCGCGGTGATGTAGATGGGGCATCAGAGGGTCGGGGCGGTGCCAAATCCGTGGAATGAAGAGGCAGCCAGGTCCACCACCGGCCTAGGTGAAGAAAACACAACCCTAACCTACTGGTTCATCACGCGAGGAAGAGGAAAACGAACGCAGGGGAAAAAAGAGATCTGAGAAACAAGGGATGACCAAGATTAAACGGGACTGATCGGACGACCCTGACACGATGTGGCATAAAAAAACAACGGACGACCACGATGTGGAGGGCGGTGTATCGGATGTACAGTAATGATGCGGAGCTTAAAAAAAGCATGGGCCTTACTTTATAACGTTTTTTAAAATGTTATTTAATTCTTTAATACACATATATATAAACGTTATTATTATTATTATCATACAATTATTAATCAACTTTTATTATTTTAAGGTAGGTCAATATTCATTAATACATATGCATTAATTTATTTACCCCTTTCTATATCATATTATTATTTTCCTTTATTGACTTATATTAACCAATTATCTTAATCTCTATTTACATGTAGTGATCTATATACCAATGTTGTTAATACAATTTGATTGTTTAACATAATTACTAATTATATTCAAATTTCATAATTAAGAAAGTATTTATGTAAACATTAACATTATGAAACAAGATTTGTAATATAAATGAAACCATAATTTGACATAATTTCAAAACTGTTAATTATAAAAAGGTCAAATTATAAACATTTTCATTATTCTTATTACTAATATTTAATTTATAATTAAGTATAATACATTTAACTTACAGTTTGATGTAACATATATATATATATATGATCCATAAGTTTACAAATATATTTTCATAGACTTAAAAAAAAGTAAATCCCAACCAGATTCAATATAGTCATTCGTGTTTTTACATAAAATAAAAATATATTTTTTCAAGTTAAAAATGTGTATAATTAATAGTGGAAAAATAATAATAATAATTCCCACTATCTTGTATTATAAAAAAAATTCTCATATAATTCACATTTTGGGAAAACTAATAATAAATTATTTATATTATCATTATTATTGTTTTTATTCTTTAAACCTTAAAACAAATAACATAATTAATATTTTTGAACCCTTGGGGGGGGGTATTAAAATCTTAGCTTCAACGGTTCTAATTGAAAATTAAAACATTATAAGATATTGGATCATGGGGGAGCCAACGACTATAATTATAGCCGTTGGTGCCTAACGGTCAGATATGAGTTCTATAAAACCTGGTCTCAGGGTATCCTAAACCCAAGGTAACATAAGATGAAAGAGTAGAAGATGGTTCAAGTCATTCCTTTGGTGCTTAGTACGGTTGCGGTGGCTTCGGCAATCCTTATATTTGTTTTGATGGATGCCAAAGACCCCTATCTCCTTCTCGGGGTTCTTGTTGTTTTGAGTGGTCTTCCTGTAATTTTAATCGGGTTTTTAATTGGTATATTTGGTTAGCTAAGATTCCTATTTGATCATAGTGAGTTGTAGTTACCATGATGTTCCTTATTTACATAAAAGAGACTTTCATTCATTTTGGTGCATTTACTCGATTTCATTTTTTATATATTTTTTTTATAACTGAACAGCTTGTTTGATTAAAGGAAGACATAGTAATATAGTTACATAAAACACAGTTTCTTGGGATGTTACATTATTTCCACCTTCAATGAATTACATCCTCGCAATTCTATTCATAAAAAGGGAAAAAAGAGACCCCAGTCGTACAACATTACCAAAATAGGAGTTTTGGCTCGGTTAAAAGAATACCTAAGTTGGTACATAGTTCCTCCATTTCTCTAGCCCAAATGCACCTTGAGAAGTATGTTTTGAATCCCTTCTAATGTGTACTACATGCAGGCTTCCATAGGTAGGCCCATGTAGTGAAAATCTCAGAAATGTCAGAGTGGACAAATTCCCTGATAACCCTCCAAACTATGTCATGTTCGAGGTATTCAAGGGGGATGATGCAGTTTAGGAGACTGAGATTTAAGACCTGGAACATAAAGGATGCTTTCTGGTGGCCATCTTGAGCAGCTTTGAGTAAGCATGCTCTAGAAGAAAAGTTTTGTGCCAGAGTAAAATACTGGAAGAGGCCTTCATAGTATCTCCCCCTTCTCCTATAGCAGGGGAGTTGGACAGTGGAAATGAGATGAAAAACATGGTCATTACCCGGACAAGATCAAAGAATCTTAGGATTGTTTGACAAATCAGGCAGCATTGGAAAGACCCTCGCAGGCAAAGAAAGGATGGATAATCCACCGTGCATGTTCTGATCAAAATAACCTATACTAACTCATCAGGTTGAGATGAGATGTTCATTTGACCAGACATCTGAAAAAAATTCAAGAGAAATCACTTAACAACACTATTATGGTAGAGACAGGAAAGGAAACAGGAATCTTTCAATTACAGAAAAGTTTACACAATAAAGCCTGAGTTTACTAAACGAACACCACAAAGAGAGGGAAAACTCCCTAACTCCTCAAACCACACATAGGCTGAATAGATGGGGTTAAACTCATGGGAACACCTATGACGCCTCCTGAGTTTATCATGAGGGGTATGAAGTTGAGAAACGTCATTATACACCTGTTTCCTATAAGAAAAATGGGTGGATTCATCCTCTAACACCCCAAAGTCCATCAACTATCCCCAAAATCCGTAGTACAAAATATGACACAGGTAGGCCGCTCGGAGGTCTCCGACAGCAGCAGCTTCTTGAAAGGGGTTATCGATCATCGTGCCAAATTCTTCGTCGGTCGTGAACACTTGGAAGAGTCCCTCGTGGTACCTTCCCCGACGTACATAAGAGGAAAATTGGGTCATCATCATTAGGAGATAATCCATCCCCAATCCCCGATGTAGACTAAGCACCCTAGGTGAATTTGACACATCATACAAGTGATTGCATGACATGCGAATATGGGCGTAATTAACAAAGTTATCACGGCTAGCTAGAGTCACAATGTTCTCTAGAGCCTTAGTGGGAAGTGACAGTAGATCGCTAGATACATTTTCATCAGCCATTTGAAAGATACAACATAATTATTTAGTCAATCATAGTTGTATATTCATACCACTTGGTTTTCCAGAGTTTCCTGAACCCATCCTCTAATACCAACTGTGACAACCGGGTCCTGGTGACAGCATAGACACCCCGCCTTAACAAGGTCGTCGGGTCCTGGCCTACCAGGTACCACCAGTTGCCCCCGCAGACATCTGGGGCCCACCCTAGGGTCCACCCACGTGCCCGAACGGGTTATCTGACTAATGATTTTCCCTACAGGCCAACACAAGTCCTTTCCAGTGTGCTTTGTACTCACTCGTACACATCCTGGGAAACTTCCCAAAAGGTCACCCATCCTGATCACTACTCTAGGACAAGCACGCTTAACTGTGGAGTTCTAATCAGACAGGCTCTCGAAAAGGAAGGTGCACCTTGTTGACATGAATCATATCATTTAGTCATTTAACCCTTTATCATTTGAGGACGTTACATACTATTTGGAAGGTGAATCTGATCAATGGTGGAATCTTATCAAGAATTTGAAGAAATTTTATGATATTTACTCCATGGATTGGGGTGAGTTTGTGAACTTACTTTTTCGTAATTATTTTCCTCATATTCCTTATATGAAGATGTAAAAGGAGTTCCTCGAGCTAAAAAAATAGGATGATGAATCTATTGGTACCTATGAAGAAAATTTCATAAGAATTGTAAAGTAAGATTCTATTAGTATCATCCAACCTAAAATTAAGGTTGATCAATTATTATATAGATTAAAACCAAATCACCAAATGGTTTTATCTACAAGAGACATTATTAGCTATGAAGAGATTGTTCAATGAGCTATCAAGGTGGAAATGAAGGTTGGACTTATGTATCAATCTCATGGTTTTGATAAGAAAATAAAAATGAAATTCAAAAAAAAATATAAGAACCATTGAGTGAAGAATATAAGTTTTTCCATTATACTCAAAATGTGGGAAGAATCATACAGGAAACTGTATTATGCTAACCAAAACATTTTTTATGTGTGGAAGGTAAGTTCATTTGTAAACTGATTTCCGAAGTGATAGGTTGAAGTTAACTAACAATATGAATAATGATAAAGATCTTAAGAGTGAACAACCCATACTTCGTTGTTTAAAATAAAAGGAGTTTGAAAATTATGCAAAAAATTTCCTAAATCTGTTGGTAAATGATAGTGATTAGAACTAGTAGAATCTTAAGTTGAGGGACAAGGAGAAATATCATGAAATCTCTATTTCTGATAAGTGGTGTGATAACGACGTGGTGAATGGTACACTTACCATCCACTCTTGAACTAATAATATATTTTTTTACACTATATATACCATTTAGTTTCATATCTGAATAATTTTCTAAGGATATAATGTTTTCACCCAAATGATTAGTTGAAGAACTAGTAGTGACATACGATAATGTGATAATGATCACATACCAAGTGTATGATTGCTCTATGATTGATTTTTGTGGGAATCCTCTTCTTAAAAACATTTTTTTTCTTTCTCTTGTTGAATTCTATGTTATATTAGGAATGGATTGGATTTATCTATATAAATCCCACATAATTTTTGAGGAATAGAAGTTACATTTTATATTCCCAAACAACCTATGATCATATATCAATGTGATGATAAGTATGAAATTTAAATGGAGATCACATCCATTATATGGGTCTTAATTTAAATTCAGAATCAGTGTTTATCTCAAATGGTTAGAGAGAAACTTGACCTCAATGATATACCTATTGTGTGGGAATTTGTTGATGTATTTTCAAAATATTTTCCTAGACATCCATAAAAACATGTAGTTGAGTTCTCAATAGAACTCATATATAGTTCTATATCAATTTCAATGACTCCATATAGATTATCCCTGATTGAGTTATAGGAATTGAATAAGAAACTATAGGAAAACCTTGAAAAAGAATTCATTCAGCAACTGTGTCACCTCGAGGTGCACCAATTATCTTTATTAAAAATAAATTTGGATTAATTCAACTCTACATTGATTATCAAGAGATGAACAAAATCACAATTAAGAACAAGTATCATCTTACACATATTGATGACTTGTTTGATCAACTGTGTGGAGCTCAATACTTTTCCAATATTGACATTCTTTTAGGATATCATTAATTGAGGGTCATGAAGGAGGATACACACAAGACATTATTCTGTACAAGGTATGTACAATATGATATATAGTAATTCCATTCAATCATACTAATTCCCCCTATATCATCATATATCCAATGAATAGAGTCTTTAGATGTTACATTTATTAGTTTGAGGTAGTCTTTATATATGAAATTATAATATACTAAAATTGAATGGAAGAGAATGAAGACAAGTTGAGAATTGTACTAAAGATCCCAAGTAAGGAGAAACTATATAAAAAATTTATAGTGTAAATGTTGGCAGAAAAATGTTTAATTTTTGGGTCAAATAATCTCAAGAGAAGGTATACTAGTAGATCCATCAAATATGGATTCTATTAAATTTTGTTCCGCATTGAGTTATAGGAATTGAAGAAGAAGCTCTAAGAAAACCTTGAAAAATGATTTATTTAGAAAGTGTGTCACCTCAGGGTGCACCTATCCTCTTTATTAAAAATAAATTTTGATCAATTCAACTCTACATTGATTATGAAGAGATGAACAATATCACAATTAAGAACAAGTATCCTCTTACCCATATTTATGACTTGTTTGATAAACTATGTAGAGAAAAATACTATTGACCTTCTTTTAGGATATCATCAATTGAGGGTCATGAAGAAGGATATACACAAGACATTATTCTGTACAAGTTATGTACACTTTGATATATAGTAATTCCATTAAATCACACTAGTTCTCCCTATATCTTCATATATCTAATGAATAGAGTCTTTAGAGGTTACCTTGATTAGTTTGAGGTAGTCTTTATAGATGAAATTTTAATACTCAAAATGAAAGGAAGAGCATGAAGACCAGTTGAGAATTTAACTAAATGCCCCAAGTAAGGAGAATCTATATGAAAAATTTATATTGTGAATTTTGGCCGAAAACTGTTTAATTTTTGGGACATATAATCTCAAGAGAAGGTATATTCTTAGATCCATCAAATATGGAGTCTATTAAATGTTTTCCTAGACCAACCATGGTGACTGCGATATTTAGTTTTACAAGTTTAACTAGATATTATCAACATTTTATGGAGAATTTATCAGGTCTATTTAATAATTTCACCAAGTTAACTCCGAAGGGAGCTAGGTTTTTCTGAACAGATGAATGTGATTAAAATTTCAAGAAACTGGATAGAAGATTAGTTAGCGCACCTATTCTTACATTAACATTTAGTGTAGAAGGGGTTTTAATCTATAACAACGCATCCAAGAGGGGATATGGATTTTTTCTTATGTATAATTACATGGTTATAGCTTATTCCTTAGAAAAATTGAAGATTCATGAGAAAAATTACACAACTCATTATTTGGAGTCAGCTGTGGTAATTTTTTCATTAAAGATATGGAGGCATTATCTTTATGGGGAAAAGTATGATATATATATCAATAATAAATGTTTATATTATATATTCACACAGAATGAGTTGAATATGCGACAAAGAACATTATAAGAGTTGATTAAATATTTTGACTACTCAATACATGACCACCCTGGAAAATCAAAAAAGGTGGATGATGCTTTGAGTTAAAAGGATAATGATAACTTATCCATGATGAGTATTACAAAAGATCTAATATTTCTATATTTGAAAAGTTTAGATCTGTAAATCCAAAAAGAAGGTGAAATATATTATCTTTCTCAATTTAATATTCAAACATCTATCCAAGGGAAGATCAAAGAGGTGTAAAAGGAAGAGAGATATATGAAAAAGAATTTTATAAATGTTACTTAGTTTATCCTTGATCATGATGTAATGATATGGTTTGGAAACTATATATGTGTTCTGTCTATATCATATTTGAAGGAGTTGTTAGAGGAAGCTCACAGTTCTTCTTTCTCTATTCTTTCGAGAAGTACAAATATGTATAGATATTTTAATGTGAATTTATGGTGGGATGTCATAAAGAGAGATTTCAAAAAGTCTGTATCTCAGTTCTTGGAAGGTCATAAAGATAAGTCCAAAATACAAAAATTATAAGGGGATGTTACATCTATTATTCACACTCAAATGGAAATGGAAGAACATCACCTTGTATCTTTTCATTAGACTCCCCAAAATATCTGAATGTAATTATAATAATGGGATGTAGTCGATCACCTTAATAAGTTATCAAAGTTTATCAGTATTATTGAATAGTTCTCTATGGATCATATTTCTAGGCAACAAATTAAAGTGGTAAGGTTACTTGGAGTATGACATTCCATTGTGCCTTATCTAGATCCAAGGCATACTACAAATTTATAGAGAAGTATTCAGTAAAATCTTGATATAGAGTTGAGTTTTATCATCATGTATCATCCTCATAAATGTGTTCAATTTGAGAGAGTGATTCAATCCCTAGAGTATATTCTAAGATATTTTTCTTTTTATTTTAATTGTTTTTGGGATCAAAAACTTAATCTACTTGAGTTTTCTTACAGTAATATCTTTCAATAAAATATTTTGATAGATCCTTATGAATCCATCTATGTTAATAAATATAGATCTCTAACGCGATGGAATGAATTTGGAGAAATATAGATATTTATACCTATAATAGTTGAAGAAATGGTTGATAAAGTTAAATATATTCAATAACACATCAAGGAAGCTCATAGTTAGCAGAAAATCTATGTTGATAATAACAATCATGATCTAGAATTTTAATTTTGTGTAATTTTGTTTCTAAGAATTTCTCCATGGAAGAAGGTTGTGAGATTCTAGAGGAAAGGGAAATTGAGCCCTAGTTATAATAGTACATTTGAAATTCTTATTTTTGTAGTGATTATATATTATCTCATAGTGCTTCCACCTAACCTATATCAAGTCCATGTTGAATTTCATGTATCTCTACTGAGGTAGAATATACATAACTCTTTATATTTACTGAACTCAGTGGTAATACCATTGGAAAAAGGTATTTCATATAGAGAAAAATCCGTGGGGATTATGGAACATATAAAAAAAGTTTTATGAAATAAGACCACTCACCTATTCAAAGTTTTGTGGTGAAACCAAAAGTTTGAGGAATCTATGTGGGAACCTGAGTAAATGATGATCCAAAAGTATCCTCATTTGTTTGTGTTATACTGATTAATTTCAGGGGAATATTCATTTTAAGGGGGTAAAATTTAACACCCTGAGTTTTTATGAAATATTGTTTTTGAATAAATTAAATTTATTTAATATATTTCATTACATGTGACACAAAGTTAAGCTTACACTATATGCAACATTGGGTTATCTTGTTTTATACATGATAATGATTTTTAACAAAACCATGATATATTATAAACATTGTTATTTAAAAGCGATCATTATAACCTATAAATTCAACATATAAATATTAACAGTAATAACTAATTTTAAAATTTTAATTATAATGGTTTTATATAAAGAAAACATATTGATAAAAAGTACTTAATTTTCATTAAAATCTTTATATGTTTTGAAAATACTATTTTCTCAAACAAATAATTCCTTTTTTGTGAAAATGTTAAAATTAATTTTAATGTTTTTAGAATTTTTTTTATAAAATAAACTTTATTTTGGATAAATCATTTAAAAATTATATGAGGGTTAATTTTTGATATTTTTTTAAAAAGATTCATTTTTGATGAATAGTGAGAATACTAAATTTTAATAACAAACTGCCTTTTCATTTAAGTTATTTATAAAAATAAATTATATTTTAAATTGGTTTTAATGTAAAATTAGTTAAATTATACATCCAGTAATCTTATTTAGTTAATTGAATCATTTTTTATTAATTTTGATATAAAACTTTGTAAAGTTTTGAACATTTTCTCTTTAAAAACCTGCTTTCTCATCATGTTCATGGAATTAATTTTAAATTAAAATATCCCACTTATATGAATTGAATGTGAAAAAATGGATTAAATATTTCAATAGTCCTAAAATATATTATCTAATAAGGGATTCTTAATTTTTTACCAAAATGAATAGTAAAAATAATAAAAATTATTTAACACAGTTAAGGTAAAAATTGGTTTATCAGGGGAGGGGGGAGGTAAACTAAAAATATAAGGGTAAGAAACATAAAAAGACTTGAAAAATTTCCATTTTGTGGAAAAATTTTGATCTTATCATTTATAGGTTCGAGAATGGTCTACTATTTGGGCCTTTGGACATGAAACATATGTAAGTGGAATTTTTTCTTTAAAAATTTTACAGGTGTGACACTCATCTCACTTATAAAAGGAAACCCCTTCTCCTAACTTATTCACATATTCAAAAACATTTTGGATCATCCAAAACACACCAAAATACATTCTAAGCCTACCTCCTATCATCCCAGAAGCCTTATCATGGACAAAAAATCGAACTTAGGAATGATTTTGGAGCAAACCTAAAGTGGATACCCAAAGAAGAGGTAACGTTCATCAACACACCTTTTTTGTCTTATTTATTACTCCAACCACAAAAATTATGATTATAACATGATTATATAATAACCTTAGTATATTCCATATATTTATATGTTGTAATGTTAAGGGAATGACCTAATACCACCATCACTTCCATTAAATGAGTTATGAAATCATCGTCTATGTGTATGGTGGACTACTGCCTTACGAACCGATGTTATTTGTTTTTACGTTACCACCTATAATGGATGGAAATAATGTTAAATTTATTATTTATACATTATATTTATGATAATATTATACGTTTTTAATTATTATAACAAACATAACTTTGTACTTTCTATTTTGGGGGAATACGATAATGTTACTTGTGTGTATATTGGACTACCGCCCCACGAAGCGATGTGATTCATTTAGGATTTACATGGAAGGTAATAATGATGGGTTTAATAAAAACATGTTATATATATGACATACAATTTATTTGGAACAATAACTTATCATTTACCTTTCTTCCTTTCAATATGACAAGAAAATGGAATCAACATTCATGTGTATGTACGACCTACCGTCTCTATGAACAATGTATTTTTTTTAATAACTAACTTTTATGGATTACTATAAATACATAAATAATGAATATATATGATATTTATATCAGGGTTATGCTTTTTGAGATTATTAAATCATGATAAAATTAATAGTACTGGAAATAAAAAAGTCAAAACATATATGAAAAATAAAGTGGTTATTACACGGAACATAACATTAAAATGGAATTGTTAATAAAAGTGTAAGAAAAGGTATTAGAAAAATAATTTACGTTCTGATATAAATAAATATTTTTATTAAATATATTTTTAATAAACCTATATTTATTATATAGGAGGTATAGAAGCGTACGAATGATGTCAAGACTTAAGTTAAGGGATTTTTCCTCAATTTTCCTTATTTGAGACATACGTTATTTTTTGAAGCTATATTATTTCAGTAGGTGCATATATATCCCATTTTACATTTAATATCAGAATATTATTTATCCTCTTGATATTTTAAGTTCAACTTTATGTTATTCATTCATGGGGATTACAATTATAAGTTACCAAAGTGGTAATTATTTTATATTACAATCACATAATTTATCAGGATTGGTTATGGTTTTGTTTACAATGAAAAAATATTATAATTCATCTCTCAATAAACTCAGTAATTTTATTATAATTTGGTTATTCATGATATTTTCAAGTAATAGTTCCATTTTCCCACTATTTTGTTCTTATAATAATTGACAATATGTTTTTAATAAAATCTATGTTTATTTATCTCTTTGGTCGAAAATCTATTTTCTTCTAAATCAACAATTTCTAAAAATGTATAAAATATTTTTATTAATAATATATGAATTTAAAATATTTTTTCTACATTTTTTTACTTTTTAAATTTTTTTTGAAAGTAATCTTCATTTCATTTTCTAAATAATTCCTATTTGGATTTTACAAAAAATGTGAAAGGAATATTTAGTTTAACATGATTATCAAGAATAAAAATTATCTTTATCATGAAAATTATATTATTTTAAAGTTAATTTTTAAATTTTCATGTTTTGTTTTTCAAATAAAAGGATTTTTAATTTTTTCTTTAGTTTTGAAAATTTATTTTCAAAGAAAATTTGTCTTCCTCATCATATGTTCCAGGTGATTTATCATTAAGAACCATTTTTCATAGAATATGAAATCTTTTGAAGTAACTTATTATTTTCTAGGGATGTGAACCAAGGATACCATTCTTATTATTTGTATGAATATTTTACAATTACATGGTGTTTATGAAACTTTTTTCTCTTCCATAGGGTATACCATGATAAAAATTATTATGAAATATGTTTACTTTCCCTTGTGTTATGCCATAATGAAATAATGAAATGATTATGAAACATCTCTTTATTCCGTAGGTTATGATATTAAGAAATGTTAATGAAAACCATTTGATTTCATGGGTTATTATATGATGAATGTGTTATGATATTATGGAATAAATTTCTATAATTTTCATTATGTGATGGGTGAGATTAATATTTCCCTTCAATGCATTAGGTAAATATTTATATCTCATTATAGAAATAGGACTGGAATGGGGAGTGAACCCAGTTCAAAAATGTATTTTTTATTATTTTATGTTCGTGGTAGTGAATTTTGAATACTGTAGTGGTTTGGGGAGTGAAACCATACCCCAATGATAGCCTTGTCAATAATCCTTGACTAATATGAAAATGATTTTCTATGAATATGTGTATACAAAAATATACATCTTATGACAATGTTATTATCCAATAGATCATGTTCTTTAATTACCTTATGATTTATTTATTATGAACTACCAATATTTATTCCATGACTCAAGATTATTATCTTCGATATACAGGGTATGGTTTTCAAATGTTATACTCATGTTCGCATACCTTTATGTTCATATTATACTTAAATTTCTCCCTTGTTTACATTTATTAAGCATATGATATCACCATTTTTTATGTTTCTTATCCCTTGGTCATGAATAAATTAATTAAATATGATATGTATAATAAGGGAGATGGTTATAAGAATCATAGTGGAAGATGATGCAGTTTACCTATGGACCAGTTGTGTGTGTTTCAAAGTTTCCAAAGACACTAAACTGTTATGGTCCTCATGAATGGGTCTATGTAATGTAATGAATATTCATAAAAAATTATGTAACATCTATGTGTGATAATCCTAGTTTACTATAAGAACACCAAACATGTTTCCTTAACACATGTACACATATATAAGAGTGTATTTCATGACAACAGATAAACACACAATCAATAAAACCCAATCACATACTAAGAAATCACGTGTTAAATAGAATTTTATAAACCCCCTAGCCATACTTTCCTAGGATTCATCCTAGAAACATATTCATCACTTAAGTAATGAACTAGAGTCAAACACAAGGTTACCCCATTTACTCTACAACATCCACAAAGAAAATGAGCCTCTGGTTTGGTCACAAGTTTGGAAAGTCCAATCTCTATCATGGGTCAGACCAAAAGGAAATCATATCCCAACACAACCTCAGGTCAGGCCATAGGGACATCATATCCTAACACTGTGTCCTAAGTCGTATCACTGAAGACCATCATGCCTTACTATCACCTCTCGATTCAGATAACAGAAGACAATCATTCCCCTCAGCCAGGATATAATTCCTTCATTCCTCATCATTTATCTAAGTCCTATAATCATCTCATATACAATGTATGAATGTTATCCCCCTTTGGGGATACCTAACCAATTTGGGTTCACTTGCCAATTTGGTACCAGGCATAGAACAACCACAGTATAACATATACCAAATACATCACATTATGATAGTTTGTAACATATAAAGGCCCAACAACCATTACAAGAATGAGTATGAGTAACCATATACATACACATGTAATTATACTCAAACATGGTCTCATGGATTTTTCATTCACACATATGTGATCATCCATAAAACTTGGCATCATGGGATACACACATACATAGGATCTAACATAAAAAAAATATTATGGGATAGACACACACACACACACACACGCGTTATCAAACTGAAGCTTGGTATAAAGCATATAACCACACAATTTCATATCATGCTATAAATAATATACATGGTCTCCACATGAAAAGGAACATCCTAACTTAAGATTTCCAATGTTAAAACCAAAGGTTTACCAAGGAATCATCACTCAAATCATATCAATGAATATATTGGTCCAATCCACTCACCAAGGATTCCTGTAACTGATTCCAATCATATTATTTCAAAAAAATAAAACTCCTCATGTTGGAAAAATTATGAAATAAGTAGGAGATATATAATTATTATTCTTTGACAGTTTTGGGTTATTGACATTTACGGTTGAATCTAACCATTTAATTGAAAATATTTAGAAGACCAATTTCATGATCTGGTCCAATGGTTAGTCCAATTGTACCACCCAAGTCCTACCTTTGATTGGCCTGGGGTTAGTGACTAGCACCAATAATGTTCAACAAACACGGGAAGCCTTATTCTAATAAAAACCTACAAGATTAATCAATCTCCAATAATGATATATTTATCTAACCTTCCATATGATACAAGATTAAATAACCAAGAATTGAATAAATAATTTATAGAAATATTATCAATCATACAAGGATAATATATAGTCAATCTATAATCTAGGAAAATATAGGTGAGAATAAAGGTTATTGGTTTTGATGAGGGTTAAATAAAACTTGTTTAACCAGTAGAAGTGAGATAGAAGATCTTTTAAGATCAACCATACTAATAAATATTAAATATAAAAATAAATAGAAATAAATTGCACTGTAACATAGATAATACCTTACACTAAAGATACACTTCATATCTCTATAACCTTTAAACTCTGTTGAATGTTATTAAATTCAATCACTAAAGTGGTAGATGAAGGTCTACCACCTAGAGAGATATCATCAAGATTACTGAATCAAATGTCTTACATGTATGATTCACTTCCATTCCATAATATGTTAACAACATAGTATGATAAAGAAGAAGAAGTTGGAGATAATGGTTATGGAGATTGGGCTGAGTGTCATGTGATTAAACCCCCAAAAAATTATTTTTATTTTTTTAAGAAACCACTTTTAAGGAAAAAAGTGGAAAACCAGTCCAAATGCTACCAAACAATCAACCAACACCATAGGTAATAATCATATCTTCCAATTGGAGTTTAAGCCTTTTAGAAAACATTCCTCTATGGATACTCCATTGAAGATTGTTTACCTTTCGATCCGGATCATCTTTTAGGATGTCTTCAATGCTATGCTAACTTGTCCGAAGATTTGACAAGTTCTTCCACAATAATCTTCTTTCTGTTGAATCTGCGTGCCAATATGATGAGTTGTTTTCAAACCCAACTACCCTTCTCCCCGTTCATATTTAACTGAATTCCTCTCCCAACCAATTTTTCAAACTCCTCTTGAGTAGTATCTACCAAAAGTTCCTTCTCTATAAATTCTTCATTGTTGTTGATGATAGCATCCCATACATCACACTCTGTCATTTATTTACCACACGGGGGGGATAACAGGTTCTACAATAGCAGTTTCATCATCCACCAGATCCATGATAGGAGATTCACCTGCTTGTGATTCATGCTCCTTAGGGGTCATATACTCCATATGCGTTGTGGAATATTTATGCTTGTAAGATGTGTTATTGTCCACTAATTTGGGAACCATTGGAGGTGTTATTCCTTTACTTGAAGACTTTGTAACGGGGGGACTAGGTAAATTTGAATAATATTTTTTTATTCGCAGCCTCCGGAAGTGTGTAATGAATCCATTAGAATCTATAATAGTGTTCTTCCCCTTCCTTGAAGAGGATCTAAGTTATTCCTCCGCAATTCCTATTTCCTTGGGTTTGACAGTAGAATCTGATGTATAGTCGTCTTGAGAATCCTCTGGGCATAGGGGGTTCTCTTTAGGGGCAACAACATTATCCCCTTCCCCAAGAGCCTGAAACTCATCTTCCCCCATCACTGCAAACCTGTTTTTGCTGCCTAGAAGACTCTCTTTGTCAAGAGGTGGAACATCCTCTCTGGCCTCTCTACAATTCACAACACCTTGCACCTAAGGACCTATACTGCCTGATTTCACCATCTCTGCAAAGGAAGAGGGGACCGAGGATCTCGGGCCTGCCCCTGCCCATCTCCCTGAAACATGTTCTTGATACCCAAATCTCTTCTTAATCTATCAAAAACCTCTAAGACCTTGGGTACTGGGGTCCTCAAATGCAGATCTTTCTGATTTTTTGAGGGCAATCCATCATCTCCGGTGACCAGTCACACCTCCTTTTAGGAAGGAGGGAACCCATTCGCCCCAGAGCCCAGGGGATCCGCCACAATGACTTTACACCGTGCATCATAAATGTGCATAGCAGCTTCCATAGATCATTTGATTATACCCACTACAATCATATGGTTGTGGTTTTTTTAAACTAATTTGTATTCTCCTTAGGTTTTCAAGAATTAACTCATATGTGAAAACACATGAGTTAATGATTCAGTTTTCATTAATCATTTTCATGAGAAAATTAACTCGTTATGCTTTACAACTCTTGAAACATGCCTTTAATGATATACATTACATGAAAAAATTAAAATAAAAAATTATTCCCTATAAATAATTCCATACAATGAATGGTAAGGTATATCTATGACACCACTTAGTCATATAATATGACTATAAAAGTGGAATCCTATTCACGGCATAAAATATAATTTCATACCATGTCCCATGTTAACTCTAATCATACTATATGAAAAATATTATATATAAATTCAGAAAAATAATATTCCCTTTACAACTTAGTTCCCATCATACCATACAATAGGTGTAGGTGGTTTACATGAAATCATATTTCATTCATGGATAACCTATATAAGATTTATACTTCTCTTTCATAAGGCTTTAGGATATATATCTTCTTTAATATCCCATATTCACTAATGCCTAAAATAATTTTTATTATTATAACTTATATTGAATCATATACAATAACTTGTGAATCCATATTTATAACTCTTTTAGATATGTTGTGTATTTTTTGGAAGCTATCATCAATTTAATATTTTAAAACATCATATGAAATATCTTGTGAATAACCTTTTGAGTTAACTATCAAATACTTTTTTAGTATTTTTATGAGTAAAACTCCATCCCCATTTAGTTAAACAAAAAGTTTGACACCAAAGTTTCTTAGATATTTGATAAAAAATATGAATCCTAATATATTTAAATGTAAGTAAAGAGTGGAATTTAACAATGATCAATGCATATCAATCTATTAAGGGATCTAGTTTGATCGCTATAAGACACATATATCTCTATACCCATGTCCATAATATGTATCTCATACAAAAATTCTTTCCCATACATTATGTTTCTCTAATACATAGAGTAAACATAGGATATGGGGTATGCCAATTACATTTATCAAACTCATACATTATCTATTCACTAAGAATATACACACCTCGATAATGAATATATCACATGCCATTCACCTTTATAGAAGGAAAAATCACATACCCCTTATATGAATAGATAATAAAATCATACGTACTATCTAGGTGTGACTGCACACTTCTTAGTATATCTTAATAAAGAGACCAAATACCATACTCATCATAAAAGAGAAAAAATCCAAAATTTTATGAGCACCAACTGATGACATGATCAGTAACATACCCAACCACCCCTATTTATCTAAATCACAAAGACATGAGTGATAATGTTATGAAATTATCATTCTTATCAAGGAAGTTATCTCACCAATCTCATTTAAAGGATACCCAATATGATTCATGCACCCCTGGTATAATACAGACACATTTATAACACTATATCTAGTAAACTTGGTGGTTCATACAACACATATAAAAAATATTTATTTTATTTTGTGTCACATGAATATATTTCATATCTCATACAAGAATCATACACACACTAACATTAACATTTCATAAAAAACTATAATACTCCTTGATTAGCATTGGTTAAAGATAAACTCAAATCCATACTTTGAGAGGTGAATTATTATTACACTTCATGAAATTTATATCTTTATATTCATTTATATAACCAAAATGAAGGTATGTTAAAACATAGATTGAATTTTATTTGATATATTTTAAATTCATAAAAATATTTTAAAAATATTTAAAAAAACTAATATAAGAATCGATCTATCCTATAATATATTATAAAATACTAGATTTTCACTATGTTTTCTACACCTGCTAGCATATTTTTAAATTATTACATTTTCGTGTAATTTCTATCACATGTATATGTGACTGTCTATCTAATAAAATTATGCCATTAAACACTTTAGTGTGTGACTATCTATAAAGAAACAACGTATAAATAATGGTGTGTCCTGTAAATAATATTCCTAATGTTCTAACAATATTCAAACTCATTAAATAAACAATATAAAATGTTATGAGGAATACTTATACAATCTACTTAAAAATACTTCTATGTTTAACATCATCATAATTGGAACACTATTCTATCAAACTTATCACTTTAGATAATGTAACTATTTAAATTTTTTAAACTACACATCCTAAAATACTTTTGGATAAAGTGTCATTAAATTTGTTTTCATTGGAAAACATATTTAGGATATAATGATATACACTTCTTCATAGTAGAAAATTCAACTCTTAAATTTTCATTTATAGTCACATATCCTTTACTCTTTTAGGAAATTAAGTTAGAATAACTTTATTTTGGAACAATATTTTACTTATTAACATTAAACTTATTTAAGTTAAATCATTTTCCCACTAACTTCTTAGACCTCATATTCCTCTTATAATATCATGTTAAGTTACAAAAACATTTTTTTTCAAGGAAAAAATCTTTTTTCCTTTTAGCAGGAGTATTTGATAAAAGACTATTATTCCCACATCTTATATGGTATTCTAGGTGTTCAGATTTTTTTTCTAAAAATAATACTTTATTAAAATATTCCTCTGATGGGTGCTGATAATATCTTCCCTTATATTTTGACAAATATATGGATATACATTTTATCCTTGATAAAGGAATTTCATCTTGATATTATTCTCAAAACATGTTATATAATTTGATGAATTATAAACCATGTGTATACAATTAATTATTTTAGTTTTTTCATAACAACTATTTGTTAGTGAATAAAATCTCTTATCACATAATATAAATAATAGGAATATACTCATCTTTTTTAGATCAATTTAATATTGAAATATTCATTTAATTTTGAATCTATAATTTAGAAAATCCTATATTATCATTTAAATGAAAACTACAAGATTTATCAGCTCTTCATTTTATTTGGGAATCTTTTATATTTACAAAACTTGTAAAGTATACAATTGGTATCACATAATCATCAAAACCAAAAAATTTATTTCTATAAAAATGATACCTGATATTGAAATTTCATAGAGTTTGGAAATCCAATATGGTAATTTTATCAATTTCATATCATAGAATCATTGATCCCCTATAATAATATTTTTAGGTTTCAATAACCTTGATTAGATACTTTAATAAAAATTCTTGGGATCTACAAAGAACAGTTAATATTCATGTTTTAACTTTTACCCACTAGTAATATCTACACAGCAAGAGAACTTATACATCCTATATCCAAATCATATATTTTTAATACTTAAGAGCATGAGATAAATATTTCCTGAATTTAATCATTTTTTCATAACATTTTCAATGTTTAAAATAATATGTATTCCTTAATGAGAACATGCCATAGAAAATATCTAGTTTGACCATTCCATTGGCATATTCAATCATATTGAGTATCATTAATATAAAAAATAATATTGAGTATATGAGAGTACAATTTGTTATTTAATTCATCATATAATTACTTTGAAACCCTATGTAAACCATTTAATACATCACAAGCACCAAGATTAACATTTTAAACTACATCAACATTTTGTTACTTAGGAAGAGGTTACTCCAACACAAATAATTTACTTTATATAAGAACACTATTTATGTTACCACTCAATGTAGTTTCCTAAATAAAGGTTCTCGTTCCTAGGATTAATCTTAAGAGTTGATTTGATAATAATGAAACTTTTATATTTAATGTAATCATTTATCATATGAGTTATATTTTTGTTATCATTTAATAAGAAATTTTACTAAATGGGATCCTGCTAAAATGATGACCCCTTTTTCATACTCTAGGTTCCAAGTGGAGAATAATTGCTTATTGGGAAAATCTAACTCAATATTTTTTTGTAATTGATTAATGATATAAGATATTCATGATAAATAACTTCATTATTAATGAAATTAAATTCATGATTCATTGAATTTTTTACATTGAAATAAAAAATTCAGGATCATTACATAACCTTTATAGTTAATTCATAGGTAGATTTAGAATTACATTAACTTGTAGTTCTTCTTTCATAGATGATTTAGTTTAATGATATAATTGTACCATTTTTACTTTATAGAATCCAATTTCATAACCCTTTTACAAGTGATCCACACATGATCCAAAATCTTAGAACATCACCATAGATTTATTGATTGCTAGCATATTCATACTAATCACTTGAATTGATCATTGATGATCACAACTAAAATCTCATCATGTCTAAAATATTATTTAGCTTCACTAAAAATTTTAAGAGTTGTGAAGGATTCATGCTATAGTTTTTGAGTGATTTATCTCTTAGGGATGGAGATGAATTCTCTCTAGGGTTGTTGTTCACAATAAGAAGCATACCCAATGAGATATAATTAGGTATTTATAAATCTAGGATAGGTTCAGTAGTTTCATATAGACACTCATATAATATCTTAATCCATAGGTAACCCCATATTTTACAATAATATATATAATATAATTATTTACTTGAAATATGAAACCCTAGTGGAATGTGTTAATGTACAAAACCATATGTATCTTGAGCATCAAATTCATCGAATTTAATCTCACTCACACTGTCATTATTGAGCAAGTGCTATCTCTCAAGAAAAATGTCATATCTTATGAAAATAACCTTATTGTATGAGGGGTTGTATAGATAACATCCACCTTTCTTTATGGGATACAATATAATGGTATAATTTATTCCTCAAGTAGATAGTTTGTTCCCGGAGTGGGCTTTAAAAAATGACTTTCATCCTCATGCATGAGTGTGTGAAAAAATGAGTTTCTTTCAACACCATAACTCGAAGGGAATTAGATTAGCTACTTTTATTGGTACTTAGTTTATTATATATGCTATAGTGCACAATGAAGTTCCCAAAAGGATAATTGATGATCTGTGTGTGTAATCATCAACCTCACTATGTCTTGAAAGGTGGGATTTATACTTTCCCTTACACCATTCCAATATGGTGTATAAGTTAGAGTGAGTTGTGATAGAATAGAATAATCCCACAGAAAGTGGATGAACTCTTGGTTAAGATATTAACATCCTAGATAAGATCAAGGATTATTTATCATCATTTCAACTTGATTATATTTATAATTCTTGAATAATTTGAATTTATCAACTGACATAGACTTATCCGTCATTAGTTAAAAATAGCCATATCTACAAAATTAATTATTTAAATTTATGAAGTAAGAGTGTCCAACTCTATCTTCTTTATTAAAATGGAATTCCCAAGAGTGGCCTTTTCTAACCCTCCACACCCAGGAACCCCCCTCCCCAGGAAGAGGTCATCCAGAGAAGTCTCAACCGGGAAGGAGTCATTGTCATCCGAGATAACAAAGCATCCCCATGGGGTTAAACCTCGATCCATGATGGTTCGACAGAGAAATCCATCAGCTAAGTGAAGTGTGCCTTTTTTGCCCACCTAGTGAGACACCAAGTGACCCGGCAAGATGAGTGGTATATGGGAGGTAGCAATTCCCCCAAGAGAGGGCTCCCAGGAATCAAACCCCAGTCCTCACCAAACGCCATTTGTATGGCCCTTGACCACCCACAACTACGCCACCGCCAAAATGGAAAAACGTGTTTTTGGGTAACGAGGTACTGGGGTGGCCTCCCCACCTATGCGGTACACATCCCCAGTGAGGCCCAAGGTGGCCAACCCTTGGGATTAGGCCAGTTAGCAATGGGATAGAGGGTCCCACAAGAGGTTTGTTAGCATATAGTGCACGTTGCCTTTTGAGGACTCGAACCTGGAGCCTCAGGGTTAGGACGCTACTGCCTTTAACCAACTAACTTGTGCCCTGTGGGCATGTCCACCTCTATCATCTTATAAATAAGATACAAACACATCATTGTGTACCAATTATATATGTATTATGGACATTTCACCCTTTCCTCTAAAAGTTAGTTTCATCATAAATTTTTGTAATAAATAATAACATATTACAAGTGGTTTTATCTTAAGATATTCTAAATAACTATCATGATAAATATTTATCAAGAATTTCAATTTTACATGACCAAGATGGTGATTCCACCAATGGTTATTAAATGTTCCATCAAAACATGATTTGTTATCAATTTTCAAGACGCGGTTCTCATAATTTAATACATAAATTATAACACCCCAAACATTTTATGTTATGCTTCTCTTAAATACATTTTATTCATAGCCCATATTACCTAAAGAATTGTGTTCCTTTAAAACCACACTTGGTTATTTAGGAGATAGTCATAACATTTCCATTAAACACAGATTTTCCCCTTTTATGTTTTGAATTTCGAAAAACGATCATCTAGAGGGGTGACAAGTAAGTCATTTGGAGTCTGATATAACCAACTTGATTTTTTTGATGAATAGTAACCTAACCTTATGAATTGTAATAGGAATATTAATGTGTCCCATATGAATAGTAAATAATTATAATATTTTATTTTCTTATGTTAATAAGAAAATGAGATCTTAATTAAATTTTCAATGTGATATAAAACTAATAATACCTATAAAATTGTTATTTTTTGAATTAATTATGATTTTATATAAAAATTAAATAAAAAATACATAGAAAATTATTTTCAAAAAATGGAGTGCATTTTTGAATTTCTACACATTGAAAAATGGTTTGTGTGAATTTGTGTGATTTTTCTAAAATACTTGAGTTTTTCATGAATAGTAAAAATATAGTTTTGAGTTTTTGGTAGTTTAATGAAATCATAATGATTTAATAACTAAATATAAAAGTTTGGTAGACTTGTGTACAATAACATATGTCATGAGGTGTCCCAAGTGGCTAAAACATGGGAAAATATCATGGGAAAGCCCATTGTTTTTCAAAAACCTTTAATGAGGTGTCCCTTTTAATTAATAAAAAACTCCCTCTCATTTACTATAAATACCCACTCACCCATTCATTTTATTTCATTATAGACTCATTATCCCCAAATATCTGGTAGTATTACCTACCTATGAGTCCTCCCAAGGTGTCCTGAAGGCCACAAAGTCCCAACATTCATGTTTTTGAAATTACTCTTCAAGGTAATAGAATATACCACCCATCTCATTTCTTCAAGATTTCATTTTATGTTTTCTCTTTTATTTTCAATTATATTATATTGGGATATGTCATTCCATATTCTCATTTATGTTCATTTTATGTGAGAGTGATTAGATAACCCCTTTCTCTCATCAAACTATTTTATGAAGTTTTAAGTGACACTGTTTCGCTACCGAATTTTCGTGAGAGGTTTCTCAATTTTTCATCAATTTTGAGTTCCTTTATTTTATAATTATTTCCTCATATACCCTCATCCAAATGCTATGATAATTACATTAACCTACATGAACTGGAATTATATTATGAAAATATAATATTTCATTATCATCTCTCTTTCCCCCTCCTCTTATATTAAAAATGAAAACACCATCTGAGATGTGTTAGTCATCACATTCAAGGATGACGAGTTCTCAATTTTCATTACCATGTTCAATTATGGTCATGAAACCATTTTTATGGTTGAACCCAATCATAATATATATATTTCATCTCATTAATTTTCCGGAATCCTTACACACTCATAATAAAAAATAATCATACAAAACAAGTTCATTATGAACAAAAACATCCAAGTTAATGCAAACGTTTGTAATTAACTTTTATCTAATGATTCATCATCTTGGTATATAACCCAAAATCATTATAAGATCATTTATATCTCTAAAATAACCTTAATAATATATATTAAAAATTATTGATATTTAACCACACATCAAACTAACTTCCATTCATGAATACAAGTTAATTGATCAAGAAAACCAAGGAAGAAAATGCTTCCAAAACAATAAAATTTAACCTCTTAAAACCATAAAAAAGAACATTAATAAACGTAATAAAGTTATAATAAACCAATTAAATGTATAATAGGTTTTGTAATTTTTAATTAATTAAGCTAAATTTTATTATTCAGGTCATTAAAACAAACAAATAGCACACTCGAGCATACGGTAAGGGGTTTCTCATCTCACTCTCATTTCTGTGAGATTTCCATTGTTCACCACTTATTTCTTGAATATGGTGTATTTTGTACTTCCTTTTGATATGAATTATCATTATTATACTTATTTTCATTTTATTTTGTGATTCATTTAGTGGTAATTAGTTTTGGTCATATGATTCGACTGATTACATATTGGTAAGGGACTTTGTCTCAACTTGCATTTCATTGTGACTGACTTTGTATTGTGCACCTAATAATCCTTATGTGGTGTACCTACATACATTTTTTATTAGGAATATTGTTTTAACTGTGGAGATACTGATGAATATGTATCATCTACTCTATATAGATATTTAAAAGGAATATTTCTCTTGAATTAAATCTATGTATAAAGAATTATTTCAAATTTTAGTGGTTTTTGGGCCCCTCTATATCCCCTCGATGCATCGATAGGTCTCATGAGACAAATCAGTTAGTGAAAAATCCTTCGAGTTTGTTTAAAAAACCATAAGGGTTTCTAACCACATAACTAAACCATTTTAACGGTATCATGGTATCATGTTCCAAATATATGAAGTCCAATTAATAAAAAATTTCTTTATTCATAATCAGTTGTTACTATCCATGAGGTTTTCACTATGACAAAATATATGGATGCAGTTTCATTCTTAGTTTTTTTATGTCATGAGTTTTTCATTTATTCACTATGCCATATTGATTACTTCAATATTTTTATGATTCACTTATTATTGAATTCATGATTCCACTATACTGAGATTTTGATCTCACCCCTTCCATTTATTTACCTCCAACAAGTTTTGAAGAGGAGATAATTTACTGAGTTTCTATGTATGTAGTTTTTAGATTTTGATATGTATTGTAATTTGTTAGATTTACCAATTTAATTTGAGTTACATATATGTATCTAGTTTCTTCACGACTACTAAACTGATCGTTCCTTTGGGTTTTCATTCCTTCTAACCATTCCAATATTATAAGTAATTCACTTGCTCTAATCTAGAGTGGTCAGGGTGTTACAGTTGGTATCAAAAGAAATTTAGCAGAAAACTTAGAAACTATAGTAGGAAATGTATAGTATGGAACAAAGACTTGAGGAAGTATTTGAGGATAAACATACAATAACTTACTGGTATTTTTGTAAGTAATAGATTATGTGAATCTCTATAGAAGATAAATCCTTGTCTGGATACAAACAGGTAGAGGTAGCTCTGGAACATATGTACCAAGGAGTGAAAACTCCGACAAGGAGTTTCGGGCTTGACCCAGAGTACCTTGGTAAACTATAATGGGCCTTATTATACTCTTGGTATTGAAACTCCCAGGGGATATTCTTAGGATAATTCACATTTTATTTATAGTCCATTATTAAGGATTTTAACATTAATTTTTCCTCATAGAAACCATTTTTATGAGTTTAGCTATGTATATAATTTCAGTCTATGTTATGTGATTTTCTATTTGAGATTCATAACCTAATTTATTTTATGCCATTATTTTGAAATTGTGCCTAATGGAAGGAGGGGAATCTATACTCGTGGTAAATGTATGGATCTCCCCACTGAGAAACTCAACATAGTCAATGTTGGAGCAGATCGAATCATGAACATATTGGGAAAACTTACTCAGTTTCTGAAAAATAACCTTGCCACACCTATGTTGGATTGTTTCTTGTGGAAGAAGAACCCATATTTCATTAGGACTACTAATCCAGTGGTTGTTGAGAAGTGGATCAAGTCACTTGAAAAGATATTCATGGCATTAAGATGCAATGAAAATGAAAAGGTAGTACTGGTGGTATATTGTCTCAAGGGTGACACATATCAATTGTGGTCCTTGATCCATGATATGATAGAGGAAGAAGAAATTGAATATATAGAATATAGTACTTTTAAGGAAATATTCTTCGAAAAATATTTTCCTCATGATAAATGAACCGAAATAAAGAGGAAATTCTTTAGCTTCAATAAAATGGAAGAAGACAGTGTTGCAGAGTATGAGGCTACCTTCACAAGACTAGACTGGTATTCCATAGGTTACATACAAGACTTGGTAGACAAGATTGATCATTTCATTGAATGTATTAAGCCAATTCTTATAAGGTCACTGACTTCTCAATCATTTTCATCATATGATTAAATTGTATCAAGTGCCATAAAAAAGAGTAGGAATTTTATTGAACTAATTTCTTCAAGGAAAACCAAGATAAAAAGTGGTACTATGATAACCAAGGAAATGGTGAAGCATCAAAGAAGAACAAGGGAACAATGAAATTCCCATTATGCGAGAACTGTGGAAATAATCTTCTTGGGAAATGATTTAAAGGCATTGCAGTTTTCTATATGTGTGGAGAAAAGGGTCATCGATCAAAGGAATTCAAGGTGAAGAAGAATTTTTTTTATGTTCAATGCTAAAATTTTAGAGATATGAGACGCTATAAAAATGAGTGTCCTAAGAACCAAAGAAAATTCCCTCATAAAAGGCTACAAGAGCAAGGGAAAGAATATGTGATTACAACTGTAGAGGTTGAAGTTTCTAATTATGTGGTGGTAGGTACTTTAATTGTTTCCTCAAACTTAGCCAACACTTTACTTGATTTTGGATCGTCACATTCATTTATATCTTCCCAGTTTTCGATGAAAATTAGAAATGTACAATTTGATTTACTGAAGGAGTTATTAATAAAAACTCATAGGGGATGCATCATTGCAACAACGACATATCAACTAGTCCCCCTCGTGACATATAATCATGATTTAGTTTCTAACCTTATCACAATACCAATGACTGACTTTGATATAATTCTCTATATGAATTGGTTGTCAAACTTGGATGCAAAGATCTATTACAAGAAGAAATAATTTATAATTTTTTAAAATTGGGTAGAATCCCTTATCTTTAGAGCAGAAAACTCACCACCTGATTCTTTTCTAGATCCACCCCCAATAGCTCTATTGAATCTAATACTTGGAGAGGAATATAAACCAATATCTATGAGATAGGAAATAAATATTCAAATTGAAGATGTTCATATAGAGAAAGAATACATTAATGTATTTCCAGAGGATTTACCTGGACATCATCCAGAGCAATATGTTGATTTATCTATTGATTTAATTCATGATGCAAGAACTATATCAAATACTCCCTATAGAATGGCCATTGTGGAATTATTGTAGCTAAAGAAAAAACTAGAGGAATTGAGTAAAAAAGGATTTGTTAGACCTAGTGTTTCTTTATGGGGAACCCCTATCCTCTTTGTTAAGAAGAAAGATAGATCCACAAGGATATGCATTGATTACAGGGAAATCAATTCTATTACAATAAAGAATAAGTATCCATTTCCAAGAATTGAGGATTTATTTGATCAACTTTATGGAGCACAATACTTTTCTAAAATTGATCTTCGATCTGGATATCATCAGCTGCGTGTAATGAAGAAAGATATTCCAAAGACAACATTTCAAACTAGTTATGGGCATTAAGATTTTACAATGATTCCCTTTTGACTGACAAATGCAACATCTATTTTCATGGATTTAATGAATATAGTTCTCAAGGAATATCTTCGTAACTTTTTTGTGGTATTCATCGATGATATCCTAGTATACTCTAAAATCTATAAAGTTTATGAGAATCACATGAATATTATTTTGAAATCTCTTAGAAGAAATGAATTATATGGGAAGTTTAGTAATTGTGAATACCGGAATCAATCAGATTCTTTTCTAGGCCATATTGTCTCTAAGGATGGAATCATAGTTGATCCTGTAAAGACAAAGGAAATCCATGATTGGCCCAAACTAACAAACATAACTGAGGTACACAGTTTTATTGGCTTAACAGGTTACTATCAGCGTTTCATTCAGAATTTCACCTAACTAGATAACCCTCTAACCAAGATCACACTTAAAAGAGTTATGTTTGTGTGGACAAAATAATGTATATAATGCTTCGAATAATGGAAAAGAAGATTGTTCAATTCTCCAATTTTTACTCTTCCATCTAGAAGTGATGGATTTCTAATATACAGGGATGCATCAAAGAATGGGTTGGGTTGCATCCTTATGCAAAATGGTGATGTTATTTCTTATGAATCAAGGCAGTTGAAAAATCATGAGAAAATTTATCGAACTTGTGATCTTGAGTTAGCAGCTGTAATCTTTTCTTTGAATATATGGATACACTCTCTATATGGTGAAAACTAAGAGATATACACTGATCACAAGAGTTTGAAGTATCTTTTATCATATAAAGAACCCAACATAAGGCAAATATGATGGATTGAACTACTCAAGGATTATTATTTCAATATAAACTACCACCTGAGGAAGGAAAATAAGGTGGCATATGCTTTGAGTTGAAAGGATCATGGAGTTCTGAACAAGATGAGAGTTGATAGAGATCCTATGTTCATGGATCTAGTAAATATAGATATGAGAATAATCATGGAAGGTGAAACATCGATACTTTTTCCAATTATTTCTAAACCTTTATTACTATAAAGGATAAAAAGTTCTTATATTGATGATGAGTAGTTTCAAAAGAACATTAAAGCTATGAATAGTGGAAGATGGATTTACTTCATATATGAAAATGGAATTTTAAAATTTGGGAGGAGGCTTTATGTTCCTGATATACCTGATCTAAAAAGGGAATTGTTGGATGATGATCATAGCTCCAATTTCTCTATACACCCTGGTAGCACTAGGATTTATAGATATTTGAAGGAAAATTTATGGTGGGAAAACACAAAGAGGGATATTTCTGATTACGTGTCAAGATGTTTGGTTTGTCAATAGGTGAAGGCTGCAAGAAAACATCCTGGGGAGTCATGCAACCCCTTCCAATTCCTATGTGGAAATAGGATGCTATTAAAATGGGATTTGTCATGGGACTACCAAAGACTCCAAGTTATAATGATGCAATATGGGTCATTGTTAACCGTCTTACAAAATCCACACATTTTCTTGCTATAAGGGAAGATTTAATACTTGAACGATTAGCAAGAATATATCTTAATGAAGTGGTAAGACTCCATGGTGTACCCTTATCAATTTTTTCTAATCGTGATCCCCATTTTACATCAAAATTTTGGAAAAGTCTCCATAAGGATTTTAATACTGAGCTTTGTATGAGTACTGCTTATCACCCCCAAATTGACGGACAGTCTGGAAGGACTATTCAATATCTGGAAGATATGATGAGATCATGATCTCTTGACTTTCAACATATGTGGGATCAACACTTGCCTTTGGTGGAATTTTTCTTCAACAATAGTTTCCATTATAGTATTAAAGTGGCTCCATATGAAGCATTATATGGAACGAGATGTCGAACTCCAACTTGTTGGGACGAAGTTGGCGAGAGGAAACTTATAGGCACATAACTTATTGAAGAGACCACGACAAAGGTGAAGAAAATAAAAGCCCATATTAAAGCATCCCAAAGTAGTTATAAGAGTTATGATGAGAACTGAAGAAAGGATTTGGAATTACAAGTGGGAGATCATGTCTTATTAAAAGTATCTCCATGGAAGGGTGTCTTAAGTTTTGGTAAGAAAGGTAAATTGAACCCCAGGTACATCAGACCATTTGAAATTATGGAATGAATCGGAGCTATAACTTACCGTTTAGAAATGTTGCCTAGTCTCTCCAAAGTTCATGACATGTTCCATGTCTCATTGTTCCATAAATACATGCCATACCCAATGCACGTACTCACCTAAGATGAAATAGAACTGGAACCTGATTTGTCATACTGTGAAGAGCCTATCGGGATTCTTGACACAAGAGGGCAGGTATTGAGAAACTAGACAACTTTCCTAGTAATGGTTCTTTAAATAAACTATAATATGGAGGAAGAAAAATGGGAACCTCAGTATGTTATGAAGAAGAATTACGCACATCTTTTTGGCGGGCTTTATAAAAAAAAATTTGGGGACGAAATTTCCAGAGGGAATAATATAACACCCCCAAAGTTTTATGGTATGCTTCACTTAAATACATTCTATTCATAGCCTATATTTCATAAAGAACTATTTTCCTTTAAAAAACACTTGGTTATTTAGGAGATAGTCATAACTTAGCCATTAAACCTAAATTTTCTACATCTATGTTTTGAATTTTAAAAAACGGCCATCTAGAGTTGTGACTAGTAATTTATTTGGAGTCTGATAGAACCAACTTGATTTTTTATGATGAATAATAACATAACATTATGAATATTAATGTGTCCCTTATGAATATTAAATAATGATAATATTTTATTTTCATAAGGTAATAAGATAATGAGATCTTAATTAAATTTTCAATGTGATATAAAACTAATTATACCTTTAAAATTGTTATTTCTTAGAATTAAATATGATTTTGTTTGAAAATTAAATTAAAAATATCTTGAAAATTATTTTTAAAAAATTTAGTTTATTTTTTAATTCTACACATCGAAAAATAGTTAGGGTTAATTTTTACGATTTTTCTAAAATACTTGAGTTTTTCATGAATAGTAAAAATATTTTTTTGAGTTTTCCGTAGTTTAATGAAATCATAATGGTTTAATAATTAACTATAAAAGTCTGGTCAACTTGTGTATAGTAACATATTTCATGAGGTTTCCCAAGTGGATAAAACCATGGGCAAATACCATGGGAAAGCTCATTGTTTTGCAAGAACCACTAATTAGATATCCCTTTTAATTAATAAAAAACTCCCTCTCATTTAATATAAATAACCACTCACCCCCTTTGGTTTCATTCATTAAAAAATAATTATACTTGATGATTTGGTAGTATTAAATCACCAGGATTCCTCCAAAGGTATCCTAAAGCCACCAAGGTCCCAGCCTTCAAGTTTTAGGAATTACTCTTAAAGGTAAGAGAATCTACCACCCTTCTATTTTCTTAAAGTCGTCATTTTATGTTTTCTCTTTTATTTTCAATTGGATTTTGTTGGGATATGTCATTACATAATCCCCTTTCTATATATTTTTTGTGAGAGCGATGAGAGAACCCATTTTTCTCATCAAACTATTTTATGAAATTTTAAGTGACGCCATTAGGATGCCGAATTTTCATGAGAGGTTTCTCAATTTTTCTTTTATTTTGAGTTCCTTTCTTTTATAATTATTTCCTTATATATCCTCATCCAAATTCTATGATAATTAAAGTACCTTAAATTAACTGGAATAATATTATTCTAATTTAATATTTCATCATCATCTCTCTTTTCCCCTCCTCTTATACAAGAAATGAAAACACCGTCTGAGATGTGTTAATTTATCACATTCAGGGACGACGAGTTCTCAATTTTCCTTACCATGTTGAATTCTGGCCATGAAACCATTTTTATGGTTGAAACATATTATAATATATTTATTTCATCTCATTAATATTCATTAATCCTTACACACTAATTATATATAATAATAATTCAAAACAAGTTCATTATGAACAATACTTCCAAGGTAAGCCAAACGTTTGTAATTATCTTTTAATTAATGATTCATAATCTTGGAATATAACCCAATTATTTATAAGATAATTTATATATATGAAATATATTTAATAAGATATATTAACAATTATTTATATTTAACCATACATGAAATGAACTTCCATTCATGAATACTAGTATACCGATCACGAAAACCAAGGAAGAAAATGCTTCCAAAAAAATAAAATTGAACCTATTAAACCCATAAAAAGGGCCCTGAATGAAACTAAAAAAGTTGAAATAAATAAATTAAATGTATATGAGGTTTTTGAATTATTAATTAATAAAGATAAATTTTATTATTCAGGTCATTAAAACAAATTAAGAACACACTCAAGCATAAGGTAGGGTGTTTCTCATCTAACTTTCATTTCTGTGAGATTTCCATTTTTCGCCACTTATTTCTAGAATATGGTGTATTATGTACCATATTTTGTTATATATTATCATTATTATCCTTATTTTTATGGTATTTTGTGGTTCATTTGGTGGTTATTATTTTTGGTCATATGATTCGACTGATTACATTTTGGTAAGGGACTTTGTTTCAACTTCTGTTTCGCTATGACTTACTTTGTATTGTGCATCTAATAATCCTTATGAGGTGTACCTACTAACCATTTGAGAAATATTTTCATTTGAAATTATATTTATACTAAATATCCATATTCTCATATCATGGATATGTCTATTTTCTAAACCATATACCATTTTACATATGGTGTTTATTTGATATTTGTTTTAACTGTGGAAATACTGATGAATCTATATCATCTACTCTATACAGATATTGAAAAGGAATATTGGTCTTGTATTAAATATATGTATAAATAATTATTTGGACTTGCAGTGGTGGGTGGTGCCCTCTATATCCCCTTGATGCATCGACAGGTCTAATGAGACAGATCAGTTGGGGAAAAACCCTTTGAGTTTGTTTCCAAAAAATCTAACAGGTTACTACACACATACTAAACCGTTTTAAAGGTATTATGGTATCTTGTGAAAGATACATTATGTCTAATTAATAATAATTTTCTTTATTCAAAATTAGTTATTACTATCCTTGAGGTTTTCACTATGACAAAACCTATGGGTGCAGTTTCATTCTCAGTTTTTTTATGGAGTGAGTTTTTCATTTATTCGCTATGCCATATTGATCACATAAATTTGTTTATGATTCAATTATTATTTAATTCATGATTAAGCTAATTTTAACCATTACTAATCATTTGATATCACCCCTTCCATTTTTTTCCTCTTACAAGTTTTGAAGAGGAGATCATTTATTGAGTTTCTGTGGATGCTGTTTGTAGTTTTTGTTGTGTAATGTAATTTGTTACCTTTCCAAATGTAATTTGAGTTACATCTATGTATCTAGTTTCTTCAAGACTACTAAACTTATCCTTACATTGGGTTTTTATTCCTTCTAACCATGCCAATATTATGAGTAATACACCAACTCTGGTCGAGTGGGGGTGGGGTGTTACATAAATTACATTATTGAAATGCACCATACGATACCATATTATATATTTATAAAAGAAAAAACTATTATTTCAAAAAAATCAAAGAATACAATCTATATCAAAATAGGATACACGAATTATGTTCATGGTAATAGTTTCAACTTAATAACAGTTTTTTTAATAAATATCACCCCTTTTGGAAATAGAAGGTGGTAATGCCTTATTACCAAACAGAAATCTGTGCTCTATTAGATGATCGAAGATCCACTTCTCCTTTGTTAATTTTCTTGAATCTACTTATTTTCTATATTTGAATACAAATGTGATCACCAAAATCTATATCTAGTACACAACTTGTAGATATAAAAATATTAAACATTTTAATGAATGTAGCTAAATATTATTCTTGATTATTAAAGTTATATTTATTATTTTAGTATTCTAGATTTCATTATATAAAACATACTATGTTTTGTTCCTTTTCTTTTCATTGGATCTTCTTCTTATTGGAAGGATGGTTCTCCAGATAATTATTCTTGGAGTGTGTTTTTTCTCTTTTTTCCTTGATCTTCCTTTTATTATCCACCATTAAGAAATCATGTTTTTCAGGCCCCATGTCCTTGTAAACTTGTAAAATTAATGGTAGATGTTCAAAAGAGTCTTCTATTTATTTAATAAATTATAGTTCATAATGAAACTGAATAATACTTTAGGTCGAAAGGATAAAAAGAGATTTTTGAATAGATCATCAAGGATTTCAAACCCCAAGAGGTGTAAGTGATTGATGTTTACAATCATCACAAATACTTGAGGCCTAGCTAGTATCAACTCTCTAATCTTACACATGAATATTGAATTGAAGATTTCATATCTCTCTTATATCACATTCTCTTGATAAATATCGTCAAGGTGAGTCATTATTCTATACACATCCATATCCTCATATTTTTTTAAAATATCACTGGACATGAGGGATAACTTGAAACATTGGAAATCCATGATATCATCCACAAGTTTTTAGTAGAGAGTCACTTCATCCTCATTAGCCTCTTTGGAATGAAACTTAGGAATTGGGTGTGACGTCCCTAACCAGATGCCACTAAAATGGTGCCTCGATCTAGTTGGTCATAAGGCCACAGATGTGCCTCCTCATACACCAAAGGCTGCTGAATAGCAGTGAGGTCCTATGGTCTGATAGTGGGGTGACTATGCCCTCATATCAAAGTAAGAATACATGATAAATATCTATGTATCATACACAATAGTAAATAAAAATATTTCTAAAGTGTTAAATAAACATAAATTGAACTTGATGTAATAATAAATGAAAAATACAAAAAAAATCCCAAAGATATATGTCATAAATACAATAATGGTAACCCACTCGGCCAAACATATAGATACAAAAATACAAAAGAAACTAAAAACAATGTACAAGGCTCAAGTACTAAATTCAATCCAAACCATGTACCTGGTATCCAAACACTAAAAAACTATAGTAACCTGAATAGAAGAAACCACATGAGAATCTCCACTAAAAAAGGAACACCAGACCTTAAACCTATATACCATGAAAACATGATCAACCTAAAAAGCAGAAATAATGTCTATGTGTACACCGAGGTTCACATGAAGGGGTGGGAAATAATCTCAGTAGGCCACCGCAATGATGAACTAATAAAATAAATTGTTATACTTGTATATAAAATAAAATTGCTTAGACTAGTTGAGACACAAATGAAAAGATAAGTAAAACCACAATTTGAAACCAGAGTTGAACCTAGGATTGTAATCTTGAAAAACTAGGAATATGGCACCATTGATTTCCATAACTATATACATATACATGTATAGTACAATTCCTACACATATATACATAGATATGAATATTTAGGAGTAAGTGAATGAATACACATAAAAAAACAACATTTGATCCTTGGCTCTGTAATCCTGATCGCCCAGACATCTTTTGAAATGGAATTGAGCTTGATGTCTTACCAGTCAATCCATGTATCATTAAGTTGATCTTTGGGTTTGTAATCCCAATCAATATATACATTCTTCAGCCAATGCTAGAAACATCTTTGAGAAAACTATGTCACCACATGGGGAAACTCATCACACACTTGGGTTCACCCGTTCTTGCCTCCAATCACTATAAATAATGATATCATATACTTATAGTCAATCCTATAAAAAGCCACTACAACCAACTATGAACTTTGTTGAGTAATCACATGTCAGACCCCAAGGACCAGATCCAAGGTATAAAAAACCAAGGCATCCTTATTGGCCCACGCTGTGTAATCACATTTGTAATATCCATCATGGTCACGTCATATAATCAAGTGTCAGACCATGAAAATCCAGATCAAAGATATTGAAGACTAAGACATCCTCATCAAGTCCTAGGATCCTCTCGATGGATACTTGGTAATAACTTGGATGGGGTCCATGGATCAATTTAATAGACTATGCCTAAAGTGATCCCAAGTAAGTGGGATCCAAGGGGTAGCAAGGCCCATGGTATCCTATGGAATTGGAACCAAAGGAGAAAACTCATCCAAGGAATCCACTACTATAATCAAGATCCATGGGAAAAACATCCATATCATCTAATGGAATCAGGATCCAAGGATCTCATCCAAGGAGTCCACCACCATAATCATCTAGTCTATGAGTTTGTCCAAGTAATTCCTACAATGGGGAATCCAAGTATCACTCTAGGAATACACGTCATTAGGACTATGATCTCATCCAAGGAATTCCTACAAAGGGAATCCAAGTATCACTCAATGAATATAATTCATCAGAATCTAAGGATCTAGAAATGCCAAAGGCAGCCTATATACATCATATAAGGCTCAACAACCAGATTCTAGGAAACACCTATGGACATCCCAATAATAAAATAATCAGATATATTATCCCATAGACAATTACCATGTATTACCCTTGGGAATTACATTAAACATTTGAAATAACATGGCTCAAAACCTATATCCCAGGAAAGGACATTTGGACATCCCATCAAATAAAATGAATCCCAGGAAGAATGTGTATACCTCCCAAGGAGAAAGAAAGATGCCTCATGTTAGGATCAACAACCACCAACCAAGAAAAACCTATGGTAAACATTTCTACATCATAAAAAAACATGTGAAACTATAAAGAAAAGAGTGAGGGTGGCCGAATACCAACACCCAACACTACTTCCACAACCCCACGGGCATAAAATTTTGGTTTGAGTTCTAAGGTGACACCTGCTAGAATCTATTCTAAAAATTGATGTAAAAATCAAGTTCAATCAAAGAAAGGGAACCCACTAGGTACCTCAAGTTAAAGATAGAGAGTTATCCTAATTGGGATCCTCATGGTATCCATATAAGATAAAGAATCCTACTTGGGATCCTTAGCTGAAAAGGTAAAGGAGGAATCCTACTTGGGAACCTTGAACTGTAAGCAGATGGAGGAATCTGACAACAAATCCTCAAAATGGTACAGAAGTATAGGGATCCTATAAGGGACTCCCTATATTAGTAGACAATCAACATCATCCCACAAGGGATCCTTGGTAACCAAAAGGAAGATAAAGGCATCTTACATGGGATCCTCTAGGTAGAAACATAAATAGAGGAATCCTATAGGGGATCCTTGATGACAACTAATCTTGTGGACTCATAGGAATGAAGGAAAAATATTGTAAGGGATACATCTTAAAATGAAAAGATACAAGTAATAGGTCATGAGAGATAGCTCAAGGATAATATCAAAAAGATTATCACTCTCAGGAGACATTGAAAAAAAACAATCAAGGGAAGAATATCTCCAATCATAAAAGGCCTGAAAACCCACTCATGAGTTCTTAAAACACTTCACCAGTATTAACATTATGATCCATGAAAAAATATACTCATAATGGACTACTCACGGGGTCCAATTATGAATATTAGGAAAAATGATACAAAAACCCAAGAAGGGTTACAAGGGGGATGCACATGGTATGTCCCCATGGGTACTCGAAATGTACTCCCAATGCCCCTCAGGGGTGTGTACTCCCACTATCCTGGGTATATGAACACCCCAGGTACATTTCTTGTTTAATGCGTAAACTGTTTATACTCGACATGAGGCACCTACCTGTTTCCCTTGATCGACCTATCCATTTAATATGCATGGCTGGGTGTCCCTACACGAGCAGCCTTGGTGAGGTACTCGACTACATGGCTAAGACCCAATATATGAAATGTACACCCTATCACATGGTTTTCACTTAAAAAACTTTCTCTTATCTAAATAGGTAGAACACACAATGTGTCACCCTGTACCACTTATTGTGTAGCCTTGTTTTCTTAAATGGAAAACCTTCAAAATGCTCAAAACTCCCATTTTCACCCCTGAATCAATAGATCTGGAAACTATGGGACATTAACAAGAATAAAAGGTATTTAAAATTAGAAAAAATAAAATCTAATGGGTATTTACATCAAATCTTAAAAATGGAATACTTTTGGGTGTAAACTGTTGGAAATTCATCCAAAACTATGGCCCACAGTTGCCACACATTGATCTTGAGTGTCGAGAGCTTCATGGGAAAACTTATTTCTCTTCATCTCCCTCTTTATTTCTCCCAATCCCTTTATCTATTATGTTATGAATAAAGAGGAGCTGCATGAGGATAACATGTGAGAAGAAAGGAAGGAAAATAATGAAAAGAAAAAGAAAATAAATAAAAGAAGAAAGAGGAAAAGAAAAGAAAAAGGGGCTTGGGTTGGCCCTATGCACTACTCAAGATTATTCCCTATATAAGAAAAAATACCCATTTAAGACTCAACAGAGGATTCAAAATATCAATAAATCACTCGATTGAAAAGTTATGACAGAAAGAACTTGTGAGAATAATTTAGTATTTAATTTATTAAATTTTAAATTTTAATTATTCTGTTAAAATTCAAATGAATTGTATTTCCACCAAACTCCCATTCTTGGGTAAACACCCCATTATAGGACCAATAGAGGAGTCATAAAAATTATTTGAGTTCATTTTCTAGGGTAAAAATATCATTTCCCCGTTACAAGTAGAAAAAAATTCATATTTATTATCAAAACTAAAATCCAAAAAAAACACAGGTCCTTACAATATCCCCATGATAAACCTTATCATCTCTAAGAAGCTGGTGAAAAAAATAGAAGGCACGATGTCAACATGAGAATCTACACAACAAGCTATTTGGACTATCCAATGAAAAGTCGTATAACACCACCAACTGTCTTATGAAAGGAGGACATTTAACTACGATAGATCTGGTACTTTCCACTAGAGGAATACCCTTATCATCTATTCAAAACCAATATCTGAGAACAATGAATCATGGAAAATACCAAATTTCAACTAAAAACGAGGTTCAATCCCACCCTCAAAGTTCCAAAAGTTCACTCCCCACCATATGACTTACCTTACATTTCTCCTTGAGCACAACATCTATAGGTTTCACCTACCTAACTAGGAAGGATATTTGAAAATAAAAAGGAGCTCCACATAGGGACGATTCTCTCTTAACATACTCAAGGAAAATTCAATATAGAAAATGATCATATCTAATAGAAGAATACTAAGATTCTACAATAGGGCGTGTACAAATATCTTTAATCCACACTCACAATGACAAGATAACTAGTCTTTAACAACACTTGACACCACATCTCATGACAAAGAATTCCCAGGTTCAAACGTGATGTATCCTCTACCATGGAGGGACATTATTCATTTAACTAAAACTCTTTTGAAATAAATCCCCAATGAGTCTTGAAACCATCGGTCCTCAACTCGCACCCATCCACTAACTGATTTAGGTTCAAACAATACCACACACAACAAATGTATACCTTTAACTCCAAAGTCATACTCCATTGATTCTTCTATTACATGGATAAAATAAACATTCTACATGGAACACCAGTATCATTAAGCTAAAATATCACTTCGAACTCCTCTTAAAAATCGAACACCTAACTTGTGCTATGATTCATTCCATGACAGCCTACCAACCAGCGTTGTTCCAATCATGAGCATCTACCCTCGCTCTGACTACATTAGCTATAAGAGAAAAACTGGTTGATCAGTCCAGGCACCAAAATATTCCTTCCCATTGAAACCAGTCTCAAGAAACACAAGCACCTAAGGTGAATATAAAAAGTTGATGGTATCATCATGCTTATAATGAAAAAATTGAGTTACTATCGTTCCTCGATCAAAAAATGTGTGTAGAACAAGGTTCAATTACTGAAAAGGAATCATAAACATAGGTCAACATGTCAAGAAGGATACCCTCAAAAAATAGATATCTACCTTCAAGGGTCTAAGTCAAAACTAAGGTACTCTATGTATCCCGTCTAGACCTTTAGAAAAAGTCTCACAACTGGGTAAAAAGTCCCAACCACCTAACCTAAAAGATCAAACCTCTCTAAAGAAGGTAAAGATAAAAACAAACTACAAGGTTTTACTCTAAAAAAATATATTACAAGGTACATGATCGTCTCTAATTATCCTCATAAGGACCTTATCCTTATAGGTCATGATACCAACATATAATAGAAATTGAACTGCCACTCATTGGGCATCCACATACGGTAATACCCCCCCCCCCAAGGTCTAGTTTACAAGATAAGTCTTGGTACCTATCAACATCGTACTCAGTGATTCGTCTAGATTACGATGACCTAAGAAACAAAAACCTTTAAGGGGTACAAAAGACAGGCGTCATGTTCCATACCGACCTACTAGGGTCATTGCACCTCCCATTCCTGATGATTGAGTCATAAACCTCACAAAAAACACCTCAACCTAGATCTAAATAACCTTCCATCAGAATAATATATATATATATATAAGAAAGAAGGCCCAATTTAACAGGCCTCATTCATCAGTAAAAATTTGACATTAGAAGGCATAAATGATGTGAATTCTACATGACTAGTATGATGCATTAGATTCCTCTTTCCTTTTCCGATCAAGAGAAAAAATCCATATCTGACCTCTTTATAATGTCTAGGATCCAGAAATCAACAATAAATCATAATAACTACAAAAAATGTGCATTGATCAAGGTGAGAACCATATACAATTGTAACATTATAGATCAAAACAGAAATCCCATACCTTGATATTCAGTAATTCTTACTAAAATTGGTGTTCTTGACACACTAGTCTGATATCCATCATAAGCTTCGAAACATACTTAATACTCATGTCTAGCACATCTCTAAATAGTAAATACCAGGAAAAGAATATATCTAATACCAACTTGTAATGTCCTAATCTGGATGCCACTAAAATGGTGTCTTGAGCCAGTTTGTCATAAGGCCTCAAGCGCACCTCCCCATATTCTAGAGGCTTCTGATTAGTAGTGAGGGCTTAGAGTGTGATAGTGGGGAGATGATTACCTCATATCAGAGTGAGAAAATAGTGGAAATAGATATTTATTACACACAAAAGTAAATAAATAGAGTGGGAAAGTATTAAATTAACTAAAATAGAACATTCTATAATAATAAATGAAAAATATACAGAAGCCGTAACATTTATATCATACATACAACACTGGTAACCCAATGAGATGATGATACAAATTCAAAAATACAAAATAAATTGAAAAAACGTAAAAGAATCAACTACTAACTCTGAACCCAACCACATACCCAGTCTCTAAACACCGTCAAACTGCACCATCCGAAATAAAAGAACCCACATGAGCAACTTTGGTCAAATAAGCAACCATGGGCCTCATCCCTATCCACCATGCATATTTTATCAACCTGAAAATTAGACATAATGTCTATATGTACATAAAGGTGCACATATAGGGGTGAGGAATAATCTCAGTAGGACTCCCCAAAGATGAACCAAAAAAATATGGTACTATAAGTTAATGAAAAATAAATCTACTTAGCCTAGAAAATACACAACTGAAAAGATAAGTAGAAATACAATGTGAAACCTCAGTTGAACCTGGGTCTGTAATCTCAACCAACTGGGGAAGTTCTATCATGGATTTCCATAATAATATGTGTATAAATTCATAGTCCAATAACCATACCTATATACAAAAATATGAATATTCTTTAGTTAGTGAAGGGAATGACATAAAAAACAAACAACATTTGATCCATGGGTCTGTAATCCCAATCTGCTGGACATCCTGTGCAATGGAATTGAGTTGGATGTCATACCACTCAAGACCTATATCATTAAGTTAATTTATCGGTATGTAATTCCAGTCGATGTATACCTTCTTTAAAAAACACAAGAAATATCTTTAATCAAGCTACGTCAGCATAGGATGATACTCATCCAACACTTGGGTTCACCCATACTCGCCTCCAGTCACTATAAAGAAGGATTATGAATACCAATGATAAATCCTATAAAAGGTCACTACAACCAACTATGACCTGTGCTGAGTAATCACATGTCATTCCCGAAGTTCTAGATCCAATGTATAAAGACCAAGGCGTCCTCATAGGCCTACTCCGTGTAATCGCATATATAACATCCATCATGACCATGCTATATAATCGTGTCTCAGACCATGAAGCCTCAAATCCATTGTATAGTAGTCCAAGGAGTCATCATCAATTCCCAAGATCATATCATTGGAATCTTGGTAAAGACTTGGGTGTGTTCCATGGATCATGTCAACAGACAATGTCCAAATTAAGCCTAAGGAAGCTGGATACCAGGGTAGAAAGGCCCAAAGAACCCTATAGAAACAAGAACCGAGGAGAAAAATCATCCAAGAATCTAATACCATAATAAAGATCTGTGGGAAGAACATCAATGAATTCAAGATCCAAGGTGATCATCCCGGGAATTCACTACCATAATCAACTAGCATATGAGTACAACCAAGTCATTCCTACAAGAGAGAATCCAAGTATCACTATAGGTATACAACTCATCGGGCCTATGAGTCCATCTAAGTAATTCCTACAACATGAATCCAACTACCAATCAAGGCATACAAGTCATCAGGATCCAAGTAGTTCGATATTTCCAAGGAATCCTGTATACACTATGTAATGATCAATAGTCGGATTCCAGGAAAAAACTATGGATATCCCAATAATACAATAATCAGATATATAGGCTCAAAATCTAATTCCTAGGTAGTACCTCTAGGCATTACAGTAAACATAGAAAATAACATGGCTTAGAATCCAGATATCAGGAAATAATGTCTGGGCATCTCGTCAAACATGACGAACCTTGAGAAGAACATCCAAATATCCTAAGGAGAAAGAAAGATGCATCATGTCAGCCTCAAGAGATACAAACCAAGAAACACCTTTGGTAAATATCATTGCATCAACAAAATATATATGAAATTATAAATAAAAGAGTGAGGGTGGATGAATGACGACACCCAACACTACTACCACAACCCCATGAGTTTACAAGTTCGGTAAAGGTTCTAAGGTGAAACCCACAACCACCACTACCCAAACCAGACATACATATTAGGGTCGATCAGACATTGGGAACCCATTGGGTCCCTCAAGTCAAACATAGATAGGAATCCAACTTGGGATCCTTATGGTATACACACAATCAAAGGTATCCTACTTGGGATCATTAGTAGAAAATCTAAAGGAGGAATCCAACTTAGGATCCTCAAATGGTAAGAAAATAGAGGAATCCGACAAGGGATCCTTAGAATGATGCACAGGTTGATGGATACTACAAGGTAATACCTAAATAAACATAAAAAAAGGCATCCTACAGGGGATCCTTGTTAACCATATAGAAGATAGAGGCATCATACATTGGTTCCTCTCGGTTGAAACATAAACAGCGTAATCCTATAGGGGATCCTTGATAACAACTAGTTTCATGACCTCATAGGGCATAATGGAACATCTCATAGGGGAGAAATACTCAAAAAAATCTACAAGGAATAGGTCAAGAGAGATATATTTCCACTCATCTTATAATATTTCAAAAATTCAGGAGATATTGATAACAAAAACTTGAAAACGAACATATCCATTCATAAAAGGCCACAAACACCACTTCAGAGTTCTAAAAAAACTCAGAGGTCTTACCATTACAATCCTTGTGAAAATATGCTTACAATGGGATACTCATGGGTCTAATTCTGACATCGGGAAAAAAGATAAAAAAACCCAAGAATGGTTACAAGGGGGAAGTACATAGTGTGTCCCCATGGGTACACAATGTGTAGTCCCAAAGCCACTCATGGGCATGTACTCCTATCGATCTGGGTGTCTAAATACACTAAGTACACGACATGTGAAATGAGTACACAACATGTACCAGACATGGGGTACCTACCCGTTTCCCTCGACTGGCCTTTCCATTTTCACGGCATGGTCATGTTCTTCTAAATAGTGTGCAATCCACACGGGGTCTGTCCGTGTACTATAGACGATATTGTGACCCTACACGAGAAGCCTTGGTTGGGTACTTGGCTACATAGTTGAGACCTAGAACATTGAATGTACAACCTAGAACATTATCTGTACTTTGAAAACTTCATCTTCCCCAAATGGGAAGAACACACGATGTGTCACCCTAAACTACACGTTATGTATCCTAATTTTCCCAAATAGAAAACCTTCAAAAAGCCTGAAACCCCCAGTTTTCACCTAAAACCCAACATATATGGTGACTAGGGGCCATTAGAAAGAATAAAAGGGATTTAAAATTGGAAAATGGGAAATCTAAGGGGGATTTTGGGAAAATTTTAAAAACAACGTACCTTTGGGTGGAAACCACGAAAGGTTCATCCAACATTATGGTCCATGGTTACTACATGTTAATAAAAACCACATGTACTTTCTCGAGTGTTATTTTATTTTATTGGGAATGATCTAAATTTATCGAGTTAAATGCAATCACATGAGATTTATTTTCCAACCATTGACTCAAAAATACCCATAGAGAAAAGGAAGATGTATCAGTCATGATTTCATAAGTAAAGTCCTATTTGGGTGGTTGAATAAGGGGCATGGTAATTAGTTTTTATTTTAGATCTATAAAAATTTATTTACAAATTCCATAAAAGAAAAATTGGGTGTCTTTTTGAAGAAATATATATAAATGAAGTGAAGCCTTAATAAAATAATTTACAATTATTCTATAAAAACCATCATGACCAAGGAACAATCTCACATATCTCAATGTTTTTGGGTATATAAATGAATAAATGGGATCAACATTGGATTGATAAACATGAATACCATATATAGAAAAAACATAAGAGAGAACAATCCCCTTATCTACCATGAAATGGGATTTTTCATAATTTAGGAGAAAAATATTATTAATGAAAGTTTCATGAACATGAGTCAAACTTTTCAAACAATTTAAAATGATGAACTATAAACAGTTAAGTCATACAAAAAAAACTTCCATGAATGTTTATATAAATTGTGAAATAATTATCATCATACACCTTTGAAAAGTTATAAGGGCAATACATAAACAAATGTGTATTCTCCTATAAGGAAAGGCTCCAAAGGGGTATGTGAAAGTTGTTTTTTCTTAACCATTATTTTCCATATGAATCTATAAATTACTGCTGAATCCATTAAGAAATCCATAGTGGGTTTTTTCTATCTAATAATTCAAGGAATTGATAAATAAATGGAAATGGGAAGTTGTATTTCCTTATCACAACACTGAGTTTCCTATAATAAATGCACATTATATAATTATTTGGAAACCGAAAAGGAAAAATCTCACGAAATTCATTCCTTGATATTGTAAAGATGCCTTTTTAGGGAAAAATTGGACTGGTCTCACCCATTTACTTTCAAAGATGGTAAAAATAATTCTATCATCTAAAATAGTGGTGAAATATTTCTTAATATCCTCTAAAATCATTAGATTAAATATTATTTGAAATTTTCTCACCATTTTAGCATTTACCTGTAACATAATTATATGCATGATAAACAAGGGACTAATTCTAGCTAAAATATATAAAGTCCAAAATATATATTTCTTGTGGGTTTTTAGGAAACATAACAGTTTTTCTTCTCTGTATATTGATGTCTCTTCTAAATGGATAATATAGAATTTTTAATTCTCACCTAAGAAAGCATATATGAGGTTATTAGACAGTTTTTTGAAATCTAACTTAGGTGGGGTATTTTTATTAGTTAAAGAAGGATTAGTTACAAAGTGACATAAATTTAATATCCTAATTTTTTCTATAAAAAATCATATTTTAGATCCAAGTTGGGATGATCCAGTTGTTGATAACACTTCTCACATGTGTGGTTATTCAATGAAATTATAGATTTTAAGTGACATTCATGTTTTATATAAATATGATAACTTTATAGGTTATTTAGATCTTTTTCACAAGAAATTTTATTATTTTATACTTTGGAAATGTTTTTATTGAAATGAGATTTTAGATTATCAATAATTATTTTCAAATTAGTTTCATCATTTCTAAAATCAGATGCTTCACACTAGTCAATTTTAGTTGAATAAAAATCAATCATGTTCACCTAAGGGTATGAATGATCCTTAATTGGGTGTTTTATGGAATGAGAAATATTTTAGTGAACAACAAATCTTCAAAATTCAAGTGACAGGGTACCTTTGTGAAAATTAATGATTGCTTTAGCAGTTTTCAAAAAGGGAATGCCTATAATAAGAGGTGCCTGGGTACTAAATCAACCATCTTCTATATGTAAGACATAAGAATACATAAGAAAAATCATGTCTATATTATAGACTATAACATCATCTATAAATTCAGAATGTTTGTTCGTACTTTAGTGAGAAAGTTGGATAGTAATTATAAAGGGTTCTAGCTCTCCAAGTTATAAAATCGAGTAAACATAATGTGGAATAAAATTAATGGGATCTTGTAAATCCAGAATTAGATCAACAAATTCACATTTCCAAATGATATTAAAAATTGTAAAGGTTTTTGTGTTCTTTACATATGATAGGGAAATAACTTTGAATCATGGATGAAACGTTCCTCTCTAATTTTAGTTTGTCACCACCTTTGAATTTCCTCTTATGAGAACTTGTCTATTTAAAAAAAATAGAATATCTTGGAATCTATTTTATAGAATCGAGAAAAGGTATATTGAAATTAAATCTCTCAAATATTTCAAATACCTCATTGTCAAATTATATTTTAGTACTTATATTCTCTGGTGGTCCACTCTTAGGATACATCAAGATTCTTTTAAATGATTATGAAGTATTTTCTATTCTACTTTGAGAATCATAAATACTGAACATTATCTTCCAATCCTTCTTGGTTATTTCAATCAATTCTTATTCTTTTAACATCATATTTTCATTCAAAGAAAATTATAAATTTCTATTATTTTCATCAGTGGTGGGATTCTATATAATAGAGTCTACACTAGATATAATTGAAGCTTTCTTGATCATTTTTATATTCTAAAATAGGTTTGAGATTCTCAGTTTGATGGTTATTCAATCTAGGTCCACTACTACATTTTATAGAACTCTAATTTTCTGTCCTTTTATCACTCAGTTTCACTTGGGGTTGTGAAGGTAAACATCCGATCATTTTAGATCTTATGCTATTATGATATGTGTCTAGTTTACTATAGCATCCCATTTTTTTAAAACATAAACATTCATTACATTACACAAAACTGAGGATCTATAAGGTTTAGTGTCTTGGAAACCTGGAACATAATAAATGAAAACAACATATAACATTCTTCTTAAACACTTGAAAGGCTTATCCTTAAGTTCATCCTAGGTTCATTACTGCATCTCATAACCTGGGGACATAAATCAAAGGAAAGGGTGAGCAGAAGGCCCAGTAAGGGAAACAAGAGAAACATTTAACATGTGAACTTGAGATACATCAATTATGTCATGAAAAAGAACTTTAAGGCATGAGAAAGACATCATGTGGCATATCATAATAAAAATAAAATTTTTCATAACTTTAAGATGTGGCTACATCATTTAACATATACAATCATGAGCATATCACCAAATTCCATCCTCAAGGTGTCATTTGAAAATTACCAAGGTTATTCACCAAGATATCGTGAAAATTATAATCTCTAGTGGTTACATCATTACCCAATGCATTGGAGCGCTATCAGGGAACACCCTTAATTTGTCTTTATTATCATGTGATCCACATATATCATCATCAAAAATTTCATAAATAACCTATATAGCATAAAATAAATGGTTTTCATTTCATAATCATAATGTTTTAAAAACATCTTTAAAGACATGATCTTTACGTCACTTTAAACCCATGAAAGGGGAGAGCGTGTCTCATGTATGTAAATACCAGAATTTAAAATAGAAAATTTTGAAATATATGTGAATACCCCAGTAGAAATTAGAGCTTTGAGTATTCACTTTATAATAGAAAATAATTTTGAGAAAAGAGAGAGGCATTTTGAGACGAAAATTCTGCAGCATAACGGCTATGTTTCGGGGTTTTAGAAAACATTGAAAAGAGAGGGGACATGGGTCAAACATTCATAAATGACCCATAAAACTGTAGAGGGACATAATAAGAAGTATATATGAACATGTTAATGAAATTTGAAGGACATACCATTTGAAATGGAAAACATGGAAGGAAGAAAAAAATTAGATTTCTCTTATGAAAATTCACCAGCCTAACGACGTCACTTAAACATCAACAAAATGATTTGAAAAGATAAAATAGGGTCTCTCATCATGTGAAAATAAGAGTTCAGTATGATAGATATAGAGATCATACCCCAACATAATAAAAAAATAAATTTAAATACTTGACATGAAAGTAGAATTTTGAAAAGAATGAGAAGGGTGAAAGAATCCCCTTAAAAATTCGGCAGCCTAACGGCGTCACTTAAATATTCTTAAAAAAATTGATGAGAGAAATATGGGGTCTCTAATCATATGAACATTAAAAGGGAAGTAATATTAATATATAAGAACAATATACAACATAAGAACATGGTGTATTAAAGAAATGACATAAAATAGATTATTTGAAAAGAAAGGGAGAGGTCGGATCCCTTACCTTAAAACGTAACTCTTAAAACTCAAATGTTTGGAACTTGAGGGCTTGGGGGAACCTTGGGAGGACTCCTTGGGAGGTAATTAGACCCGAACTTCGTTGAGGATGGTTTTTGATTCGAATGGATGAGAGGAGGGCTTGGTATTTCTAGGGAAAGTGGGGGGACAAGGCATTAATGGCCAACGGACACCTCATAAGTGGGTTTCTCAAAACCATGTGCTCTCCCAAGATATTTCCCATGAAGTTAGGCCACATGGGGACCCCCATACAATAATTCATCACCTTTGGTCGGCCAACCCATAAAATATCTCATGAAATCATCATGAAATAGTTATGATGTCATTAAACATACTGAAACCCTAAAACTATATTTCTACTATTCACTGAAAATTCAACTTTCTTAGAAAAATCCCAAAATTTCACCCTAACAAAATATCAATGATCTGATTTCAAAAATGAACTCCATTTTATAAAAATAATTTTCTAAATATTTTTAATTTAATTTTTAATTAAAAAACACTATTCACCCAAAAAACTAATACTTGAATAAAAATTTATGAAACTGTTATTTAACCATTTTATTAAATCACATTACTTAATAAAGGTTCCTAGATTATATTAATACTTTCTTTAATTGAGATTAATAATACATTTGGTCACATTACTAATCTTAAGGATAAAATCACCATTCATAATTTACTATTCATCAAAAATTATGTTTATCTTATTAGACTCTAAATTTCGTACTGAACATAATTGTAGAAGACCATTTTTTGAAAATCATTACACATTTTTATTTATTTAAGGTTTAAATAAAAAATTTTAAAATATCCTTTCTCTAAAATTCATCAAAAATATGAATACTATATTTATCCGGACAATTAAAAAGTCATAAACATCATTATAAGAAGAAATCCTAATTTTATTTAAAACAAAGGATTACACAAGGCAGTTACCGTCTCCTTATAAAGCCCCTTATCAAACCAGAATAGGACCTAAGTGTAAGGTGTCCTAAGGTGAGAGAATCCGAGGGAGGCTCGGCCAACATCACACGAGTAGTAATTTCTATCAGTTTGAACTTCTCAGGAAGGCGATCCCGTTCTAGCTTCACACGATGAATTTCAGCTTGGGTTTGGTCCAGAGAAAAACCCAGTGGTGCTACCTCCTTCCCAAGTTCTGTTAGATGGGATTTGATCGGTCAAAGACTACTGGGTGAGGCCATAAAATCTTCTTTCTATATTAATTAACCAAGATTACTTGAATTTAGAGACAATAATCAAAACGTTTAGTTTCCAGCGGTCATATTGGCCAATGGTCATATAACAGTCAAAACCCAACGGTCTCATTTTAATTATACTCATGTTATCAAATGAAACATTTTTATTGAGTATAAAAATAAAATAAAATAACACATAAAATTAGGAAATAATATTTATTCAAAATTTCGGGTCGTTACAATCTTCCCCCCTTAAGGAATTACGTCCTCGCAATTTTTAAAATTGGGTTTTGAAATTTCATTGAAAGTCCCACATCAGAAAAGGATTCAGTAAAACTATTAATTTAAAAGAAAGAAAGGGAAGTACCAAGGTCACCCGAGATAACCCACACTAGGATTTCATGTAGGAAAACATGGACATAGAGTAGAAAACAAAGGGTCGAGTTCTGAGAGAGGGTGATTGAAAAAATGATTAGGAGAAAGTTAACCATAAGAAAATCCCAAACTTATGATGTGTGCAAACGGTCTTTGATTACCTAATAGGAAATTTAAACCAACAACATTTTTATTTTATGTTCCTTTTCATAATTTTGAGGAATTCATTTACTACATAGAACAAAAACTTAAGAAATATACCTAACTTCATGCAGAGTTTCATCCTTTAATAAGTTTCTACCAAAACTAATCTTTTCTCCAAACGATGTGCATTCAAAACTACTTGGTCTCATCAAAACACAAGAATCATCTACAAGATAATCACATAATCCACAAAAGATTAACTGTCTATTTCTTCTATCATTAAACATTATCCCAAAAACAGAAAGGTTAAGGTAAAACTACTCTTCAAAAAGAAAGAATCCCATAGGAATGGAAACTACTTTTAAATCTTCAAAGTTCCATGGTACTACTTAAAGTTCATCATAGACCATTCCATAAATAACTATCCCTAAAATTTCTCAAAATAAACCAAACTAAGATTGAAACCCAAATACAAGAAAGATTTGATAACATTGTCTTCCAAAATATACTTCATTGTTCATCTCCAAACAACAGCAACCACTCCTAACATCTTATAACAAATGTAGCTGACCTAAACATATTTTACCCAATATAGGATAATCATTCCCATAAGTAACCTAAATTACTATAACTCCACCTTAAATTCATTGATTCTTCAAAATATAAGTCAACCTTACTCCTCAATTAAAATACCGTAGTAATCTATTTACCTCGATCATATAGGGTCCCCAATGTAGTGAACGTCTTCCAAAATAATAATCATCTTTTAATCCCCTAATCATCTCTGTCATATTAATATGGCAATCGTCGCATTTCCAATCCCATTGGTTGTTGGGACATGTTCTTCCATTTCCCTCCATTAACTATGAAAAGAAAGTATAATTAGGGGCTTGAATACTTAGCCAATAATCATTAAAAGGAAACATTAAGCATAGAAGGATAAACTTGTAAAAGGAAATTATACCCTAACTTGTGACCCCCTAGGTTCCAATCTTGGTTATCCATGAACATATATTCTTATGTGAATCTTTATTTTATTTTATCTTTGTTCCTTTAATAATGGTTCATACTAATATTATGAATTTACCAAATCATATCCCCCATGAGTGTCATAACCAAGAGTGCAGCAAGGCTCGTTGTCGTGGACTAGTTCTCGTTTGAGTCTAGATCAAAGCGGTGTTTTTGGGTTTTACCCCTATGTACATCTGTTCCAGAGCTGCCTCTACCTGCTCGTATCCAGACAGGGATGTATTTACTTGGAAACCCCTTACTTAATACTCACCAAAATACCAGGAAGATTTCCTATATTTAAACTTTTCTATAGGGTTCTTCCTAAAGTTTTCATATCCTAATTTCCACAAATAACTAAACCATACTTTGATACCAACTATAGCATCCCTCTTTTTTTATAACATAAACATTCATTACATTACACAAAACTGGGGATCTTTAAGGTTTAGTGTCTTGGAAACCAGGAACATAATACATGAAAACAACATAAAAAATTCTTCTTAAACACTTGAAAGGCTTATCCTTAAGTTCATCCTAGGTTCATTACTGCATCTCATAACCTGGGGACATACATCAAAAGAAAGGGTGAGCAGAAGGCCCAATAAGGGAAACAAGAGAAACATTAAACAAGTGAACTTAAGATACATCAATTATGTCATGAAAAAGAACTTTAAGGCATGAGAAAGAAATAATGTGGAATATCATAATAAAAATATCTTTTTTCATAACTTTAAGATGTGGCTACATCATTTAACATATACAATCATGAACATATCACCAAATTCCATCCCCAAGGTGTCATTTGAAAATTACCAAGGTTATTCACCAAGATATCGTGAAAATTGTAATCTCTAGTGGTTACATCATTACCCAATGCATTGGAGCGCTATCAGGGAACACCCTTAATTTGTATTTATTATCATGTGATCCACATATATCATCATCAAAAATTTCATAAATAACCTATATATCATAAAATAAATGGTTTTCATTTCATAATCATAATGTTTTAAAAACATCTTTAAAGACATGATCTTTACGTCACTTTAAACCCATGAAAGGGGAGAGCGTGTCTCATGTATGTAAATACCAGAATTTAAAATAGAAAATTTTGAAATATATGTGAATACCCCAGTAGAAATTAGAGCTTTGAGTATTCACTTTATAACAGAAAATAATTTTGAGAAAAGAGAGAGGCATTTTGAGACGAAAATTCTGCAGCATAACGGCTATGTTTCGGGGTTTTAGAAAACATTGAAAAGAGAGGGGACATGGGTCAAACATTCATAAATGACCCATAAAGCTGTAGAGGGACATAATAAGAAGTATATATGAACATGTTAATGAAATTTGAAGGACATACCATTTGAAATGAAAAACATGGAAGGAAGAAAAAAATTAGATTTCTCTTATGAAAATTCACCAGCCTAACGACGTCACTTAAACATCAACAAAATGATTTGAAAAGATAAAATAGGGTCTCTCATCATGTGAAAATAAGATTTCAGTATGATAGATATAGAGATAATACCCCAACATAATAAAAAAATAAATTTAAATACTTGACATGAAAGTAGAATTTTGAAAAGAATGAGAAGGGTGAAAGAATCCCCTTAAAAATTCGGCAGCCTAACGGCGTCACTTAAATATTATTAAAACAAATTGATGAGAGAAATATGAGGTATCTAATCTTATGAACATGAAAAGGGAAGTAATATTAATATATAAGAACAATCTACAACATAAGAACATGGTGTATTAAAGAAATGACATAAAATAGATTATTTGAAAAGAAAGGGAGAGGTCGGATCCCTTACCTTAAAACGTAAATCTTAAAACTCAAAGGTTTGGAACTTGAGGGCTTGGGGGAACCTTGGGAGGACTCCTTGGGAGGTAATTAGACCCAAACTTCGTTGAGGATGGTTTTTGATTCGAATGGATGAGAGGAGGTCTTGGTATTTCTAGGGAAAGTGGGGGGACAAGGCATTAATGGCCAAGGGACACCTCATTAGTGGGTTTCTCAAAACCATGTGCTCTCCCAAGATATTTCCCATGACGTTAGGCCACATGGGGACCCCCATACAATAATTCATCACCTTTGGTCGGCCAACCCATAAAATATCTCATGAAATCATCATGAAATAGTTATGATGTCATTAAACATACTGAAACCCTAAAACTATATTTCTACTATTCACTGAAAATTCAACTTTCTTAGAAAAATCCCAAAATTTCACCCTAACCAAATATCAATGATCTGATTTCAAAAATGAACTCCATTTTATAAAAATAATTTTCTAAATATTTTTAATTTAATTTTTAATTAAAAAACACTATTCACCCAAAAAAACTAATACTTGAATAATAATTTATGAAACTGTTATTTAACCATTTTATTGAATCACATTACTTAATAAAGGTGCCTAGATTATATTAATACTTTCTTTAATTGAGATTAATAATACATTTGGTCACATTACTAATCCTAAGGATAAAATCATCATTCATAATTTACTATTCATCAAAAATTATGTTTATCTTATTAGACTCTAAATTTCGTACTGAACATAATTGTAGAAGACCATTTTTTGAAAATCATTACACATTTTTATTTATTTAAGGTTTACATAAAAAATTTTAAAATATCCTTTCTCTAAAATTCATCAAAAATATGAATACTATATTTATCCGGACAATTAAAAAGTCATAAACATCATCATAAGAAGAAATCCTAATTTTATTTAAAACAAAGGATTACACAAGGCTGTTACTGTCTCCTTATAAAGCCCCTTATCAAACCAGAATAGGACCTAAGTGTAAGGTGTCCTAAGGTGAGAGAATCCGAGGGAGGCTCGGCCAACATCACACGAGTAGTAATTTCTATCAGTTTGAACTTCTCAGGAAGGCGATCCCGTTCTAGCTTCACACGATGAATTTCAGCTTGGGTTTGGTCCAGAGAAAAACCCAGTGGTGCTACCTCCTTCCCAAGTTCTGTTAGATGGGATTCGATCGGTCAAAGACTACTGGGTGAGGCCATAAAATCTTCTTTCTATATTAATTAACCAAGATTACTTGAATTTAGAGACAATAATCAAAACGTTTAGTTTCCAGCGGTCATATTGGCCAATGGTCATATAACAGTCAAAACCCAACGGTCTCATTTTAATTATACTCATGTTATCAAATGAAACATTTTTATTGAGTATAAAAATAAAATAAAATAACACATAAAATTAGGAAATAATATTTATTCAAAATTTCGGGTCGTTACAATCTTCCCCCCTTAAGAAATTACGTCCTTGCAATTTTTAAAATTGGGTTTTGAAATTTCATTGAAAGTCCCACATCGGAAAAGGATTCAGTAAAACTATAAATTTCAAAGAAAGAAAGGGAAGTACCAAGGTCACCCGAGTTAACCCACACTAGGATTTCATGTAGCAAAACATGGACATAGAGTAGAAAACAAAGGGTCGAGTTCTGAGAGAGAGTGATTGAAAAAATTATTAGGAGAAAGTTAACCATAAGAAAATCCCAAAATTATGATGTGTGCAAACGGTCTTTGATTACCTAATAGGAAATTTAAACCAACAACATTTTTGTTTTATGTTCCTTTTCATAATTTTGAGGAATTCATTTACTACATAGAACAAAAACTTAAGAAATATACCTAACTTCATGCAGAGTTTCATCCTTTAATAAGTTTCTACCAAAACTAATCTTTTCTCCAAACGATGTGTATTCAAAACTACTTGGTCTCATCAAAACACAAGACTCATCTACTAGAGAATCACATAATCCACAAAAGATTAACTGTCTATTTCTTCTATCATTAAACATTATCCCAAAAACAGAAAGGTTAAGGTAAAACTACTCTTCAAAAAGAAAGAATCCCATAGGAATGGAAACTACTTTTAAATCTTCAAAGTTCCATGGTACTACTTAAAGTTCATCATAGACCATTCCATAAATAACTATCCCTAAAATTTCTCAAAATAAACCAAACTAAGATTGAAACCCAAATACAAGAAAGATTTTATAACATTGTCTTCCAAAATATACTTCATTGTTCATCTCCAAACAACATCAACCACTCCTAACATCTTATAACAAATGTAGCTGACCTAAACATATTTTACCCAAGATAGGATAATCATTCCCATAAGTAACCTAAATTACTATAACTCCACCTTAAATTCATTGATTCTTCAAAATATAAGTCAACCTTACTCCTCAATGAAAATACCGTAGTAATCTATTTACCTCGATCATATAGGGTCCCCAATGTAGTGAACGTCTTCAAAAATAATAATCATATTTTAATCCCCTAATCATCTCTGTCATATTAATATGGAAATCGTCGCATTTCCTATCCCATTGGTTGTTGGGACATGTTCTTCCATTTCCCTCCATTAACTATGAAAAGAAAGTATAATTAGGGGCTTGAATACTTAGCCAATAATCATTAAAAGGAAACATTAAGCATAGAAGGATAAACTCGTAAAAGGAAATTATACCCAAACTTGTGACCCCCTAGGTTCCAATCTAGGTTATCCATGAACATATATTCTTAAGTGAATCTTTATTTTATTTTATCTTTGTTCCTTTAATAATGGTTCATACTAATATTATGAATTTACCAAATCATATCCCCCATGAGTGTCATAACCAAGAGTGCAGCAAGGCTCGTTGTCGTGGACTAGTTCTCGTTCGAGTCTAGATCAAAGCGGTGTTTTTTGGTTTTACCCCTATGTACATCTGTTCCAGAGCTGCCTCTACCTGCTCGTATCCAGACAGGGATGTATTTACTTGGAAACCCCTTACTTAATACTCACCAAAATACCAGGAAGATTTCCTATATTTAAACTTTTCTATAGGGTTCTTCCTAAAGTTTTCATATACTAATTTCCACAAATAACTAAACCATCCTTTGATACCAACTATAGCATCCCTCTTTTTTTATAACATAAACATTCATTACATTACACAAAACTGGGGATCTTTAAGGTTTAGTGTCTTGGAAACCAGGAACATAATACATGAAAACAACATAAAACATTCTTCTTAAACACTTGAAAGGATTATCCTTAAGTTCATCCTAGGTTCATTACTGCATCTCATAACCTGGGGACATACATCAAAAGAAAGGGTGAGCAGAAGGCCCAATAAGGGAAACAAGAGAAACATTAAACAAGTGAACTTAAGATACATCAATTATTTCATGAAAAAGAACTTTAAGGCATGAGAAAGAAATAATGTGGCATATCATAATAAAAATATCTTTTTTCATAACTTTAAGATGTGGATACATCATTTAACATACAAAATCATGAACATATGACCATGGTCCATCCCCAAGGTGTCATTTGAAAATTACCAAGGTTATTCACCAAGATATCGTGAAAATTGTAATCTCTAGTGGTTACATCATTACCCAATGCATTGGAGCGCTATCAGGGCTTGGGGGCACCTTGGGAGGAATCCTTGGGAGGTAAGGAGACCAGAACTTTGTTGAGGATGGTTTTTGAGTCGAATGGATGAGAGGAGGGCTTGGTATTTATAGGGAAAGTGAGGGGGCAAGGCATTAATGGCCAAGGGACACCAGATAAGTGGGTTTCTCAAAACCATGTGCTCTCCCAAGATATTTCTCATGATGTTAGGCCACATGGGGACCCCAATACAATAATCCATCACCTTTGGTCATCCAACCCATAAAATATCTCATGACATCATCATGACACCGTTATGATGTCATTAAACATACCGAAACCCTAAAACTGTATTTATACTATTCACTGAAAATTCAACTTTCTCAGAAAAATCCCAAAATTTAACCTTAACCAAATATCAATGCTCTGATTTTAAAAATGAACTCTATTTTATAAAAATAATTTTCTAAATATTTGTAATTTAATTTTTAATTAAAAACACTATTCACCCAAAAAAACTAATACTTGAATAATAATTTATGAAACCGTTATTTAACCATTTTATTGAATCACATTACTTAATCAAGGTGACTAGATTATATTAATACTTTCTTTAAGTGAGATTACTAATACATTTGGTCACATTACTAATCCTAAGCATAAAATTACTATTCATAATTTACTATTCATCAAAAATTAAGTTTATCTTTTTAGAATCTAAATTTCGTACTGAACATAATTGTAGAAGACCATTTTTTGAAAATCATTACACATTTTTATTTATTTAAGGTTTACATAAACATTTTTAAAATATCCTTTCTCTAAAATTCATCAAAAATATGCATACTATATTTATCCGGACATTTAAAAAGTCATAAACATCATCATAAGAAGAAATCCCAATTTTATTTAAAACAAAGGATTACACAAGGCAGTTACAGTCTCCTTACATAGCCCCTTATCACACCAGCATAGGACCTAAGTGTAAGGTGTGATAAAGTGAGAGAATCCAAGGGAGGCTCGGCCAACATCACACGAGTAGTAATTTCTATCAGTTTGAACTTCTCGCAAAGGTGATCCCGTTCTAGCTTCACACGATGAATTTCATCTTGGGTTTTGTCCAAAGCAAAGCCCAGTGGTGCTACCTCCTTACCAAGTTCTGTTTGATGGGTTTCAATCGGTCCAAGACTACTGGGTGAGGCCATCGAATCATCTTTCTATATTAATTAACCAAGATTACTTGTATTTAGAGACAATAATCAAAACGTTTAGTTTCCAGCAGTCATATTGACCAATGGTCATATAACAGTCAAAACCCAACGGTCTCATTTTAATTATACTCATGTTATCAAATGAAACAATTTTGTTGAGTATAAAAATAAAATAAAATAACACACAAAATTAGGAAATAAGATTTATTCAAAATTTCGGGTCGTTACATTTACCCACTTTATTTATCAAGGTATTAATTATATTCTAATGTTTATTTGATTATTATTTTTGTTTTATCATAGAATATTAGGATTTTATTATTGTTTCTTATTATTTCCTCAATAATTTATGTTGTTTACTTATTACTTCTTCAAGGTAACTCTCTGAATTTTGAGTGATTCAGGTAGGATGAAAGGTTCTTCTAGAAGGACTATTTGACTTTTTATTATAAAATATTAGTTGTGAATTACTTAAATGAACTTGGAATAATATTATTTGTTGTTTATGTTATTGAAATAATTCATTAGATTGGTTATTCCATCCTTTATTATAATTTTGGTTGGATTAAAAAGGTGTTTTTTGGTTTTATTTATTGTTATTTTTGGAATAATGGAATTTAAATTCTTAAAATTCACTTTCATTTGTGGTAATTGGTTACTAAAATGTTTTTTTGGAAGAAAACATTACAAAATGGACTTGGATTTGAAATGTTTTTTCAGTTTTGGGTGAGGTTTTTTTACTATTGGACAACATAATCTACCTCACCATGGTGGTAAGATTGGTAAGTTGGCTCTCAATAATATTTTTTAGGACTATCAGTGGGGAATTCCTAGGTATATGTCATATAAATAAGGCCTCTTGTTCAAAATTGTTGAGTATTTTTTCCATGATTTAAATTAAATTCCTTAATGTAGATGGTGTTTTTTATCAAAATATCCTCCTACAATAGCATCAATCATGTTTCTATTGGTAAGACACAATCCTTCATAAAAATATTGAATCAAAATTCTGTCTCTGATTTGATGGTTGGGAAAACTAAAAGAGAGTCTTCTGAATTATTCCTTGTACTCTTGCAAATATTCTCCTTGATTTTTCCTAATCCCAAAAATATATTTTCAAATGGTAGTAGGGAACATGTTTTGAAATAAAATCTTATTTAATTCATTCCAATATCTAATTAAAGTTTAATGTGAATAAAAAAACCATTTTTTGGATACTCATTTTAATGAAAAAGGAAATGACCTCAACATAAATTAATTTCCATAATATCCTTGGGGGGTTAATGGATACACAAATATAATTGAATTCCTGAAGATATTTATGTGAATATTAACATGGAAATACCTTAATTTTATGCAGTTGGTTAATAAAACCACATTGAATTTCAAAACCAGCCAGTGTATTGGGATATTACAAAGTGTTTTATTTATTTTCATCATAGGATGATGCCAATTATTTCAGATTTATGTTTTCATCCATTTTAATTTTTGGTTCATCTTAATTCCTCCTGGGATTGTTGTTGGATGAATCTCAACATGGGATATAAGGATTTATAACAACTCTATTCCTAGATTGATAAGTTTTATCAATTTCAAAATCCAATGGTAACAAGTTATGGTCTGAATTTCGGGTCATGAATGTTTAAAAAAATTAACTAATGCATCCTCCTTGGTAATAGGGTCAACTGGTGGTAGTTTTGTTTTCAAAAACCCAATCAAAAAATTCATCCCTTAGAGAAATTTGATATATATGTCCCTTGGTTTTCTCTTGAGGAGGTTTCAATTTGAGTTACAAAATGGTCACTTTTTTTGTTTTTTCTAGATGAAAAATTTGGGGATTTAATTAAAAGTTACATCATAAAAAAAATAGAAAATAAAGTGTGATAAAATTCAAGATAATTTAGAAATTTGACTAAAAATAATAAAGGATTTGAAACGTGAATTAAAATAGTAGTTGTGGACAGGATTAAACTTCTATATAGACACCTATGTTTTGGTAGATATAATATCAGGACCTCAATAAGATTTTTTTTACTCCAATATAATTGATCCAATTACATAAATACATCTAATAAATCAAACCTAACTAAAATCAATATACCCAACAACAAGACCTCATCTAAGAAATTTAATAGACAAATAAAATATTTTACTCCAAATATTTTTCAACCATAAAAAATTAGATGAAAATATATTCAAGAAATAAAATAAATGATTTATTTTTAAAATATAAGTTCATGAGTAATTCAAAAGAGATTACACACATTGATTAAAACTAGGAAGAGTGTGTCCTTCAGTTGTAGCCATCCAAAACCACTTGGTGCTTAGCCTCACATCACTTGAGTAGGTCATATCTTGTTCATTTATTCTATTGAAATATGCATTCCAAGATCATATCCTCTACATTTATTCTATTTAAATATGCATGCATAGCTCCTATATTCTACATTTATTCTATTATAAGGTGCATTTATGTACATGGTTAATTTTAAATGAATTTATTTAATTTTTTGAAAATTACAATGGATTATAATCTCATGGAAATTCAGATAAGGATTAATAAAAAAGTATTGATTAAATAAAGATAATAATTAATCGATTCAAGCACGATTTATATTAAATAAGAACAATTAATAATTTAATGCTAGTTATATTAAATTCATAATTAATTTCCTATATGTGGATGATCATGAGATAGACCAAACCTTTTGTATGTGATTGGTTTCATTTAATTTATTATTAAATTATTTTTTTGATCTATGTGTCTTCTCTCATTTCATTATATAGGGTCCACTTTCCCAAGGTTTCTTTTAAGTAAACCATTTTCCCCTCCGACCTATGTGTGATTAAAAGTCATATGTGATGGATAGAGCTCCCAAGATAATAAAGGAAGGTCGATTAAAGAGTTGAGGAAAAAAATCCAATGAGATACAATGGTGGATCAGAGGGAATATTTAAAAAAACCTCAATTAGTTCAAGGTGTTTCTCCCCAAGGTCAAAAGTTAGTTTATCAACCACTAGATAAACTAACCATTTTTATAAGCTCATGGTCATACCCATTTATTTTGATTTCTGTCAAGTTTCATTGTTATTTCATTAATGATGTTTTTTGTGATCACATACTTAATGAATTAACAAGCATGAAGGCTGAATCTAAAATAAACTGTCTTAGGAATAAATATTATCTAACACATGGTTAATCACTTAAGAAATCCCACTTAATATTAACAATAATTTGATAAAGATAATAATTATAAATTTATTTATAAAAGGATAAAATCCCTTAATAAAATATTAAGTTGGTACAACCTTTCATTACATCAGTTAGAATCGAACCATAGTTTAAAGCGATTGAATAGCCAATGTTAGGGTGATTTCATTTATCATGGAATTCTAACATGAGGTTTTGAGTTTAATTAACTTGGTTTACATCAAGGGTATACTTCCAAAGTAGGACTTGGCATAACTAAGAGGCAAAGGTTAAGGAAATCTAAATTAGTGATTTTAGGATTGGGGAGTCCACTCAAAAGATCATGAAACTACGAGTTAATGAAGTTGGAATTTGGAATGCCTACCTAAAACCATTAATGTTTCTTACCATAAAAATGTTAGGGTAATAAGAAGAGGAATATGGATCCTCTCCAAAATGAAATTCAAGCGAGAGGATATTTCGAAGCCAACAGTGTGGGCTATTGTATTTTGATAAAATATTGGGAGACTAGAAAATATAGTATTTTTTTATTTGTATAAATTTTATTAGATAAATTACTAAAATTATGCTTATAATATTTTGTAGAAAAAAAATAAAATGAAATCAAACATATCATTTCGATCCATAATTGAGAAGGAAAACCTTCTCACCGACACAAATTTTCAAGAGTGTAAAAGGAACCTATGTGTCATCCTTGACCATGAAAAATAATTATATGTGCTAGAAGTAAATTTACCAGTTGTGCCTGTAAATGAGGCAAGTGATGAAGAAATATCTCTCTATGATAAAAATATAAATTATGCTTCAAGTATTCAGTGATTCATACTATCATCTATGTCCAATGATATTTTGTATCAACATGAGGATATGGATGCCTATAGCATGATGTATCACCTTCAGGATCTCTATCAAGTGAATGCGAGAAAAGAGAGGTATGAGATCTAAAATTCTTTTTTTGTAACTAATATTGTAATGTTTGTTCCTGTTGGGTCTTATGTAGTCATGCTTATTAGCTACGTTGAATACTTGGACATCTTTCAAATTAAATTCCCAGATGAGTTGCATACAGATCTCATACTTTCATCACTGCCCAAGACCTTCTCCAACTTTATTGTGAATTATAAGATGAGAAATAATGAGAAGAGTCTTTAGTAACTTCTAACCATGATTTCTAATTGGATAAGGACATGGGGAATGATAAACTCGCAGTACTTATAGTAAAAAAGAAAAGGAAGAACAAGGAAAAGGGTCCCAAGACCTATAAATAGTCTAAAGCTCTTGAGCACCATCCTTTTAAGAAGGGGATGATATTGAGGTAGGGTAAAGTAAATGAGGTATTTTATTTTTCATGTAGAAATCCTGGCCAATAGTTGTGGAACTAAACCTAAAATCAAGGGGAAGCTAAAGGTGAATTCATTATCCAGTTAAATCTTTCCATTTCTACACATTTGTTATTAGATACAACTTTTGGTGCTTTAATATGAATCCAAATACAAGAAAAAAGTAGTTTTCAGAAGATTTCCAAATGAGATGTGGATTTGAAAGCTTCTAATGGTGTGAGGCTAGATGCTCTGGCCATTGGTGAATACTACGTTTCATTGCTAACGAGAATGATTTTAGTTTTAAAATATTGTTCTATGTACCTACATTTACCAAGAACATAACTTTTGTGTCATGTTTAGATGTAAATGGGTTTATTTTCAAATTTTGAAATAATATTTGTTTCTTTTATAAGAAAAACATATGTTATGGCATGATATATTTAAATAATGGTATTTATGTATTAAATTACAAAGTCCATGTATTGGTAATTGATAACAAATCATGTTCACATGACTCATATAACAACCAACAGTGGCATCACCATCTTGGTCATGTAAACAAGAAGCATCTGAAAAAGATCTATCAAGATAGTTATTTAAACTATTCTAAGATAAAACCACTGGATATATATCATTATTATTTATAAGAAAAAATGAACAAACCAAACCATTCAATGGATAGGGTGAAAGGGCTAAAAAACTATTAGGATTGGTACACAATGATGCATGTATACCATTTATATTAGAATCTATAGGTGGATATTCTTAATTCATAACTTTTACAGATTACTTTAGTATATATGGCTATATCTACTTGATGAGTTATAAGTTTGATTCCATTGATAAATTCAAGGAATTCAGGAATGAAGTAGAGAATCCATTTGGAAGGAAGATAAAGAATATTCAATCAGATCGAGGAGGTGAATATCTTAACCAGGAGTTCATCGACTTTATATGGGAGTTTGGGATTTGATCTCAAGTCACTCCATATTATACACCATAGTGGAATGGTATTTGTGAAAGTAGGATTCGTACGTTATTATACATGGTAAGGTTTATGATTAGTCATGCAGATATTAAATTATCCTTTTGGTGGTATGCATTACAAAATGGATCATACACATTAAACCAAGTACCAACTAAAGTAGAGAATGGAATTCCCTTTGAGTAATGGAGTGAAAAGAAACCCATTTCTTACATACATGTGTGTGGGGTTACGAGGTGTTTGTTAAAGACTTATCAGGAAACAAACTAGCACCCCAGGGTATGAAGTGTATCTATATAGGGTATCCCAAAGAATCAAAGGGATACTACCTATAAAACACTTCAAACAAGAATGTTACTATCACCAGACAAAATGTCTTTCTTAAGAGGGATCATATTCCAAAAAAGGATAGTGGGATCAAGATTGAATTTGATGAAGTTGATTATCAAGATACACAGGAATTGGTACATGAATATATTCCACAGATCCTTGTGGAAGAAGTAGTTCTTGAAACACATGTAATGTGTAGGAGTGTAAGAGAGATAAGAGAGCCATAGAGATATGGTTTTATAGTCACCAAAGATGGTGATTCATTATTGGTTGATAATGATGAACCTCTCTCCTACAAAGATGAAATAGAGTTATCAGAAGCATCAAGATGGAAAGAAGCCATGTTTTTTTAAATGGATTCTAAGTATCAAAACCAAGTTTGGGTTCTAGTCAATTCGCCATTTAATGTAAATCCTATTCGGTGAAAATGGGTATTTATGAAGAAATTGGACATGGAAGGTAATTTAAATACCTATAAATCCAGGCTAGTGTCTAAAGGGTTTAAATAGTGTCGAGGAATTTTCTATGATGAAACCTTTTTGCTAGTTTCTATGTTTAAATTCATTAGGATTTTATTTGCTGTAACAACTTTCCATGACTATTAGATTTGGATAATAGATGCCAGAACTGCATTGATTATTGGGAGCCTTCTAGAATATGTCTATATGACACAACTAGAAGGGTTTGTGACTACAGGTGATGCCAAAATAATTTTAAATTGTTAGAGATCCATTTAAGTATTGAAGAATGTATCTAGGTCATAGAACATATGATTTGATGAATCTATAAGAAAATTTTCTTTCATTAATAAATATTGTGATCTGTGTGTTTACACGAGGTTTAGTGGGAATATATTCATTATCCTAGTAGTATATATTGAGGACATATTACTTATTGGAAATGACATACCAGTTTTACAATTTGTTAAGTAATGGTTAAACAAGTGTTTATCCATGAAGGAATTAGGTGAAACAACCTTTATTATAGGTATTAGGATCATTTGTTATAGGTCCAAGAGGCTATATGGATTAATTCAAAGTACATATGTTGACCAAATACTAAACGTATTTATTATAAAAAATCCAAGAGGGGGCTAGTTCCAGTGTCACATGGTTTATATATTTATAAGAAAATGTGTCCTTAGCCACATCATGAGAAAGATAGAATGAGTAAGATACCATATGATTTGGAAATAGGATTAATCATCAATTCCATGTTATTAACTAGACTTGATGTCACATATTCATTGATCATGGAAGACAGATATTAAGAAGATCTAAGAGAACAAAATTGGACTACTGTTAAGGATATCCTTTAGTATTTGAGAAGAACTATGGATATGTTCCTGGTGTATGGAGGAGAGGAGGAGCTGGTCATCCAAGTTTATATTGATGCGATTTTTTAGATATATCAAATTAACCGAAAGTTGCAATCAAGATATGTTTTCAATCTCAATAGAGGAGCTATGAGATGGAAGAGTTCGAAGAAACTAGTCGTCACTGATTCTACAGTGGAGTCCGAGTATATAGCAGCTTCTGATATAGCCAAGGAAGTTATTTGGATTATAAAATTTTTTTAGGAGCTTGATGGGTTCCTAGAAGTAAAGACCCTATCACAATGCATTTTTATAATAAAAAAGTGGTGGATCTTTCAAAATATCCAAGGTCACACAAATAGACAAACCATATACTCTGAAAGTATCACATATTGCGGGACATCTATCCGAGGGGTGAAGTTTCAATAAGAAGAGTACCCACAAAATAGAACTTGGTAGACCCCTTGACTAAAGTCCTATATTAGTAGAAGCATGAGTATCATGTTAGAGCTATAGGACTGAAGGTTATTAGTAGTTGACTCTAGTACAAGTGGGAGTGTTTTGGAGTTTATGGAATAAAAACAAATTCTTTGTACTTTATGATAAAAATGTATTAATTTATTTGAATATTAATAAAAAACTTATCCCGTCATGATTGTTCTTATACATGACATAATATGTGATAATATCCTAAGAGTATCTGCCACACTGAATAATCATAGTAGTTTCATCAATGATGAGAACTCCAAAGTGCTAAGACACTATTATTGAATATATGTTTTATATGAAAATGATATAATTTGAGGGAAACAATGATACATGCTATCAGGGGTGGAGACTCATAGGACATTGAGGTACCTTTTCATGGTTTACGCCATTGGTAATATCCAGTACAGATATTATGAGAACTAGACCCACTTGTAGGAAATCCACATTTATATGTTTCGTTGGATGTTCCTATATGTGAATGTTTGTATTGGTCCTTATACTTTAAGATTATTATTAATGAGTATTATGAGGAGTGAACTTAGATGTATTGATGAAAAATATTATGACATATGTTCATGGTGAGGTAGGATATGTTGGGTGCATCATGAGTAATATTGCATTAATGAATAATGAGAGAAAGGGTTTATCCCTTCTATTCTTTAACTAATGTTAATATCTTAGGCCCTTTGATAAAAATGATATAGCCTAAATAAATCCATGTCCATGGTGTTTTATAGGAATGTTAAATTTCTATAAATTCATGGAATGTGATATCGAGTATATAGGTTGATGGCACTGACATGCAACCTACTCAATTTGAGATACCGTGATAAAGGGATTATATCACATGGTAATAATCCATAAGAGGTGACATGTCATTATGGCATTAAATTATTTATCTATGGGTGACTTGGTATGTTTCTAGACACTATTCTTGGAATTTAGGCTACTTCACCTAATACCACTGAAAAAGAGGCCTAGAGGGTCACACACTAAGTGTATTCAGAATCTCAGTTAAATAATTTATTATTATTTATTATTTAATAGGTTGAATAAATATCATTGTCATTAATGGTTTAATAATTATTCATGTATACTTGATCACAAATAAATAGTTATTTTATATTTAGCTAATATAATATTTATTTATTTATTGGTGAATAATGCAGTGCTATTTATTTAAAAAATAAATAGACATTATTCAAGGTCCGATAAATATTGTAAAAGAATGACAGATAGAGTTTAATGTTCCAGTGAGAAAAAATAATGTTGAATATTATTTTACTAAATAATATTTAATTATAATATGAAAGGTAAGTGCATTTCGAGAAATAATAATATCAGTATTATTATTTGACATTGGGATTTTCAAGGACAAGATAAATAATTAAGGGAATTTATGCAATTATTTTATTTTAACCCTAGCAATATAAATACCCAATTATGTTATTTTCTCAAGTCCTAATTCAGTAATGCACAATGAATCTTAGAGGATCCTCTCTAGACAATTGAGACCCCTTCTCCAAGAACTCTCTGAAGAACGACAAGCAACCCTCCTCCCCTAGATCGAGGTGAACGCTTTGGAAGTGATTCTCAAGGCAATCAAGGAAGACGATGCAAGCACACAGATCATCCATGCTAGCACGTGAAGACTCCTTCCGTGTTTTCTAGAGATTCTTGTAACACGTACGGATCACCTCTATAGGAAATATACACTTGGTCTCTATGACACAACAATGGTGCACCACAAATCTATCACTGTATCCATCAATGAAGACAAAATTCCTTAGAGGTAATTATTTATCATATTAAATTAATTATAAACAATACGTGTTGATCTCCTCTCTCTCCAATTCTGGTTTGATTAATTTTGTTTATATTTGATTGAATTACATTGATCACAGTGATAAAAAGTTGTATAGATCTTGGATTGATCATGGATTATGGAAGAAAGAAAAGTTGGGAACCGCCCAACACGTTCTTCCACTATACCCAGAACCTACAATTTAAGAATTTTTCGATAATTATATATCAAATAATAAAAATCAATTAATTCATCTAACAAGCCATAAAATGTAACTATGCTTTCATTGTGATGATACCCTTTTAAAAATAATATGATTCATTAATATTTGTGATTCACATTATTGGTCTGTATGAAAAGAAAATCCATTAACCACATATGCATTATAAGATTTTATTGATTTGGATAATGGGTAACTTAGTGTATATAATTTACCATTAATTTTATTTCCATGCTATGATACCTATGAAAATAAATAATAAATAATAATATATAAAATTACAAATTAATTTTATTAGGAAAAACTAATTTGCCAACATTATTCATAAGAATACTGGGTAATTTTTTTGATTTGTTTTGATATGATCATCATTTAATATAAAATAATAATATTATTTATGTTAAATTATTTTTAGATTTATTATTTTTTCATAGTTTTGAAAAATATAGGAAATAATTTCAGTCACAAAAGAGTTTCAATCATGAAAGCAGTTCATTCACGAAATCATTACAATCATGAAAGCATTGCAACTGGGTAAGCATTACAGTCATCTAAGTCTTCAACTATTATAATGGTATTTTTTCCAATTTTAATAATTTATATTAATTTACAATAAATAATGACCATTCATTTTTTATTTATTATTATCTATATTTTATTTTCATTTTTATTATATTTTTTCAATTTTAAATAATATGTAAAATCATTGAAGTCATGAAATAATTATGGTTTAAAACATGTCACAATCATTAAAGCATTGTAGTCGAGAGAGTATTATAATATCAAAAGGCTTCGAATATTATAATATTATATATTTCTTAATTTTAATAATTTATAATAATTTATAATAATTAATGATCTTTCATTTCTTAATTATTATTATTTATATATTATATATATTTTAATGTTTTCTAAATTATAAATAAAATTTATTATATTATCTCAATTTTAATAATTTATACTAATTTATAATAATTACTGACCAAAGGGGAAGCTCTAGGGATGACTGTATCTGGTGAATATAGTCTTTCTTAGTAGATGGATATCTTATAAGGGAAATCACAAGATGTTTCCACTAGTTGTAGGGAAGCATGTGTAATGGATAGTTTTAATCCCTATGCTTCTAAACTTAATGTTTTTGTTTTGTGATAAAATAATAATATAACTATTTTAATGAGATCTCACCACTATTTGGATGACTCTGCTAAGAATTATGAATTTATAATGATAATTACAATCCTGGAATTCTTCTTTATCTGAATGGATTGGGAAAATCTATGTCTTAGAAGATGGGGAAAGACAAATATGATCAACCTATTGATATTGATTACTCTGAGGCCTCTTTAGTGGTCTCTCAATATTTTATAGATGGACTAGTAGGTATTAATGATCCTAATTTTATTAAATCTCAAAAAGAAATGAATATAAGGAAGAATAAAAATCTAGATAGAAGGTAATTGTAAGTGGTGAACACTACTCTTTTAAGGATACTTTATACAAAGGAAAAAAATGTTGTCGATAATGAAAGATTCACTTGCATACCACCAAAAAGTATACTACACAATGATTACATCAATCTCTAAAGGAATGTATTTTCCAGGTCATCCATGAAATCATCAAAATCTAATCTTAAACTTGATCCACAAAGGAACAATGATATGTTTTAGAGGATCATTCGCCAAAGTAACTCATTGTATGATCAGAGGACAATAATTGAGTATGATTATGGAAATTATTTACTATATTATAATCGCTAATTTTCTCTTTGTATTTCCATTAGAATGAGGGTAGGTCCCTTTATTTTACCCCTTCCATTCTCTCTTTTTCATTGCAATTTTTTAACTTTTTTTAATAATGTTGTGTAAACTTTTTAGTCTCTTGATTTGATCATTTCTGATTATTATGTATATTAAATTATTTATATTTTATTTAATTTTCATAAATTTTAACTAATCTTAACTTTCATTTAGTATTTTAGATTACTTTTTAAAAATTTATACTAATTTCTAATGATCAATAACCTTTATTTTATTTATTTATTACTATTTATATCAAATTATTTATATTTTCATTATTTTTTGTTCATTTTAACCAATATGCAAAAGAATAGTAGTTACGAATGCATTGGATCTATGAAATCATTTCACTCCCGGAAGCGTTTCACTCCTGAAAGCATTGCAATCATGAAAGTCATAGACTATTTCAATATTTTAAATTATTAAATTTTAATAATTTATTTCTATTTATAATAATTAATGACCATTTATTTATTTATGTTTATATATGTCATATACACATTTTTAGAGGTTTTACTAAATTTTACTTAGATTTTTATTTTTAGTTAATTTTTATAATTTATTCTAATTTATAATAACTAATGACTATTAATTTTTTATATCTTATTATTTATAATAGACTATTTATATTTTTAATAATTTTCCTAAAATATAACTAACTCGAACTAGTGTTTGGTAATTTAGATTTATTCTAATAATTTATACTAATTTATAATAATTAATTATTATTCATTTATATTATTATTATATTAAATTATTTATATTATTATTAGTTTTTTTCTTAATTTTTACTATTCTACGTAAGTGTTGTAATGTAAAAGGATTCATCTAATACAATATTCTGATTTTTTTAATTATAATTTATGATAATGATAATATTAAATTACGGGAATATTATTTTAAAAATTAATATTAAATATAATTTAAAAGATACTACATTTCTTTATATATTAAAAATTATAATAAATTAAACAACTAATAACATAATAATTTTAAAAAATAATTTATAATATGATATTAAAATATAATTAAACTCAAATAAATTAAAAATAATAAAAAATTACATAATAATAAATAAATAAATCAACATAATAAAAATTTAAAAACAGTTTAAAAAAAATTTGTTAAGTAGATGTTTGAAAAAAGTAGATTTTCAACTTAAAAAAATATTATCGAAATAAATTGACGGATTTGAGAGTGGAAAATAGAGTTTAGAGTTTTTGGAATGAGAGGAGTGGCATATATTGCGATTTATTTTGTGGCAGATAGTATGTCAAAAATTTTCAGTCATTTGAACTATTTATGAAAGACATAATTGTTTACGACGAGTTTTCAGAAAGAGATGGAAATATTTTAAAATAGGTATGACCATAAATTTTTCCCACTTATTGGAATAATATTTATAATGGAAAAATTCCATTGAAAATAAACATTTCATGAAAAAGTTATTTGTCATGATAATATGATTTCAATAAGAAAACTATTTCTTCCTAGAGTATTTGTAATAGATTATGTAGTTTGGAAAAAATAAGGCTTCCATGACATAGATATTAGTGATGAGAATATGAATTTTATCACAAATAACTATGTTTTCCCAACACACATGATTTTACACCAAAACTATTTATAATATGTTTGATGATTTATTGTAAATATTCACTATAAAAAATTATATTTGTGAGGAAAATATTATTCTACCATAAAAAATTTGTTCATGATTACTATTTGTGATAGAATTTTTGTTCATAAAAAATGAATCACTGTAAAATAATATAATTATTTATAGTGCATGACACCGATTTAGAGAACTAAAATATAAAATATAATTGCAAAAATGAAACTTTAGATCATTCTAGAATAATTAGAAGTTAAATTAATTAACCATTTATTTCAACAAGTGACTAATGAATCAATATTTTTTTTAGATTTTCCTGAAAATATAATATTTCTCTCTCAATTTTATCATTTGATGGATCTTAATAAAACATAAAACGCTTCTGATTTTGAAAAAGAATTTTGGATTATCAAATTCATATCACATGCTAAATTTACAAGTAGTTTCTCCCTACATGTGAAAAATGAGTTGATCTTCATTTTCCTAAATTATTGTAGTAAATCAAATTTTCTTATTCCTCTATGATTGTTTAACATATGTTTATAGAACTAGAAATAATTTTAATTGTAAAATGAAGCATTGTATAAATTTAGGGAACATTACACATTAGATTCATATGTTTTTTCAAAAAGTCATTATTGAATTAATAATCATTTTTAATTTTTTATTCAATAATTAAAGATCATTTTCTTGGTATTTATCATTTGATTCATATTTATAGAACATAAAAATGTAGTTTAAATCATTCCCGTCACATTAAAAATTGAATTTATGTAAATCTTTTTCATACTAGTCACAAATATATTAAGGATCATTGTCTTATATTTTAACAACAATTTGTGCTTATATGTTGAGTTATTATTTTTGCATGAATATTTTTAGAAGTATAAATAGTATTATTTGTATAAATCCAATTTACATCGTAATGAGAAAATCCCACGTCAGATTGATGTCTGGTTCATTTTAAAAATTCCTAAATAAATCAACAATCATTTTCAAAAAAATTCATGATAATCCAAAATTGTTTTATTAGCTTTGATCATCTGATATAAATTTATTGAATGTAAAAGAATATTAATATTAAATTCAATTTTGGATTATTAATTTCACATTGTACATAAAATTGATTTATACTAGTGGAAAATAAATTGATGATCATTGTCTTACATTTTTGTGACAATATCAGTTTGATTACATAGTTATAATTATTTGATTCAGTTTTATTAAACTATAAAGAAATTCAACTGTAAAATGAAACTTTGTATCATTCTAAAAAAATCATACATCAAATTGACCTACTTTTACTTCCGAAATAATATAAATGAATCAATTTTCATAATATTAATTTTTTGGGAAATGCTTAGCTCATTTTCATAGTTTTGATCACTTACGACACATTTATAGAATATAAAAATATAATTTTAATCACTCCAATATTATTTAACATCAAACTAATGTGAATAGTTTTTCATAGGTGAAAATTCATTTGATTATGATTTACCTAAATATTTTCTATAATATGATTAATTTGTCTCAATTTAAACCATTTGATGAATATTTTAATCACTAAAAAACATAATGGACCATTTCATGTTTATAAGATATTGTGTATATAGTACATATATTTTTTGTGATTCCATTTGAAATTTTCATATTTTTATTATTATTTATTGAAATTCACTATCAAGAAACCTAATTTACATTTAATTAAAATATTATTATCAACCCATTTGTATAAAAAAATATGTAATTGAAATATCATGTATTCTAACACCTATTTTTTGACAATGCTAAGTTAATATATGTTCACATAAATTTGATTTCAATCTTTGGTAGCAGATACTAGCATTTCTTCATCCATAAGAGTAACTATAAAATTATTCCTCATTATACAAATATTATGTCACATTTTTAGAATGTATAATGTTAATTGCATAACCAGTATAATATAATATATATACATTTGATCCGATGGATAACCATTATTCTCTTATAGGAATTGATATATGATTTATAAATAAATACTAACCAACATTGTCACAAAAAAATTATAAATTGTTGATTATATTTATTTAATATCCCACTTTCAAAACATATTGGATTCTATTTTCAAAGAACATACATATGTGTTTAACCATAAGGTGAAATTTTTGTACTAGAGGTTTATGATATAAGTCCCAACGGACTCTGAGATGGGGGGTGGGGTAAATTAAGGTGTCATCTGAATAAAATTTTATTTCTCTTAAACCTCATTCCAATTTCAATCTTATTCCATTTTTATAAGTAACACATTAATTATATCAATCATGTATAGGAATCCATTTATAATATAAGAAAAATATTCTAAATATAAATCACATAAGAGTGAATGGATTTCATTTGGTCCCATTTCAATGGGCTATGTCCTTAGAGAATACACTTATAAATGTGTTTGTATACTAAAATCCACCATCATGAACTATTTTGTGAATAAAATGTGTAAGAGGTGGTTAATCCACAACATGTAAAACTTCCTTTAAAACTAATTTAGGGATTTCTCACTACTAACCCATGGGTTACTCCCTTTGATTCCTTCTCCACATAGTACTTTGGGTAAATACATGATAGTGACTCTATGATAAGTATAAGAAAAATAATATATTTTCATCATAAATAACAAAAAGTTTTTAAACGTTATTTCAGTAATTATTTAATTGAAAATTCTAAAAAAAATTGGTGGAATTTTAAATTTTTATTTTTTATTCTCAAATTTTATTGGTCGTGTATTTTAATCATTAAATAATTTGAAGTTGATTTTAAATGAAGATTTTAAAAATTATCCAAATAGTGGGTTATCATTCCAAGTGAATTAAGTTATTTTATAAATTAATTTAAAAATAAAAGTGTATTTGGAGATTTAATTCATTAAAAAATTACATGTATTGATGGATGATGGTGGCGATGGTTATAAAACACTTGATACAGGAGTTGCGAGAACATGTAACTAATTATGGAAAAATAAAAATGAATTTTTTAGTATGGAACATGATGAAATATTTAGGACAATGGTGGTTGTGGAGGTTAATAGAGGGAATGGTTCAGGCTTAGACACTCCTTGGGGGGTATTTTTATAATCCTATTGGCACTTTGAAATAAGGTTCTCAACATAGGAATTTACTGTATAATGTTGTGGATTCGGCTTATCAGCAAGGGGATGATCATAATATTCTGGGTTATTTTTAACAAGGGGTGGAAAGAATATAATGAATTTCATTTGTTGGAATATTAGTGGACACTAAGAAAGTCATCATAATTATTTTGGTAAGATTGATATTAATTAAACTATAATATTGGGATAGAATTCTAGAATTGTTGTTTTGGGATTTATTCATCTTGTATAAAATTATTTCTATTCAGAAGGTTTGAGTTGGTGTTCCAAAAGGCCTCATACGCACCTCTCTATATAAAATAGGTTGTCGAAAACCTACGTCGATCCAAATACTTATATTGGGGAAACTATACCCTTAGTCTCAATAAATACAAGCATAAATAATTAAACAATGGGATAAATAAAAAATGATAATTCAAATTGCATCTCTTTTTTATCAAGTCATCTATAGTAATAAACCATGGACCCTTGAAGTGGTTGGTTAGACAAGATTTTAAGAAAGATAAGTATGTAAATAAAACACAAAGACAACACTCAAGAGTATATCTTTGTTCCACCTATGATCACTATGATATGTCTCCTAGATTTTTGTTTCTAGGTCTTTTACTTTTCCTATACACCTTATCATTAATTCTATATGTTATTCAAGATTACCATGTAGAGTGTGATTATAAACCTAGTATAACATCACCAATATGTCTTTAACATCAGTTTTCTTTTATAAGAGTATATGTCATTAAAATAAATATAGATGGAAGCAAACAACATGTGAGCATGTACCAAGCATCTTTATTCTAACCAAGTGGCCAAAACCCCCCGACTATACATGATTTAGAACCATGTGAGAAATGTATCCATTACTAAAGTCATGAACCATAGTTGACCACAAGGAACCAACATGTACTCAACAAATTCCACAAGGTCAATGAGTATCAAGTCAGTCCTTAAAGCTATCATGTCTCTTTTATCTCTTATGTTAGGATACAAGGATATCTTGCCTATACAATACCTCAGGTAAGGCATCAAGGCTATAACATCGCGATACCATGTCTTAGGGTAGGTCAGCAAATACTATTCTATATGCCCCACTATTTCCTATTAAGCAAGAGCATACAAGAACATCATGCTCCCTGGTTTGGCCATAAGGCCATCATTCTCTTTCATCTATCTTAGTCCTATCATCATATCACATGCAACGTATAAACATGCACACCCTCTAGGGATACTGACCCATGATGGTTCCACCTGCGACTTTGGTACCCTACATAGAATAGCCATAATATTACATATACCAAATACATCAAATGACGATAAGGAATAACATACATTGGGAAAAAAAGAATAAAAATCATGAGTATCAATATCTATATACATACACAAGTGATCATACATACAACTGATCTTATAGGCCACACATGCAAAAAAATCATATAAAATATCAGAAATAGTCTCACTAGATACGCATGCACACCCACATGGGATCAAAATCATACATGGTTTAAAACATTAAAGTACACAGTATCATATTATTCTAGAAAACATATACATAAACTCTAAATGTTATGAATCCTCCTGACTCAAGAGTGTTGATGTCCACATAATTGTTCATCTAGGGTTTCATCTCAAGAATCATGTTCCCACACCAACCAGAATAATGTCACACACCATGTTTTCCTATAACCAATTCCAATCCTATATGAAATGGGTTCTATAATGATGCTCAAGAAATTTCACCCAAGGGAAGAACTAAAACATACCCAACATTCAACACTATCAATGGAAAAATTAATCTCTAGTTGGGGATGGTGAAATCCATCACTCAAGGAATAGTGAAAAAAGAGAATAGGTGAGGTTCTCATAGTTATGATTCAATAATAACGTCCTACATTTCCATGGTTGTATTATTATAATAATATTAAATAATAAAGGTTTATATCAATGGAGGTATTCAAGGAAACAACCTAAATGAAAAAAGGATTTATAAAATTACCTTAGGATTATCTAGAATTCATTTGGATGGAAAGACCCATCTTGTACATGATCATCCATTGATTAATAGAGGAATAAATGAACTTAAAACTACACTAATGAACCCTCATTTATGATTCAAATGTTCCCCATTGAAACAAATGAGATCCATAGAGAATGTCCCAAATTTTGATTGTGCAACATGAATAACCCTTGGAACAATTTTAGCAGTCCCATGCTATTTTTTCTTATCATTAACTACACCGTAGGCATGATGAGGTATCCCAATCTATGGAACACATGTGTTCTTGGAGAACCATGATAATGTCCATTCCTTGGCTGGTCATTTCCCCATTCTCATTTTAGACAGAAGCAAACCAGGGACCACCATTCCCTATATCATGACTATGGTGTTTTCTGTTTTGGACCAAAAAAATTCAAAACACACTAAATCCACTCAAATCTAATAGGCCATAACCTAAACATATATCAACATAAAAACATTATGTAAAATATGGAAACAAGCCTTAAAATTTTAGGAAAAAAATTCAAGCCTTTATAATCTATACCCTATTGGGATTCTTATCCTTGAGAAGCATCTCTAATTCTCTTAATCAAACAACTCATGCCACTGAGTTCAATCATTAGACACTTGATCCCACATTTTCTTTTAGATTTAACCATACAACCGAAAGACTCAAAAAACATACACTATCTTCCCCCCTAACACCTTTTCAAATCGGCCGATGATACACACCAGACACTTCAAAAAAGACTTGTCTGGTTCCAAATAAACTTAATCACAGTCGAACACCCTTGTAAGATAAAAAATATACATATAATGATGATAAACATGGTACACATCATTCATAACTTTATTTCCTTGAGGAATGTCATATTAGTAATCCACTGCTCTGATATGTTTGGTGATCTTGGATAATCCCAAAACTAATGGTTCATGTTTACCTTGCTTTGTATAATAAAGGTGCCCTATTCGAGGTGACACCAACAAGAAAACCCAGTTTACAACAATGAAATATGAAGGTTTACTACTATAAATGGTATCAGATCACTACATAATCTGAGGGATAACTGAAAACATTCTAATCAATTTCACTCCCTCTAAGGTCCCTTTCCCCATACTTGGCCAATTAACTGTTGTCTCAGCATACTTGTGCTAACATAGTGGTTCACAAAAGAACTATAAATAGAAACTCAAAAGGTTCCATCTGAATAAAATCTTGGAAAATATTATTTTACATGAACCCTACCAAGTTTAGGTGCTCATACTATGCTCTAATGAAGTGTAGATTTCATGATTAAACCACATACTAAAGGATTAGAGTCGTACTCTCGGACTATCAATCAATCTTTGGATGATAGTTGTACTTAGATTCAACTAATTCTACCAATCCTTTTCAACCCTTTAAATAATATTTTTGTGACACACAATTTTCATTCCAATATGATAATAAAATGAACTCCATGAAATCAAAAAATCTCTTTGATATAATATTTTATCTATTAATCTACATGGCGAGTCCCTCGGATTGGTAATAAGTGTGGTAAATTTGACAAATGATCAATTATCAACCAAATGATATCAGAAATTCTCAGGGGTTTAGTAAAAAATATCATGAATTTTATCATTATGTTATCTTTCTTCCACAGAGGCATTATAAGTGTCTAGATAAACCCACTAAGACACCGATGCTCATCATTTATCCTCTAGTCAGTAAGGCACCAAGAGACAAAACAATGATGCATATCTTCATAACTCGTCCCCAAAAATAACATTTTATGTCTTGGTACATCTTATTTGAAATTTTATCACTTCAAAATTCAAATCATATTAGAATGTAACCATTTCTTACCTTAAGAAATCTGACACTACTAACCTATCATTAACATTGATCAAATGGTCATCATCTATGGAAATTCCTTGAATAGAATCATCCTTTCCAAGTGTTGTCACATCACCCTGAACTTAGAGTATAACTGTAACATTTATTTTTCAAGTTCCACCAAAAATGATATGATAACTAAAGGTTTACATGTCATCACAATATAAATCTATAATGCATCCACTATCCACTCTTCCATTAGACTCATCAGATTCCATTCCTCATGTGAAGGATGATCACTAAGATTTGCATTTCCAATATCTTCTTAATAAGATCATTTGCAATGAAATTACCTTTACATAGATAATCGGTCATCTCAATGTTAAATTTAAATAGATACTCCACTAAATTACTCTCACTTAGATAGATATTCTTCTAAGATAATATATATCACAATATCATGTGGTCTATGTAGATGAAAAACCTTTCACTAAAGAGATAATGTCGCCAAAAAATTGAAATGTAGACCACAACTACAAACTCTATGACATGAATCTGGTAGTTCATCTCATGGGGTCATTACTGATGTGACCCATAAGTGACTAATTCATCTCCCTACATCACCCAAACTATGAACCCAAATCCCGAGACATCAAAATACATTGTGTATCCAATCTTGGGCTTTAGGATTATGAAAATGGGAGTCTCTATAAATATATTCTTCATCTATAGGAAGGCCTCTTAACACTGATTAGAACACTGAATATTCACCCCTTTCTTGGTCAGATTCATCATTGGTGCTTCCAAATTATAGAAGTCCTAGATAAAACATTGATAATACCCTACAATCCAAAGAAAACTCCCAATATGAAACACATTCCGGGGTTGATCCCTAGGCATCATAACCTATACCTTCTCCATGTCTATAGAAATTATTTCCTTATAAATCACATTCCCTAGAAAATTCACCTCCTAAATCAAGAAGAGAAACTTAAACATTTGTTCATATAACTGATATACATGATGTGTACTAAATATAATCTCAAGGTTCTTAGAAATTATGTTTCATGACTTGGAATATTTGAGGATATCATCCATAAATACAATGATGAAGGATTCAATATATGGATGAAAAATACTATTCTCGAGATCCATTAATACCACTAGAGAATATTTCAAGAAAAAAGTCAAGGAAATATAGTAATAGTGTCCATTTCAACATATAAATGTTATATTGAAAATGTCCTCCTCTCCGACCCATAGATGATGGTAAATTGGATGCAGATAAATATTGAAATACCATTGGGTTCCCTTTATCTGATCAAACATATCATCAATCCTGGGTAAAGGGTTCTTATTCTTTACCGTTACCTGATTTATCTTGATTTATTATATACAAATCCATAGAATACTATATTACCTATTGGAAAACAATATAGGAGAACACCAAGGTGATGTACTTAGTATTATAAATCCTTTTATCTCCAAATCACATATATGTACCTTTAACTCACTAAACTAAGTTGGTGTTATTGGATTAGGAGGAATCGATATCAGTTGTTCCCCACGTACAAGTTCAATATAAAATTTTATTCCACTATTTGAAAAAATACATGAGAAAAAATCTAGGAAAATATCCAGATAATGGTCAAGAACTGGAGGAAAGGTAGATGGGGATATTATTGTATTTGGTCATCTGACCCAATGGGTAACCTATAATACCATGGTTTCTTTACCAAAACACTATTGGATATTACCCATTGGGGTCACTTATCAGACTAATGACTGTCCCTACAAGCTAATACATATTTGTTTTTTATGTTTTATCCTCAATCACTAAAAAAATAGTAAATTATAACAAATATATATTTTATGGAATAATTTTTTCTAAATAAATTTAATTTTTTCAATAGCTTGCATTACCTGCAACACCATGTTTTAAAGAAGCCCGATATACTGTTAATATTATTATTTAAACATGACCATTATAACACAACGATTAAAATTTATAGTTTGAATAGGAATAATTTTTTAAAAAAACTATGTATAAAAGGTTTCATATAATGAAATCATATTGATAATTTTTTAGTAAAGACTTTATATGCTTCGAAAATACTATATTCTCAAAAATGTATTTATTTATTTTTGTGAAAAAATAATAAATGTAATTATTGAAAAATTTCAAAAATTTAATTTAAAAATAAACTTTATTTTTTAAATATATGTGTCAAAATTATCTTTTACTTAATTTTTTATAATTTTCTACAAAGATTAATTTTTTGATGAATAGTAAAAAATATAGATTTTTATTAAAAACTTCTTTTTTGTTTAAATAATTTACAAGATAAATTTTATTTTAATATGGTTTTAAAAGTAAAATTAGTTCAATTTTATATTTATTAATCCAATTTTGGTCATTTTAATCTATTTTATATTTAATTTTATTATTAAATGTTTTTTCAACTTATGAAAATTTTCTCTTTAGAAAACTACTCTTTCATAACATCTATGTGTTTAATTTTAAATTAAAATTTGATAATTATATGAATAGAATATGGAAAAATGTGTAACATATTTTAAATCATAATAATTAATATTATATAATATTTTCAACTTAATTTTTTTTAAAAATGAATTTTAAAAATAGTAAAAATTAATTACTAATGTTAAGGTTAAACAAGTTTATCGGGGGTTAAATTAAAAAGAAAAAGAGTAAAATTTTCTAGAAACTTAAAAAAACCCATTTTGTAGATATATTTCGACCTTATATCGTTTAAGGATTGATAATAGTCCATTTTGAATCCTTTTATCTTGTTTAAAACGTGGTTACACCTTTTTCTTTTCAAATATTTCTAGTGTGTCATGCCCCCCTTATAAAAGTGAACCCACTCTAATCTCCTATACACACATAAAAAAATATTTTTTTTCATGTAATACCTAGAAAAATAAAATCATTAATTCCATCTCTACATTCTATAGGTATTATTTTTTTTATTAAACCCTCATAATTATTAGTTATGTGTAAACCTAAAGGGGTTCTTCGAAGAAGAGGTATAGTTCTTAAGCAAGCGTATTTATTTTATTTCTTCCTATAAGTCCTTAAAATATTCATAAAAATAATTCTATAATAAAATAAGTATATTAAATGTAATTATATCTTATTATTTTAATTAAATTTTCTAAATATTTCTCTTTTTCTGTCAAATGGGAAACAAAACAATCGATTTGGTGTACGGTGGAATATCTCCTCACGAACAAACGTAATTCATTTTCCATCACTGCCTCAAATAGATGGATATATTTATAGATTTATTAATTATATATTATATTTAAAACATATTTATACTCTTATAATTAAAATTTCACATCTACCTTCTTACCTTCCAATCCATTGGAAAATGATAATCTCACTTGTGCATATATGTGGACTACTGCCTCCACAATGTGATGTGACGTATTTTTCATTTTATTTGTACATGGTTGGTAATGAGGATAGATTAAATGAATATATATGATATATATTATAGCATCCCGCCTTTTTATCACATAAACTTTCATTACATTACACAAAACTGAGGATCTTTAAGGTCTAGTGTCTTGGAAACCAGGAACTTAAAACATGAAAACAACATAAAGAATTCTTCTTAAACACTTGAAAGGCTTCTCCTCATGTTCACCCTAGGCTCATTACTGAATCTCATAACCTGGGGACATACATCAAAAGAAAGGGTGAGCAGAAGGCCCAGCAAGGGAAACAAGTGAAACATTTTACATATGAACTTGGGATACATCAATAAAGTCATGAAAAGAACTTTAAGGCATGAAAATGAAATCATGAGGCATATCATAATAAAAATAAAACTTTTTCATAACTTGAAGATGTGGCTGCAACATTTAATATTGGCAATCGTTTCGTTTCACCAAGGTCCATCCCCAAGGTGTCGTTAAAAATTACCAAGGTTATTCACCAAGGCGTCGTTAAAATGGTCATCTCTAGAGATTAAGTCTTTACCCAATGCATTGGAGCGCTATCAGGGCGCACCCTTAAATTTGCCTTTAATATCATGTGAGACACATATATCATCATCAAACATTTCATAAATAACCCATATAGCATAAAATAAATGGGTTTCATTTCATAATCATAACATTTTAAAAACTGCTTTAATGACATGATCTTTACGGCACTTTAAACCCACGGAAAGGGAAGCGGGTCTCATGTATGTAAATCCAAGAATTTAAAATGGAACATTTTGATATATATGTGAATACCCTTGTAGAAATAAGAGCTTTGAGTATTCACTTTATAACATAAAATAATTTTTGAGAAAAGAGAGAGGCATTTTGAGGGGAAAATTCTGCAGCATAACGGCTATGTTACAAGGTTTTAGAAAACATTGAGAAGAGAGGGGGCATGGGTCAAACATTCATAAATGACCCATCAAACAGTAGAGGGACAAAATATAAGGGATTTATGAACATGGTAATGAAATTTTAAAATATACCATATGAAATGAAGAACACGAAAGGAAGAAAACAAAACAAGATTTCTCTTGTGAAAATTCGGCAGCCTAACGGCATCACTTAAACTTCAACAAAATTGAATTGACAAGGTCAAATAGGGTCTCTCATCATATGAACATAAGAGTCCAGTATGATAGATATAGAGATCATACCCCAACATAATATAAAGGAACTTGAAAGAATTGACATGAAAGTAGAACTTCAAAACGAGAAGGGTGAAGAACCACTTAAAAATTCGGCAGCCTAACGGCGCCACTTAAGACATCAAAATACTGAATTGAAGAGATCAAATGGGGTCTCTCATCATGTGATCATAAAATACCAGTATGATAAATATAGAGATCATACCCCAACATAATAAAAATGAACTTGAAAGACTTGACATGAAAGTAGAACTTTGAAAAAGAGAGAGGTGAATGAATCCCTTGAAAATTCGGCAGCCTAACGGCGCCACTTAAACTTCAACAAAATTGAATTGACAAGGTCAAATAGGGTCTCTCATCATATGAACATAAGATTCCAGTATGATAGATATAGAGATCATACCCCAACATAATATAAAGGAACTTGAAAGAATTGACATGAAAGTAGAACTTTGAAAAAGAGAGAGGTGAATGAATCCCTTGAAAATTCGGCAGCCTAACGGCGCCACTTAAACTTTCTTAAAACGAAATGATGAGAGTAAGAGGGGGTCTTTCATCATATGAACATAAAAAGGGCAGTAAGAGGAGTATAAAAGAACATCCTCCAAAATAAGAACATGGAGCATAAAAGGAATGACATAAAAGAGATCACTTGAAAAGAAAGAGAGGGGTCGGATCCCTTACCTTAAAATGTAACTCTTAAACCTCAAAGTTTGAGACCTTGAGGGCTTGGGGGCACCTTGGGAGGACTCCTTGGGAGGTAATGAGACCAGAAATTCGTTGGGAATGAGTGGGGAGTCGAATGGATGAGAGGAGGGCTTGGTATTTATAGGGAAAGTGAGGGGACAAGGCATTAATGGCCAAGGGACACCTCACATGTGCTTTTCTCAAACCCATGTGCTCTCCCTTGTCATTTATCATGGAGTTAGGCCACATGGGGCCCCCAAAACAATAATTCATCACCCTTGGCCGGCCAACCCTCAAAAGATCTCATGACATCATCATGACACCGTAATGATGTCATTAAACATACCGAAACCCTAAAACTGTATTTTTACTATTCACTGAAAATTCAACTTTCTCAGAAAAATCCCAAAATTTCACATTAACCAAATATCAATGCTCTGATTTCAAAAATGAAATCCATTTTATAAAAATAATTTTCTAAATATTTTTAATTTAATTTTTAAATAAAAACACTATTCATCGAAAATTCATTTTTTTTTCAGAAAAAACCCCAAAAATTACCATAACATAATATCGATGCTCTGAGTTCAAAAATAAAGTCATTTTTATAAAAATAATTTTCTAATTATTTTTAATTAAATTTTTAATTAAAAACACTATTCACCCGAAAAAAACTAATACTTGAATAATAATTAATGAAACCGTTATTTAACTATTTTATCGAATCACATTACTTAATCAAGGTACCTAGATTATTTTAAAACTTTCTTTAAGTGAGATTACTAATCCATTTGGTCATATTACTAATCCTAATCATAAAATCACTATTCATAATTTACTATTCATCAAAAATCAAGTTGATCTTATTAGACTCTAAATTTCGTACTGAACATAATTGTAGAAGACCATTTTTCGAAAATCATTACACATTTTTAATTATTTAAGGTTTACACAACCATTTTTAAGATATCCTTTTTCTAAAATTCATCAAAAATATGCATACAATATTTATCCGGTCATTTGAAAATTCATAAACATCATCATAAGAAGAAATCCAAATTTTTATTTAAAAAAAGGATTACACAAGGCAATTACGGTCTCGTTACATAACCCCTTATAATACCAGCATAGGACCTAAGAGTAAGGTGTGCTAGGGTGATAGAATTTTGGGGCAGCTCATTCAACATTGCCCGAGTAGTAATTTCTATCAGTTTGAACTTCTCGCGAAGGCGATTCCGTTCTAGCTTCACATGATGAAGTTCGGCTTGGATTTGGTCCAGAGCAAAGCCCAATGGTGCTAATTCCTTCCCAATCTCTGTTAGATGGGCTTCGATCGGCCCAAGGCTACTAGGTGAGGCCATCAAATCTTCTTTCTATAATAATTAACCAAGATTACTTAAATTTAGAGACAATAATCAAAACATTTTGTTCACGGTGGTCATATTGACCGATGGTCATATAACACTCAAAAACCAATGGTCTAATTTTATTTATAATCATGTTTATCAAATAAAACATTTTTTTTGAGTATAAAAAATAACACATGAAATTAGGAAACAAGATTTATTCAAAATTTCGGGTCGTTACAATCTTCCCCCCTTAAGAAATTGCGTCCTCGCAATTTTTTTTTAAAATTGGGTTTTGAAATTTCATTGAAAGTCCCACATCGGAAAAAGAGTCAGTAACACCATTACTTTAAAAGAAAGAAAAGGAAGTACAAAGGCCACCCGAGTTAACCCACACTCGGGTTCCATGTAGGAAAACATGGACATGGAGGAAAAAACAAAGGGTCAGTTCTGAGAGAGAGTGATAGAGAACATGATTAGGAGAAAGTTAACCATGATAAAATCCCAAACTTATGATGTGTGTAAACGGTCTTTGATTACCTAGTAAGAAACGTAAACCAACAACATTTTTGTTTTACGTTTCTTTTCATAATTTTGAGGATTTCATTTACTACATAGAACAAAAACATAAGAAAATATACCTACCTTCAAGTAGAGTTTCATCCTTTAACAAGTCCCTACCAACACTAATCTTTTCTCCAAATGATGAGAATTCAAAAACACTTGGTCTCATAAAAGCACAAGAATCATCTTCTATAGAATCACATAATCTACAAAAGATTAACTATCTATTTCTTCTATCTTTATACATTATCCCAAAAACAGAAAGGTTAAGGTAAAACAACTCTTCAAAAAGAAAGAATCCCATAGGAATGGAAACTACTTTTAAATCATCAAAGTTCCATGGTACTACCCAAAGTTCATCATAGACCATTCCATAAATAACGGTCCTTAAAATTCCTCAAAACAAACCAAACTAAGATTGAAACCCAAATACAAGAAGGATTTGATAACATAGTCTTCCAAAACAACTTCATTGTTCATCTCCAGACAACATCAACCACTCCTAACATCTTATAACAAAAGTAGCTAACCTAAACATATTTTACCCAAGATAGGTTAATCATTCCCAAAAGTAACCTAAATTACTATAAGTCCACCTTAAATTCATCAATTCTTCAAAATATAAGTCAACCTTACTCCTCAATGAAAATACCATAGAAACCTATTTACCTCTATCAAATATGGTTCCCAAAATAATGAACGTCTTCCAAAATAATAATCATATTTTAATCCCCTAATCATCCCTGTCATATTAATACGAAAATCGTCGCATTTCCTATCACATTGGTTGTCGGAGCATGTTCTTCCATTTCCCACCATTAACTAAGAAGGGAAAGCATAATTAGGGGCTTAAGTACTTAGCTAATAATCATGAAAAGGAACTGAAAGCATATAAGGATAACTTGTAGAAGAAAAGTATACCCTAACTTGTGATCCCCTAGGTTCCCATCTAGGTTATCCATGATCATATATTCTTATGTGAATCTTTATTTTATTTTATCTTTGTTCCTTTAATAATGGTTCATACCAAGCTTATGAATTTACCAAAGCATATCCCCCGGGAGTGTCGTAACCAAGAGTGCAGCAAAGCCCGTTGTCGTGTACCAGTTCCCGTTCGAGTCTAGCTCAAAGCGGTGTTTTCGGGTTTTACCCCTATGTACATCTGTGCCAGAGCCACCTCTACCTGCTCGTATCCAGACAGGGATGTATTTGCTTGGCAACCCCTTACTCAATACTCACCAAAATACCAGGAAGATTTCCTATATTAAACTTTTCTATAGGGTTCCTCCTAGAGTTTTCATATCCTAATTTCCACAAATAACTAAACCATCCTTTGATACCAACTATAGCATCCCGCCTTTTTATCACATAAACTTTCATTACATTACACAAAACTGAGGATCTTTAAGGTCTAGTGTCTTGGAAACCAGGAACTTAAAACATGAAAACAACATAAAGAATTCTTCTTAAACACTTGAAAGGATTCTCCTCATGTTCACCCTAGGCTCATTACTGAATCTCATAACCTGGGGACATACATCCAAAGAAAGGGTGAGCAGAAGGCCCAGCAAGGGAAACAAGTGAAACATTTTACATATGAACTTGGGATACATCAATAAAGTCATGAAAAGAACTTTAAGGCATGAAAATGAAATCATGAGGCATATCATAATAAAAATAAAACTTTTTCATAACTTGAAGATGTGGCTGCAACATTTAATATTGGCAATCGTTTCGTTTCACCAAGGTCCATCCCCAAGGTGTCGTTAAAAATTACCAAGGTTATTCACCAAGGCGTTGTTAAAATGGTCATCTCTAGAGATTAAGTCTTTACCCAATGCATTGGAGCGCTATCAGGGCGCACCCTTAAATTTGCCTTTAATATCATGTGAGCCACATATATCATCATCAAACATTTCATAAATAACCCATATAGCATAAAATAAATGGGTTTCATTTCATAATCATAACATTTTAAAAACTGCTTTAATGACATGATCTTTACGGCACTTTAAACCCACGGAAAGGGAAGCGGGTCTCATGTATGTAAATCCAAGAATTTAAAATGGAACATTTTGATATATATGTGAATACCCTTGTAGAAATAAGAGCTTTGAGTATTCACTTTATAACATAAAATAATTTTTGAGAAAAGAGAGAGGCATTTTGAGGGGAAAATTCTGCAGCATAACGGCTATGTTACAAGGTTTTAGAAAACATTGAGAAGAGAGGGGGCATGGGTCAAACATTCATAAATGACCCATCAAACAGTAGAGGGACAAAATATAAGGGATTTATGAACATGGTAATTAAATTTTAAAATATACCATATGAAATGAAGAACACGAAAGGAAGAAAACAAAACAAGATTTCTCTTGTGAAAATTCGGCAGCCTAACGGCATCACTTAAACTTCAACAAAATTGAATTGACAAGGTCAAATAGGGTCTCTCATCATATGAACATAAGAGTCCAGTATGATAGATATAGAGATCATACCCCAACATAATATAAAGGAACTTGAAAGAATTGACATGAAAGTAGAACTTCAAAACGAGAAGGGTGAAGAACCACTTAAAAATTCGGCAGCCTAACGGCGCCACTTAAGACATCAAAATACTGAATTGAAGAGATCAAATGGGGTCTCTCATCATGTGATCCTAAAATACCAGTATGATAAATATAGAGATCATACCCCAACATAATAAAAATGAACTTGAAAGACTTGACATGAAAGTAGAACTTTGAAAAAGAGAGAGGTGAATGAATCCCTTGAAAATTCGGCAGCCTAACGGCGCCACTTAAACTTCAACAAAATTGAATTGACAAGGTCAAATAGGGTGTCTCATCATATGAAAATAAGAGTCCAGTATGATAGATATAGAGATCATACCCCAACATAATATAAAGGAACTTGAAAGAATTGACATGAAAGTAGAACTTTGAAAAAGAGAGAGGTGAATGAATCCCTTGAAAATTCGGCAGCCTAACGGCGCCACTTAAACTTTCTTAAAACGAAATGATGAGAGTAAGAGGGGGTCTTTCATCATATGAACATAAAAAGGGAAGTAAGAGGAGTATAAAAGAACATCCTCCAAAATAAGAACATGGAGCATAAAAGGAATGACATAAAAGAGATCACTTGAAAAGAAAGAGAGGGGTCGGATCCCTTACCTTAAAATGTAACTCTTAAACCTCAAAGTTTGGGACCTTGAGGGCTTGGGGGCACCTTGGGAGGACTCCTTGGGAGGTAATGAGACCAGAAATTCGTTGGGAATGAGTGGGGAGTCGAATGGATGAGAGGAGGGCTTGGTATTTATAGGGAAAGTGAGGGGACAAGGCATTAATGGCCAAGGGACACCTCACATGTGCTTTTCTCAAACCCATGTGCTCTCCCTTGTCATTTATCATGGAGTTAGGCCAAATGGGGCCCCCAAAACAATAATTCATCACCCTTGGCCGGCCAACCCTCAAAAGATATCATGACACCATCATGACACCGTAATGATGTCATTAAACATACCGAAACCCTAAAACTGTATTTTTACTATTCACTGAAAATTCAACTTTCTCAGAAAAATCCCAAAATTTCACATTAACCAAATATCAATGCTCTGATTTCAAAAATGAAATCCATTTTATAAAAATAATTTTCTAAATATTTTTAATTTAATTTTTAAATAAAAACACTATTCATCGAAAATTCATTTTTTTTTTCAGAAAAAACCCCAAAAATTACCATAACATAATATCGATGCTCTGAGTTCAAAAATAAAGTCATTTTTATAAAAATAATTTTCTAATTATTTTTAATTAAATTTTTAATTAAAAAACACTATTCACCCGAAAAAACTAATACTTGAATAATAATTAATGAAACCGTTATTTAACTATTTTATCGAATCACATTACTTAATCAAGGTACCTAGATTATTTTAAAACTTTCTTTAAGTGAGATTACTAATCCATTTGGTCATATTACTAATCCTAATCATAAAATCACTATTCATAATTTACTATTCATCAAAAATCAAGTTGATCTTATTAGACTCTAAATTTCGTACTGAACATAATTGTAGAAGACCATTTTTCGAAAATCATTACACATTTTTAATTATTTAAGGTTTACACAACCATTTTTAAGATATCCTTTTTCTAAAATTCATCAAAAATATGCATACAATATTTATCCGGTCATTTGAAAATTCATAAACATCATCATAAGAAGAAATCCAAATTTTTATTTAAAAAAAGGATTACACAAGGCAATTACGGTCTCGTTACATAACCCCTTATAATACCAGCATAGGGCCTAAGAGTAAGGTGTGCTAGGGTGATAGAATTTTGGGGCGGCTCAGTCAACATTGCCCGAGTAGTAATTTCTATCAGTTTGAACTTCTCGCGAAGGCGATTCCGTTCTAGCTTCACATGATGAAGTTCGGCTTGGATTTGGTCCAGAGCAAAGCCCAATGGTGCTACTTCCTTCCCAATCTCTGTTAGATGGGCTTCGATCGGCCCAAGGCTACTAGGTGAGGCCATCAAATCTTCTTTCTATAATAATTAACCAAGATTACTTAAATTTAGAGACAATAATCAAAACATTTTGTTCACGGTGGTCATATTGACCGATGGTCATATAACACTCAAAAACCAATGGTCTCATTTTATTTATAATCATGTTTATCAAATAAAACATTTTTTTTTTGAGTATAAAAAATAACACATGAAATTAGGAAACAAGATTTATTCAAAATTTCGGGTCGTTACATATATGATATAAAATTATTCTATAATTATTTAATTAATATCTTTTTTATGTCATTTTACCCATCGAGAAAATGGAATCAATGTTCATGTGTATGTATCGTCTACCACCTTCATGAACAATGTAATTAATTTTCTATATCGAACTTTAATGGATTACTATAATTAAATATATAATGAATATATATGAAATTTATATCATTTTTAATTTTGTGGATATTATTTAACCATGATCAAGTTAAAAGGACCAAAATTACCCAACCAAAACATATATGAAAAAACGAAGCGGTAATTACCCGAAACATGATTTTAACAGATAATTATTAATAACTGGGCAATATAAGGTCATAAGTAAATAATATATGGTATTATATAAATAAGTATTGATAATAAAAATATTTATGATAAACCTATATTTATTATGTTGTATGTTCTAACTTGGATGAAGGATGTCGATACTTATGGTAATACATTTCTAGTCACTCTTATTTTTGGGAGACACATGCCTTATTCACCACTTGTTTTTTATGTGTGGTAAATATAATACCTCTTTAAAATGATATATCTTGAAAATAATTCTTCTAATTATATTTAAATTTTATTTTTATATTATTATTTAATGGGGCTTATGATTCAAAAGATACCAAAGTGGTAAGGTATTTATTCCCACATTGATTTCTGTGAGACACATGACATATTCACTACATATTTGTTTTATATGGTGTATATACATCCCTTGATTATATTTTATGATTATTCTTATAAAATTTAAAGGGATTGAAATTTAAATATATTTTTTTATAGTGACTATGATTCAAATGTTACCAAAGTGTTAAGGGTTAGATGTTACAATCTCATAGTTCATTCGGGTTGTTTATGATTATGCTTTAGATGATGAGATATTATGATCTAAATATAAATAAATCCATAAATTTAATTATCCTTCAGTTATTTATTTATATTACATGTTTTACTTTAATTTTACTCTCTTTTTGTACTCCGGATTACAAAATAATGTTTTTAATGAAAAATCAAATGTATTTCTCTCTTCAGTCGAAAACCCTTTTTCGTTGAAATCTATCTTTTCTAAAAACAATTAAATAAAGTTTTCAATATTTTCCAATTATTTTGTAAAAAGTTTTATTTCCCATGTTTTAGTTTTTTAAAAATTCTTTAAAAGGTGTCTTTTTGTCATTTTCCCAACAAGGACCTTTTTAAATTTTAATGAAAATGTGAAAGGAATATTTGTTTTAATGTGTATGAAATTAAATATATTTTATACAACAATAAACACTCAATTAGTTAAGGATATCTTTAAAAATTTACATGGTTAGTTTCAAAGAAACTAGTTCCTTAATATTTTATAAATTTTTATATTTTAAATATTTTTTAAAAATGTAAAGGATATTTTCCTCTTGAATGGTTTAATGATAATTATATGAAATTTATATTCATCATCAATTAAAACCTTTTGTGTTTATTATTTTTTTCTAGAGATATGATCCAATCGTAGAATCCTTATTCTTTCTCTGAATGGTTTACTATTTTGGTGAATATATTTTTATAAAACCTAATTCTATTCCACAAGTTATGATATGATAAATTGAGGAGATGATTATGAAACCCATTTACTTTTTATGGGTTATTATATGATGATATATTGATAAAAAAAATTTACTTTATATGTGTAATGATATGATGAAATTTTTATGATATATTGGCACATAAATGTATAGATTATGTGATGGGTGGGACCTATATCTCCCCCTAAATAATTGGTTTATGATTAATTTTCTATGATATTAGAGGGTACATGAATGGTTCCACTGATCCTAGAAGAGGGTACACAAGAAGTTATAATAAGAAAAAAGGAGGATACATTGGATGTTATCCCAATCTCAAAAATAGGGTACACAACTATATATCCCATGCCCGAAGTAGGTGAATATGTGGTTATCCCAAGCCTAACATTTTATGAATGTATTTGTAGGTATATTTCACATAATATTTTACATTATTATGTGTATACTAAAACTATATGTCTTATGTCAATGTTATGTTCTCATGGCTCAAGTTTTTTTTATTACTTTTTAAATTCATGTATTATGAAATGCCCTTATTTATTCCATGACTCAAGTTTATGATCTATGATATGCAGTGTATGGTTTTAAAATGTTATTCTCAAGTTCTCATACCCTTATAATCATGTTATGTTGATAGCCCCCATGTTTACCCTTACCAAGAATTTAGGCTCAACCTTTCTTATGTTTCCTTTCCCCATGTTATGAATAAAATATTTAAGTAGGGTAATTCTATGAAGTTTCCTATGTGGGATGATATTTGTGGTAGATGCCTAAGATCTCTCAACAATTAAGAATATTGTGTACCTAGTCTCCAAATAAACTAAAAAAATATAGTATTGAGGCATGTTTTTGTATAATGAGATGAATATTAATCTTTTAAGATGTAATATCTATGTATATAAAGTTTGGTTTACTACATGAACTTCCTAGGAGGTCACCCATCCTATAACTACTCTAGGAAAAGTGTGATTAGTTGTGTAGTTAAAATTATGTTGGTTAAATTCCAGAAATGTAATAATAAAAGAAGTCATTTACTAAAGGCAACCACAAGGTCACCCCATGTACTCCACAACAACCCTAAGGCTAACGAGTTGAATTTTATGACACAAGGCGATCATATTCCATATCTCGTAGGGATTAAGCCACAAGGGCATAATATCCTGAATCTACCTCTGGTCTAGCCACAAGGCTATCATTTCCAAACATCAGGTCCTTGGTTAGGTCTCTAAATGCCATAATACCCCACTATCACCTCTTGGGTCAGATCACACAAGACCATTATGCCCCCCAGTCATGAAATAAGGCCATCATACACATTATTATAACTCAATTCCATCATCATATTTCATGAATAATATGAAAATTATCCACAATGTAACACCCTGAGATTAATAAAAGGAATACCATGTTCAATAGAGTTAACAACATGTAACTCTATGCCTAAATAAACCATGAAATGTTACTATTTAAATATAACCCTTATAACCTAGCCGTTAAATTTGTGTGAATGCATAAGATTAATTGATTTATGAAATATATATAAAAATTTCTCACTATGTTCACTCATTTTTTTGGAAAAGTCATTTTATTATTGGAAAAAATGTTTTCTTCAAAAATAGCTTTTATTACATTTCATTAGAAAATACTGTAATTAATTTATAAAAAATTTAGAAATTTTATTTGACAAAATTATACAATTTTTCAAATCATTATATCTAAATTATCTTATGGTGAAAGTTTTAAATTTTTATTAATGTTTGTTTTTATGACGAATTGTGAAAAAATATTGTTTTTTATTGAAAAATATACTTTCTTTTAAAGTGTTTAAAAATCATATTTTATTTTTGATTATTTTTAAAATGTTATTAGTTCCTTCTGATTAAATATTTTCCAATTACAGTCATTTTTATAAATTCTATACATGAATTGGGAATAAAAAAAATTTTATACTTAAAAGGTACTTTTTCTAAAAAACATCTTATTTGTCGCATTCAAAGGGTTTAATTTTAATCTAAATTATACCAATTTTATGAATTGAAGCTTGATTAATGAATTAAATATTTGGAATCATGAGATACAAATATGGAAAATAGTTCCCTTTTATTTGTAATCACTATGAATTGTAGTAATAGTAAACATTTATCACCATGGTAAGGGTAAATCGGGCAATTAAACTTTAAAATAATATGAAAATATCCAACAAATTACCCTAAAACTTGTCTTTATCCAGTTTGTATTAATGTGGGTTTCCATTTACGTCTAGTTCTGAAATATACGTTCATTTGGTTCCATGTTTCTTTGATTTTTTACCTTTATAATATTTACATAAAAAATAAAGACAAAAATGTCTCTTTATTAATTCTAATAACTATAATATATATTTTTTGGGATTAAAACAACTTATGTTTTGTTCTAAATAATCATTTGATATATAAATGATTTTTTGTTATGTTAATTTTTTCTTCATAATTTTTAGTACTGGATTAATTACTATAAATTCTTATGCAATGCTAACACAATATTTATTCAATTAATAGAAAAATAAAATAAACAATTTTAAAAACATTAAAAGTAAAAAAATTTGAGTGAATTATTCTGTTACATGAATGTTTTAGAGATATATAACATGTTAGTGATGTGTAAAAGGATTATACTTGATTTATATTTTTGTTATGTTGTTTTCAAATTAAAATTAATTAAATAGTTCCCTAAATTATATTAATGATATTTTATAATACATAATATTTTATTAACTGATTTTATATTACTAAAAATTCTTTTATTAACTAAATTATTGGGATATGGTTTAAAATATCAATCATGGTCTATTTATTGGCCTATTTTTCTTTTTGATTAACTACGTTGACCCCAAAAGAGTAAAAACATTGTTATTAAAGAAATTATCCCAAGGGTTAATGTTGGTTAAAAAAATAGATAATGGTAAATAACTAATATAAAAATGTCTAAATTTATTATAAGATAGCATTTTTACCCACACTCATCTTATTTTCTAATTATGTTGGTTTTTACCCTCTTTTCCATTAAAATTAATTTATATTAATTTCAAATTTAAGGAATTCCTAAAGTGTACCTCCCCTCACTTATAAAAGGGATCCTCCAATAAAATTTTATTCACACTTAAAGATCCTTTAGGATCAGCCAAGACCTACCCAAATCCCTTCCTTATTTCCATCCCCACATCCTAGAGGGAGGATTATCACCTCGTGAATCGATACAATTCATTTTCCATCATCACCTATCACTACTATTTATGATGATGGATTTAATGCATATATATATGATATTAATTAAATATTTATCATTATATTAAATTAATATATTATATGTATTCTTACCTTTCTATTCATTGAATGATGATAACTTCATTCATGCGAACATGTGGATTACCACCACCATGAAGCGATGTAATTTATTTTTCATTTATGCATCACATGGATGGTATATATAAGAGTATTTAAATAAATAATTTGATTTTCATTATATAATTATCATTATATAAAGATAAAATAACAATTACCTTAATTTAATCAAGATTATTGAAAAAAGGAAATGTTACTCATGAAAACATATGACATATCGTCTTAATGATTGTAAAATAGTTCATTTTTCAAAACCATATTTCATTATTGGTTTTAAAAGTATAATTAATATATAAAAAAGATAATTATACCTTTATTATTATTCTAGAGATGATTAAATAATGAACACATTGACCATAGTCAACTAGCCAATTTCATTTTGGTATTATGAGTTGAATGTCATCAAAACATCCAATGTGAGATTAAATGATCAAATAATTTATTATAAACTGATTAAAAAATATAATGGATAATAAAATTTAAAAAAAAATCTTAATAATGTATATAATTAACATAAACATATTATCCTAGAATACAAAGGACATTCGTGATGATTTAGACTCCAAACATTATGTGAAAAAAATGTTTTAAAGTTTCCCTTCCAACTATTTTTCTTCCATATCCATGTTATTATAAATGTTTCAAAAAAACTTTATTTACGAATCAATGGATGGTAAAGGTAATTTTGGAACAAATTTTAATTTGTTTACAATATTTTTAAAAACTAATATTTTTAAGGTTTTCATGAGGGAACATTACTTTTGAAACATAATTTTAAAGGTTTTAAATATTTATTTTCAAAATATATTTCTTCCTTGTACATATTATTAAAATTATTTTGTTAATATATTTATACAGACATAAATTAATTATAAAGGACATTTTATATCAAATTTTTTACTTTATTTCAAATGGTTTCAAATGGAATCTTCTTTTAATTATGTTATACAGAAGGTTTTTTATTTATTTACAAAAGAAAAAAGTTATGTTTCATTTAAAAAATATGGTGTAAATGAATTTTTTATGTGTCACAACCATTATTTTATATTTTTCTTTATTTATAAGTCTTATTTTTATCTTTAAGTAAATGCCTTCTTTCCCTTTTTATATGTATTTTCAAAACGTGTTTCAAATCCAATGGATATTTTAATATCTAGAATTATTTTGCATATGGGTGTAAAGGATCTTTATAAACAACAATTTTATTTTGGTTATTACTATTCTATTTCTAAATAACTTTATCTCTGTTTTTTAATGTTATGGAATTCTTCAAAATAATGTATATATCTCTTTAAAATATATACCTATATTATTATGCCTTCATTTGATGGGTTAATATATTCCTTAGGATCATTTCTCAAATGCCTTCTTTAAGAAATATATTTTGATTATGATATAGAGAAATATTATTAAATCCATTTTATTTCCCCTAGAAATTAATTTTTATGACTTATTAATGATTTAATTTTAATGGAACACATAATCATGAAAATGTTATGATGGGTGCACCCCGATAGTTCTCCAATTCATTTGGAAAATATTTTCTCTCATTATACACTATATGTGGGATAAATGGGGTAAAAAAATCCACTATTAGACTCTTTCCACCATGTGATGTTGCCTTCTAAGTTATTCTTGACTTATAATTATTCTATGTTTTATATTGCTACCACATTTCTTAAGTTTCTATGATCATATGATACCATATTCTTTATACCCTCATGTGATTACTCATGAGTTTATGTCTATAGGAATGTATTTCCTACTTTGAAAGAGTGAAATGTATTACTTTTATTGAAATAATTTCAATATGTTTTTCATGATTGAAAATAAACCTTTATGGGTTTTATTTTCCCATAAATATTACTTATTAATTTTTTATGAAATATTTTGGGAGAAAATTTGAATTCTTGAATAATAAAATATTTAATATGATGCCAAATGTTAATTTTAAAAAATATTGGATAAGTATTTATAACATAATAGGTTTATTTATTTCTTTTTAACACTCCCCTTATTAATATTTTTATACTAATAAGATGTTTTAAAATATTTTTTATATGGTTTTTAAGGACGATTATGTATATGTGTAAGGTCAAGATTAAAATTGTAAAGATATATCATGAAAAGAAAACTTGTTATATCATAAAACCTTCTTTTTTGGAAAAAAATGTTAACTAATTTAATGTTTACACTTTGGGATGTAATTTTTATTTATGTAAGGTAAATGTACTAATTTTATATAAATATAGACCATAAATACACTCAAATGTAAGAAAATTAATTCCTGACTTAAAATGCATTTATTTTTAATGTCTAAGGTCAGGTCCTTACAGTTGGTATCAGATTAATGTTTTAGATAACTTTATAGATTTTGATGTTTTTATGTGAGGATAACATAACAGTTATGGATACCATCAGGAGTTTATGTATTTAAATTTGATCATAAGTTCAAATTCTTATAATTATATTTTGAGGTTTTAAGTGATGGTATTTTAATGCGATTAATGATATTTTGTGAAATGTTTTATTTGGATGAGGTATATGTAACCCTTAGGTTTGACATGATGTATTATTTGAGGAAGAATGGTCTTTTCTTAAGTTTAAAGGTATTTACAATCTTGAAGGTTTATATGATATTTGATGACTAAGGTTGTTTATAAGGATGTTCATCAATTTTTTGGGTTGTTATAATAATTATATTTTATAGTTTTAGCAAAAAGGATAGCTTGTCACATCTAAAAGGTTATGGGGATTAAACCCACAACTGATGGGTGAAAAGGTTGCAACTCCTACTGATGTGCTACATGATGTCTTGGTTGGAATGGAATTATTTTTTTAAAAAAAATGACATTAAAGATAAATATTAAGTTTATTTTTGAAATATACGATTTATCATATAGATAAACATTATATTGAAAAGTTATTTGGTGATTATGTGATTAATGGTATTTGAAAGTAGTTCAGTATTTTGGGAATCTTGTATGGTTAAGGAAAATAGAACATTATGAGGTTTTATTTTAGAAATATATATTTAATTATATTTTGGAATAATATATGTTTTTAATTTGGTTTTATGGTTATTTAGGTTATTTATGAGGATGTTTAGAATTTCTTAGAGATTATATGATTAGGGAATTTGTATTTTTGGTATGATAAATTAAGACTGTTTGATGTTATTTAGAGATAAACATTAAATTTATATTGGAAGAATATTTGATGAAATCATTATAATATTTGATTTTCAATATTAGTTTGGAATAATTTGAATAATTTTATGGTTAGTTATTTATCGAATGATCTAATTTGAATTTCGGGAGTTATTATTGTGCCTCTAGTGATTAATGCTACATTTCTTCATATGATGGTTTATTTATTTTGAGAATAATATTGTTCTAACCATTTTAGTTTTGGTGAATTTATATATATAGGAGGAATATATTGATATCCATTTCTTGGATTATTTGATATGTTTTAAGTTGATTTTTGTTCTTCCGGCATGAAAAAATCATCTTGAATTATCATCATTTAGACAAAAAGTTGAGATTGTGGTGGAGATTATTTAAAGATGAAATCCTAATTATCAAGTAATATTATTTCCTTATGTTACTAATATATAAGGTAAAATAATTCCAAAACTATAGAAAAAGGATCCTAATTTTTTTATCATATTATATTCATTTTTTATGAATCTATAGTCTTTTCTACTCATCGGTTTATGGGTTTGTATTTTTTAAGTGCCTCTTAAAATTAATTTTTTTATTAATGATTTCTATCACAATCATGATTTTTTGTACATTATATTTTTCTCCATTTCCATAATTTTAGTTTCCACTAATGTTCTCTTATTTTGAAACCTTGTTATGTAATGAACTTCATATTTACTTTTCCCTCTGTTCAAGAGAAAGTTTTATTAACACATTTTGGGAAGTGATTTCTCAAAAAAGAATTTTTTATATGTCAAAACCTTTTTTTGAAGCCTGATTTGAAATTTAGAGGATGAAATTCATTAAAGGTTGGAATTATGTAATACCCTAAGATTTTAAAAAATAGAAAACTTTGTTCGATAGTGTATATGAAACACATCATTGAGCCTTAATAAACAGTGAAATATTATTATTTGAATATTAATATTATAACATAGCCATTAAATTTGTGGGTATGAATAGTATTAAATGATTTATGAAATATATATAGTGTCTCTACTCAATATAAATGTATTGATAAATTCATATTAAATAATCACTTAATTTTTAGTAATGTCATTTTATTTTTCAAAAATATCTTTCTCCAAAATTGGTATATAATGCTTTTCATGAGTAAATATTATGATTAATTTAATAAAATTGTAAAAATATTATTTGAGAAAGTCTATATTATTTTTAAATAATCATATATAAATTAGCTTATGGTTATTTTTTGTGATTTTTTTTGATAAGTTTTATTTTGTGATGAATATTAAAAAATACTGTTTTTTAATGGAAAACCATATTTTCTTTTAAAGTGTTTACAAAGTAATATTCTATTTGGGATTAGTTTTAAAATTTAATTATTGGGTTTTTATTAAATATAATCCAATTATAGTTATTTTAATGAATTTTATACTTGATTGTGGTATAAAAACATTTTTATACTTATAAAGTCATTTATTTCCAAAAAATTAATTTTCATCACATTTTGAAAGTTTAATTTTAAATTAAATTATAAAACCTCTATGAATTGAATAGTGAAAAATTAATTACATATTTTTAATATTGTGGTCCAAATTTTGTAAATATTTCCCTTTTTTAGTCATCATGAATAGTAATTATAGTAAATATTTATCACCAAAATAAGGGTAAAACTGGAAATTAAGTTTAAAAATAATATGATAAGGATTAATAATTGACCTTAACAATTTCATTTATCATATTGTATGTGTTGAGATAAAAATTTTCCATCCAAGCCTCAAATATTTATCCACTTGGTGTCATATTTCTTTTATTTTGATTTTTATAATATTTAAGTCAAAGATAAAGAAAAAAATCCCACTTTATTATTAATAATTATAAAATTTTGTGATAGGGATAAAAATAATTTATTTTTGTTTATAAATTTCCATTTAAATGATAAATGATTTATTTTAATCCTGCTAATTTTTCAACTTTGGAAATAGCATCCATGCTTCTAAGAAAGTAGACATCATTAGGGAACTGGGCATTAGAGAGGGAGTTATCCCTTTTATCTACCTTGGGGTCTCTATTTTAATAGGTATGACATAAATATCGTTACTTCACTGGTGTTATCAGTCAAATAAGAACATAACATGCCTCATATAAAGGTAAATAATTATCCATGGTTGTCCATGTTTTTTTGGTGAAATATGTCATCTTTTCCAAATTTATATACTCATTCTTGGTATATGGAGATTCTGCTTTCCTCATTAATAAGATCAATTTTTCCATCACAAATTTTATTTGGAGGGGTAGAATTATGGAGAGGAGGTTAGTCAGAATCTCCTAAATGAATTTATACATGATTTATGATGCTGGGGGCCTAGGAATTAAAAATCACCATTCCTTAAATAAATCTTTGTAATCCCATTTTATGTAGAAGATTTTTAATTGGAAATAATAAGACTTTTATTTTCCTTTTGTTATATTCCTGAAAAATCTTAAATATGGGAACCACAATCAATTGGATTCTTTTGTTTTTCCTGCCTTCAGGTTTTTCTTCTTTATAATTGATTATCATCCCTGATGGTTGGTCTTCATGGATTCGTCCATTAAATTTTGGATTGAAAATTGGATGGTTTCTACGCTACTTAACTACCCTACGATTGATGATAAGAACATAGATATAGATATCTCTTTAAATGAAAAACTAGAAATCATTTATGACCATCCTAATGATAGTAAATCCACCGTGAATAGCTACAACTTCTCACTACTAAAAGATTTCTAGGCATGGTAACATGCTGCGAATAGTATTATCACCTCCAAGATCTCCTATCACTGTCTTATTTTCAATAAAACAGATCTGCAATGGGTCAAAGAACTGAATAGGAAATGCATCAGGACCTTAAGTTCAATTCTTGTCTAGGGGTCGTCACACAAAAATCTCTTGACAAATGTATATCTCTAGACCCATGAAGTCTCTATTTATACATGTTTTAAATATTATCTTAACACATAGAATACATTGAATATTTATTCATGAGCTTTACCACTACCTTTCCAATGTTTAAGTGTCTCTTAGAAATTTATTAAATATAACTACCTCATGCTACCTCTATATAGGAATTCCTTAATGAAAAGTTTGATCTCTCACTCTCCCATCATATTCTTTACCTTTTCAGGTTTCTTCTACGGAATAGATCCTCATCGACTAGAAAGATCAAAATAAGTGGATTCAGGATCGGTCTCCTTTCATGCCTCAAGTTTCATTAGATCCATTATTGGTTGTTGTTAGAGAAGAAAACCCCTATAAAAGGGTCAACTAACACAACTTAATACATGATTTCTCATCCCTCAAATGTTTTGGTATCAATGGTAACTTCTATTATTTCTATAACACCATTTATTTCTTCTAGAAGATTCCTTATATAGGTTAGATCAAAATAAATAGGGATGAGTCATCAAGATGAAACCCGAGTCTATTGAGCTATAGTGGTATTTTCAGAGATCATCATGGGGATATATTAGTATTTTTCCATGGATCATGTGGAATTTATTCTTCTCTTAAATATAAAAAATTTGGTGTTATAATTGAGACTAAGAAATACAATAAATGAGGCTGTAACAACCTTTAGCTATAACGCGAATGAACAACCATTTTTCAAGACATCATAGCACGCTCTTTCCATATCTCTTGGAAGATGACTATTTGACCAATTAATTTGTTAGATTCATTCTCATCCATTTACAACATAGTAAAACATGTAAATATGTAAGAAAACTCCTTACTGGAATAAGGCTTCAAATGGAAATGATCTCATCTATTTTACTCAAATTCCTGATGATCTTATTTCACTTATCGAGAGGGACCGGTATAAAAGTCCACTATTTAGAATCTTATAATCAGGATTTATTTTTTTAATAAAAGGGTCTTTCCATCCTAGTAAAGGTCTCATGATTTCTCTAAAAAATAACATAAATAATTCTTTAACATCGGGTCAATATTTATTCATCTAATAGAAAAATGAAATTAAAGATATTAAAAATACTAAATGAAATATAAATTGAATGAAATATTATGTTCTATAAATAAAATAGATAAATATATATTTTTAGTTATTTTTTATAAGATTACATTCAAATTACATTATTTTCATGTTTCTTTTTCAAACTCAAATTAAATTAATAGTTCCAAAAGTGATATTAATTATATTTTATAATAATTAATTTTATATTAAATGATTTCAAATTCATAAAAATACTATATTCATACCTTTTATTATTATATGGTTGAGAATATAAACCATGGTGCATTTAATTCTAATTTTCATTCTATATTAACTCTCTTTATCCCTATTGAATAAACAATTTGTTATCAAGGTAATTGTCAAAAAGGGTTAACACAGGTTAAAACAAACAAACATTGGTAAAAAAGTAGCGAATACTTATAAAATTTTATAGGATGATAATATATAGATCCATACCCATAATTTATTATAATTATATCATTATGAATCATTTTTACAAAGCAATTAATCCAAATTAATTTAATATTTAATGAAATTCATAAAGTACCCCTCCCCTCACTTATAAAGGGAACCTTCTATCCTCTTTCTCCACACTTAGAAGCCATTATTTTTCATCCAATAAATAACTAAATTCCTACCTTAATTTTATTTACCACATCTTATTGGGATTGTTTTTATTATAAAACTCTCTTAGGAAATCTTTTGGTTAAACCTAAAGAGGTTTTCCAAAGAAGAGGTATCATTCTTAACTGATCATTTTGGTATTATTTATTCTTCCACCTACTTAAAATATTATACAAACATGATGATTTAATAACATTAGTATATACCATATAATTATTTTTTATTATGTTAATGTAATAACTTATATGCATATACCCGTCTATCAAATGGTAAACAATACTATCATTTGTGCGTATAATGAACTACCGCCACGTGAACAGATGTGATTTTTTTCTGTCATCATTGCTCATGACTATTTATAATGTTGGATTATATATATATATATATATATCATTATAATGAAATATTTATTATTCTATAAAATTAATATACCATATATTTTCTTACATTTCCATTCATTGAAAGATGACAACATTATTCATGTGTACGTGTGGATTACTACCTCCACGAAGCGATTTGATCAGTTTCTCATTATCCCATCACATAAATGGTATATATAAGTGTATTTAAATAAATAATATTATATTTATGATAAAATTATAATTATACAGAGTTAAAATAAAATATAAATTCATTCCATCATGATCGTTGAAAAATGGAAACGTTACTCTTGGGTACATACAAACTACCATCTCCATGATTGTAACATAGTTAATTTTTCATAACCATGTTTTATGGTTGTTTTTAAAAGTATTATTTATGTATAAAAATTACAATTATTTCATGATTATTATTTTTTATATGATGAAATAATTAACTCACTGACTATATTCAACCCACCAAAGTCATTTTATACCTTTGAGTCGAATATCATCCAAACATTCAACATAAAATGTAATGATTAAGCAATTGAATATAAAATGATAATAAATAAAATAAAAGGGATAATAAAATTGAAATAGTTTATTAAGAAAGTAAATAATTAACATAAGTTTATTATTCAGGAATATAGATAATATTTGTGATGCATCAAACTTAAGGTAAGGGATGTTATTTTAAAAAAATATTCTTTTAATGTTTCTTTTCCAACTCTCTTATTCCATGTTTATGTTCTTTTAAATGTTTCAATAAATTTTATATTTATGATTAAATGGATTGTAAAGGTAATTTTAGACAATATTTTAATTTCTTTATAATATTTTTTAAAGGTAATATTTTAAGGTTTTATATAAAGGCTACTTTACTTTAAAAACATATATTTAAAGGTTTTAAAGATTTATTTTGTAAATATTTCTCTTTTATATATATATTTTAAAAATTATTTTATTAATGTAATAATGTTTAAATAAATAAATAATGACGGAAATTTTATGTCACTTTTTATAATTTATTTTTAATGTGTTTAAAATGATTCTTTTGATTCATTTTATACAGAACATTTTAAATTTCTTTAAAAAAGAGAAATTGAATATTTTATATTATTATATAGTGCGTCAATAGATATTTCTACCACCACAACCATTAATTTATATCTTTACTCATTTATAATAATTATTATTTTCTTAACATAAAATCCCTCTTTGACCTGGTTTTATTTATTTACAAAAAGTTATTTAAATGGAATGGATATTTCAATATTAAGAAATTTTTTTCTTATGGTTGTAAGGGATCTATCCAAAACACGATTTTATTTAGGTTATGACCATACTATCTCAAACTCAATTTTTCAATATATTTAATGTTATGGAATTATTCTAAATTTTTTATATATTTATCTAAAATATATACCTATCTTATTATCCCTTCCTTTGATGGGGTAACACATGGAATTTGACCATTCCTCAAATTCCTTCTTTAATAAATCTCTTTTAAGTTATGATATGTGGAAATATTATGAAACTAATTTTATTTACATAGATAATTCTTATGTTTATTACTTATGATTGATCTCCTTTTTATGGAACACATAATCATGAACATGTTATTTTGGGTGCACCTAGATAAAACTCCATTGCATTGGGTAAATTTTTTATCTCATCATAAATTATGTATGGGATTAGGGAGTAAACCAAATTCACTATGGGACTCTATCCACCATGTGATGTTTTCTTGGATGTTAGCCTTGACTTATAATTATGTCATGTTTTGTATTGTTTCGAAATTTTCTTTGTTTCCCTGATATTTTTATACAATTTTATTTATACTACCATGTGTTTAATCATGAGTTTATGTTTATAGAAAATTATATGCTACTTCACAAGGGTAATATGTATATTTTTGTTTGAAAACGTTTTCATATGTTTTTGATGATTGTAAAGGAACATTTTTGAATATTTTTTCTTACCTATTTTTTTATTTTTATTTTTATTAAAATATTTGGGAAGAAAAGTTCATTTCTTGGGTAATAAAATGTTTATTTTGAGACCAATGGTTAATTTTAGGAAAAATAGTGTATAAGTTTTTATGAACTAACATGTTTTTTTCTATTTATTTTATGTATCCTTTAATGAGATTTTGTTGCTCATCCCACATTTGAAAATGTTTTTAATAGGGTTATTAATGATGATTAGGGAAGGGGATGAGGTAAAGATGAAAATTCTTATGATATTCCCTAAAAAGAAAACTTGTTATATCATAAAATCTTTGTCTTATAAGAAAATGGATACTGAGTGGAAGTGTTTACATTGGGATGTAATATTTATTTATGCAAGGGTGATGACCAAATTATTTAAAACTCTCGACCATTAATATCTTAAAATGTTAGAAAATTAATTCTTGACTAAAAACTCATGATTATGTAATGTTAAAGAATCATACTAAATTTTTATATATATGTATCTCACATATATACCTAGCTTATTATCCCTTCTTTTTAAGGGGTAATACATTGATTATGATAATTCCTCAATTTCTTTCTTTAAGAAATCTCTTTAATTTATGATATGAGAAAATATTTTGAAACTAATTTTATTTCCTTGGATAATTATCATGTTTATGCCTTATGATTGATATCCTTTTTACGGTACACATCTTCATGAACCTGTTTTTATGGGTGTTCCTATATAGAACTCTAATGCATTGGGAAAATCTTTTATATCATTAGACATTATGTATGGGATTAGAGAGTAAACCAAATCCACTATGGGAATCTATCAACCATCTGATATTTTAATAGTAGTTATCATTAACTTATAATTATGTCATGTTTTTTAATGTTTCCAAATTTCCTATGTTTACATGATATTTTGACACAATGTTATTTATTCTCCTGTGCGATTAATATTGAGATTATGTTTATAGAAACGTATAAGTTACTTCACAAGGGTGAAATGTGAAGTTTTATTTCAAAAAGTGTTCATATGTTTTTCATGATTGTAATGGAAACTTTTTTAATATATTTTCTAAACTATTTTTTTATTAAAATATTTTTCCATAAATTTTTATCTCTTGGGTAATAAATTTTTTATTTTTAGCCCAATGTTTAATTTTGGAAAAAATATTCTCTATGTTTTTATGAACTAAAATGTTTTTTCTATTTCTTTTATATATCCCTTAGAAAATTTTTTGTTCTCATTACACATTTGAAAATGTTTTTAATCAGGTTATTAAGTATTATTAAAGATGGGGATGAGGTCAATATATAAATTGTTAAGATATATCCTAAAAAGTAAAATGTTATATCGTAAAATATTTGTCTTTTAAGAAAATTGATACTAAGTGGACGTGACTACATTAGGATGAAATATGTATTTATGTAAGGGTGATAGCCTAATTATTTAAAAATCTAGACCTTAAATATCCTAAAATGTAATAAAATGAATTCTTGACAAAAAAATCATGATTATGTAATGTTTTGGAATAGGTTGTTACACCCCTTAGGTTTACTGAGCCATGATGGGTCCACCTAATACTTTGATACCATGTATTGAAAAAACATTATATAACACATCCCAAATCCACCACATGATGATAAATCATAGAATATAGAAGCATAAAAATAATAATAGTAATAAGTATCAGTATTCATATACATACACATGTGATCATACTCAAACATGGTCTCACGAGTTATGCATGAACACACACATGTGATAAATAATCAAACATGGTCTCATGAGCTACAAACACAAGCACATGCAATCAAACATAAGAATTTTCTAAATTACACAACATCATATCATGATAATAATAATATAAACAACCCCTATGTGGTAAGGGATTTACTTCCTCCATATTATCAATGTGTGACATATTTTTTATATACTATATTTGGGTTTTTTCTATAAATGGTACCAGTGTAATAGGTGAACCCATCTTAGATTAATAGACTAATATGGGGAGTACGTTTAGATATTGTATGTGACATGATGACATGACCAAGTAAGCCAATATGGAAAGATGGTCTTTTAGATAGAACTGGTGGCATGATGGTCTTGTGTGATTAAATTCGAGAGGCTAAAGAGTGAAAAAATGTTCTTTAGAGACCATACCCATGACATGGTTCTAGGATATGATTTCCTTGTGGCTTAAACTGAGGTTGTATCTAGATATGACGACCTAGTTACCCAAACCATGAGAGACATGGGACTTGATTGCCTTACATATTAACCCAAGACTCTTTATCCTTATTTATATTATGGAGTACATGAGGTGACCTTGTGGTCAAGATGATGACCACATGATATGTTTTCCAAGGTGTGTGTGAGTGAGGAAAAAAACACTGAAACATGTCATGAACTAGAGTTTTAGTGCCACATTGCTTGAACCACTATCCTGAATCACCTTGTTCAACCCAGAGTTCTACATGGTCTTTTGAATTCCTCCCCATATTCTAGAGGATACCAAATAGGTGTGAGGTTATGAATTCCATAAGTTGGGAGACTATATCCTCAATATCAATAAATAGAAGAATAAATGATAACACAATGCTATAAAAAATTCTCTAAAAATAGAATTACATGTATCTCAAGACATATAGAATAATAAAACAAGGACCTGACTAACACTGATGGTCTGAATATCTTCAATTGTGAGACTATACCATTAACATCATTAAAGAAAATAATAAATGATAACATAATGGAATAAATACAAAATTTATAATAATTAGAATGGAATGTATCTAAATTTATAAAAAATAATTAGCTAAGGACCCCTAATGGGGAAGGTCAAGTAAGACTAATACTAGGTCATACAAAAATATAAAATGCCACAACATCACTCTAGATTCCATCCTAGTAATTACCCTATTACCAAAAATCCAAGGTTAACCAAAGTATACACTCAATCTAGGAATCACATGGTGAGGTGAAACAAAGATAAACGAAAAAAAGTCTCGATTATAACCCAAAATAAGAAAAACAATCAGAGTATAAGGTGTAAAAAAATAAATACAGAAAAACCATATAATCCAAGTGAATACAAAATGAACTATAAATTATGAAAAATCCCAATGTGGCTGAAAATGACATCTAAACCACTCCACTACAAAGTAAAAGACTAAAATAGAATCTAACATGCTATAAGATAACATTACCTTTTCTTGAATCCTGTAATACAAAATCTACAATTTCCCAAAAGAAAAATTAGGGTGTGAGAAAAAATCATTTTAAAATATCACCATATATTCTCTATAAAGTCTAATATCAATAATGTAACAATTTTAGATTTTAAAGTATGAAAAGTATTACACAACATTTCTATAAATCCAATACATTTTTAAATCATTTAGCCTTTGGTTTTAATATACACATTTCATATTCTTAAAACTCGAAATATAAAATAGAAGTGATAAAATAGAAAATAATATTCATGAATCATATGATAATCTGGTAAACATATATCCATGAAATATCATCATGCGATTTCATGTGATACAACCACATATAAAAACATGCGAACAACAATCTTTAAAAAAGACCATCATGTGATAAAAAAATCATAAATTAACAAGGACAATAACATTTTGGATATTTCCTATGGTACAATACATAATAGTTATATATCAAACCAATAAGAAAAATTAATCCAAATAATATCACATCCTAAAAAAATTCTCTTGGTATCAATAAAACAACCACTAGTTGTTCTGTACACACTAAGGTTTCCTATGTCTATTTCCCAATGAAACCAAACTTTTCATAGTTGAAAGCTTGTAAAAATACATTTTAAAAACATGATCACAATTTTAAAGAATTTTTAAATCCAATCCAATCTACTTTCAGATTTGAAAATCTATTTCTAAATTAGAACAATTCTAATTTAAATAAAACCCCTTCAAAAATATTTAGTTTTCCAATAATTCCTTTGAAACCAAAAATGACTTATATTAAATGAAAAAAATAAAATATTTTATCATGAATGATAATAAATTCATCAAATTAACCCATTATATTGAAACATCAACCTCAAAATGATATAAAACTAGCCTCCTTCGGTAACGGTGATTGGAAAACATGATATCGGTCTTCAAAAGAAAAGGTATAATAAGAAACTTCAAATAATTGATATAAAAACCTATTAGATATTGAATTAGATCTATAAACACAAAAAAATAGTTTCCATGAACATAGAAAAGAATAACCAAAATTAAAACTTACCTGAATAGGCACACCATAACAACCCTGATGATCGATCATTGGACAAATGATCTGGATGTACCAGAGATCTCCAAAATTTCCTAGGGTGAGCTCTAGGTCTAGAGAGGGAGGATACAGGTTTAATAAAATAATAAACATACATACGTATTCCTAAAATCCAATACATGATATTTAAATGATTTTTAATCCCATTACATGATGTGAATTCCAAGGAGGATAAAACCATCAGAAAATGTGCCACCTTTTTATAAATAATCGATTTTATCCCTAACATAATGTGACTTCCAAATGCACATCATATAAACTACATCCCCAAGCCATACTTATAGTATCTTCCCTACGACCATTATAGGGTTTGAAATCCACTAACACAATGTGTAATCACCCAATTGACAGTACACAAACTAGAATCTGTTGAAAAACACTAAAGCACCATAGATGTTTTCTAAACGTAGGGAGAATACCTCAAAGGCATTAACACAATTATACCAAACTCATTTAATTAAAACAAAATATATCCCTAAACTTTAATCCATTTTCCCAAACAAAGGATCTCTATCCTAGAGAGGCATATAAATGCACCTATACCTGGATAATAAATAAAGCGTGAACAAGGGAGTAACTAAAATGTGTAATAGAGTGTTATAATTTCTCCACCATAAATTATTTCTACCCCAAAAATTACTCAGATTCCTATACTTGAAAACATTTAAGGCCACTGATTCCTCATAAAAACCCTTTCTCCCACATCTCTTGGATATCCTATCCACACTACCACAGTTCCCTAAGTAAAGGAATAATTTTTCTGTGAAGTACCTTCCCTAGGAAATCCATAATCTGAACTAGATACTCATCTATAGTGATGTTAGTATGAAGATGAATATCCTCCTACCAATCATATAGTAATGATCTGATATATTACTCTTTATATGGTAAACACGAAACAAGTCATGGAAAAAAATTAAAATGATAGGACACATTTCCCTTCCATAAAATGATCTCAAAGGGTGCCACAAATCATGGTGCAAAATTCCCCTACTTACCCAACTGATGATGTCCCAACCAAAGTGAAATTATAAGAAAAATTTGATCACCAACTTAAAACTCTTGTGGTTAATAATGATGGTCCTTATAATATTTTTAACGACTCCATGTTGTTATCAATATACTTCGGATAAATTGGACCATCTTTGTCATCTCTAAAATAAGAATCGACCCTACCATGGACCGCTCTCCCAACTCTGCCCAACACATGGGAGATCTACAAGTCCACCCATACAAAGCCTCCAAGGTATGATTCTTAATCGTGGACCGATAATAATTTTTATAGTCAAACTCGATGAGAGGAAAATTCATTTTCCAAGATCCTCCAAAATCAAGAACATAGTACTTAAGAATATCCTAAAGATCCTTGATAACCCAGTTAGTATGTCTATCTTTCTATGGAAGATAATCAATGATCAATATAATATGGGATCCCATCTCCTCATGTAAATATTTCCAAAATATGGATGTTAATATCAGGTCCCTGTTAGATATAACAATAGAGAGAACCCCATGAAGTCTCAAAATATCTCACACATACATGTCCCCATGCTATTCCACCTTCATCATCTCTTTAATAGGGAGGAAATGTGTCAATTTCTTGAATCTATCAATGATCACCAAAATCAATTCCTTCATACTAGGAGTCTATGGAAAACCAACAATGAAATCTATGGAAATATCATTGAATTTTAATACTCGAGTGGATAAGGGATAAAAAAACCCAATAGGTCTTTGCAGTTCTACCTTAATTCTAGGACAATTAAGAATCCATGATATAAAATAACCAATAGACCACCTCATACCTGACCACCAATATATGTCTCAAGTCATGATACATCTTTGTATCCATAAGTTTCTTGGACCAAAAATACCTATGTCCAGTATCCATTAACTCCTTCCTCATGGGAAAATTGAACAACCAACCTACTACAGAATCACAAAGTGCCAATGAGAGACCAAGACCACTCACCTGAGGTCTCCCCACCGTAAAGGATTTTACCCAAGAATTTCCCTTCAATGTATGTCACATTCTCAAGCCAAAACCACACATCAAAAGATGAGTCAACTTTCATTGAAGATAAAAACACATGTCCGCCAACATCTTCTACTTCCAAGGTCATTTTAGAAAATAAACTCATCAGATACCTCTCCCCAACCGATTATTTCATGGATTTTGTTTGAAATGTTTTCATCAATGTATCAAAAATCACATTTCCCTTTCCATGGGTGTATGCAATATCAAAATAAAAAAATTGAAGGTATTCCACACAACTGAGTAAAAATATATTCCAGGCTCTTATGATCAGAATACATAGTAAACTAAACCCAAGAAAGGTAATGTATCAACATTTTGAGTGCTTCTATAACAAAATTTGAACTTAAGATCATGGGTTGGGTAGTTATTCTCATGAAGGAATAAGTGACATGATCCATATACCACCACATATTTCCCCTGCATCAAGACACATCCCAAACCCATACCAAAATCATAAAAGAAAACATCACATCCAATACCAAGTTCTGGAAGAGTAAAAACTAGTGATGAATTCAAACTCACCTTAATTTAATCAGAATATATCTGAAATTTTTTGATCCATTAATAATTTACACCCTTATGGGTTAATGAAGACCTTGAAGATGTGAGTTTGGATTAATTCTAAACAAGTCGTCTATAATAACCATCCAAACCCAAGAAGATATCGATATCAAACACAATTTTGGGATTCTACCAAGACATCCAAACCCATATCTTTTTAGGAACCATTGATACACCCCTCTTAGATATCACAAAACCCATAATTTTTACTTCCCAAATCTTAAAATCACATTTTTAATATGTTTCATAAAGATAATGTTCTTTCAAGGTTTGAATAATTTTATCTAAATAGTTCATGTACTCATACTATTTCTTAGAATACCCCAAAATATCATCCAAAAAAATAATAAAAAAATATTCCAAGAACTCATAAAATATACCATTCATCAAATCCATAAACACCATTGGAGTGTTAGTTATACTAAATGGAATAATGAGAAACTCAAAATGAACATATTGGATCCTAAATGATATCTTATGTTTATCATTTTCTTGGAACCTTTACTGTTGGTATCTTGATTGTAGGTTAATCTTTGAAAACCAACATTCCTCTCTAAGCTGGTGAAAAAGATCATCAATCATAGGAAAATGATATTTGTTCTTAATAGTAACCATAAACTTCTAATATTCAATAAAAAGTTTAAGCCACCTATATGACTTCTAAAAAAATAGGATAAGTGAAGACCATAGTGATATGATAGGATAAATAAATCCTCTTGCCTCAGGGTTCTCAACTTGGTCCTTATGTTGCACTAACTCTATTTACTCCATTCGATAAGACAATTTTGAAATGGGCATTATACAATGGAGTAAGCTTATAGTGAACTTGACCAATATCTTGAGAATTAACCAAGAAAAATTATATAAAAAGGCCTAAAGGTATGGAAGAACCACTACAGGTAGTCAACCACCCAAATAATGGTTATCTAAATCAAGAAACATCTATGAAAACTGGCACAAGATTATCCCAACATAAGGAACATAATGACTTTCCCTTATCGATCTTGAGTCCCTCTCACCTAGAAAGACATGCGTAACTCCATTAGAAGGTAATAACAAAAATAGATTACGATAATTGTCTATCTGGGATTTATATCTAATCCATATCACTGATCAAATTGAATATGTCAATATCAAGAACTGAAAAGTCCTATATAACCTCGAAGTCAGCTCTCATCACCCGAAATACGAGGGTACTTAAATCCTTTCTCCTAAATATTTCCCAAAGGCATGGAGAGATCCATGAAGTATGACAAAAGTTCCAAATTCAATCCCAAAACACAAAAGAAATTTGATTACATAAAAGAATGAGTATAACCTTTATAAAACCATGAAGGAACCATAGGACAGAAATAAACACCATACCTCTAACTGTAGCTAGACTTACTTCAAATTCATATGGTGCATACTATACAAAATAAATACATCTATACTTAGCCCCAACCTAAGATTTCTTAGCCACATGAAGATCCCCCTTAGCCTGGGGATAGACCTAACATCCTTGGAGCAATTTTCATAAACCTCTGAACCATTGGTGAATGTGGATCAAGGCTTACAACCCTTGGATATCTTATCACAAAAATCATTTTAGATTCCTAGATATTACAAAAAGAAGAAAATTTTTGGGAGCCTCTACATAATTTGGCTTGGTATGACTAGGATACCCCCACTGATAGAGAAAAATAAAAATCTATCATGATGAAGCTGCCAAAACTGGTCCTATAGAAAACTGGATACCTTTGGGCTTCCTTTTCTCTTTAGAAGATAAACTGTAGATAATAATTGAACCAACCAAAGATCTACCAAATCCTTTTTTCCTAGATATGTTTGCCTCAACCAAGACTTCTTTTTCAACTACCTCCTCAAAGCACATAAGGTACATGGGAATCCAATTCACCTTATATTAGGCTTAATTTCTAACTCAAATCATTGATCATTTAGGTAATAACTAGTGAAAAGATCTTGTTTCAGATACCCCAACTCAGAAAAACATACAGAATACTCCTGAATAGTATACTCCTAATGATTTAAGTTCAGAAACCCCCTAGTCTTGTCTTCACATTACAACTTAGGGTAAAACTGATGATTAAGTATTTTATTAAAATAAGCACAGGTAGGGTCTTTATGTAACATAGGATACACAATAGAGTCCCACCATCTCCTTCCTGGTCCATTGAGTGTGTATGTAAAAAACCCAATATTAGAGTCTTTATGTGTTATTAAGAAGTTGAAGACCCTCTCAATTCAATCAAGAAAGTCCTTAGATTCCTACGTTTCTTTATCACCACAGAATATGCACGGGTTTTTCTTAGTAAACTCATAACCCAGACCCACTACACGTCATGGGTTCCCAAAACCCACTTAAAACAGAGTCTAAATGGTGCTGATTACTGTTTCCACCAGAGAAGGTTCCACTAGAGGATTCAATTTGAGAAACTATCTCAAAACATCCTCCCTCAGATTTAGAAGATCTATTCTTAGAGGCATTGTACTGTAAACATAAGAAAATAACCAATTAAATTATGAGAACATTCCAAAATTTTAAGAACACTTCCAAAATTCAAAAAAATGCTTTCAAAAAATGAGAATTTAAGGAAATTTTTAATTTTATCAATGAAAGGAATTAATTAAAAAATAATTGTAAAATTTAAATAAACATACCATAAAGTTCATTTAAATGACCTCAAAATCTGAGTCTCAAACCTAGTAAAAAGTACCTGTCCACCCATGGTAACTCCGGTTCAGTCATAGAAGTGAGTTAGCCAGGACCATTTTCTGCACTTACTATCCAAATTCTAATGCTCCTATATATCTAACCAAGAAATAGATCCAAAACCAAATAGTTTTAATACATTTCAGGCTGATCCACCTCTGATACCAAATTTTAATAGACCAAACTAGGTCAACCAAACCATACACACAAGTTGGATTTCACATGGTGACGTGAAACAAAGATAACTAAAAAAAGTCTTGAATATAAAAAAACAAGAAATACAACCAGAGTAAAATGAAAAAGAAAATTAATAAAACCTAAACCATACTATCCAAGCCAAAACATGCTGATTTTGAAGGTATAAAAAATATCCATGTGACCAACCATCACCTCTAAACCACCCAACTATGAAGGTAAATACCCAAGGGGAATCCCACATACTACAAACCTCCCTCTCTTTACTTTTTTCTAGTAGTAAAACATATTTGACCACCCAAATTCAAAAGTAGGATGTGAGAAAAAAAATACTATTAAGATACCACCATAGAATCTATTTATATTCTAATATTAAGAATTCTGTAGTTCAAGCTTTTAAAACAAAAAAAATTTAATAATAGTTTTCGTAAATATAATCCATTTTAAATAATTTCCCCTTTTGTTTTCATAAAATCCTTTCATATTGTCAAATATACGAATTTGAAAAGAAGAACTAATAAAATAGGAAAGCATATCTATGCATCATAAGGTAAGCAAGTAAACCCATATCCATGAAATAACATCATGATATGTCATGTGGTACAACCACATATAAAAAACTAAGAGCAATAATCCATGATAAAATCCATAATGTGATAAAAATCAACAAATGATCAAAAAAACAATCATTTGGGATTTATCCTATGAGACAATACATACTACACATAAAAGATCCTAAAAAGGATTAAAATTGGATCCAACTAATATCAATTCCTTCCAGAGTTTTTCTATTTGAAAAATATAACCACTAGTGGTGCCACACAAAATGAGATTTCCTATGTCTATTTCCTAACACACCCAAGGTTCCCAAACTATCAAGGTTTTCAAAATACATTTTAAAACTATACACACAATTTATAAAACATTTTCTAATACAATACAACCTATTTTGGTGTTTGAAAATTAATTTTTAAATCACATCAATTACATTTTTAAAGAAAACCCATTTGAAAACATTTATCTTTCCATGAAATCCTTTTAAAATATAAATCAATTCTATTCAATGAAAAATACAAAGGAATTTATCAATAATGATAATCAATTCATCGAATCAAACCATTACATTAAAACACCTACCTCAAAAAAGTATAACGTATACACCTTTTACAACGGTGATTGGATACCAAGTGATCAGCCTTTAAAAGACATGTCACAATAAGATACAATAAATGTTTGATATAAAACACTATCTAATCATGATTCTGAATAATAAGAAATGCCAACACTATGTCCATGACCAAAGTATTGAAGAAATAGAAATAACTCTTACCCGGAGAGCCACACCATAATAACACTAATGATATATTGTTGAATAAATGGTCTGGAAGTATAAGAGTTATCCAAAATAACCTAGGGTGGGATCTAGGTTATGAGAGGTAGGTTCTAGGTGGAATAAAATAATAAAAACCCATACAACAACATAAAAACAAAATTAATATTATTTACATGGTCTATAAACATCACACACTAATCCAAGTTCACAGAATATTCTAGCCAACCATTACATATTGTGAAATAAATTTACAATACATATAATTACCCAACTGAGATAAAATAGACTAGAATCTTTAGATTAACACCGAAGAACATAGGACATTCTTTGAACATAGGGAGAACCCCTAAAATCCAACACACACATTTATATCTAGACTCTATTAATTAAAAAAAATTATATCCATAAAAGTTTAGGTCATTTCCCTAGAAAATTATCTTTATCCCTAAGAAGCCAGCAAACACACCCAAACAAGGATGATAACAAAATCATGAAAAATGGAGTACCTGAAAAGTGTAATGGGGTGTTATATCCTCTGATCACTATACTCCATCTCCTAGCTTCATGTTATTGGGGACTTTATTTTCATGAAACCTTGACCGTAAAGATTCCATGCTCATTAAGATGCCCATAGAGGGTGTGAGTATAATCCAATAGAACTATAAAAACCTAAGTTTATATGAATTACTATTTTTGAATACATTATTTTTTTTTTGACATATTTCATTACATGTAAGACCATATTAATCTTATTTTACATGCAATACTCGGTTAGCTTGCATTATAGACGACATTGAGTTTTAACAAAACCATGATATATTATTAATATAGTTATTTGAACCCGACCATTATAATCTATCCATTAAACATAGATATATGAATAGTAATAACTAATTTTTAAATATTAATTATAATGTTTTTATATAAATAAAACATATTGATAAAAAAGTACTTAATTTTTGTTAAAATATTTATATGTTCTGAAAATTATATTTTCTCAAAAAATGTTATTTATTCCTTTATTAGAATAATAATAAAATTATTTTTTTGAGATTTTAATTAAATGATTTTTATAAAATAAAATATATTTTTGAAAACATTATCCAAAATTATCTTAGTGTGAATTTTTGTAAGTTTTTTAAAAAGTTTATTTTTATGAATAGTGAAAAATAATAAATTTTAATTGAAAACCGCCTTTTCATTTAATTTATTTATAAAGATAAATTACATTTTAAATTGGTTTAAAAGTAAAATTATTTCAATTATACATACAATAATCCAATCTTTTTCATTGTACATATTAAATTTTCATATAAAAAGTTTTTAATCTTTTCAACATATTCTCTTTAGAAACCAGCTTTCTCATCACCTCTATGAGGTTAATTTTAAATTATAATTTTACAATTATATTAAATGAATTTATAAAAATGTATTAAATATTTTTCATCATTAGAATTTATGTTATCTAATCATTTAATCTTAATTTTTGACCAAAATTAATAGTAAAAATAGTAAAAATTATTTACTGTTGTTAAGGTAAAATGCCTTTGTTGGGGGGGAGTTAAACTAAAATGATAAGGGTTAAAAATTAACCAAAAAATGTCCAAATCCTATTTTATGACATAAAACATATAGTATTGAAAATTTTATCTTATTTAATCCTTTTGATATGGAAAAACATGGGTATAATTCTTTCTTTCCCAAATATTTCAAGTGTGCCACTCACTTCACTTAGAAAAGTCCACCACTTATCATATCCTATTCACATCATAAAAACCATTAAGTTTAGTAAATACATACCCAAATCACTTAAAAATTCCATCCTATCATCACATAATCCTTAGTTTGAATATAAACTTAAAAAAGTAAGGCTTTTGGTGGAAACCTAAGGAGGATACACAAAGAAGTGGTAACGTTCATCAAAAAGTGTTTTTGTTAAATTTCTTCCTCCACCTCCTCCAATTGTTATTTTTCCATAATTATATAATAAAATAATTATATTAAATATATTGAGTTTATTTTATGTCAATTTCATGACCTATGATAATCTCTACTTCCATCAAATGGGTTACAAAATCATCGTACATGTGTACAGCGTACTACAGCCTTGTGAACTAATGTCCTCCATTTTTATATTACCAACACTATAGTTTGGAAATAATTGTGTAATTATTATATATATATATATTATATTTATTATATTATTATACTTCTATAATTATTACATCACAATCCATTTTTTAAGAATAAGATATTGTAGCTCGTTTGTATGAAGAACTATCATCTCGTAAAGCGATGTGATTCATTCATAATTTACATAGAAGGTAATAAAGATGAGTTTAATAGAAATATGTGATATATATGAAATAAAAATGACTATATAATGATTATATATCATTTATATTTCTTTCTTTAAATAAAAAAATAAAATGGAAACAGTGTTCATTCGTACATATGACCTATCGTCTCCATGAGTTATGTATTTCATTTTCTGCCAGTAAATGTTATGGATTTCCATAAATAGATATATAATAAATATATATGATATTTATATCAGCTTTAACATTTCTTATATTATTAAATAATTATAAAATTGAGATTAATAAAAATAAAAACTCAAAATATATATGAAAAAAAGTGGTGATTACCTAAAACGTAAATTTAACAAGGAATTGTTAATAAATGGGAAATAAGTAGTAAAAATAAAATAATATATGGTTATATATATATAATTTTTTTTCTATAATATATGTATAATTAACTTTTATTTATTATATAGGAGGTTTTAATTTATATGACGAAACACAATACTTAAGGTAATGAATTTTTGTCTAAACGTTTCTTCTTTGACAGATACATTATTTCATACACCTATATTATTTAATGAGGAGTATATAATTCCCCTTTTACATGAAATATCATGAAATTATTTACCCCCATGATATTTTAAGTTTTATTTTACTTATTTTATTCTCGGTACATACAATTCTATGTTAGCAAACTGGTAATGATTTTATGTTACAATCACATCATTTTTCATGATTGTTTATGATTATGTTTCCAATGATAAAACCTTATGATACATATTTCAAGAAACACATTAATTTTATTCTCCTATGGTTATTAAAGAGATTTTAAATTAATATTATTATTTTTCCACTTTTTGGTACTTAAAATAATTGGGATACCGTTTTTTAAAAAATCTGAATTAATTTATATCATCAGTTAGAAATCCATTTTTCCAAAAACCATGTTTTCTAAAAAGGTTTTTAAAAATATTTTATTATTATACTATGATTTTTAAAACAAAATTTTACCCATGTTTTACTTTAATTTTTTTAAAAGAATCTTCATGTCATTTTCTAAATAATGGCCATTTGGATTTTACCAAAAATATGAAATGAATATTTTTTTAATGTGTACAACACAAATGAAACTTCATGACATCATGAACATTATTTATTTTAAAATTACATTATAAAATTTCACTATTATTTTAAAATAAAATTATTTTTAAATTGTTTTCAGTTTTAAAAAGTGATTTTAAAATAAAATTTATGTTCCTCAAGAAATGTTCCACATTATTTATATCCCAAAACTATTTTCCATCTAAGATGACATCCTTTTATGTAACTTAATATTTTATAGGTATATGAACCAAGGATACTATTATTGTTTTTTTCTATTAATGTTTTATGATGAAATGGTTCTTTTTAAAAACATTTTCCTTCCATTGGTTATACCATGAATTTTTTTAAAACCCGATTCTTTTTCCACAAGTATTTCCATGATGAAATCATGAAATAATTATGAAACTTATATCTTTTCCAAAGTTTATGATATGATGAAATTTTTATAATACCCATTTAATTTCATAGGTTATTATATGATGAATTTTTGCTAATAATGTGGAACACATGTGTATGATTTTCATTATATGAAGGGTGATACCTATATATCTCTCTAATTCATTGGGTAATGATTTAAATATCATGAGATACACAGTGTTGGAATGGTAAGTGAACCCAATTTAGTAAGTGAAGTTTTCCACTATGATGATCTTGGGAGAGAACCATTACTACTATGATGGTTTTGGGAGTGAACTGATACCCTTATGATAGAATTATCATTGATTCTTGACTAATATGGAAATAATTTTCTATGCATGTGTATAGGACACAAATATGTGTCTTATGGAAATGTTATGCTCTGATGGCTCAGGTTTTTGATTTCATTATGATTCATGTCTTATGATCTACAAGTATTTATTCCCTGAATCAATATTATGATCTCTGATATGCAGGGAATGGTTTTCAAATGTTATACTCATGTTCTTGTTCCCTTATGTTCATGTTTTTCTAATGCATCTCTATTGTATATCCTTACTAAGCACTGTAGTTCACAGTTTCTTATGTTTTCTTTCCCTAGTTGATAAAGAAATTTATTATGTATGATATGAATAATAATGGTTCTAGTTTTGAAGATCATATTGGTAGACATTGTAGTTTACCTATGGACCAGTTGTTTGTGTTTCCAAGTTTCCATGTTCCCAAATACTCTAAACTATTATGATCCTTAGGAGTGTATTTTTGTACAAGATTGTATATTCATAAACAATAATGTAATATCTATGTATGATAAGGCTATGTATATATAGTTATTATTATAGGATGGTTTTAGTTAACTTATGTAAACTAGTATGAGAAAACATTAGTGAGGTACCTAAGAAATGTCTAAGGATAAGTATAAAGATGAGTCAAAGTATTGAAAAATGTCCTAAAATTTTGGTAAAGGAGAGAGCAAGTGGTTTACATGAAGTTAAATCCCTTTATAGATACTACAAGTGGATGTGACTATATAACATAGGTACCCATGAGTAAAAACTATGAAAAGGGTGTATTGATCTAGTCTCAATCATCACCTGGTGCACGACAGTGTGCCTTGCTGTACCACTAGTTTGAAACTCCTGGGGGATATGCTTCAGAATATCTAAAAAACGTTATGAAACATCATGAAGTATTTAAATATATTATGATGATAAATAACATAGGATAAACCAAAGGTTTCATCGATTAAATAAGGATTCATGATTTAAACATCCTATAAGTTATTTTTCAGGATTATGTGGTTCCCCATCATGATTATTTTTTCTTAAACTATTAGTTTTACTTTTAATCAATGTATTGAACATGAAGGAACCTTGTTAATGTTGAGTGTGATGGGATATTCAATGTTTTTTTCATGGTCGTGGAATCATTATAGAATATGGAATATAAAATCTCATTTCTATGATCCCTCAAATTTCTCAATGTATGAATCATGTTGTACTTCCAAATGAACCAAAGAGGGAACAACATTATGTTGATTCCTTCATGAAGAAATGTACAACTTATTTCAGCGGGTCTTCTGATCTATGAGTTTTTTAATAATGGATTGACACCATTGAAATATATTTTCCATTCTCTATTGTTATGAATAAGAAAGATTCATTTTGGATATGTACCATTTGGATGGTGAATCAGATCAATGGTGGAATGTTGTCATGAATTTAATGAAATTTGATGAAATTTACTCCATCGATTAGGATGATTTCACAAACGTATTTTTCAATAAATATTTTTATCACATTCTTTATAAAAATAGGTTGAAGGATTTAATTGAGCTAATGCAAAATTATGATTAATCTATTGGTAACTATGAATAAATTTTTTTAAGACTTGTGAGGTAGGCTTCTAGTTGTATCATCCAACCTGAAAGAAAGGTTGATTTATTCTTATATGGCTTAAAACCAAGTCTCTAAATGGTTTTATCTATAAGATACACTAGTATATATGAAGAGATTGTTCAATGAGATATCAAGGTTGAAGTGGAGGTTGGATTTATGCATCAATCTCATGGTTATGATAATAAGAGAAAAATGGAATTCAAAAAAAACAACCATGGAGAGAAGAAGATAATATTTCCTTTGTGATCAATGTGTGGGAAGAAGCATAGAAGAAATGTTATTATGCAGAACAGAAAATGTTTTATCTGTGGAAGGTATGTTCATTGGAAATTGATTGCTGAAGTGATGGGAAGAAGTTAGATAATAATGTTAATAGTGAGAAATATCTACGGAGTGAACAACCCACACTTCTATGTTTAAAATAAAAGGATTTTGGAATTTATGCACACAAGTTCCAAAATCCAAGGGTTAATGATAGTTATTAGCACTAGTAGAATGTTAAGCTGTGGGGAAAGGAGAAATATCATGCAATAACTATTTTTGATGAGTGGTGTGATAATGATATGGTGAAAGGTACACTTAAAATTCACTTTATAACAAATAATATATTATTTTACTATGTATATACCCTTTATTTTCATATCTGAAGAATTCTATAAGGTTATAAAGATGTCACCCAAATGATTAGATGTAGAACTAGCAGTGAAATCCCGTAATGCGATGATGATCACATCTCAAGTCTATGATTCCTCTCTAATTGATACTGGTTGGAATGTACTTCCAACAAATCTTGTCATCATTCCTTTGGTTGAATTCAATGTTATCATAGGGATGGATTGTATTTATCTATATAAGTCCTACATCAATTATTGAGGAGTGGAAGTTAAATTTGATATTCCAAACTGAACTATGATCATCTATCAATGTGATGATAAGTATGAACTTCTTATGGATATCACATCCATTATATGGGTCTCATTTCAAATTCATAATTATTGTTTATCTCAAATATTTGGAGATAAACTTGACATAAAAGATATAACTATCCTGTGGGAATTTATGTATTTCCAGAATATTTTCCTAGACTTATACTAAAACATGTAGCTAAGTTCTCAATAGAACTCATATTTGGTTCCATATCAATTTCAAAGACTCCCTATAGATTTTCCTTAACTGAGTTACAAGAATTAAAGAATAAACTCCAGGAAAACCATGAAAAGGGATTCATTTAGCAAGTGTGTCACCTCAGGGTGCACCTATTCTATTTTTTTAAAAATAATGTAGGATCAATTCAACTCTACATTGATTATTGAGATATGAAAAAGATCAAAATTAAGAATAAGTATCCTCTTCCCCATATTTATGACTTTTTTGATTAATTGTGTGGAGCTCAATACTTTTCCAATATTAAATTTATTTAAGGATATCATCCATTGAGGGTCATGAAGGAGGATATACTCAAGAAATTATTCTTTACAAGGTATGTACACTATGATATATAATAATTCTATTCGGTCATACTAATTCCCCATAAATATTCATATATCGAATGAATAGAGTCTTTAGAGGTTACCTTGATTAGTTTGAGGTAGTATTTATTGATGAAAGTATTATATACTCAATGTTATAGTAATAGCATGGTTACCGGTTGATAATTTTACTAGATATTATCAACACATATGATTACATTAACTTGATATTATCAACATTTTATGTAAAATTTATTAGGACTATCTAATACTCTGACCAAGTTAACTCATAAGGGATTCAAGATTGTCTTGGCAGATGAATGTAAAGAAAATTTGAAAAAACTAGAGATAATGTTAGTTATCACAACTATTATTACATTACCTTGTAGTGTAAAAGAGTTTTTAATCTATGGTTACACATCCAAGATGGGAGAAGGTATTTTTATGTATAATTACATGGTTGTAGATTATTCCTCATAAAAATTGATGATTCATGAGTAAAATTACCCAACTCATTATTTTGAGTTAGCAACGATAATTTTTTCCTTGAAGATATGGAGGCATTGTCTTTATGGAGAAAAGTGTGATATATATATATATAATAAAATTTTAAATTATATATTCACATATAAGGAGTTGAATATACTCTGAAGAAGATTGTTAGAGTTGATTAAATATTACGACTACTCAATAAATTACCACCCTAGAAAATAAAAAAATGTGGATGATGCTTTAAGTTAAAAGGATCATGCTAACTTATCCATGATGGATATTACAAAAGATCCAATATTTCTATATTTGAAAATTATAGATCTATAAATTCTGAATGAAGGTGAAAAATATTATCTCTCTAAATTGAATATCAAACTTTCTATTCAAGTGAATATTAAAGAGGTTTAGAAAGATGATGTAGATATTAAAAAGAAGGTTATAAATGTTCCTCAGTTTAACCTTGATCAGGATGAAAAGATATGGTTTATAAATTATGTATGTGTTCTATCCATACCATATTTGAAGGAGTTGTTAGAGTAATCCCATAGTTCTTCTTTCTCTATTCATTCGAGAAGTAAAAATATGTATAGATATTTTATAGTGAATTTATGGTGGGATGGCATGAAGAGATATTTCACAAAGTTTTTACCTCAATTCTTTGTATGTATGCAAGTTAATTATGAAAGACAAAATTCTATGGGGACATTAAATATATTATTCACACTCAAATGGAAATGGAAGAACATAACATTGGATTTTGTCACTGGAATCCCCAAAAAATCAAAAGGGTATAATAATAATGGGTTTTAGTTGATCACCTTAATAAGACAACAAACTCCATCGCTATTAGAGAATACTTCACTATGGATCTTATTTCTAGGATATAAATTAAGGAAGTGGTAAGGTTACATAGAGTGCAACATTACACTATTCCTAATCCAGATCCAAGGATTACTTCAAATTTATAGAGAAGTATTCAGAAAGCTCTCAATATAGAGTTGAGTTTTGGAATTTTGTATCATACTCATAATGTTGGTCATTCTGAGAGAACAATTAAAACCCTAAAGGATATTCTAAGATATTTTTATTTGGATTTTTAATGTTTTTGGGATAAAAAACATTATATAGTTGAGTTTTCATACAATAATATCTTTCACTCAAGTATCCATATAGATCCTTATGAATCCCTCTATGTAAATAAATATAGATCTTCAATGTGATGGAATGAAGTTTGAGAAATATAGCTATTACGACCAATGATTGATGGAGAAATGGAAAATAAGGTTACATATATTGAATGGCACATCAAAGAATATCATAGCTGGTATAAAATCTATGATGATAATCACAAAAATGAACTAGAATTTGAATTTTGTTTCATATTGTTTCTAATAATTTTTCCCTAGAATAGGATTATGGGATTCATGAAGAAAGGGAAATTGAGCCCTATGTATATTTGTTTCTCTAGAAATATTGTTTGTGTAGTGATTATAGATTATCATTTAGTTCTTCCAAAAAACCTCTATCAAGTCCATGATGAATTCCATGTATCTCACCTAAAGTATTATATACCTGACCCTTCACATGTAGTAAACTCAAAGTTTTTACCATTATATAAAGGTATTTATTATAAGCAACAACCAGTGGAGATTACAGAACATGTAATGAAAGTTCTATGAAATGAGACCACTCACCTAGAAAATGTTTTTTTGGTAAAACCACAAATATGAAGAAGCTATATGGGAACCTGAGTAAATGATGAGCAATAAGTATCCTCATTTATTTGTATTATAGTGATGAATTTTAGGGAAAAAATACATTTTAAGTGGGGTAAAAGGTTACACCATGAGTATTTAGGAATTATTATTTTTGAATAAATTAAATTTATTTAATATATTTCATTACATGAATCACCAAGTTAAGATTACACTATATGAAACACAATGTTATATGGCATTACACATAATACTGAGTTTTAACAAAACCACGACATATTATTAATATTGTTATTTAAACATGACTATTATAACATAAAAATATAAAATATTAATATTAATAGTAACAAATAATTTAATTTTTTCAATTATAATGGTTGTATATAAGGAAAAAATATTGATAAAAAGTACTAAATTTTCATTAAAATCTTTATATGTTTTGAAAATACTATTTTCTCAGAAAAAAATTTGTTCCTTTTGTGAAAAATAATAAAGTTAATTTTTTTAAAAAATTTGAGAATTAATTTTATAAAATAAAATTTATTTTAGAAATAATCATGTAAAAAATATCTAATGGTTAATTTTTGAGATTTTTCTAAAAAGTTTTATTTTTTGATGAATAGTGAAAAACACTGAATTTTAATTGCAAACAGCCTTTCCATTTAATTTATTTATAAGTAAAATTATTTTTTGTATTTGTTTTAAATAAAAATTAGTTAAATTATACATCAAATAATCTAATTTAGTTAAGTGAGTCATATTTTTATTTAATTTTTATATAAAACGTTGTAATCTTTTGAATATTTCTCTTTAAAAACCTGCTTTCTCTTCATGTTTGTGGGATTAATTTTAAATTAAAAACATAAAATTCTCTGAATTTAATTTGAAATAATTTATTAAATATTTGGATTAATCATAAAATATATTATATAATAAGTTCTTTTTAAAATTTGATCAAAATGAATAGTAAAAATAGTAAAAAGTATTTACCACTGTTAAGGTAAAAATGGGTTTGCTTGGGGGGGGGGGTAAACTAAAAAGATAAGGGTTACAAATATCAAAAAACTTTTACAATGACTATTTTTTGGAACTATTTAGACCTTATCAATTATAGTCTCAAGAATGGTCCACTATTGGGGCCTTTGGACATGAAAAATACATGAGTGGAAGTTTTTCTTTAAAAATACTACAAGAGTGCCACTTATCTCACTTATAAAAGGCCGCCCCTTCTCCTCTCCTATTAACATATTAAAACCCATTTTGGATCAGACAAAATGTACCAAAATCCATTATAAAATTACTTCCTATCATCCTACAAGCCTTATCTTGGATATAAATCCAACTTAGGAATGACTTTGGAGAAAACCTAAGGAGGATACCTAAAGAAGTGGTAACATTCATCAACACACATTTTTTTTTATTTCTTATTCAACCTCCAAAAATTCATATAATAACATGATGATATAATAATCTCAATAAATTATATATATTTATATGTTTTCATGTTTAGGTAATGACCTAACACCATCTCCACATCTATCAAATGGGTCATGAAATCATCGTATGTGTGCACGGTGGGATAATGCTTTGTGAAACAATGTTATTTGTTTTTCCATTAACACTTCTCAAGGATGGAAATAATATTCAATTTATTATTTATACATGATATTTATGATATTTTTATACCTTTTTAATAATTATATCACAAAAAAACATTGAACTTTCTATTTTGGGGGAATATGATAACGTCAGTCATGTGTTTGACGAACTACCGCCCCATAAAGCGATGTGATTCATTTAGAAATTACAAGGAAGGTAATAATGATGGGTTGAATGAAAATATATGATATATATGAAATAAAAATTATTCGGAATAATAATTTATCATTTTACTTTATTTTTTTCAATATGATAAGATAATGGAAACAACATTCATGCATACATACGACATACTATCTCCATAAATGGTGTATTTTATTTTATATCCCTAAATTTTATGGAATAATTTAAATACATAAATAATGAATATATATTATATTTATATCATGGTTAAAATTTTTGATATTATTAAATCATGATAAACTAATAGGTTTAAAAATAAAAAATCGAAACATATATGAATAATAAAGAGGTTATTACATGAAATGTAACTTTAACACGGAATTGTTAATATAAGTGTAATAAAAGGGCTTAGAAAAATAATTTATGTTATGATATATATAATTATTTTTATTTAATATATTAATAATAAACCTATATTTATTATATAGGATGTCTGGATGTGTACGATGGAAGTCATGAGTTAAAGGGATTTTTTTGCCAAAATTGGCCTTCTTTGAGATGTACGTTATGTTTTAAAGCTATATTCGTTCATTAGGTGTATATATATATATATCCCATTTTACATGTAATATCATGAAATTATTTATCCTCATTATATTTTAAGTTAAATTTTATGTTATTCCTTCACGTGGCTTATAATTCTAAGTCACTAAATTTGTAAAGATTCTATATTGCAGTCACATCAATTATCAGGATTGTTTATGGTTATGTATACAATGATAAAATATTAAAATCCATATCTCAATAAACTCATGAATTTTATTCTCTTTTGGTTATTCATGATATTTTCATGTAATAGTTCCATTTCCCACTCTTTTGTAGTAATAATAATTCAGAAAATGTTTCTAATAAAATATGAATTTATTTATCTCTTTGGTCAAAAATGTAATTTCTTACAAAACCATGGTTTTTAAAAATGTTTTCAATTTTTTTATTAATAATATATGATAATTAAATGTTTTTCCCATTTTTTGAATTTTTTAAATTTTTTTCAAAGTCATCTTCATGTCATTTAACGAACAATTCTTTTTTTGATTTTACCAAAAATGTAAAAGGAATCATTATTCTAATGTGTACAACATGAATGAAACTTCTCATCATCATGAAAATTATTTTATTTTAAGACTAATTTATAAATTAGCAAGTTTATTTTCAAACAACTAGATTTTTAATTTTTTTAGTTTTATAAATTTAATTTCAAATAAAATTTATCTTCCTTCTCAAATGTTCCAGTTGATTTATCATTAAAAACCATTTTCCATATAAGATGAAGTAATTTTATGTAACTTATTATTTTCTATGGATATTAACCAAGGATACCATTCTTATTATTTTTATAAATATTTTACAATGACAATGTGTTTATAAAACTTGTTTCTCTTCCACAAGTTATACCATGATACAAATTATTATTAAATCTTCTTACTTTTTGATGTGTTATGCCATAATGAAATGATGAAATGATTATGGAACAATTCTATTTTCAGTAGGTTATGATATTATGAATTTTTAATCAAAACAATTTGATTTCATGGGTTATGATATGATGAATTTTTATGATCTTACAGAATAAATTTGTTTAATTTTCATTATGTGACGGGTGAGACATATATTTTCCTCCAATGCATTAGGTAAAGATTTATTTCTTATAAGAGAAATAGGACTAGAAAGGGGAGTGAACCCCATTCAAAAATATATTTTTTATTCTATGATGTTCGTGGTAGTGAATATTGACTACTATTATGGTTTGGGGAGTGAAACCACACCCCTATGATAGCCTTGTCAATGATCATAGATTAATATGAAAATGATTTTCTATGTTTATGTGTATGAAAAAAATATACATCTTTTGCTAAGGTTATTATCTAATGGATCATGTTATTTAATTAATTTATGATTTATCGCTTATGAACTAACAATATTTATTCCAGGACTGAGTCATATCATTGAAGACCATCATATTTTATAGCACCTCCCAATTTAGATCATAGATGACCATCATTCCCCTCAGATAGGATATAAGTCCATCATTACTCATCAACTAACTCAGTCCTATCATCATGTCACATAAAATGTATGAATATTTTCCACCTTTAGAGATACCTATATTGAATGGATTAATTTGTTACTTTGGTACCATACATAGGAATACCACAATATAGCATATACCAAATACATCACATGATGATAGTTCATAACATATAGAGGCCCAAAAAGTATAACAAGCATGAGTATGAGTAACCCTGTACATAAAAATGTGAATATACTCAGACATGGTCTCATGGGATATGCATTCACATACATGTGATCATCTATAAAACTTGGCATCATAGGATACACACATATATGTGATTAAACATAAAAAATGATCTTACATGATATGAAAACCCACACACATAAATGTGACCAATCTCAAGATTAGTATAAATCATATAAGCAAACAATTTCATATCATGATAAAAATAATATACATGGTCTCTACATGTAATGGAACTTCCTACCTTAAGACTTATGGTGTTCAAACCAAAGGTTTGCCAAGGAATTATCACCTAAATCATATCAGTGAGTAAATAGGTTCAATCCACCCACTAAGGATTCCTAGAATTGATTCCAATCATATTATTTTAAAAAATAAAACTCCTCATCTTAAAAATATTTCAAAATGAGGAGTTGATATATGTTTATTATTCTTTGATAATTTTGGGTTGTTATCCATTAAGGTTGAATCAGACCATTTAATAAAAAATATTTGGAAAAAGAATTCATGACCTGTTCTAATTGTTAGTCCAAGTTTACCACACATGGCCTACCATTAATATTACTAGGGATATTTACTAGAACCAAGAATGAACACAAAACATGGGAGGCCTTATTCTAATAAAAATCTGCTAGATTAATCAATCTCCAATAATATAATATATCTCTAACTTTAAATATGATACAATATGAAATAACCAAGAATTGAATAAATCATTTATAAAAATATCATAAATCATAGAAGGATAATATAGAGTCAATCTATATTTTAGGATAACATGGGTGATCATAATTGTGATAGTTTTGTGGGGGGTTAAATAATACTCATTTTACTAGTAGAAGTGAGATGAAAAATATTTGAAGATCAACATGTTAAGGAATATGAAATATAAAAATAAATATAATAAAGTGAATTGTAACATATATCATACCTTACACTAAAGATAAACCTCATATCTCCATCACATTAGAACTATGTTGAATGTTCTTAAAGTCAATCACTGAAGTGGTAGATGAAGGCCTCTCACATCCAGAGGTATCATCAAGATTACTGAATCAAATTTCTTAAAGGTATGATTAACTTTCATTTCATAATGTGTTAACAACATAGTTTGATAAATAAAAATAATTGGGAGATAAGGGTTAAGAAGATTTGGCTGAGTGTTATGTGAATAATCCCACTGGCATCATATAGCAGTGGGTTTTTTAAAACTCATAAGGATTCTCCTTAGGTTCTCACAAATTTACTCATATGTTATAACACACGAGTTAATGTTTCAAATTTCTTGATTCATTTTAATGAATAAATTAACTCTTTATGCTTTAAAACTCTTGTAACATTCCTTTGATGATAGCCATTATGGGACAACATAAAAATAAAAAAATATTCCATGGAAATAATTCCCTACAAGGATTGGTAAGGGATATCTACGACACCACATAGTCATATAATATGACTATAAAAGTGGAATCGTATTCATGACATTAAATATCATTTCATACCATGCCACCTGATAAATCTACCCATACTATGTGAAACATATAATATATTTAAGTCAGAAAAATAATATTTCCTTTACAACACAGTTCCCATCATACCATACAATAGGTGTAGGTGGTTTATATGAAATCATCTTTCATGCATGGATAACCTACATAAGCTTTATACTTCTCTTAAATATGGATTTAGGGTATATATATCCTTTAATATCCCACATTCACTAATACCTAAAATACATATTATCATTCAAACTTATATAGAATCAGAAACAAAAAATTGAGAAACTATATCTTGAACTCCTTTAGATATATTGTTTAATTTTTTTCGAAGCTATCATAAATTTTATATTTTATAAGATCATATGAAATATATTGTGAATACCCTTTTAAAACCATTTTTAATTAACTCTAAAACGCAATTTGAGTAGTTTTATTAGTAAAAATCCATCCCAATTTAGTCAAAAAAAAGTGTGAGCCCAAAATATTTTATATATTTGATAAAAATGATTAATCCTAATATATTTATGTGTAAGTTAATAGTGTCCTTCAGCAATGGTAAACTCATGTAAAGATGTAAAGGGATATAGTATGATCTCCATAAAACACATATAACTTTATAACCATGTCCAAATTATGTATCTCATACTAAAACTCATACCAAGAAGTTCCATTTTTCTAATACATCAAGTGACCATATGATATGGTGTTTGTCAATTACATTTATCGAACTCATATTTTCTCTATTCGATAAGAATATACACACCTAGATAATGAATATACCACATTCCATTCACCTTTATGGATGGGAAAATCATATCCACCACATTTTAATAGATAATAAAATCATATGTACTATCTCGGTGTGTTCGAAACACTAATAATATAAATAAAAAAGACACGCGTGATAAAGTTATTAAATTATTATGGTAATCATGCAAGGTATCTCAGTAATCTCTTTTAAAGGAGACCCAATATGATCCATACACACCTGGTATAACAGAGACACATTTATAAAACTACTTGTAGTAAACTTGGTGGGTCATACAACACATATAAAAAACATTTATTTTATTTTGTGCCACATGAATATAGTCCATATCTCAAACAAGAATCATAATCACTCTAACATTAACATTTGATTAAAAACAATAATAATCAATGGATAACATTGGTAAAAGATAAAATCAAATCCATACTTTGGGAGGACAATTATTTATTACACTTCACAAAATTTATATATTTATATACATTTATATAACCAACATGAAGGTTTGTTAAAATATAGATTTAATTTTATTTGATATATTTTAAATTCATAAAAATATTTTAAAACTATTTATAAAAAACTAATATAATAATCGATCTATAATATAATATATGATAAAATAGTATATCTTCATTATGTTTTCTACAACTTCTAAAAAATGAATAAATTATTACATTTTTATGTAATTTCTATCAGATTTATATGGGACTATCTGTCTAATAAAATTATCCCATTAAACACTTTAGTGTGTAATTTTATATGAAGAAATGTTGTTTTAATAATGGTGAGTACTGTAAATAATATTCTTAATGTTCTACCCATATTCAAACTCCTTAACTCCATAATATAAAATGTTATGATGTCTACATGTACTGTCTACATAAAAATACTTCTATATTTAACATCATCACACTTGGAACTCTATTCTATAAAACCTGTCACTTGAAATAATTTAACTATTTAAATTATTTTTAAACACACATCATAAAATCCTTTTGGATAATGTGGCATTCAATTTGTTTTTATTGGAAAGAACCTTAATGAAATAATGATATACACTTATTCAGAAGACAAATTATAACTCTTACATTTTCATTTATAGCCACATATCCTTAACTCATTTTGGATATTATGTTAGAATAACTTACTTTATTTTTAAATAGTATTTTACTTATTAATTTCAAACTTCTTTAAGTTCAAACATACTCCCACTTACTTCTTAGACTTTATATTTTTCTTAGAATATCATGTTAAGTTACAGAAGCACTTTTCTGTATAGAAAAATACTCTTGTTTCCTTTTAGTAGGAGTGTTTAATAAAAATACTATTATTTCCACATATTATATGGTATTATAGGTGTTTGTATTTTTTTATGAAAATAATACGTTATTAAAATATTCCACTAATGTGTACTGATAACATCTTCCCTCATATTTTGACAAATATTTAGATAAAAACTTTATCCCGGATAAAGTACTTTTATCTTGATATTATTCTCAAAACATGTTATAAAATTTGATGAATCATAAACCCTATGTATAAAATTAATTATTTTATTTTGTTCATAAAAACTGTTAATTAATTAAGAACATATCTTATCACATAATATAAATAAGAGTAAGATACAGAACTTTTTTAGATCAATTTAATATTGAATAATTCATTTAATTTCAAATATATATTATAGAAAATCGTACATTATCATTTAAATTAAAAATACAATCTTTATCAACTCTTCATTTGATTTTTTACATTATATGGAGTTTTGAAAACCATTATGGTAATTTTATCAATTTTATATCATAAACTCATTGATCCCTAATCATAATTTTTTTAGGTTTCAATGACCTTGATTAGATACTTTAAAAAAATTATTGGAATCTTCAAATAAACTTTTCTTATTCAAGTTCTAAATTTTACCCACTATTAATAACTACACAACATGATAACATAGTCATCCTATACCCAACTCATATATTTTCAATACTTAAGAGAATTAGATAATGTTTTCTTGAATTTAATCCTTTTTTATTAACATTTCAAATGTTGACAATAATAAGTATTCCTTAACTAGTAAAAACCTTTAAAAAATATCTTGTATCACCAAGACATTATCATATTCAATCATATTGAGTATCATTAACAAACCAAATCATATTGAGTATATGAGACTAAAATTAAATATTTATTTCAACATATAATTCCTTTGAAACCCTAACTAAACCATTTAATACTTCACAAGAATAAATATTCACCTTTTAAACTAAATCAACATTTTGTTACTCAAGAAAAGGTTACTCCCACACATAGAATTTATTTTATATAAGAACACATTTTAAGTTACCACCTTATGGAGTTTCTTAAATTAAGGCTATCCTTTCTAGGATTAATGTCAAGAGTAATTTTATAATAATGAGACTTTTATCTATAATTTTATCTTTTTATCATATGAGTTAAATTTTTGTTAGCATTTAATATGGAATTTTACTAAATGGGATCCCACTAAAATGATGACCACTTTTTTATAATATAGGTTATAGGTGGAGAATAAGTACTTATTAGGAAAATCTAACTCAATTTTCTTTGTTGTAATTGATGAATGATATGAGATTTACATGATAAAGAATGTCACGATCAATGAAATTAAATTAATGATTCATTGTATTGTTAATGTTGAAACAAAAAATTCAGGATCATCACATAACATTTTTAGTTAATGTATAGGAAGATTTAGAATTACCTTAAGTTGTAATTCTTTATTAATTGGTGATTTGGTTGACTTATCTCATTGTACCATTGTTAATTAAAAAAATGCCTTTTCATATCCCCTTTAGCAGTGATCCACACAAGATCCAAAATCTCATAACATCATCATAGAATCACTTAGTTATAGTAGATTCAATACTAATCACTTTAATTGTCCATTGATGATAACAACTAGAATCTCATCATGTCTAAAATATTTTTTAGCTTATCTCAAAATTTTAAGAGTTATGTATTATGCTGAAATAGTGGGTTCCCTAGACCCGACTATTATGTGATTTTGATTAACATATCGTGTATAGAGTAAACTATACATGATTTCATCTTACCATTATAGTGTAGACATTTCTGCATCCACCATTGAAATGGTAATGTCCAATGATTAATTGTCGTATCAAAAGGTTATAGCAGTTATCAGGGTATAATGAGAACATCTAGATACTATGACATTAATCTTAAATATATGTTCTATGGTATAGATACATCTTACTAATTGGAAAAAGTAGATGTCTGACCATCAGGTGCTAGGGGCTCATAAGCATCGAGACTTCTTCTCATGAAGTTCACACTTGGTGGTCTCTAGTCGTGAGATCATGAGGACCGACCCGCCAATAGGAACTCCGCATGTTTTGGGTGTCATTGGATGTTCTTATCTACGATCATGTGTAATGGTCTCCTGAATTGAGATCATTACCAATGCATGTCATTTGATTACATAATTTGATGCAAGATGAAAACCATGGCGATGAAGTTGTGGCGAGGTAGTTTGTGTCGGGAGCATCGTTGGTGGCATGACATTAGTTGAATGGTTAAGCAAGGATTTGTCACTTCCGGGTTATGGAAGTTATATATCTCAGGCCATGTTGATATGGATGACAGTAAATTTATAAGACCATGTCCATGGCAGTCAAGGGTAAATATTTCCAGTTAAATCGACAAACTATAAAGAAAGAAAAAGGGCGATGACACGTGAGTGCGTCCTGCTTTATGAGATATTACGGACAAAGAGATTATATTACACAGTGCGTGTTCGTAGGTTGGTTGTCGCTACTATGACAATACTTATTTCTTCAGGGGCAATGATGGGTTGCTAGATCCCGCTCTTGGTCTATGAATACTATTCACAGCTGTCGAAATAAGGACCAAGAGGGTCACACACAATAACGTATTCAAGAATCTGTCCTATTTAGTTGAATAGGAGTTTTGGACATGGTGGGCCCCTCCATAGGGGTCTGGGATTTGTCCAAAGTTAAACGATCACCAATGAAATAAATAAATTCATATTATGAGAGTTTATAATAATAAGTATTGAATTTATTAAATGTATTTACGAGTTTTAAGTAAATACCTGGAAGAATATTAATTGAAGAATTTTAAATTATTCAAGGTTCAATTAATATTAATGGGAGTGACGAGTCGAGTTAATGACTCAATTATTACCATGTAATATATTACAAGTAAATGATAATTATATTTATGACTCAGTTTAGTAGTCATAAATGTCGTAAATAGTGTGTTATGTATTTGGGGCCGGTGAGGCGATACGAGGTATTTTAATTGAGCACTATAAATAGAAGAGGAGGGGCATCTAGAAAACACTATTCATGGAGATTCTCTATCCTCTCCTCTCTCCAAAACTCTAGATAGAGATGGTCTGGATCCAATGATCGCAGATGGGGCTCTCTCTTAGGCATCGCTAGTGAAGTGATGCAGTGATCGTTGGAACGTCGAAGGCATCGTCGGTATTCCGCGCTAGCACCCAGACTACGACGAACATCGCTCCCGTAGATTCCTCGAAGCGTGTGTGGATGATCTAGGGGAATTCAGCTTCGGATTATTCAATTAGTGATCTCCAATGATGAGCAGACGTTTTGTGCGGCTTCAGATCTAAACCAGGTATTTTACGGTTTATGTTTGTACTTAAAATCCTCCACACGTGGTCCTCGGCTAAGACCGGGCTGCTCTTCTCTGACGTCGACAAGTTTATGTCGACCGTCAGTTGAAATTTTTTAAAAACCCACCTGTTTGGGGCTTCCTCTACATGCCCAGTTCCAAAATATTATTCATGCTCCAGTTCATGAGTGGGTTCTTGAGTGGTTTATCTCTTAGGTATGGTGATGAATTATCTCTAGGGTTGTTGTTCACAATAAGAAAAAGACCCTAGAATGTGATATAATTTGGTATTTATAAATATAGGATAGGTTATGTAGTTTCATATAGACCATTATATAATATCTTAATCTGTAGGTAACCCCGTGTATAATGATAATATAAATAATATAATTATTTACTTGACATATGAAACACCAGTGGAATGTGTTCATGCACCAACCCTTATATATCTTGAGCGTCAAATTCATCTAACGTAATATCACTCACACTATAATTATTTAGTATGTTCTATCTCTCAAGAGGAATGTCTTATCTTATAAAAATAACTTTATTGTATAAGGGGTTGTATGAATAGAATCCCCCTATTTTCTTGGGATACACTATTGGTATACATTGTTCCCCAAGTTGATCGTTTGTTCCCTAAGTGGGCCTTAAAAAATTAATTTCATCCTCATGCATGAGTATGTGAAAAACGAGTTTCTTTCCACACCATAACTCAAATGTAATTCCACTAGATACTTTTATTGGTACTTAGATTAGTATATATGCTATAGTGTGTAATGAATTTTCCTCAAAAGATAATTGATGATCGGTGTGAATAATCATCAACCTCACTATGTTAAGATAGGTAGGATTCCTGATTTCCCTTACACCATTCCTCTATAATTTATACGTTTGAGTGAGTTGTGATAGAATAACATAATCCCAAAGAAAGTGGATGAACTATTGGTTATGATATTGACCACCTAGATAAGATCAAAGATTCTTTACCTTCATTCCAATTTGATAATCTTCAAAATTCTTGTATAATTTGAATTTATCAAATTACATAGGCTTATCCCTCATCAAATAAATATAACCATATATACTCAATTCATCATTAAAATTTACGATGTTAGATTTTCCAACTCTATATTCTTCTAGAAAATGACCAAACACATATGTGTGTACCAATTATATAAGCATTGTGGAAATTTTACCCTTTCTACAGAAAGGTAGTTTCATCATCATTATTTGTCACAAATAATAACATATTCCAAGTCATTTTATCTTGAAAGACTCTAAATAACCATCATGGTAAATCTTCTTCAAGCGCTTTTGTTTTACATGACCAAGATGGTGATGACACCACTAGTTATTAAATGAGTCATGAAAACATGATTTCATATCAAATTTTAAAACATAGATCTCATAATTTAATACATAAATAAAATTATTTCAATGAACCTTAACTTTACATATTTTATCTTTGTAAAATAAAAAACACTTATTTCGAAAAATGAAAATATAACCATATATACCTAAATAGGATACAAAATTTATATTCATAGTAATTGTTGAAACATATTAACAATATATTGTAAAAATATCATCCCTTTTGTAAATGGAAGGTGGTAATAGCTTATTACCAAAACAAAAATTTGTGCTCTATTAGATGGTGGAATATCGACATCTCCTTTCTTAATTTTCTTGAATCTACCTAGTTCCTATATTTGAATATAAATGTTAACATCAAAAGCTATATCAGCTACCCAAATTTTAGATAAAAAATATTAAAATCTATAATGAATGTATCAACATATTATTCTTGATTATTTAAGGTATATTTATTCTTTTATTGTCATAGATTTCATTTTGTAAAACATTCTATGTTTTGTTCCTTTTCTATTCATTAGATCTTATTTTTCTTGGATGGATGGTGCTCGAGATCATTATACTTGGAGTGAGTTTTTGGTCACTTTTCCTTTTTCATCCTTTTATTATCCACCATAATGAAATGATGTTTATCATTCCCCATGTCCTTGTCAACTTGAAAAATTAATGTAAGATTTTCAAAAGATTCTTCTCATTAATTCTTATATTATAGTTCACAATGAAACTGAATAAGCCTTTAGGTGGTGACGATAAAAAATGATTTTTGCATTGATCCTCAAGGATTTTAATCCCCAAGATGTTTAAGTGATTTATGTTTCCAATATTCTTGAATACTTGTGGCTTAGCTAGTGTCGAATCTCTAATATTACACTGGAATAGTACATTGAAGATATCATTTTTATCATATCTCACATTCTCTTGATAAATATCATCAAGGTGAGTCATTATTCTATACTCATCCATATCCTCATATATCTTAAAAATATCACTGGAAATTGGGAATAACTTGAAACATTAGACATCCATGGCATCATCCACATGTTTTTGGTAGAGACACACTTCATCTTCATTATCCTATTTGAAATTAAACTTAGGAAGTGGGTGTGATGTCCTGACCTGGATGGAACTAAAATGGTGCCCTTATCCTATTGGTCATAAGTCCACAAGAATGTCTCCTCATACACTAGAGGTTGTTGACTAGAAACGATGACCTAGGGTGTGATAGTGGGTTGACTATGCCCTTATATCAAAGTAAGAAAACAACAAAAATATCTAAGTATCATACACACTAGTAAATAAAAAACTGAGGAAGTAATAAATAATCAAAAATTTAACATGATGTAATAATAAATGAAAAATCTAAAAAATCCCAAAGATCTATTTCATACACTCAAGTATGGTCACCCACTGGGCTGACCATACAGTTACAGAAATAAAAATGAAACTGAAAAATAAGTACAAGGCTAAACTTATAACTTCGAGCCAAACCACGTACCTGATCTCCAAACTCTGACGAACTATACTAACCCGAATATAATAACCCACATGAGAAAATACAGTCAAAAAGGGAAGATCGATCCTTAAACCAATCTACCATGCAACTATAATCAACATTAAAAGTAGACATGTGGTCTACGCGTACACCGAGGAGCACATTCAGCAGTGGGAAATAATCTCCGTTGGCCACCCCAATGATGAACCAATAAAATATACTATTTTAAGTGTATATAAAAGAAAACTACTTAGCCTAGTTGAGACACAAATGAAAATATAAGTTAAACCACAATTTGAAACCAATATCGAACCACGTCTGTAATCTCGACAAACTGGGAAAGTGGCACCATGGATGTCCACAACTATATACATATACATGTATAGTATAATACATATACATATATACATAGATATGAATATTCAAGATTAAGTGAATGAATTCACATAAAAACAAACATCATTTGATCTTTGGGTCTGTAATCCTGATTCTCTGAACATCCTATAAAATGGAATTGAGTTTTATGTCTTTCCACTCAATCCATGTATCATTAATTCGACCATTGGGTTTGTAATACCAATCAACATATACATTCTTCAGCCAATGATGGATATATCTCTGAGCAAACTATGTCACCAAATGGGGATACTCATCCTACACATGTGTTCACCCATACTCACCTCCAATCACTATAAATAAGGATACTGTGTATCGATTTTCAATCCTATAAAATGTTACTGCAACCAACTATGACCTCTGTTGAGTAATCACATGTCAGAAACCAAGGACTATATCCAAGGTATAAAGACTAAGTCATCTGCATCGGCCTAGGATGCGTAATCAGATGTATAATATCCATCACGGTCATGTTTTATAATCAAGTGTCAGACCATGAAGTTTCAGATCCATGGTATAGAAGACCAGGATATCCTCAATGTGTCCTAGTAGTATCTTGATGGAAACTTGGGGAAGACTTGGGTGGGGTCCAAGGATCATGTCAATAGGCCATGTCTAAATCAATCCCAAGTAATCTAGATCAAAGGTGTAGTGGGGCCCAAGGAATCCTTTGGAATCAGGACCCAAGGAGAAATCTCATTCAAGGCATACACTCCCATAATCAAGATCCTTGGAAGAAACATCCATATCATCTAATGGCATCATGATCCAAGGAGTTCATCCACGGTCTCCACTATTGTTGTCATCTAGTCTTTATGTTCATCCAAGGAATTCCTACAATGGGGAATCCAAGTATCACTCTAGGCATACAAGTCATCAGAAGTATGAGTCCATCCAAGGAATTCCTACAACGGGAATCCAAGTATCACACAATGAATATAAGTCATCAGGATCTATGGAGTAAGAGATGTCAAAGGAATCCTATAAACATAATGCAAGGCTCATCAACCAAATTCTAGGAAACACCTATAAACATCTAAATAATAAAATAATAAGATATATAGGATCAATACCTAACTCCCCGATAGTACCTTTGGGCATGATAGTAAACATTTTAAATAACCTTACTTAGAAATCAGATCGCATGAAAGAATATCTGGGAATCCCATAAAATAAGAAGGATCCCCAGAAGAACATCTAGGCCTCCCAAGTAGAAAGAATGACACATCATGTTAGGCTCAACAACCACCAACCAAGAAACATCTTTGGTAAAAATTTCCGTATCATAAAAAAATATGTGAAAGTGTAGAGAAAAGGGCGAGGGTGTCCAAATGCCCACACCAAACACTACTTCCACAGCCCCATGGGATTAAAAGTTCAGTATGAGTTCTAAGTTGACACCTGCTACCACCTCTACCCAAAAACGAAGTACATCTCAGGGTCGATCGAATAATGGGAACTCCCTAGGTCCCTTAAGTCAAACATGTAGAGGTATCTTACTTGGGATCCTCATGGTATACACAATAGAGAAGGCATCCTACTTGGGATCATTAGCTGAAAAGGTAAAGCTGGAATCCTTCTTGGGATCCTCAAATTGTAAGAAAATAGAGGCATCCTATAAGGGATTATTAGAATGGTACACAAGTACAAGGATACTACAAGGGACTCCCTAGATCAGTAGATAAGAAAATTCATCCCACAAGGGATCCTTGGTAACTAGATGGAATACAGAGTCATCATATAGATGATCCTATAGGTTGAAGCATAAATAGAGTAATCCTACTGGGGATCCTCAAAAATAACTAATATCATGGAATAATAGGAAATAAGGGAACATCTTGTAAGGGTGACAGCTTAAAAAGAAAATATACAAGGAATGTTTAAAGGGAGATATCTCATGGATCATCTTAGAACATTTCTCACTCTCAAGAGACAGTGAAAAAAACCACTAGGGTGAAGAACCTATCCAAACATAATCGGCCTGAAATGCCACTCAAGAGTTCTCAAAACACCTTATTAGTATTACCATTGTGATCCATGAAAAAATAAACTCATAATATACTAATCATGGGGTCCAATTCTAACTCATAAGAAAAAAAGATATGAAAACCAAAGAAGGGTTACTAGGGGTAAGTACATGGAATGTACCCATGGGTACAAGACAAGTACTCCCAAAGCCCCTCATGGGTTTATGCTCCCACCATCTAGGGTGTATAAACACCCTAGGTACACGACATGTTTAATGGGTACCCGGCGTATACCCTACACGAGTCACATTACCATTTCCCTTGACTATCCAATCTATTTACCTAGCTTGTCTTTGTACTTATACCTAGTGTATGACCCACATGGTGTCTATCCGTGTACTATACATGGCCATGTGCCCCTACACAGGAAACCTTGGTTGGGTGCTCAACTAAATGGATGATACCCAACATATGGTGTGTACACCCTAGCACATAGTGTGAACTTCAAAAACATTATCTTCCTCGCACAGGAAGAACACACAATGTGTCACCCTGAACCACATATCTTGTAGCCTGGTTTTCCTATGCAGAAAACCTTCAAAACACTCAAAATCCCTATTTCAGCCCCAAATGAACAGATCCGGCCACTAGGGCCCATTAGAAATAATAAAAGGACTTTAAAATTATGAAAAATAAGATCTAAGGGTATTTAAAACAAATCTTAAAAATGTCATACTTTTTAGTGGAAACCGCCAAATATTCATCGAAAACTACGGCCCATAGTTATCGCACGCCGATCCAGAGTGTTGGGAGCTTCATGGGAACACCTCTTTCTCTCCCTATCTCTCTTTATTTATCCAAATACCATTCCCTATTAGGTTATGATGAAGGAGGATCTATAAAATGATCATACATGAGAATGAAGGAAGGAAAATAATGAAAAGTAATCAAAAATAAAGAAAAAAATAAGGAGGAAAATAAATAAAAAAGGGTCTTGGGTTGGCCCTAATGCCCAACTCGAGTTTATTCCCCACCTATGAAAAAATCCTCATTCACACTCAAAGGATGAGTCAAAATATCTATAAAAACTCCATTAAAATGTTATGAAATAACAACCCTGTGAGAATAATTTAATATTTAATTTATTGAATATTAAATATTAATTATTTTTCTAAACTTCAAATTAATTGAATTTCCACTAAACTCTTGTCCGTGGGTAAACACCCCATTCTAGGACCTACAGAGTGGTCAAAAATATTATTTGAACTCATATTCTTGAGTAAACATACCATTTTCACCTTACAAGCATATAAAAGAAAAAAAATTCAAATTTATTCTGAAAAATAAATTCCAAAAATCATTGGTCCATTCAATATCCCCACCATTAACCATCTCATCCCTGAGAATCCCGACAAAAAGACTAGAAGGCAAGATCTCAACCCGAGAATCTTCACAATAAGCTATTTTGACTATCCAATGACCAGTCTCAAAACATCGACAACTATCTCTTATATAGAAGGCATTTAATTATGATTGATCTAGTACTTTCCACCATTGGAATACCCTTATCGTCTTTTCAAAACCAATATCTGATCACAATGAATCATGGACAAAATAATTTCCACTAAAAATTAGGTTCACCTACACCCTCAAAGATCCAAAAGTTCACTCCGCACCATATGACTTACATTACACTACTCCTTGAGAACAACCTCCATAGGTTTCCTCTTCCCCACGAGGAAATACATTTGAAATAAAAAGGATATCTGCATATGGATGATGATATATCATTATACATAAGGAAAATTCAATATATATCATGATCATATCTAATAGGAGAACTCTATGATTCTACAATAGGGCTTGTATATCATCTTTCAAGCCATACTCACAACAACAAGCTTACTCACCTTTAACAACACTTGACACCACATCTCCCAAAAAAGCATACCCAGGTTTAAGCATGATGTATCCTCTACCACATAGGGACATTATAAATTTAACAACAAATATGGGGAAATAAATCCCACATTGAGTCTTGAAACAATCGGTACTCAACTCGCACCTATCCACTTGTCGATTTGTGTTCAAACAATACCACACGCAACCAACATCTATCTTTATCTCACAAGTCATACTCCAACAAGTCGTCCATTACATAGAAAAATTGATCATGCTACATGGAATATTAGTCTCATTAAATAAAAAAGGCCCCTTAAAAATCTTCTTCAAAATCGAACACCACACTTGTGCCATGATTCATTCCATGACAGCCTTCCAACCGATGTCGTTCCTGTCATGAGCGTCTACCTATGCTCTGACTACATTATCTGTAGGGGAACAAATGGTCGTTCAAGACAGGCACCGAAATATTCCTTCCCATTGAAACCATTTTAAATAAACACAAGCACCCATGGTGATTATCAAAATTTGAAGGTGTCAACATGCCTATAACGCAAAACACAAGAACCTGTCATGCCTCGATCACAAAATGAGTGTAAAACCATACTCACTTCCTAAAAAAGAATCATAAACCTTGGGAAAAATCTCACTAAGGATACACTCAAATAAAATAGACATATACCTACAAGGTTCTAAGTCAAAACTGAGGTTCTCTAGGTCTCCCACCTAGCCCTTCAGAACAAGTCTCACAATTGGGTCACAAGGCACAAAACCTTGCTCAAAATATAAAACCTATCTAAAGAAGGTAAATATATAAATGAACTAAAAGATTTAACACTAAAAACATAGCTTACAAGGGACCTTATCATCTCTAACCATCCTCACGGGGAACTAATCCCTAGAGGTCATGATGCCAATGTAGAGGATAAATTGAATTGATACTCTCTTGGCATCTGCATATGGTTATACCCCATCAAGGTCTAGTTTACAAGAGAAGTCTTGGTACCTATCAACATCATACTCATTGATCCTACTAGGTAACCATGAAATAAGAAACACCAACCTATAAAGGGTACAAAAGAAAAATATCATGTTCTATAATGACCTATTTGGGTCACTGCACCTCCTGTGTAAGAGGATTGAGTCGTCAGCCTCCCAACAAAATGCCTCAGCATAGATCCAAATAATCTACCATCAGAATGATATATATATATATATATATATATAAGAAAGAAGGCCCAAATTAATTGGCCTCATTCATGAGTAAAACTTTCACACTAGAAGGCCTATATGATGTGAATCCTACGTGACTATTATGATGCATGAGACACCTCTTTCCTTTTTCTAACCAAGAGTCAAAATCCATCTCTAACCTATTTTCAATGGCCAAGAGCCCAAAATCAAAATTAAATCATTAAATTTACATGACATGTTTATTTTTAAAGGTGAGAATCATATACAAATGTCACATTATATATCAAAAATACAATCCCATACCTTTATAACTACGACTTCTTACCAAAACAGGTGTTCTTGACACAATGGTCTAATATCCATCACATGCTTTGAAACATTCCTAATACTATTGTCTACCTTATCCAAAAATAGTAAAGACCAGGAAAATAATAGATCTAATACCACCTTGTAATGTCCTGAACCGGATGCCACTAAAATTTTTCCCTGATATGGTTGGTCACAAGGCCTCAAGCACACCTCCCCGTATGCCAAAGGCTGCCGATTACCAGTGAGGACCTAGGGTGAGATAGTAGGGAGGCTATGCCCTCATATTAGAGAAATAAAGTAGTAGAAATTGATATGTATTATAAAAAATAGTAAATAAATAGAGTGATAAAGCAGTAAATAAACCGAAATAGAACATACTATAATAAGAAATGAAACTGTTACAAAATCCTGAACATCTATGTCATACATACAACATGGGTCACCCACTGGCCTGATGATACATATACAATAATAGAAAAGAAATTGAAAAAAAGTATAGAGATCAACTAATAACTATAATCCAATCCACATAACCAGTCTCTAGACACTATAGAACTGCACCATCCGGAATAGAAGAACCCACATGAGCACCTTTTCTCAAACAAGTAATAATGGGACTCATCCCTATCCACCATGCATCTATAATCAACCTGAAAAGTAGACATAATTTATACATGTACATCAAGGTGCATATACATGGGTGATAAATAATCTCAGTAGGCCTCCCCAATGACGAACTAATAAAATATTCTTATATAAGTGTATGCAAAATAAAACTACTCATCCTAGAAGAGACACAAATAAAAAGATAAGTAAAACTATAATATGAAACCACAGTCATACCCGGGTCTATAATCTCAGCCAATTGAGAAAGTGCCACAATGGATTTCCAAAACTATATGTGTATAAATTTAGAGTCATATACCCATAACGATATACAAAGATATGAATATTATTGATTTAGTGAATGGAACTACATAAAAAACAAAAAACATTCTATCCTTAGGTTTGTAATCCCAGTCTTTTAGACATCCTGTGTAAGGGAATTGAGTTGGATGTCATACCACTAAACCCATTTATCATTATGTTGATGTATGGGTCTGCAAACCCTGTCAAAATATACCTTCTTTGGAAAACTCTATAAATATCTCTAAGCATGCTACATCAGCATAGGATGATACTCATCCTACGCCTAGGTTCACCCATACTCGCATCCAATCAGTATAAAGAAGGATATTGTGTACTAATGATCAATCCATTAAAAGTCACTACAACCAACTATGGCTTATTCCAAGTAATCATGTGTTATACCCCAAGGGCTAGATCTAAGGTATAAAGACTAAGGCATCCTCATAGGCCTACACTGGGTAATCACATGTATAACATCCATCATGACCAAGTTTTTTAATCAAGTTTCAGACTGTGAAGGGTCGAATCCATTGTATAGAATACTAAGGAATCTTCATCGATTACCAAGAGAATCTTGATGGAAACTTGGTAAAGACTTTGGAGTGTTCCATGGAGAATTTTAATAGACCATTTTTAAAGTGAACCCAAGAAATATGGATCCAAGGGGTAGAAAGTCCCAAGGAATCCTATGAAATCAATACCCAAGGTGAAAACTCATCCAAGGAATCCAATACTGTAATAAAGATCCATGAGAAAAACGTCCCTGGAATCTAATGGAATTAGGACCCAAGGAGATCATCCAAGGAATTACCTACCATAATCAACTATCATATGAGTCACCCATTGACATTCCTAGAAAAGGGAATCCAATTATTACTCTAGGAATACAATTCGTCAGGCCTACGAGTCCATATAAGGAATTCTTACAACATGAATCCAAGTATGACTAAAGGAATACAAGTCATCAGAATTCAAAAAGTTAGAAATTTCCAAGGAATCCCATATAAATCAAGTAATACTCAATTACCGGAATCCAGAAAACACATCTGGAGATACTAATAATACAATAATCAGATATAAAGGCTCAAAATCCATGTCCCAAGTTGTACCTCTGGGAATTCTAGTAAACATATAAAATAACATGGATCATAAGATAGATCCAATGAAATAACATATGGGAATCCCATCAAACAATATGGACCCTAATATGAACATCTATACATCCTAAGGAGGAAGAAAGATGCTTTGTGTGAGGCTCAAGAGCCATTAACCAAGAAACACCTTTGGTAAACATCACTTCATTAGAAAAAAATATGTGAAATTATAAACAAAATAACGAGGGTGGATTAATTCCTACACCCAACAGTACATCCACAGCCCTATGGGATTACAAGTTCGATACATGTTCTAAGGTGACACCTGCTACCACCACTACCCAAACCCAACGTATGGTTTATGATCGATCAAACATTAGGAACCCATTTGGTCCCTAATGTCAAACATTGATATTCATCCTACTTGGTATCCTAATAGTACACACACAATCAAAGGTATCCTACTTGGGACCCTAATAAGAAAAGCTAAAGGAGGAATCCAACTCAGGATCCTCAAATGATAAGAAAATAGAGGAATCCTACAAGGGATACTCAAAACTATACACCAGTACAGGGATCCTATAAGGTAATCCCTAAATCAATATACAAAAAAAGGCATCCAAAAGGGGATACTTGGAAACTAGATAGAAGACAGAGGCATCATAAATTGGTTCCTCTAGTCCAAAACATAAATAGAGTAATCTTATAGGGGATCCTTGATAACAACTAGTCTCACGACCTCATAGTCTAGAAGGGAACATCACACAAGGGATAAATCCTTAAAAGAAAATATAAATGGTGTAGGTTAAGAGGGATAAATCATAGATCATATTAGAACAATTCTCACTCTCAAGAGACACTGAAAACAGCAATTAGAGAAAGAACCTATCCATTCATTAAAGGCATGAAATGCCACGTAGGAGTTCTCAAAACAACTCATAGGCCATACCATTGCGATCTAGGTGAAGATATACTTAGAATGGGCTAATCATGGGTCAAATTCCAACTCATGGGAAAAAAGATACGAAAAACCCAAGAAGGGTTATAACGGGGAAGTACACAGTGTGTCCCCAAGGGTACACAAATGTGCACTCCCAAAGCCACTCATGGGAATGTACTCTCATATATTTGGATGTGTAAACACCCTAGGTACACGATGTTTTAAAAAGGTACACAACATGTACCAGACATGGGGTACCTACACATGTTCCTTGACTAGCTTGTCTAATTACCTAGCATTGGTCGTTGACTTCTACATATTGTGTGACCCACACGAGGTCTGGGTGTGTACTCTAGACGATAGTGTACCCCTACTTGGGAAGCCCTGGTTGGGTACTCTACTACATAGCGGAGGCCCTGAACATGAAAATAACACACTAAAACATGATGTTTACTTTGAAAACATCATATTTCTAGAATGGGAAGAACAAATGACATGTCACCCTAAACCACACATTATGTAGCCTAGTTTTCCCAAATAGAAAACATTTGAAATGCATGAAACCCCCTGTTTTCACCCCCAAACCAATAGATCTGGCCAGTAGAGGCCATTATCAAGAATAAAAGGGATTTAAAATTGGAAAATGGAAAATATAAGGGGTATTTAGGGAAAATAATAAAAATAGACAACCTTTGGGTGGAAACTACAAAATATTCATCCAAAACCGCAGTCCATGGTTGCAAATGTTGATCCAGCTCGTCAACAGTTTTGTGATGAAAAATCTTTCTCTACCTCTTCTTATTTTTTTATCTCTATACCTTTATCTCTTAGGTAGTAGTGAAGGAGAAGCTTTATGAGCGTAATAAACTAGAATGATGTTCGGAAAATAAGGAAAATAAAAAAAAAGTAAAGAAGAAAAAGGAAATGAAAAGAAAACAGGACCTAGGAAGACCCCAGCACCCAACTTGAGTTTGTGCCCCACCTCGGAAAAAATCCCTTTTCCGGATTCAAAAGTGAATATAGAATCTAAATATAATTCTCCGTTAAAAATTTATATCCAAGAAAACCTATTCAAAAAATTCAATATTTAATTCATTGAGTATTAAATGTTATTTATTCCGTTAAAATTCAAACGCCTCATATTTCCACCAATCTCTTATCTTAGGGTAAACACCGCATTATAGGACCCACAATGTGTTCAAAAATATTATCTTAGTTCATATACTAGGGTAAAATTACTACTTTCCCATTAGAAGCATCTGAAAGAAAAAATTTATTTTTTGGTCAAAACCACAGGTTGAAGAAACACGACTCCTTACCGTAGTTTTTCTTGCTTGTATAATTTTTTTAATTAAATAATATAATGAAAGGGAACCTATAACACTTCTATAAATTTAATCCAGTGAGAAGGTTATCCATGTCTTGTATAGACTGAAGTGATATAGTTAAATTCATGTGTATTTGTGTTTCTATAAAAATTAAATTTAAAATTTTTGTACATTATGAGGATTAAAAAATAGACAAATAAATTTTAATCTTATTAATCTCACACCATTTTAAAAAAAATCCATAAAATTTGTTTTTGAATATATTGTTTTATGGATATTATAGTGTAAAGGATCCATATTTCATTTCTCATAACCCATACTTGGGTCTGAAACATTATCTGAAGGGTTTTAGGTAGACACAAATTTCTAAATGCATTCACTCATAGATCCTTATTCTATTGAGTGGGCCTCATAATCCTGAAATCTTGGATAAATATTTATTATATTCTTACCTCTTAGTTAACCAAGTCCTTCATGGGTTTTCAACCCTTCATGTAAACTAAGTTTATGTAAACCAAAAACTCAAAATTAAATTCCCTGATAATTCATAACACCCTGATCTAGGCCTGTTAAACACTTTTAACTATTGGTTAAATTTTAAATTAAGTAGTGGAGGGATATAAAAACATAATATTTAATTTGAGGGTATTTATATTTATGTGTAAATATAAAATTCTATCCCTAGTACATTATTATGAATATTATGTGGATTTATTTAAGTGATTAACCATGTCATGATAAAGTTACTAACAATACAATTATTAAATAAATATTATTTGTTTTTTAATTCATTTATTTTACATGAAATCCATATATTAAAATAAATTACTAACTATAAAAAGAACCTAAATAAATTAACTATTTTTCTCATCTTGAGCTTTATGTAATAGTTGGTGTATATTTCAAATGATAAACCAACTATAACCCTAGGGTAATAACACCTTGAACCTACAATAGTTTGAGTTTTAGTATTCTGCCTATGACCATTTCAAAATCCTAGTTTAGTTTTCGTTAACTTCCGAAATTGAACCACCACCACTAGCCCAAGAGGTCCATTATTTACATAATAATTAATCATAAACTAGTGAGGGGAACCAAATAATTGGTTCGAGGGGTTTATATAAATAAAACCATGATTGCATATACCCTTACACAATAAGAGGAGGGGATGTCACATAGGCCATACATTTAATTAAATAATAATAATAAAATAAAAAAATCCAATCTCATACACAGGTTTGGTCAAAGCCCATGATTACGAACACATAAGAAAAAAAATACATTTTCAATCTAGCTAGGAATTACATAAATTTGTTCTTTAATTAATATAAACATGTCAAAGCTTCTTTGGATTGTGGAAATGGTGGATTCAAAGAAATATAAGAAAAGTGGGTAATTAAGGAAATGATTTGAGATTTAAGGGTCTATCAATATTATGGGTTTGGTCACTCATGAGGGATGGTATTAAAATGGGATATATATAAGTTTGTGTACATAGATAATCAAATCAAGAATTTGAAATAATAAATCTATTAGATATAATATATGGTTGTTGTCAATAATTGTTCCACCTATTGTGAAAATAGTTTAAGGCTATAATGAAGGTTGAATTTACTCCATGTATTTTTATTTCTATTTCCTTGATCAAATATATAGTATAACACCAATTCATATAGTGATTTTTAGTTTTCGTTACTACTGGTTCCAAGTTTTGGAATCTAGTATTTGGCGTGCTTTGAATCTGAGAACATGAATATCAGTTAATATTGTTTTGGGCTGAGTGAGGATGCTGATAATGAAATATCAACATATGTTAAAGATTCTCATTGAATATTAATAGAAAATTATGAAAGTGTTTATATAGAATCTATTAAATAATGAAAAATATATATTATGGAATATTATTTTCTATCTAGACTATTAGCATTCACTTAAGTGATACTATATTGTATTTATTTTCATTTAATTTCCTACTAGTGGAAGATTATTTCTATTCATTTAATCAATGAAAATATATTTATTTAATTAATTTGTTTTTGATCATGTGTTGGTTATCCAAATCATACTTTAAACCATTATTATTAAATATGCACACATTGAATTAATTCTATTAATTACCTGATTAATTAATTATTTAAATTTATTTTAATTCCATACCAACTATCTTGAAATTTCCATCTTCCAAAATTTTAAATAAATTTAAAAAATAATTTTATTTGAAATTGAAAAAGTGAACAATTTTACTTAGTGGAAACAAAATTTTCCCATCCAAAGTATTGAACATGGTCCTTATGATGTGTATTCACATGGATTTCAACTTATACATCAAGGGAGATAATGTAGCACCCTGATATTTTGGAATACATTCTTCTCTAAAGTAATACCATGTTTGAAAGCTTGTTTCACATGAAACGCCAAAATAAAATGATTCATAACATATTAGAAGAATATTATTAAGAAATGAAGATATAAATAACCCCCAACCAAATAAAAATATATAAATCATGCAAAATTCTTTATGTTTAGAAGATAAATAATTAGTATGATTTAATATTAAAAATAGATTGTTCTTTCCCAAATATATATTTGAAGAGTTAGAAAATTAAATTGACCAATTTTAAATGATTATTATAATCATATATGATATTAAAAATATTTGAGCTACTATATTGACATTATTTAAATTAGAAATTGGTAGGGAATAATATCTAGATCACTTAATGTTCAAAGAATGATATTTTTAAATAAAATATGTTTTTATTAATATTCTTTATTTTTCATTTGGAGAATAAATTTTTAAATTTGATAATATGACTATGATATAATTAATATCATTTTTGAATTTATGATGTAAAAATTATCATAGTATTTTTTTTTCAAATTTATATGAAATAGTTGTTTTTATTGAAACCATAGTGTTTATGAATCTATCAAGAAGTTGGTATAAATTTAAAATATATAAAATAATTTCAATGATAAATCCTGAATATAATCAGTGTATATATAAATTTTAAATACAATTTTTAATTTTTACAACCAATTTTTAACATTTTTGGAACTTAAGTAATATTTTCTAATAAAAGATACCAATTTTAGTTTTTTTATATTTAATTATAAATATAGAAAAATAGTTTTTGGATTTTTTAAAATGGATATATCTTTTATTTATTTAATAATAAAAAAATTTATCTCTTTTAAATAAAATACACTGATAATTTTATCCTACACATAAATTAATGCTTAAAAATATATTTTTTGAAAAAAATGAGTTTTTGCCTGTTACATGGGCTAATGTTTAAATTAATTTTTCATTCATATAAAAATATTATCTGATAGAATTTATTGAATATTTGGAATCAATATTTACTAATTATTTTTTAGTGGATATATTATTTTTAGGTATTAAAATTAAATTACTTAGTTAAATATTACTTAACATACAAAAATACAAAATGGTAAAAGTGAAAATTCTATGCGGAAGAGACATAAAATGTTGTTTAGAACATGTGTCAAAATGAATGGATGAAGGATAATATAACATATATCTTACCCCAACCATTAATTTAATTTTTTTATCCTTTATGACATGTTAAGATGTTCTTTCATTATATAAAATTGAAATATTTATAAAAACTCTATTCTCACCAGTAATAAAAGGATCCTCTAGGCTTCCTTTAAAGTTCACGCCTAATTTCTGTTTCCTACTGAAAATTTGTACCATTTCACTTCATTTAGATTATATTCATAATAATTTAGCATAATAACTCCAATTATAAGGATTTATATAATGTAAAACTGAATTCCACAATAATATTCAAGTGTAGTAGTTGAAGTCTGGAATTAAGTTAAGGGTTACATTGTATTATTTTAAATTTAACGATACATATTTTATATTTCTAAAAATAATAAAATTTATATGGTGTATTTTTTTTTCAATTACCTTCAATTATAATGAATATATTTCATTACATGATATTTGAATGTCAATTTCTTGTAACCCTATTAATATTATATAACCATTACCATAAGTGGTTTTGGAAATTCAATATCATTCATTGAGTTATGATTGTTCTTATTGAACTTATTCCATATTAGTTAGACACATTATTCTATTTGATTTTATTATGTAAATTTTTCTCTTTATTTTATGTGGATTTACATATCTTCTATATGAGTCCCTTTCTAAATTTTTCTTTCATAAATAATTATGATTTTCTAAAAGGAGTTGGCTAACTTAAATTTCCTTTATTTGAGTCAAGATGTTAATCCTTGAGAATCAGTCTTATAAGTTTAATAAATTATCCCATTACCTATTCTATAATATATTTACTCTTTTTCATGTGAGAAAAATTATGTTTTCAAGATTCCTTCTCATTGAATTTCTTTCCCAAAAAAGTGCAACATTTTTAATAAAAAAGTCTCATCTCATTTAAAGATATCCCCCTGCATTTCAATATTTGGTATTCTGAAAAATGTTTTCCATTATTATTTTGAAATATATATAAGTTTTTAATCATGTGTACTTACTATTTTATATTATTACTTTTTCAATTGGAAAATTTTTTACATCATTTTATGTTAAGGGTTTTTAACAAAGGCATTTCAAAATAATCAAAATATTTTCCATCGTTTAAAAATAAAATATTTTATCGCATACTCCTCATTTAATTTTGATAAAATTTATGTATTTTTAAGGCTATATTATTAATGATTATTTTTAAAAGTAAAATTTTACCAATTATTTTGTATCACCGTTTTTAAAATGTAATATGTTTTTTAAGGCTACATTAGAAAATATTGTTATTAAAATAAATGGTTTTCAAATTTTTTAACTTATCATTTTTAAACCTTTATGTCTCTTTTAAGGTTTCATTAATGAGATTTACTTACAATTAATGATTTTTAAAACTCCTTTATTTTAATTTCTAAGACGTGAACTTTTATGAAAATGGATATTCAAAGTGGCGTGTAATTTTATTAATTGTACGAATGTTAGAAGAGTTTTATACAAAAATATTATATGATTTTTATTCAATTTAATTATTATATTTTAAGGCATTATTTACATCTAATGTATTTTTCATGAACCAACCTTAAAATTTAATTTTTTTATATTCTTTTTGGGTGATTGAATTTTATGTATCAACCATTTATATTATTGAGTTCAATTTTGGTGACACTATTTGGAAATGCTGTGAAACACATTTTTCTTTCCATTAGTTCATTATAATGCGACTAATGGTTGTTTTCAAGTGGCAAAAATTTGTAAGGATGATTAAAATGTGGGGTCATATATATGACTATAATTCCCTTTTTAAGTATTTATATATCATGATATAAGAATGATGTGTGTGGACATGACAACATTAAGATTTTTTCACAAGATTGTGTGTGAACATGATCAAATATATCTTTGTTCACCAGATTGTGCATATACATGATCTTGTATAGATTTTTCACATAATGGTACTTGTATATGATCTCATATATTTTTTTTCTAAATATTTCATGTGAACATGATCACATTTTCCTTTGTTTATAATGTCATTTTTACTATACTTTTCCACATTTCTATGTTATACACCAATTATTATCTTCCATGACATGTGTTTATTATCTCACACTTATGAAACGGTACATGTTGATTACTTTTCCCTTTACTGATCATTCGAGCACACCCCTTCTGTTTGTTTCATTTTCCCAAGGAAACTATTTATAGTACTATAATTAAATTGATATTTTATTTGGAGATTATTTTTTAGAGTTGTTGAATACATAAAAAGGAAATATTTGTATAATGGAACAATCTTCTTTTTTTGGGTGATAAATACATGGGAGCTAATCCTCAATGACACTAAAAATTTTGTTCTTGGATTTTGTGATTATGTTTTGATGCAATGTTTAACTTATGGTAATATTATAAAAAATATCGGTTCAACTCACTTTTTTTATCAAAGTTAGTGTTTAAAAAAGTTTTTTTATCACCGAACCCAGGAGTGCGTGTTTGGGTTGCCTCGAATAGTATAAGAGTATAATTATATTTTTAGGTATTAGTTTAAATTTTTTAGGAATTAAAATGAGATAAATTTAATTAACACCTTATAGGGAAGTCTAAGGGATAATGTTACGTTTATAATAGCATATTTGTTTTAGTAAAGTAGTAATTTTGTTTTTCTCCAAGAAATTACTTCCCTATAAGAATATTTCAATCTGGATACGACTATAGAATAGATTTTCCAAGGGGTAATAACCCAAAAAATTCTAGTTGAGTTTCAAATCAATCATCATAATAGTTTAAAATGAGTGAGCTTAAGGATGCACACCTTGATAGAAACTCTTAGGGGACATGCTTTAGTTAATCTCATTATCTTTACAATCCGTTATAAAAGATTTATTTACTAATTAAATTAATAAATTTTTTAATATGTATGATATAACACAACTTAAATTATCCTAAGATGAATCTAAAGAGTTATAAGTTGAATCAAGTTTGACATTTTTTAAATGAAAGTATCATTGGTGGAAATGGAGGTCTCATTCGAAATGAAATCTTAGGATTGAGCCTTCATATTAATTTCATCATTTAATATATTGGATATTATAATAATCATTTTGGTTTTAATATTTGGTAGTAAATAGGACCACGAGAATAAATTTGTGGAGATGTGTCTCTAGAAACTCTTAAGTCCTAACTATAATGGCATATTTGTAATAAATGGTTAAGGATTTTAATATATGTTTATTACGAGGTAAAAGATATGTTACGTAGTCTTCCCTAAGATAAAAATGTTTTTATCTATTAAAATCTATATCATGAATCATTATTATCTTGTGATACCCTTAATTGTGTTTTTTACTAAGTGATAACGTAATGTGTGAGGAAAAAAGTTTTTGATGGGGGGGTAGAATATAACACCCTGAGATTTTGGAATATATATTTCTCTAAATCTATACTATGTTAGATACCTTGTTTCACAAGAAAAACTAAAGTAAAAAAATATTTAAAATATTATATGAATATTATTAAGAAATTATTATTTGAATAAAACCTCTAGGGAATACAAATATTGTAATGAATTCAAATTTATTACATTTAGAGGATAAATAATTAATATAATTAATATTAAATAAAGGAATGTTCTTTAAAAAAATATTTGAAATGTTAATAAATTAAATATACTACTTTTAAATGATTACTATTGTAATATATGATATTATAATATATGAAATAATATATTAATATTCTTTAAATTATAAATTAGTACATACTAATATCAATAATTCCAATAGTTAAAAAATGTTATTTTTAATAAAATAAGTTTTGAATTATTTTTTTATAATAAATTAACAAATAAATTTATAAATCTTAAAATATTATTTTGATAAAAATAATATCATTTTTTTAATTCTGGATATCAAAATAATATGAGTATTAATTTTTGGAATTTTTCTGAAATAATTGATTTCTAGTGAAACTATAACGTTTAGGATTTTATTGAGAAGTGTGTATAGCATAAAAACATATAAAATATTTTTCATGATAAAATATTTGTCTATATTGTGAATTTAAGAAATTTTAGATTCCATTATGAATTTATTTTCTTATTTCTAAAATTTTACAAACACAAGTACTATTTTATAATAAAAGAAACTCTTTATGGTCATTTTGTTTAATTAAATATTATTTTGGTAAAATTAGGTTTTGTAGTTATATTAAGGACACATAAATTGTATTTGTATTATAATAAAACAATTCATATTATCAAAATAAAATACACAAATTTTTTTTCCTGTGGATAAATTAAAAGTTTGATAATACACTTCTTCTAAAAATAGGTTTTTACACATTACATTCACTAATTTTAAAATTTATTTTTCATACAAATAGAAATTTTTTTATATAAAATGGATGTAATAATTTGAATAATTATGTCCAAATTATATAATAAGGGAAATTTTATTTGGAATCATTAAAATTATTTTACTTTTGTAAAAATTATTTAGCATTGTAAAATGAAAAACTATAATAGTGAAAATTGTAAGAGTAAAGGAATTACAAAAATATTCAGTTTTTTTTAAATGAATGGTCGAGATATTATAGAACTTACCTCATAACCCAATCCATTATTTTACATTTCGAATTATTTTGGAAATATGAAACAAGTTCCCTCTTTATATTAATTTCAAAAATATACAAAATTCCATTCTCACCACTTATAAAGGGACCTCTAACTACCCATTCAGGACCATTTCCATATTTTGGTATCCTATTGAAATATACCATATTTAATTACATTATAATAATAATTCACTTAATTTAACTTACAGTCACAGTAATTTATCACAATCCCTCTATTTCCAATGAGTCCTCACTGAGAAAAATCAAGTCCTTAATGAGATTCATGTTCTTTAGTGGAAGTTAAGAATTATAGTAAGGGTTTTTTGTATCATTTTCAGATCCATGAAATTTTTTTTATAAAGAGATAAATTATTTATTTTATATGGTGAATTCATGTCCCATTTTCTATCAAGTATAATTAATATCTTTCATTTCATGATATTTTAATTTCCATTTAATGGTAACCCTCTTATTCTTATCTTACCATCAACATAAGTTTTATTGGAAACTAAAATCTTATTAATTGAGTTATGAACGATATTATTTAAATTATTCTATACATTTTTTGGTACATTATGATCATTTATATTTTTTATGTGATATTTTATCTTTTATTGGGGATTTACATTTCTATCATATAAACACTAATATAAATTTCACATGATTAAATAAATATGATACCTATAAGGGATTTGTTTAGATTTACTTTCATTTAGTGAATATTTTATTCATTGAGAATAATTCTTATAAGATTTATAATTTTCTCAATTTCAAAATTAATTAGATATGTCATTTTTTTGATATGGGGAAAATGATATTTTCAAATCAAAAATGCTTTCTCAATGAATTTATTTCTCATAAAAGTTCCACATTTTAAAGGAAAAAATGCCATATCATTTAATGACTATTTCCATCCATTTGGATGTTATTTATTCCAAACAATATTTTTTCACTTTTATTTTAAATTCCAAACATGTGTTTACCCATATGAACATACTATATTTCTATTACATCTTTTAAAAGGGAAATTTTACCATATATTTTTATGATATGGGGGTTTAACCTAGGTATTTCAAAATATTCAAAAAATACTTCCATCATTTTAAAATAAAATGTTTTATCCTCAACTACACATTTATTTTAATGAACTTTCTATATTTTCCAAGGATCCATTATTAATGGTTTTTTAAAAGTAAAATTTTAAACCTATTTCATTTATACTTTTAGAAAACTTTATGCCTCTTTAAAGAATAATTATTAATATATTCTTAAAAATAATGATTTTAAAAAAGTATTATTTTCAATTTATCAAAAGTGATCATTCTGAAAATGCATTTTTAAAGTGTCTCAAAACATCATCATTTACACCAAGGTTAAATGAGTTTTGTAAAAAACCTCTTTTAATGTTATCCTAAAATTTTCCTCATTATATAATAAGGACTTATATCCATGGAAGATAGTTTTTATAAACCAGCCTCTAAATATTTTTATGAAAAAATATTTTGGGGTAATTAAATTTTGGGTATCAACTGTTAATATTCATGAGGTCAATTTTTCAATACAATTTGGAAATATTGTGAAACCCGTTTTTCTTTATATGGGTTATTTAAGATATGAATAATTATTTTTTTTCTAGTGTGAAAAATATGTATGGATGATTTAATGTTAGTTTCATGTCACCATATAATCAATTGGTTATGTTTTTACATCTCATGAGATGAAAATGATGTGTGTGGACATGATCTCATTAATTGTTTTTTACTAGGTTGTGCATGGGGATGATGGGGTTAAGCATTATTCGAAATAATGACCATGTACATGATCATGAATATAATTTTCTATATAAATGTGAATTAAAATTATTTTTTATACCTTTGTTCACATGATTTTGGTTGGATATGGTTGCATATGGATTTATCCACATGATGGTTCATGGACATGATCATGAATATCTTTGTTCATAATATTATGTGTGAACATGATCACATTTTTATTTATTCATAATTTCAATGTTTACTATACTTATTTGAAATTTATATGTTATATGAAAATGATTATGATCCATGGTTCGTGTTTATTATCTTACACTTTTATTCTATGAAACATTGTTTTTCTATTTATTATTATATGTTCATTTATCATGACTTATTGTGAAATCATATTTTTCAAGGCTATTTTGATAAAATATTTCCCCATTGTTCATTTTTTCTCATATTATTATGATCAAAATATTGATGAAATGTTGATGATCTTTTCACTTACAAATAACTCGATCTCACCTCTTACTTCTATTTCCTTTTCCCTTGGAAATTGTATACAGTACTATATTTAGAAGACTATTTTTAATAGAGTTGATATGTGGGAGATGTTGAATCCATAAAAAGAAATTACTAATATAGTTGAAAAAACATCCCTTTTTGATGAGAAATACATGGGATATAATCCTAAAAAAAACCAACCATTCTGTTCTTGGGATTTGATGATTATTTTTAGATATAATGGTTTAATTTTGGTAATATTGGAAAATAAAGATATGTTTATCTCACTTTATATCCACACTAGTGTTTAAAAAAGTGTTTTGAGCACCATATCTTGGAGTGTAGGTATTGAGGCACTCATGTAATTACAAGGCATGCATTTTTCAACAAACAACAAAAGATCATATGTAAAATATCAAACAAGTGATGCTATTAATAAACATGATTTACACAACAAATAAAGACTATACTCATTTTTTAGTTCATAACATAAAAAGGAAAATAAGTTAAAATATAATTAATAATCATATCCCATAGAGTCTAATATCAAATTAATGTCCCATGGAACACATGTTAATATGTTTAAATATTTCATTAATTTTTCTCTCCACATAAAATTAGTTAAATGAGGTATAAAAGGGTAGTTGAAATATAATGGATCTACACATATTATATCCTCTTAATCCCATTTCCATGACACATGCATTGAGACGAGGTGTGTTTGTCAACTGCAGATGTGTATAATGTGCATGACATGTACACTAACTACATGCCTTATGAACCCGAAGTTTTTTAATTTTTCATTCCACAAGTAATGTAATAAATACACAACACCTATTGGATTACCATTTTTCTACCATGAAAACAGATGGAATATATAGTGTTTAAAAAATTTATATGGAATGTATCTTGGTATAATAATATACCAACCTGGCCCAATCAACACACAATGTACATTAAATGTATTCAATGTGTATTGAATGTGTACTGACTTTTTTTTGAGAGAAAAGACAGATATCATTAATGATGAAGATCATCATACGTACATTAGCAAAGCCACGAAGGGAAATTATCCAGCAAGAGCTGGTTGGCATCGAAGTGGCCTAATGCCGCCAACTGGTGGGCCACATTGTTTCCTTCTCATTTGGTGAAGGAGAAAGTGCAGAATGAAAAGCATTGGCGGTGCGAGAGAATTATTCTTATGATGAGGCCAAATGACTAGAGTCCGCCGTCGTTGTGGTTAATGACATCGATCACAGTGAGTCAGTTGGACTCAATGTTGATACCAAGCCATCCATGATCCCCTAACTAGCAACATACCTGCCAGGATAACAAAAGCCTCAGCCACGGCAGGTTCCCAAAAGACCTGATGTGATACATATTTTTCAACAATGATTTTCCCCAGATGATTTCGAGCTAGGAGACCAAGGGAGACAAGTCCATCCTTGGGTAGAGATGCGCCCAAGTTGATCTTAAGAGTTCCTACCGTTGGGGGGTTCCACTGAGGAGGACAGGAGGGTGGAATATCTGGCCTATGATGTATGTTGTGGTGGTTCCAGGCCTTAATCCATGATGTGGCCCATTTGATCCATAATTTAGGAGGTTTATGAATGTGATGGAAACCAGCATCGTTACACCAAACCCAGATGATCCAGGCCCTGGTGTAGAGTGAGCCTGTATTATCCTAAGAGAGGGAGGAGCACCAACGCATCAGAAGAGCGGGAAGGTTTGAAACCATGGCCAGAGATGAAACTAGAGTCGGGCCCCATTTGTTCCAAATTTACTTAGCTCCAGGGCATTGAATGATAGCGTGTAAAGGGGTCTCAGGGATATTCAGGCAGAAAGGGTAGTCAATGGCATTGGACATATATCGGTAGATGAGAAGGCTCATTGTAGGGAGGGTGTCTGTGCACACCTGCCACCAGAAGTGGCATATTTTTGGGGGGATGTTGAGCATCCAGAGTGATTTACATGGACCATCATTTCGGTCGACTGGGTGGTTTCCAAGAGTAAGTCTGTATCCGGATTTCACCGTGTACTCTCCCAATTAATCATTTCTCCAGAAGAGGTGGTCGGGTCCTATGTCTAGGATCTAGGGGGTGCTTAGTATAAGTTTTTGGTCTCTTTCGTTAAACCATTCATTGATCTTATCCAAACACCACCCCGTCCCTTGGTCAGAAAGGAGGCACCTGAAAGTGGCGTTTTCAAAGCCTCATTGGGTGTGGGATGTAGCTCGCAAACCTTCCAAATCGATCATCCAAGTATTAGTCAAGATATTGACAGATGAGCCATCCCCAATCCTCTAGCCCATCCCTTTTTCCAGGAGCTTTCGGGGCCCCCAAATTCTTCTCCAAAGGAAGCTAGGACAAGGGCCAACAGAGGAAACATGTAAGTCCGTGTGGGGAAAGTACTTAGCTCGTAGAACCCACACACAGAGAGATGATGGATGATTAATAAGGATCCATCCTTTCTTGGCCAACAATACGTCATTGAAGAGAATAAGATTTGGGAATCCCATCCCTCCCTCAGACTTGGGTATGCAGAGTTTCTCCCAGGCCATCTAGTGGGGTATATTCCTTCCATCATTTTTCCCCCACCAGAATTTGGTCGTACGTGTGTGGATCTGGTTGACAATGGTCACTGGGAGCATAAACATGGACATAAAATAGCTAGGGATAGACTGGATGATAGCTTTAATGAGGTTCTCTTTGCCAGCTTTTGAAATTCTTTTTGGGGTCCAACCTTGAATTTTCTTCTCAATACTGTCCACCAGAGATGAGAATATTTCTTTTTTGGACCGGCCTATCTCCGTGGGTAGCCCGAGGTACTTTTGGTGTTTTTCAACCATATGTATGCGCACTGCTGCACATAGTTCATCTCTCCTGGAACGGGGTACCCCTTTACTGAAGGAGATTTATGATTTCCCGTAATTGATTGACTGACCCGACGCCCTCTTATACTGGTGGATCGCTTGGATGATCACCCGACATTCATTAATAGTTGCTCTGGATAAGAGGAGGCAGTGGTCGGTGAAAAAGAGATGTGACACTGGTGGACTTGCATGGCAGAACTTTTCCCCTTGAATAGATTTAGCGGATCCAGACCTGGAAATAAGGTTAGAAAAAACATCAGTCACCAAGATGAAGAGGAAAGAGGATAGGGGATCTCCCTGACGAAGGCCTCGGGATGGAACGAATCTATGAGTGAGCTCCCCATTGACCCGGATTTTGAAGCAGACGGAAGAGATGCATTGCATGACCATATCTGCCCACATAGTGAAGAAACCAATTTTCATCATCACAACTTTGAGGAAGTTCCATTCCACCTTATCGTAGGCCTTGGACATATCCAGTTTCTAGGCCATGGTTCCTCTTCTCGTGTTGGAGCGTGTTTTCATAGAGTGGAACACTTCATGGGCCACAATAGAGTTATCAGTGACTAGCCTCTTGGACATGAAGGCGCTCTGGTTTTCCGAGATAATGTCAGATAACCACGTTCGAAGCCAATTTACAAGGATCTTTGAGAAGATCTTATATGAGACATTACATAGGTTGATAGGCCTGAAGTCAGGGACCACCATGGGTTTCTTGATTTTTTGAATGGGGACGAGGACAGTTTCATTGATGGTGGAAATGCTTGTTCTCCTGACCCAGATATTCCTTATCATTTTGCATATTTCGGGGTCGATGATGTGCCAGTATTGCTTAAAAAAGGGCGTGGAACCCGTCTAGTCTCGGGGCTTTAGTGGGGTGAATATGTTTTAGATCCATGCGAATCTCTTCATCCGTCACATCTTTGGTGAGCTACCGGTTGATCTCATCGGTGATCACTGGTCAGATACAATCTTCCACTTCAGCAGAAATGATAGGGGTTCCTATATTGAAGAGGTTCTGGAAGTAGCATGTCAAGGTTTCGTGAATTCCACAAGTGTCAGAGACTATGCTCCCATCTGGTTGTGCGATGCAATTGATATAATTCTTCCAGCGCCTTGCAGAAGCTTTCTGGTGGAAGTACCGGGTATTGGAGTCCCCTTTTGTAATGTGGGTATTTTGCATCCGCATAGCCCAGAAGCTTTCCTTAACGCGCAGGGTCACATCCATCTCTCTTTACGTGGCACCAATCAAGGCAAGATTGCAACTGGATAGGGGTTTCTTGAGAATGGTGTGAAGTTTCTTTTCAAGGAAATCACAGTGCCTCTCCGGATGATGAAATTTTGTGTTTCTCCAAGACCTCAGGTCGGAGGCGACCTGTTGGAGATTAAGGTGAACATCTTCGTGATTACTATTCCAACTTGATCAGACAACCTCTTCGCATTCCTGGTCCTTTGACCAGAAGCTTTCAAATCTGAAGGTTCTACTGGGATATTTGTTGCTGTCACCTTGAGTGAAGTCAATGAAGATTGGGCAGTGGTCTGTACATTTGAGCATCATGTGGCCGATGTGGAACATGCTAAAGAGGTTTATCCAATCCATTGATCCCAGAAATCTGTCAAGTTTTTCAGCAATACGTGTGCCCTCCGTATTACCTCGGAACCATGTGAAGGGGTTTCCCGCGTATCCCAAATCGACCAGGTCTACCCTAGTGACCGCGTCCTTAAAATTTGATATTGAAGATGGATGTCAGACGTTTCCTCCTCTTTTTTCCCTGTGGAACATAATCTCATTGAAGTCCCCAATGAAGAGAATAGGGCTTGGGAGATCGTGACGAATCTTGCAGAGAGGGTCCCAGGATTTCCCCTTCTCATTGTGGGATGGCCGGCCATAGAATCCCACAAAGGTCCCCAGCGGGGTGTGGTCCGCCTGAATATTTGCAGCCATGTGGTATGAGGAGAAGGACAAAATCATGACGTTGAAATGATCCTTCCATTGGAGACATAGTCCCATAGAGCGTCCTTGTCTGGAGATGAGGAGACAGCCTTGGAAGCCACATTTCAGAGCAATGCTAGTGGTGTCCTTGTTTTCCAGTATGGTTTTGGACAGGAAAATCATATCGGGGCGACTTTGGGTGCAATTGCACTGGAGCATGCGAACCGTTAGTTAGTTCCCAAGCCCACAACAGTTCCAGCACAAGACAATCATTGATCTAGACGGGGCAGGGTCGCACCCGCCGCCGCCTTTGAGTTCTCAAAACTTGTTTTTCTGTCTGTCATTTATCCTCTCTTTGGGGAGTTTCCCATTGTCTGGCATGTTTCACTCTGTCTTTTCATGTCCCCAGGTTTAGGTTCCTCTATTTTACAATCACTAACTTTACATTACACCCTTTTCCAGGATCGACGTGTGATTGGTCCTGGTGGTGAATCTCCTGTCTTTCCATCATTATCCTGAGTTAGGGTGTCTTCCATGTTCATTTCTGGGTCAGGGTCGGGGTCTGTTGGTTCAGTGTGCAACTGCTTTGGTCGTGCTCTTTGTTCTGCAAGAGCTTTTGGTGACTTCGCTGGCTCTGTAATTGTTGAGGTGGTAACCTTCAGGGGGAGGGAAAGATGCTATTTTCCTCTGATTGGTTGAGCCCTCTTTAGGGAATTCTGGAGGTCCAAGCATGATGGTCTTTCCCTATTTGGTTCCCGCCTATCTTGAGTGGGCCACCGTGATACGTTCGCGATCCTTTTGTTTTTCTGATCCAGGGATGATGATATATCTAAACATTTTGGCCCGAAGCCATGGTCCATATTGTAGAATGATGTTGTCAGATATCAGTTCTTTCTTTGAGACACACGCTCTTTCTAGATGGCTGAGGCGACCGCATTAGAAGCAAAATATTGGGAGTTTCTCAAATTCAAATGAAATCCAGTTGTCTGTGTCATCAATTTTCAAGAACATTCCCCTCATCAACGGCTCTGAAACTTCGATTTCGGCTCTAATCCGAACCTCAGGTCCCCATTGGATAGGATCCGAGTAGTCTCATTCAATGAATTGGGCAATGCTGCCCCCAATTTCTCACATAACACGTTTCGTTCGTGCGTGGAGAGGAATTCCTTTGATGCATATCCAGAATGGGGAGCGGGTAAGCTTAATGTTCTGGATCTCATCCCCTCCTCTGAATTATTCCATGAGGAGAAGTTGGTTGTCAAAGGACCACAACCTGCCTCTGAGGATTTTATCTCTATCCCTTTCGTTGAAGAACTCAAAGACAATGCGATTGTTTCCCGCTTCTCGAATGGCCACTCCAGCTTCCAATTTCCAAAGATTCTGGAGGGTGTTTTTAAGTGCCCCCTGATTGACAGAAATATTTTCCACAAAGTTTCCAACAACCAGCAGGGACATGCGTTTTTCTAAGAGTGTATCTTCGTTTCTCTGAGTTTCGATAGTCGCTTTCTCTTTATCCGTCAGGAAAATCCTCTTCCAGAAATTCACAATATCCACCTTCATTGTTAAGTGCACGTCAGATGGGAAAGAGCTCCAAAGATGCCCGTTGATCCACACTCCTTGGGTTAACACGTAAAAAACTGTTTCCACAAACGACCGGGCCAAGCACCCCACTCCGCACCTCTTTCTGTGAAGTGGAAACGTGGGAAGAAACCTTGGTGGAGAGTCTGCAGCTGAGAGGCTCCACGGTAAAGTCTTCGCGAACCCATCACACTTCGCACGAGCACTCCGCGAAGCAAAACCGCCTGTGCGGAATGGTACAGCTCGGCGGGGGATCGCGGTTTCGCTTCGCGAGACAGTCGCAGCCTCTGTGGAAGGAGAATGCCTTTGTTCCCAGGGCCGCAGCGAACCCAAATTTCTACACACCGCTCTCCGCGAAGCACATAGGCCATCGCGAACCAGTTTCCTTCACACCTCTCACCGCGAAGCACAAACTGCCACCGCGGACCAGAAATATTCACACCACTCTCCGCGAAGCACTTCGGATAATTTTGCCGGATGGGTTTTTTTTTTATTTTTTTTTTAATGGGTCAAACGTTGAATTAATTAGGGAATTGGGTCTCTTGAGCGCCAGACCAAGTGGCGATCAAGGGTTTCGGAATTGGAGCGCCACTTCAAGTGGCGCTCCACCCATTTGGCGGAAATAGAGTGCAGCGCCACTTGAAGTGGCGCTGAAAAAATAAATCCAAACCGTGCAGCGCCACTTCAAGTGGCGCTGCACCCTTCTTCCGAATCAATTCGGCGCCACTTCAAGTGGCGCCGAAACACTCCCCCATCCTATAAATAGGACCTCTCCCCCCACCCCATTCCTCACTTCACTTCCTACCTCACCCACCCCCATTCCTCCCTCCCTATCCCTTCCTCTCTTTCTCTCTCAAACTTTTTTCTTGCGTTCTTCGGTTGCGGTGAAGCCTTGCCTCTTCGGTTGCTCTGCCTGTGTACCTACGTCGTCACAAATTTGAGGTAAATCTTTCTTTAAATTTATTTAATAGTTTTATTTAATAATTTAGTTGTTTAATTTATAGAATTAGTATATAATGTTTGTATTTTATAAATAGTATGGTTTTTTTAAATGTAATTAGATAATGAAATGATTAGTTAGTTAAATAATTAATCATAATTACTTGATTAATCAATGATAATTAAGTTATTAATTAATCATAATTAGGTAAATAGTTAAATGTAATTAGATTATTAATTAATGATTATTAGCTAATTAATTAATCATAATTAGCAAATTAATTAATCATAATTATTTAATTAATGAATCATAATTAGTTAATTAATTCATTATAATTAGGTTATTAATTAATGGTAAGTAGGTAATAAATAATCATAATTAGTTAATTAAATAATCATAATTAGTTAATATCATAACTAATTAATTAATTAATCATAACTAGTTAATTAATTAATCATAATTAGTTAATTAATTAATCATAATTAGTGAAGTAATTAATCGTAATTAGTTAATTAATTAATCATCGTAATTAGTTAATTAATTAATCATAATTAGTTAAGTAATTAATCATTATTAGTAAATTAATTAATCATAATTAGTTAAGTAATTAATCATAATTAGTTAAGTAATTAATCATAATTAGTAAATTAATTAATCATAATTAAGTTATTAATTAATCATAATTAGGTTATTAATTAATCATAATTAGTTAATTAATTAATCATTAGTAGTAAATTAATTAATCATAATTAGGTTATTAATTAACCTTAATTAGGTTATTAATTAATCCTAATTAGTTAATTAATTAATCATAATTAGGTAATTAATTAATCCTAATTAGGCTATTAATTAATCCTAATTAGGTTATTAATTAATCATAATTAGGTTATTAATGAGTCATAATTAGGTAATTAATTAATCCTAATTAGGTTATTAATTAATCATAATTAGGTTATTAATTAATCATAATTAGGTAATTAATTAATCCTAATTAGGTAATTAATGAAACATAATAGGTTATTAATTAATCATAATTCACTAATTAATTAATCATCATTAGGTAATTAATGAAACATAATTAGTTAATTAATCAATCATAATTAGGTAATTAATTAATCATAATTAGGTAATTAAATAATCGTAATTAGGTAATTAATTAAGCATAATTAGTTAATTAAGTAATCATAATTAGGTAATTAAGTAATCATAATTAGTTAATTAATTAATCATAATTAGTTAATTAATTAATCATTAGTAGTTAATTAATTAATCATAATTAGGTTATTAATTAATCCTATTTAGGTTATTAATTAATCATAATTAGTTAATTAATTAATCATAATTAGGTTATTAATTAATCATAATTAGGTTATTAATTAATCATAATTAGGTTATTAATTAATCATAATTAGGTTATTAATTAATCATAATTAGGTTATTAATATATCCTAATTAGGTTATTAATTAATCATAATTAGGTTATTAATTAATCCTAATTAGGTTATTAATTAATCCTAATTAGGTTATTAACTAATCCTAATTAGGTTATTAATTAATCCTAATTAGGTAATTAATAAATCATAATTAGGTTATTAATGAAACATAATAGGTTATTAATTAATCATAATTAGTTAGTTAATTAATCATAATTAGGTAATTAATTAATCATAATTAGGTAATTAAATAATTGTAATTAGGTTATTAATCAATCATTACTTGCTAATTAATCAATCATCACTTGCTAATTAATTAATCATAATTAGTTAATTAATCAATCATAATTAGTTAATTAAGTAATCATAATTAGCTAATTAAGTAATCATAATTAGCTAATTAATTAATCATAATTAGTTAATTAATTAATCATAATTAGTTAATTAATTAATCATAATTAGTTAATTAATTAATCATAATTAGTTAATTAAGTAATCATAATTAGGTAATTACTTAACCATAATTAGGTAATTAGTTAACCATAATTAGGTAATTAGTTAACCATAATTAGGTAATTAGTTAACCATAATTAGGTAATTAGTTAACCATAATTAGATAATTAGTTAACCATAATTAGGTAATTAGTTAATCATAATTAGGTAATTAGTTAACCATAATTAGGTAATTAGTTAAGCATAATTAGGTAATTAGTTAACCATAATTAGGTAATTAGTTAACCATAATTAGGTTATTAGTTAACCATAATTAGGTATTTAGTTAACCATAATTAGGTCATTAATTTATCATAATTATGTTATTAGCGAAGTAGTTATATTATTCAGCGAAGTAGTTATATTAATCAGCGAATTAGTTATATTAATTAGCGAAGTAGTTATATTAATTAGCCAAGTAGTAGTAAATTGCCTATGGAATATACCTTTGCATTACATTCTAGGAATGATAATGAATTTAGTTTTCAATCTACCTTGACCTCGGTTTGTAATTGAAGTTATGAACTTGAATTTAGTAGTTCAATATATTTTTTGCATATTAAGTGTTAGAGTTATCATGAAATGATTGCTCTCTTGAGTAAAGTATCCCCGGGTAGAGGGGCTTTGGGTCGGACCACCTACTTTCCTGGAGGCTTGCCTTGTCTAGGAAAGTGAATGGGGTTGGCTATCTGTCGCTCCGGGCTTACTCATGTGGAGACTTTCAATTTCATATAACTCTATGCTTTTACATGACATGTTCGTGTACCTCATGCATATAATGCATGTGGATATTTATAAATATATTTGACTTCTATTTTTGGGTAAGTAACACAAACTTGTGGGTTGTGTAAATAGTTACACATCAATATGGTTTGAACATATTGATTTGGTGGAGGGATTAGGATTCCAACCTAAATTACTAGAAGCATGCATACATAAATTGATTCTTTAATCAGATTTAATTAATAACAGTGGTTTCTTTTAGATAAAAAAGATGGTCACCGCTTATATTTATTGCAACGGTCAAATAATTGAGACAGAATAAGGATGCAGTTATAGTATACATCCAGAAGCTGTTGTGATGCTTGGAGGATGTACTACTTTGGAAGCTGTGCAAAGGAAAATTCATCGGAGGTTAAAACTCGCGAGGAATCAAGTAATAGAGTCCATTACATTCAGACATCTTCAATTTATAGATAGGTTTTGGCATGCGCCCTATCCGGTAAATGATGATGATGATTGGGAATATATACTTTCATTGGTTAAGTATATACCTGAGAATCAAATGATGGAGTTGTATGTCACTATAGCTACAATGGAGGTTCCATCGACATTGGAAGTTGACCCATCTCAAATTCATGAAACTATGTCATATGATCCTTTACATCAAGACGTTCCATCAGCATCAGTAGTTATTCCATCATTTCCATCAGCCACAGTTTCAATGGATAGTCCTCCACATACTTTAGATGCATTGGTTGATGAATTTGAGGATGATGACAATTTTGAACAAGATGAAGAGGAAGTTGAAGAAGAAGAAGAGCATGCGGAAGATCAGTCTGTACCAACTCATGCGAGGTTCAACCGACCATTGAACCATCCTCCACTATTGGCTTCCTGGTCGACTGAAGGCATGAATCGCTTTCCAGAATTTGATTATTCAGTTATCACTCCCAGTTCAGAATTTCCAGGAATCATTGGTGGCATAAATCGAGTGTCAGATAACGATGTTCTGTATATTGGCAGAGAGTTTGAGAGCAAAGAAGCAATGAAAAATGTGATAAAACAATATCACATTGAAAGACATTACTCATATGTTGTAGAAGAGTCAAAGAGATCTTATTATTTGATCCGTTGTGACAAATCTGAATCGAACTGTCAAATGCGTCTGCGAGCTATTATTGATAACACTTTTCACAGCTGGCGCATCACTAGATTTACTCCACACACATGTGTGAACCCAAGCTTGGCACAGGAACACTCTTCATTAGATGTTGAGTTTGTTTCAACTATTATTGTTGAAATGATTAGAGCATGTCAAGATGTCCCCGTGGTTCTGGTCATTGAGCGAATCAAACAGCTTTTTGGGTATCGAATCTCTTACTGGAAGGCATGGGCAGCACGACAAAAGGCTATTGTGAAAGTGTATGGTGATTGGGATGACTTTTATCGAGTTCTACCACAACTGTTGGAGCTTCTACGCCACAATAATCAAATAGTCTATCGGTTACATACAGTTGAATATGTTAACCAACAGAACCAACTTGACCGCTCAATGGTTGTGTTTGATAGATTATTTTGGACATTTTTACCATGTGTGGCGGCTTTTAGACATTGCAAGCAGTTCATACAAATTGATGGCACATTTCTGTATGGAAAGTATACCGGAACTTTATTGATTGCCGCCACACAAGATGGAAATCGAGCCCCTCTGCCTATAGCATTTGCAATTGTGGAGAAAGAGAACTTCTCATCATGGAGCTGGTTTCTGGCATGTCTCCGAGAGTTTGTTACGGATGCAGAAGGGATTTGTCTTATTTCTGATCGCCACCGTGCAATCAAGGAGGCGATACAGTCTGAGGGTCTTTCGTGGAGACCACCATATGCCCATCATCGATACTGTATTCGACACATTGCCAGCAATTTGCGAAAGAAGTTCAAGAATGAGTCGATGAAAAAGGCAATCTTAAAAATTGGTATGAACATCCTTTTCTGTTTAAAATGTTTTTGTCGTAGTTATTTTCATAACTGTTCAGATGACTGTTTGTATGATAGCATATGAGCCTCAACAACAAAGGATGGAGGAGCGTCTTCAAGATATCCACAGAGTGAATCCAGAAGTGTATGATTACATGATGCAAATTCCAAAGCAGAAATGGTCGTTGGCATATGATGATGGGAGGAGATATGGTATATGACGACCAACATCGTAGAATGTATAAATGGAGTTTTCAAGGGTGTTCGAAAACTACCTATCACAGGTAAATACGAATATTTCAATATATGTTACTCAGAAGAGTTACTATTATAATATAATATTTGTATAATGTCGTAAATCTAAATTTCAGGGTTGGTACAAGAGACCTTCTATCGTAGTGTAAAGTACTTTATGGAACGAGGAAAGCAAGCTGAAGAGGGCTTGAATAGAGGGATGCGTTATGGAGACCATTTCCAACGCGAGCTAGATACAGTTCTTCAGGAGGCCACAACTTACCGTGTAACTGCATTTAATCGTCCAGAGCAACGATTTGAGGTCGCTGAGCCCGGTGATGCTATGGCATGTAGCAATGGTCGTGTGCGAGTTGTTTTATTGGAGAAGCGTTACTGTGATTGTGGCAACTTTCAGGCACTGAGATATCCCTGCGGCCATGTGATTGCTGCATGTGCTTACGTACACGTATCTTGGGAGCAGTTCGTTGATCCAGCTTATCGACTTGAGAGCATCAACTCCTGCTACAATACTCCATGGATGCCAATCGGGGAATATCAGAATTTTCAGCTGCCTGATGGTGCACCCACGCTTCTACCAAACATCAACAGACTTCAACCTAAAGGGAGGCCAAAGTTGACTCGTATTCGGAATGAGATGGATTGGCCTAGTGAACATCCAGCTGGACGGCGGTGCAGCATATGCCGCCAGGAAGGTCATACGAAGACACATTGCCCTAGACACATAGGGCAATCATCTAATGGTTAAAATGAATCATGTACTCTATCAGTTACTGTAAAACTTTGTACATGTAATTATTTTTATCATTTCACCATTTTTAATCATATTTGTCTTACTTGTAAATAGGGTAATTTTTTGAAAATGTACCACGATTTCACGTGACATTTTTTGTCAAACGATCAACATTACATGAGTAGCTTTAAACAAACAACACCAACTCAAAAAAAAGGAATGTACCTGTATAAGAAAACAAAACCATTTGAAGGGAGGTATTATACCATCAGGAAGAGAGATTCTAGAAATGTGCAATGTTATGACAAACCTTTAGATGAAATGTGTCAGTTCCCTACTAGATGTGCATGTTTCTTCAAAATTTTCAGGCTGGAGATAATCCACCATAAGTTTCACATAGCCTTATGTCTTCCATGGATTAATGTCAAACACTTCAACCAATTTTTTTACTTTATGGGGAAGTAAAACCTCATTCCTTTGAATATGAACATTACCATGAACATATAAAATCATCATTTTGCAAGAAAAACTACTAATCTCATGTTCACTGAAATACCCCTTAACGTAAGTATGATACAAATAGTGTAAGTACCCAATAGCAAGATTACAATCCATTTTGAAGGATAATGGGGATGACAAGGAAACATCAACCCCCAGGCCCACCCCTTCCACCCATTCAACCAACTTCGGTAACTCCTATAGAAGTAGTTTTTCAAAAAAAGGAAATGTCACACCACCACAGCTTCCTACATCCATATTAACCCCCCAATTCAGTTTCATTAAATGTGGACAACCCTCATTTTTACCAAAGTTAATGATGCACTATTAAACCACCACTTTTAACCCCTGCCTCAAATATACAAAATTCTTTGAGGGATGAGAAATGATTCGACACATTTCAATGTTCTAAAATGCACCGAATCATTTCTCATCCCTCAAAGCATTTTTTATTTTTGAGGCGGGGGTTGAAAAGTGATGGTTTAATAGTGCATCATTGACTTTGGTAAAAATGGGGACTGTCCACATTTAATGAAACTGAATTGGGGGGTTAATATGGATGTAGGAAGCTGTGGTGGTGTGACATTTCCTTTTTTTGAAAAACTACTTCTATAGGAGTTACCGAAGTTGGTTGAATGGGTGGAAGGGGTGGGCCTGGGGGTTGATGTTTCCTTGTCATCCCCATTATCCTTGAAAATGGATTGTAATCTTGCTATTGGGTACTTACACTATTTGTATCATTCTTACGTTAAGGGGTATTTCAGTGAACATGAGATTAGTAGTTTTTCTTGCAAAATGATGATTTTATATGTTCATGGTAATGTGCATATTCAAAGGAATGAGGTTTTACTTCCCCATAAAGTAAACAAATTGGTTGAAGTGTTTGACATTAATCCATGGAAGACATAAGGCTATGTGACACTTATGGTGGATTATCTCCAGCCTGAAAATTTTGAAGAAACATGCACATCTAGTGGGGAACTGACACATTTCATCTAAAGGTTTGTCATAACATTGCACATTTCTAGAATCTCTCTTCCTGATGGTATAATACCTCCCTTCTCATCTCACCTTACCAAGAAAAATTATCTAGAGCTTTTGAGGTTGATTTATACTCAGGGGCATGACAAAATTGCAAAGATGTTTCTATTGTTACTAGACACATAGGGCAATCATCTAATGGTTAAAATGAATCACGTACTCTATCAGTTACTGTAAAACTTTGTACATGTAATTATTTTTATCATTTCACCATTTTTAATCATATTTGTTGTACTTGTAAATAGGTTAATTTTTGGAAAATGTACCACGATTTCACGTGACATTTTTTGTCGAACGATCAACATTACATGAGTAGCTTTAAACAAACAACACCAACTCAAAAAAAGGAATATACCTGTATAAGAAAACAAAACCATTTGAACTATTAAATGAAAATGTCATCAGTTATTTATAATGAAAGATGAACTTACAGTGACTACAAAACAAAAACGAGGAAACTCTGAACGTCTTCACCCCAACACCCCAACACGGGAGACAACAACTAACCCAATGTGTTTATGCTTCTTTCAAAATTATATGCTAAATTACATATCTTACATGATAAAAGTCATAACTTACATGAAATTAATGTTTTATTGTTTGCACATTCAGATGGAGCAGCCACTTTTATCTTGCCAGGAGACGCACGTGTCGCGCGATGTGTTGGCGCGACGACCTGTTAGACATCTTCATGTTCGGAGAGTGCACCGTTTTCATCATGAGGCACCGCCGGCAGCTATTTGTCCATACCTTAGACGTGCAGGCTTTTATGGAGTCGCTATGTGTGACTTCAAGACCATCGACCATCATTTGATAGCTGCATTGGTTGAGAGATGGCGGCCAGAGACACACACATTTCATCTCCCAGAGGGGGAGATGACTATTACATTAGAGGACGTTGCCTACATGCTGGGGTTACCTATCCATGGAGATGCAGTTACGGGGGCCAGTACCGGTGATTGGGTTGCAGTCATACAGAGGCTGCTAGGCATTGACGTCATCGGCGCACGGGGTGTCCTTCAGGGTTCGCGCTTGCGAATGAGGTGGCTCGATCAGCATTTCGACGTCATTCTAGATGATGCAGACGAGGAGACGCTTCTTCAGCACACACGTGCATACATTTTGCGGCTGCTCGGAGGCATGTTGTGCGTCGACTAATCCACCACTTTGGTACACATGATGTACCTCCCATTACTTGAGGATCTGGATTAGACTGCAACATACAGTTGGGGATCCGCTGTATTAGCACATCTGTACAGATCTATCTACACCAGTTGTCAGGCCGATTCACATCAGATTGCAGGTTCCATGGTGTTAGTACATATGTGAGCCTGGGAGCGTTTTCCACGCATCGCTCCTCGAGTTGTCGCACCGCTTGCACCGGAGCTACTTCAGGACTGTCCTCGGGGACGATGGTATGTCTACGTCATTACTTTCGGTTATTTAGTACTTTTGTTATTGTTTTTTATAAACTTACCGTAGGTTACTCTTTTTTCACCAGGTGGAGTCAGTCTCAGAAGTTTGCACATACTCCGAGACATAGTGTGCACAGCTTCAGATAGATATTCGATGCTATAGTGCCGGCTGATGTAAGTTAAACAGTACTTTTTTGTAGGAAAATTTGTTTTGTTATCACTATTTTAAGTTATTTCAATATAATCTCAGTAAAATTATCATGCTACTATATGACTTATTTTTTGAGTTTACATTTCAGGTTTCATGGACTCCTTATACAGGTTATGTCTACGCATCACTTCCACTATACTGCACATCTTTGGCTGGAGATCGTGCTGCAGTAGTACCACTCATTCACTTCCACATCGTTGAGTGGCACCAGCCAGACCGGGTCATGCGCCAGTTCGGTTTTATACAGCATATCCCCTTGGCACCGCGACAGTCTACCGAGTTACATTCGATTGTGCTTATAGGTAGACAGACGACAGACTGGCGGCGACATCATGCATCTTATATCCAGCTTTGGGACAGGCGTGCCCGATTCAGTATCTTTCCACAGGGATATATCACATCACACTCTCATTTATCTGATCAGGGGGATTATGCACACTGGTATCGACGATATACCATCATGTACCTTACACGTCAGGGGATTGGCATTCAGAGATTGGTATGTTTACTAAGATTTATTAATTTTGTTTAACTCATTTTTGATATTAATTTGATTGTCATTTCATTTGCAGGCAGACGCCATTGGTCAGCTTTCACATTCCACGCAGCCTCAGGAGCATGCATATATTCTGCGGGAGGTAGTTCATCGGGATGTGGTGGCTCTATTGGATCATCTCCGGTTGATACGTGACAGTTTTTTTGATGAGGAGCCACAGATATATCCTGATCCATATCTTCAGGCAGAGGCACCTGAGGATGACGATGTCCCTACTATGCCTGCTGAGGAGGATGCACCGCCACCACCGCCGCCAGCTGGACGACAGAGACGAGCACATCCGGGGGGCAGAGGCGACCACATCGACATCCGAGAGCGGCTCCTGCAGATGTCGTTGCACCACAGACAGACGATCTCGCCCAGCCGACTGATGATTTTGCACAGCAGGGAGACATTTATATACCGCATATGGCGTCTCCGCAGACTACTATGGACTTCGATCTGGGTGCAGTCACACAGCTTATGGCGGCCCCCTCTCCTCCCGACGAGGCCTTCTTCAGTACCCCATTTCTACCATTTATAGGAGCTTCAGATCCATATGTCACCCCATATGGTTTTGGGGCATCCTCACATGATTTTGGGGCGTCCTCACATGATTTTGGTCAGTCCTCTACACAGCATCATGAGGAGGCACCAGAAGCACCGGAAGAGGAGGAACCTGCAGAGAGGACACCGGAGCGACATGGACGTCGGACGCGGAGAGGACGTGACATTCAGACACCGCGTTGTGGTACCGGGGGGCATCGTCGTTGATGTTTTTGGATGTAATGTTGTATATATTAAAAAACTTATTCACTATGATAAGTAACTGTTGTTTAAGTCAAATAACAAGAAAATCAAAAATCTATTAAATACAAACTTATTTCAATTAACTATTAAATTATAAAGTACAGGTACAATATAAATAAAATTTGTCACAGCGAGTTAACCATTAATAATTAATAATTATAATGAAAAATAATAATTAATAATTATATTACTAACTAATTAATTATTGTATATAAAATAATAATATTTTATAGACATTTAAAGTCACATAGTTGAAACATTTTTAAGTTACAACTAGGTGGTTTTGAAAGCCTATAAAATATTTTCTATCGACATTTTTTACGTAATTTTTTTATTTTCATCTATTCAGTATATGTTTAATCCAAGTTTCAAGTTTCATTCATATTGGTCATATGGATTATGTTTTATAGACGTTTAAAGTCACATAGTTGAAACATTTTTAAGTTACAACTAGGTGGTTTTGAAAGCCTATAAAATATTTTCTATCGACATTTTTTACGTAATTTTTTTATTTTCATCTATTCAGTATATGTTTAATCCAAGTTTCAAGTTTCATTCATATTGGTCATATGGATTATGTTTTATAGATGTTTAAAGTCACATAGTTGAAACATTTTTAAGTTACAACTAGGTGGTTTTGAAAGCCTATAAAATATTTTCTATCGACATTTTTTTCGTAATTTTTTTATTTTCATCTATTCAGTATATGTTTAATCCAAGTTTTAAGTTTAATTCATATTGGTCATATGAATTATGTTTTATAGACGTTCAAAGTCACATAGTTGAAACATTTTTAAGTTACAACTAGGTGGTTTTAAAAGCCTATAAAATATTTTCTATCGACATTTTTTACGTAATTTTTTTATTTTTATCTATTTAGTATATTTTTAATACATGTTTTAAGTTTCATTCATATTGGTCATTTAGATTATATTTTATAGGCTTTCAAAGTCACATACTTGAAACATTTTTAAGTTTCAAGTAGGTGGTATTGAAAGACTATATGTATAACAATATTTCAATTTTTTTTATAAATAGTTACTTATAACTATGTAAATATATACATGTATAAATATATAATTATACATATACAAGTATAACTATAATTACAATATAATTATAAATATAATTATAAATATAATTCTACACACACACATACACACACACACACATATATATATTTATATATGAATATTAAATATATTTATAAATAAATTTTAAATATATATGTAACAATATTTTCATAATTATATATTTTAAATATATTCATATTCATATAATTATAAATATTTATATTTAAAGATTAGTTTAAAATTATATAATTACAAATATATTTTTTATTTAAAAAATATATATAAATAGATTTATATTTATAAATATTTATTTTTAATTATATATATACATAATTATATTTATACACACACATATAATTATATATATACATAAATATAATGTCATAATTATATAATTATAAATATAATAATAATTAATTTAGCATTTTTAAATACATATTTATAAGATTATTTTTAAAATTTTATTTATTTATTTTGAAATTATTTATTAAAAAGAGATGAGGTGGAAAAAAACTAAAACAAAAAAAAAGAAAACAAAATTTTATTTATTTATTTTGAAATTATTTATTAAAAAGAGATGAGGTGAAAAACAATTAAAAAAAAGAAATAAAACAAAACCAGAAAAAAAAAATAAAAGGGTGGCAAAGCGCCACTTGAAGTGGCGCTAGCCACCCGAGTTGTTGAGCGCCACTTGAAGTGGCGCTCAACAAACCCTTTTCCCTAATTATTCTAAACCTAGACCCATTAAAATAAAATAAAAACCCATCCAACAAAAATTGCCAAGCACTTCGGCCGCCGTGGGGATTTCAGCCGGTGGAATCTTCGGAGGCTTCCGTCTCGGCAGGGTCTTTGTGGTTCGGTCACCCCACTCGCCGGAGGAAGCGTAAACGAAACCAGGAACACTGCGAGCCAGAAAAAAACACACCGATTCCCTGCTCAGAAAATAAAATGTCGTTCTTCGTGAAGCAGAAATGAGAACTGGTCTGAGCCCTTGAGATCCGGGATTCCATACGGTCAACCGAATCCGGAACTCTTCGTGACGATGAATGAGGGCGGGAGGTGATGGGTTCAAAATCCACGAAAAAACCGGCCCCAATCCCCCTGGAAGAACCATTATCCCACGGGGAAGGCGAAGCCCACCGCCCACAGGAATCAATATGTGGCTAAAAGATTATTTAGCTTCTCTCAATGTCTGGTGAGTCGAGTAGGATTCATGATCTAGTTCTTTGGAAAGATATTGAGATGTTTCTTTCTTAGAGTTAGAGAAAAATTCTCTTTAGGATTATTGTTCACAAAAATCAGATGACCGAGTAATGTGATACAATCAGTTATTTATAATGATATACTAATTATGGTAATTACACATATGCCATTATCCAATTCATTAATATAGAGTGATCCCCTTGTCTAATAATATTATAAATATTATTATTATTTTCTTGAATTTTTGTGAAACCTGTGGATAAAAAAATATGATTTAAAAAATAAATAAATTAATATTTATTTAAATGATAATTAACTTATCATTTATAGAAAGACCATCAAAATCAGTCCATTAATTATCCTCATTTTTCCCAAACATTAAATAATGAATATTAATTTAATAAATATATATTTTTTGCATTATTAACCAATAATATAATAAATACCATATTTACAAAATCTTTAAAATAAGTATTTTTTGTTATTTAATTCATATACTAATTCTTCTGGATAACCAGTGTTTAGATCTCGGAATTAATCTAATCCTGGATAATTATTAAACAAAAAATAAAGAATAATATTTATTATAACTTTTTAAATTTAAATATAATTTAACTAAGATTTTGAATACACTTAGTGTCACTCTCTAGGCCCCTTTCTCAGTGGAATTAGTTAGAATGCATAATGTGAAAAATTAGCATCAAACAACCTTCCAATTAACCCATTGAAAAAGAATTAAATTTCAAAATGATAAAACTTATATGAATTCTCACAATGTAATATAATCCCTTTATCATGATATATATAGTCAAGATGGTTGGATGTTTGTGTTATTAACCTATGTGGCCAATGAATATTTCATTGAATTTTCAGAAATGAACCTGCACACAGAACACCATGACCATTAATTTATTTATATTGTTCTATTCCCATCAAAGGGAATGAGATATCAACTTCTATTGAGTAATATAATTTATAAATCCTTTCTCTCATTATACATTAATGTATTATAACTTACGACGCACCCATCATATCCTACTTCATCGTGAACATATGCCATCTCTATTTTTGTCAACACATTAGTGAATACGACTAATGATATCCATTAATAATAATATTAACATATAAAGATAATTATAAACATTCAAATATAAGAACATGCAATGAAATACATAAATGTGGATGTCCTCTTAGTGGGTTGTGTTCTCATAATCTCTAGTATCATTAATTACTAAGGGCATACACCATAAGAAAGTTCCTCTAAGTCATATGAGTATCCAACCTTGATAGACTATATCATTTTTAAGCTATTAAATTATATCATATAAATATATAACTTATGTTTAAGAATACCTTTGTGAGACTTCTAGGTTATCATCATAGCTGAGAACCTTTACAATCTTTCAGTGTGACAATAAATCTTAGGACATCATTACATACCATGTCTTGTAGAAGAACAATCATGGTGTGATATGAAATTTATTAATATTAAAAATGATGAATACATATAATCAAAAAGTATGTAGAAGTTTTTAGGGAATAAACTTGAAGAGATACATCATAACTATTAGTTGGAGAAAATATATATTTCACAAATCTTTGAGTTCAGTTTACTGTTCTCCTCATCACTTAGATATTTATGATATGAACCATCGAATTCATATCATAAATGGTTATTTTATAGTTGAGTAGGTAACCCTATACCCAATCAATTATATGGATTATTCTAACTCTATTCCTCTGTTATGCTAACCCTTATGATTTCTTAGTTAAGTGTCACCAAATAAAAATTCTAAGAACAAGATAACACAATAAAATCTATGGGAACTATACTTTGGAATAAAAATACTTGTTGGAAGATCTAGGGTCACATATTATTTTCTTTACTTATTCAAGGTTGTCCATGAACACCTCAGTTTGGTGTGAAACTATACGGTTTGATGATTGAGGTATTGAAAAGAGATTATTTGGATGAAATGTGACACTTAGTATTTTTAATGGGATTTAATCTCATTATCTCATATCATGTTATTCCATTTACTTATCCCTGCTTCCAAAAATTTAGTTTTGGAATCCTATTATTTTAACTAATTCAATATGTTCAAAAAATATTGGTGTGGAAATCTTTATACAACCCAAAATTTTTGTTACTTACCGAAAAATATAATTGAAACACATTTAAACATACCCAAATACATTTAATTTATAAATTATATGAAATATTCATGTAAATTATTATAATTATATGTGATTAAAAATATCTACATGATTAATCCCAATTAAATATATAGAAAATCCCACCTTTATAGAATAAGGAATATTCTACAAGCTAGTGGGAAGTATGGTCCCAATTCCCTCTTCCTAGGGAGATATTATTCAAGATAGAATCCAATTCATCATAACTCTGATACCTAATATTTAAAAACAATGTCTAACAACTCAATTTAATCTAATAAATTCAACTTCAAATTGTGGTCAAGGTAGTTGTCAACTAAATATTATATTGTCATGCCTAGTATGGTATTCCAATTTATATGTAGTTCATGTCATAAACTATGGAATACATAAAAATTTATTATATAACAATTTATAACTATTAATTTAGAAATTAATAACCTTTAATTAAATAACGACTTAATATATTAAAACATGAGTTAATAATCTATGAATAATTCATAAAATAATTCTAAATTAGAAATACTTTATAATTTTTGTATTATATGTCATGGAAATTCAATAATATTCAATACTTACTCTTTTTACTGAATTTATAAAATGATCACTTCATATAAACCAATATATGACATTGTATTATATGTATATGATATTTTTAGGAAATATAAAATCTTTATAGTCCATTTGTATTTGGTAAACATTTCACATAATCTATATATCACACACTTAATATTATTTAAACTGTGATAAAATCAATCATCATAACATTATTTGATCAGGTTTAAATAATTTATAATTATGGATATTTTAATTTGAACCCTTAAAATTAATCATTATGAACATTTCATAATTTTATTAAATATTTTTTTATAGCTTTTTGTTTTGTAATTTATAAACTCTTTATTAATTTCACCTTATTAGAAATAAATAATCACTTCATTTTGTATTGTAAGACATTCCATATAATTTTAAAAAAAAGTATTTTGAAAAATAACATTTAATATTATGGAGTGTTTATTAGAAAATATTTATAAACATTAATCAATTAATTATAAACTCTTTAGAATTAAAAAATTTATAAACCATTTATAAATTAATAAATATTACCAAAATATATTTTCCTTTAGATATTAATAATTTATAAAAAATTAATACAATTTAGAAATGAAAATAAAGAAAAAAATGAATTTTTTTCTTCATATCATATTTTTATTCAATTTATATCATAATTCATGATTCACTATATTATCTATAATATTTTATGATAGATAACAAATTGATTATGGAATAACCACTAATACAATCGAATTGTATTTAACAATATACATCATAACCTTTTTATGATAATATGTTCTATTTTCTGACAACAACACTAGATATCATATTCTATGATAAGTAGAAGTCATACCCTATGATCAGTATACATCTATAGGTTTCCAAAATATACCGATGTTTAATATATTTCATATTGTATGGTATAACTATATTACTGTATATGATATCACATATAATATAAAAATCCAAAATATAAAATCTAGAGATATTTTATGAATTCTAATTTGGTATGAAATATGATAGGGTTTTCCTCATTTCAATATCACATTTAATAAATCCATGTGAATCTTTGATACTAGTGATAGGTTTCGAAGGGGGTTAGGTGTAACTTTTTTAATAAGAATATGTTAGAATAAACCAATTCCAAGATCATAAAGTCCATGAAATACCAAATATTTTTATTAAAAAAGGAAGAACATAGTAATATCATGCATACCATACACTAAAGAGACACTAAATATCTCTATCACATTCTAATTCCTTCTAATATTCTTAATTTTTATTACTAATGTGGAAGAAGGGCTCCCTCTTATAGAGGTATCCATAGGCTTATTGAATCACATGTCATACATGTAGGATTACCCTCTATTACATGATGTTCTAACGTATTATTATGTTAAAGAGAACGAAGTGGGAGTTAGGGTTTAAGAAATTTGGTCTGAGTGTTGTTCAAGAATACCCACTACATGAACAAGGAAGAGGGTTAGTATTGAACTCTCGAGGATACTCATAGTGTGTTTGAGAAATAAATCATGCATTATAGTGTATTAGCTAGTGAGTCATCCTTTATGAATCCTATAAAAGAATAAATTAACTCTGTTTGCATTATAACTACTGTAATGTACCTTTGATGATAACTATTGTGGGATATCATTTTAAGATAACATTATTCCATTGAAATCATACCCTAAAAATGCATGGTAATGGATTTCAATGACACTACATAATCATAAAAAACAATAGAATAAGTATAAGCATGGGAAAGATAGAAAATATCACTTCATAAAATTATATATGATAACACCATTCATACTATATGATGAAAAATATATATAAATAGAAACACCATAATATTCACTTTACGATAAGCTAGTTATCATACCATACAATTAATTCGAGTGGTTTAAATGAAATCACATTTCATAAATGAATAACCTATACGAATTTATATATATAATGTATAAGGATTTATGGAATATATATCTTTCAAAAGTAACTAAGGATGTGACAATCATCATCAAAGATAGGGAGAATGTAATGACCTAAGCACTCGTCAATGGAATTTCTCTTTTCTTGTAGTAAATTTATATATAGTATAAATCACATAAAATCACTTTAGAGTCCACTGTAAAAGATTAATATGTGAAGAATTAATTAAATGAGATTTTTTTCTATAAGTAAATGAACCAATACCAATGAAATAATAACTTGAACTTACGAATAGTAATATGGCCCTTATAAATAGTAAACCGGACAGATGAATAGTAATCACACCCATAAAAATATAAATCAAATTTTGGCATCTTATAAGTGAAAATATGATATAATTATATCATAGTATAAGTAAGAAAATATTTTAAAAAATAATAATTAAGTGTTTGTATTTTTCTAAGTCATAAATATTTAATTAAAATTTTATGATTAATTTAATAATTTAAAAGAAAATTTATTTTCATAAAAGGTATTAATTAATTAATATTTTTTTGTCTAATGATTTTGAGGTAATTTTATGAGGCCTTAAGTAATTTTTCAATGTGTTGTAAAATCAGTAAAAAATTTAAAATCTGTATTTTCCAAGTAAATAACGATTTTAATTAAAAATTAAACTACTAATATTTAGAAACTTATTTTCATAAAACGAAGTTTATTTTTTAATTATATATGTTGAAAAATGGTTAGGGTTATTTGTGTTGTATTTTTATGAAATACTTGGATTTTTTATGAATAGTAAAAGACGATAAATTTTGATAAAGGCTAAATACATGAATTTTCTAGTCATTGTTTATGCAATGATTATTTAAGAACCTTAATCTATAACCATAAATAATTATTTCAATATATTTGTAGACAATTCCCAAAATATTTATAGTATTGATCCAAAATAATAAACTAATGAAAATAATAATGAGAAAACGCCCCTCTCCTCCATTATAAATACCACCCCTCACACCCTCTTCTCTTTACACCTCTAAACTTTTCGATATTCCTAAATTCTTCCAAATAATCATCCATATCCCCTTCCCCACATTCAATTCCTCTTGGTCTCCTCAAAATACCAAGCCTATGTTCCTTGAGGAGGATCTCAAGAGGTGAATTCAAGATGTGAATCCTTTCTATTTTTCTTTTAATTTATTTCTATTTCAATTTTTGTTCTTATTATCTCATAACCTCTCTTTATAAAAATGGAATAATAAATTAGACACCTTAAATATACTAGAATTATGTAATTTTAAGGAAATATATAACATAAAACTCTTCCCTCCCTTTCTTTTTTCTTAAAAATGGAATCATTGCCCGTGATGTGTCAATTTACCATCATCGTGGGCGATACACTTTAATTTTCCTTAAAACCCATTATGGATATTAAAAATATCATTAAATTGTTTAAAAAATATTTTAGTTTTTATGATATCTCCCTTTTTATATTTGGTAACAAAATTATACCCATAATACTAAATGATAAAACGAAACGAGTTCCTTGTGTCTGAAAAACCGCCAAAATTAACCAAAAATGATCATCATTAATTCTCTTTAATGAATCCTACTCATGGTATATAACCAAATCATTTTTAAATTTATATAATATTATGTAGGATAATTAAAGATATATAATAAATTTTTTGGATGTTTATCCTCATTAAAAATAACTTCCATTCATGATTATAGGTGAACTGATCATGGAAACCATGAAAATGAATGTTCCAAAATGATGACATTAAGCTCTATAATCCATAAAAGGAACCATAAAAGAACATAATAAAACCATAATTAATAATATTCATGTATAATTGGTTCTATAATTTCTAATTAATGATTTTAATTTGATTATATGGGATATTAACATGAAGGAAGATTTCAGATAAATGGTAAGGGGATTTATCAAACCCAACTCTCTTTCTTTTGGGTTTCCCTCTTTCACCATATATTCATCATGTTTATACCTTAAAAATCATTTATTTATAATTATCTAACATGTTCTAGGATATTCATTTTTTCTACAAGAGTTTATGACAAACACAATGTTTTCTAAACGAACTATTCTTTCAAGAAAAGAACACACCTTTTACTTCTCAAGATTGTTTCCTTCACTCAAGGTTTATGATTCTTATTTCAAGTATGTTTTTCCCTATTTAATTTGGAAACCCAATGTTTATGAAGGTATTATTATGAAATTAAACCCATTAGTTTCCATTGGTTATTATATGTTCAAGAATGGTATATGTTCTATGTGGAATTCATGATAATGTAAATGTTGTGATGTGACGGGTGCACCCAAAATAATATTGTGCAATGTAAATGTTATGATATGATGGGTGTGCTCAGAATTATAGAACTTAAATGCATTGGTTAGTGTGAAAAAATTCATGATTAAAGTTAAATATGCATGAACATGATGATATTTTTTTAAAACTATGTCTGGTAGTTGACCACTAAGACATGATGTTTTATTTTTATAAATTGGCACATTTCACACAATTTTCTAGCGTTTCTTCCCATGATTATATTCATTATCCTATGTTAGGATGATATTTATTATTCTCACCACATGTTTTTTTGTTTCATGTTCTTGTTTATTCTCTTACTGGTCTTTTATATCACCCCCTTTTGGTGTATATCCTCAGGTGACTACATGTACTAAGGAGAATTCAAGGGCCAATAAGAATTTAGAGAAGAAGTAATTAAATAATTTTTTATGTTTTATTTTTTAAATTTTATGTATGGTCTATGTTTTCCCAATACAGTAAACATTTGGATCCTCACTCAGTAATTATTTTATGTTTTTTTCTTTTAAATTTTGTAATAAGATATGTGAGAAAAATCTATGTCACTATAGTTGGTATCAGAGGATGGTTTAGTTAATTTGGGAATTAAGATTAGAAACCTTAATGAAAACCCTATGTATGAGACTAAGTATAAGTGAGTACCACTTTTTTCTCTTCAAAAAATGATAAAAATTGGTATCCCCTAATACATTCCTTTAGATTTATTTTTTACAAAGGGATAAATTATTGATGACTTATTAACTTATGTTTTGTTCTGATGTTTTCTATTTTATAAATTTGTGGGATATAGGATAAATGAGGCCAACAACCCATGTGAGGGACAACTAAGTGATCACCCGGATGACATACCCAATGCTTTAGGAGGTGGAGTTCAAAATTTCATGGCAATTCTTTCCTAGCTATCTCAAGTTATGAACAATAAAAATTATAATGTGGAATGAAATACTTCACCAAAGAGGGAGAAACTGGATATCAATTTTTTAATGTGGAAACAACCACCAACATTTAGTGGATATTATGATTCACGATTCATGGAGTAGTGGGTCAACTCAATGGAGAAGATATTTTTTTGCGCTTCACTATTCTGAGATAGAGAAGGTGACTCTGTCCATTTATAATCTAGATGGAGATGTCGATCAATGGTGGGATTTGATTAAGAACAATAATATGAGGGGCATAATCGAAGAGATTGAGTGATAAAACTTTAAGATAATTTTTCTTAACATTTATTTCCCTCAAACTCTTCAAAAAAAAGCTTGAGAGAGAATTCCTAGAGCTGAAGTAAAAGGAAGGAGAATGTATTATGGCATACGAGGCTAATTTCACAATGCATGAAAGTTACACTTTGGGATTTTTTATCAAAAATGGTAGAAAAATTGATAGATTATTTAGTTGTATAAAACCAAACCTTCTAAAGGATCTTTCAATTAGAGACATTAGGAGCTATGAAGAATTTTTTCGATGTTCTCTCAAGGTGGATATGGACATTGGAGGATGGTCCCATGGCTATGATGATAAGTAATGAAAGATAGAGTGTCATGCTAGAGGATCTACTGAGAACTGTGGAAAGAAAAATCAACCACCCACATGTCAAAAAATGTGGGAAAATTGATCATGGGAACTGTCTCAAAGAGATTTGGAAATGCTTAAAGTGTGGGGGAGATTTCCAAAAATCTCATGAATGTCAAAAAGTAATGTAAAGGAAGGAGATGTGGTGCAGGAAATGAGAGCACCACCCATTGTCCCATGCTAAAACTGTTGGGAGAAAGAGCACTATGAAATCCAGTGCATTGAACCTTCAGTCCTCGAGGGTAATTAACGTCAGCAACCAAAACAACCAAAAAAGAAAGGGATGTATTCTACCATCACTACTATATAATTGGATAAAGAGAATGAAGTCATACAAGGTACACTTCTTATTCACTCAATAATGGAAAAAATGTTATTTGATTATGGGTTTACACATTCTTTTATATCTCTCAAGTTTTCTAGAACCACTAAATCAAATCCTAGAAACCTTGAAGTATAGATATCGATAAAAACACTTAGGGGTGAAATCATTTGAACATAAGTGTTGGAGTATTCTCTTTTTAGTGTATGTGGGAAGTCTCTTCCACCAAATCTCATGATACCTCCCTTGGAGGAATTTGATGCTATACTAGGAATGGATTTTCTCTTATTATATAGAGCATATATCATCTGTTGGGAAATGGAAATATATTTTTATATTTTGAACCATCCTATGATCCTCTAAAAATGAAAGGAAGGTCATGAATCACCTTTGGAAAATCCTTCAACGATGTGGTGTTGATTCCCTGTGAAGAATTATACATTGTTTAAATGGTTGATTTAATGGAAGGTATCAACCTACGAGAAATTCCCATTGTAAGGTAATATACTGATGTATTCCATAAAGAGTTACCCAGACTACCCCCAGATAGTGAGGTATAGTTTTCAATATAACTCCTACCCAGAGCTACTCCTATCTCAATGTGTCCCTATAAGATGGATCCTATCAAAATGGAGGGGTTAAAGAATTACCTACAAGAGAATTTAGATAAAGGGTTTATACACCCCAGTGAATCATCGTAGGGTGCACCGTTTCTCTTTTTCAAGAAGAAGGATAGATCAATGCGGTTGTGTATCGATTATTGACAACCCAATAAGATCACTATAAAGAACAGGTATCCTCTTCCAAGTATTGATAACTTGTTCAATCAGTTGAGAAGAGATTGGTACTTCTCAAAGGTGGATCTCCATTCTGGATATCATCAGATAATGGTGAAGAAGGAAGATATTCAGAAGACATCCTTTCATACAATGTATGGGAACTATGAGTTTCGGGTGGTTCCCTTCAAGATTACTAATTCCCCTATGATCTTCATGATTTTGATGAATAGAGTCTTTAGAAATTACCTCAAAACATTTGTGGTAGTATTTATTAATGAAATTATCATCCACTATAAGATCAAGGAGGAACATGAATAATATCTAATTCTTGTTTCAAAGACATTAAGGAAGGAGAATTTGTATGCCAAGTTCAACAAGTTTGACTTTTGGATGTCAAGTGTCACATTAATGGGACATGTGATCACAAGTGAGTGAATTTCCAGGGACCCTTCAAAAAAGGAAATTGGGGAATAGACCAGACCCTATAGGGTCATAGAAATCCTTAGTTTTCTAGTTTTATCATGATACTATTGATGTTTTGTGAGAAATTTAAAATTATTTTAAAGATTGTAAACTAAGTTAACAAGGAAATGGGTAAATTATGGATGAAAAAACAATGTGAGAAAATATTGAAGGATCTATAGAGTCAATAGAAGAGCTATGATGACAACCATATAAGGGACTTGGAGTTTGACATTGGAGATAATGTCTTCCTTCAAATATCTCCTTGGAAGCGAGTAATGAAGTTTGGAAAGAAAGGAAAGTTATTACCAAGGTACATTGTCCCCTTTGTGATCCTTGATCGTATAAGAGTTTTGTCCTATCATATTTCAATTACACTAAATATGGCTCAAGTTCATGATGTGTTCCACATATCACGCTTAATGAAGTACATACAAGATCCCTCACAAGTACAGAAATAAGAGGTTGTGTAGCTAGACGATTATCTCTCTTATGAGAAGCATCCAGTAATGATTTTGGATAGGAGAGAAAAGGATCTATGAAACAAGACGACTCACCTTGTCGAAGTGTTGTGTAGGAACCATAAGTATAAAGAAGCAACATGGGAATCATAAGAGGTGATGAAGGAGAAGTTCCCCCAACTGTTTTTGTTAAACACAATTTTGAGTGCGAAATTTCAAAAGGGTGGAAGTATGTAATGACCCAAACATTCATAAATGGAATTTCTCCCTTCCTACTATAGTTTCATTTATAGTATAAATCACATACAATCACTTATAGACTATATTAAAAGCTTTATAAATGAGGAATTAATGAAAAAAGACACGTCTCTAGAATATAAGGAACTAATACCAATAAAATATTAACTTGACCTTAGGAATAGTAATATGACCATATTAACAGTAAAATGAAAAAATGAATAGTAATTACTCCCATGAAAGTATAAATAAAATTTTGACATATTATATGTGAAAATATGATATAATTATATCATATTATATATATGTAAATATTTTAAAAATTAATAATTAAGTGTTGGTATTTTTACAAGTCATAAATATTTAATTACAATTGTTTGATTAATTTAATAATTTAAAAGAAAATTTATTTTCATAAAAGGTATTCAAAAATTAATATTTTTATGTCTTATCATTTTAAGATAATTTAATGAGACCTTAATAAAATTTTCAAAGTGTTATAAATTCTGTTATAATTTTGAAATCTGTATTTTTCAGGTAAGTAATGATTTTAATTAAAAATTAAATTACTCAAATTTATAAAATTATTTTCTTAAAATGGAGTTCAATTTTTAATTATAAACTTTGAAAAATGGTTAGGTTTATTTTTTGGGATTTTTTTGAAATACTTGAATTTGTGATGAATAGTAAAATACGATAACTTTCGATAAATGCTAAATACATGAATTCTTGAGTCATTATTGATGTAAGGCTGATGTAAGCACCTTAATCTCAAACCATCTGCCATTATTTTAATTAAAATAGAGATAATTATCAAACTATTCATTGTCTTGATCCAAAATAATAAACTAATGATTATAATATTGAGAAAACACCCCTCTGCTCAACTATAATTACCTCCCCTCACACCCTCTTCTCCTCAAACCTCTAAAACTTTGATACTTTCCTAAATTGTGAACAATAATATTTCTTATCACCTCATCTATATCCTATATCTCTTGGTCTCATAAAAAGACCAATCTTAGGTTCCTTGTGGAGGATCTCAAGAGGATAATTCAATAGGCAAATCCTCTATATTATTCTTTTAATTTCCTTTAAATTTCAATTTCTTTTCTTATTTACTCCTCACATACATTCATAAAATTGGAATGATAAATAAATTACCTATAATATATTGGAATTATATAATTTTAATGCAATATCCAACATTAAATCCTCCCATATCTCTCTTTTATCTTAAAAATGGAATCGTCGCTCCTGATGTATCAATTCACCGACATTGTGGGCGATGCAGTTTCATTTCACTTAAACAACATCAAGTATATTAACAATACCATTTAATGATTTAAAAAATATTTTAAAGTTTATTTTATAACCCTTTTTTATGTTCTATAAATATCTTATACTCATAATACTAAATGATAAAATGATACGAGTTAGTTGTGTTCGAAAAACCGGAAAAATTGACCTAAAATAGTCATCATTAACTTATATCTAATGAATTATCATCATGATATAGAGACAAGTCCTTTTTAAGGTAATTTATTTTCATTTAATATCATTAATAACATATAATACGAATTTTGGATGTTCATCCTCATTATAAACAAACTTCCATTCATGACTACAAGTGAACCGATCACGAAAACCATAAAAATGAATATTCCTAAAAGATGAAATTATACTCTATAACTCATCCAAAGGTCCATAAAAAATCATAATAAAACTAAAATTAATAATATTCATGTATAAAGGGTTATGTAATTGCTAATTAATGAATCTAATTTGTTTTTACGTGATATTAATGTGAAGAAATCTTTCAGACAAAAGGTAAGGGGATTTCTCGAACCCAGCACTTTTTCTTTGGGTTTCCCTCTTTCATCACATATTTAGTATGGTTATTCCATAAAAATAATCTATTCATCATTATATTACCTTTTTTAGGATATAAAAAATTTCTATATGAGTTTATGACAAACACATTGTTTTCCAAAATAACTATTCTTTCAAAAAAAAAGAACACACCTTTTACTTCTCAAAATCGTTTCCCTCACTCAGGGTTGATGATTCTTATATCAAGAATGTTATTACCTCATTAATTTGTGAACCCAAATTTTGAAAAGGTATTATTATGAAACTAAACCCATTTACTTACAATATTTGTTATATCTTCAAGAATGATATATGTTCTATGTGGCATGCATGATAATGTAAATGTTTTGATGCAATGGGTGTGCTTAGAATTATATAGCGCAGTGTAAATGTTATTATTTGATGGGTGCACCTAGAATTATATAGAACACCATTGCATTGGGTAGTGTGAATAACCTCATTAGTAATGTGAAATATGTATGAACATGATGCAATCATTTCTCACAACTATATGTGGTAGTAAACCACTAAGACATGATGTTTTATTTTTTATTCATTGCCACACTTAATGAATTTTTCAAATGTTTCCTATCAGGATTACAATTTTTTCCTATGTTATGATGATATTGATTATGCTCACCCCATGTTTTTTTTTCATGTTTTTATCTATCCTCTTACTTGGATTTTAGCTCACCCCTTTTTGGTGTATATCCTCATATGAATACATATACTAATGATACTTAAAGGGACAATAAGAAGATATATAAGAAGGAATTAAATAAATGGTTATGTTTTATTTTTAAAATGTTATGTATGGTCCTAATTTTCCCAAGAAACTACACCTTTGGATCTTCTTTGTGTGATGATTTTATATTTTTTGTATTTTAAATGATTTAATAAGATAAGTAATAAAATCAGGGTCAATATAATGAAGAATTCTCAAAATCCAAACTCATTAATCAAACACTGCTAGTTTCCAACACTAACTATCGCCATTAAACACCTTCTCCTCTAATCCCACAGCCTCTATGATCATCCCTGAACTATATGTTGTTCATATAGACACAAAACTCATGAGAGAAAATTCTCATGCTAGGATGGGGATACAAATAACCTATAGGACACCCTAAAAACAAAGAGAAAACAAAAAAACATGCCAGGTCAAAATAGGAGGAAAAACAAAAAAACTGTGAGCTCTTTCACAATAAGAAATATGGTAAGGTATATAATACGGGATATTATGTTGTCACACCATCTCCTAATTTCACTATAACTAAATCACATAAAAATATAAAGATAAATTGTATAATTATTCTATACAATCATAAAATAACTGTTATAACTAAACAACACATAGAAAGGGAAAAAAGAAACCCCCATTCTCACATGTGGCAATGAAAGATAGGGGAGTAAATGAATTACATAATTAAGTGATGACATCAAACCCTAATGTTACCCCTAGTGTAAATGACACTTTATTATTGACATAAATATACTAACTAATCTATATGATCAATTTCTATTATCCAGATTAATACTCACATTTCAATGAACAAAAATTTCAAGTCAGACAAGCGCATTTTTATTCATATAATAATTTATTGTGCAAAGAGAACCCACTGAAATAACCCCATGTCATGAATAATTATGTTAAAATATAATCATAAATGAGGAACCACACCCAGCTAGAGGTAAATATAAATCAATTGTGGGATTTTTGACCCCATAAATGTAGGAACCGTGCCATTTCCTGAGATGGAGTTCCTCATTAATAACAGAATGACATAAGTAATATCTAGGAACCCATGCCTAATATGAATAAACAAAAACTAAATCTTCAGGGGAGAACTAACTCTATATTTTTAAGGGTATACCACACCTCATCAATCTTACCATGAATGAGGAATAACCTATCCCCATCCCCACCATTTATTTTTTATTCATCTTCGGAAACTATATAGATAAAATCTCTTGGGAATATAATCACACTAGATAAATATACTAGTATAACCATAGGTTTTAGTAGTTGGATTTTTTTTCAACTAGTAGTTAGTCAGTAGTATCTTAATGTTTCTTTAATTATGTGGAAGATCACCAGGGAGTTATTATTTAAATTATAGAAATGTCATAGTTTATGAATGAAGTCATGCATCAAACCATGAGTATATTTTTTGTAATGATCATTTGGATATTCATTGAAGTCATTCACATAATGATAAGGATTTCATGATATAGCAAACATCTATATAATTATTATTCACCCAGGTTCAACGTATTTCATACATGTGTACAATTTAGTGGTTCATGGATCATACTGTGCCATAATATGTCTCACTCTGAAGGATGTTTGGAATATTTTGAGTGATTTTATAAAAAATAAACCCACAAAAAATACACATGATCATAAAACAAAGGATGTGTGAGAAAATATTAGTGGTTCTAGAATTTTTATGCTCACATTAGGGTATAAATGTCCCACTGTAAAAACATCTCAAGAAAATTTCAGAGATTATAGAGATTTTATCCTCATATTATCAAATATAGGTCATGCTATGAAGAGATAATAGAAAAAATTCATTGGTTATAGAATTTTGAGGACCACCATGATATAAAGGATGTTTTTACCATGAATTTTTAAGAGATAAAATAGTTCACACCATAATGGGTTATGCTACATCATAAAATATCTAGTAGTTGAATGATATTACAAGTGAAACTCACCTATAATAATGCAAAGCAACAGGACACACCATGATTTCTAGTATCTTTATAATTCAATTATAGGTTATTATATTGAAGAATTATTATGGATCATAATTTATTTAAACAACTAAAAACCAACCATTCAAATTTTTACGATGGAGATGTACATGGAATCAATCCAATGGATTGATTTTAAGTGTATATTATGGATGTTTATTAATGATTAAATATTAATTTAAAATATAGAGAGAGATTAAAATAGGGGATACATGGAAAATGGAGTGAGACACATAGAAATGAAGATCATATAGAGCATAATATAATGGATAATACAAAATTGATAGGAAAAGTGTGCGGGATTGAATTTCCTAAAATTTTAGTCATAGAAGAAAGTATTTATTTTTTATTGTTGAATATATGGAATTTTAAGAACAATACATAATGGAAAACAACCTTACTATTTTGGTATTTAATATTTGATATAAATATTATGAGAATAACCCACATATAGATTATTCGTTTGTAACCCTATTAAAAGAGGTGAGTGGAAGAGAGTAAGAGGATTTGGACTTCATATGAGTAGTGTGCTAATCCTAAAGATTTTAATCACATACTAGTGAAGTAGTGGTTAATTATCATATTAACACATCGTTGATATGTTCTTTTTATAAATAACCCATTATTGGTAACCAAGTAAAATACTATGTACATGATATGTTTTTCATCTAATTGTGCTTAGAAGATAGATTTTTGGTGTCTTTACTGACATGCAAAAAATATCCAATTAATCTAAATAAAATAAGAAAATACCAGGACAACCTAATTGACCCCCTTTTTTGGTCTTATAATGGGACCATTAGTCACACTTTGGGACATTATAGCCTATAGTTATTTCTTAAATCTAATGAGAGATACCTTTTTTCATTAAAAATATTGTTAATTCAAAAGGAGTTTCTTTTTATGATGGGTTTAAATATTAGATTTTAAAAAACAGAATGAGATCACATCTATGATATCATGGACTATATGTATACTCTATATTAGTAAATGGGATATATATAAGTGATCCCACTAGATGATCAATGAAAAAAATATAATAAGAAGTTGTTAAATGATGGTTCTATGGCTATAAATATTTATTGGGATTGATTTATAATCAAATATATATGATGTTCATGGATTTTCACAAAAAAAAAGTGTTTTAGATAAACATTATAACATCTTTTATGGTGATACAAAAGTTTAAGAAAAAATATAAAAATCTTACTGAATAGTTTTGATGATTTGAAATTGAATTTTAATGAAAATTCAGACAATTTATTTTAATATATTACTAAAGTTAGGTTTTTTATCCCATGACATTCTTATGTTATCAAATATTATGATATCCTAAAATAGTTATAAAAATATTACAACCAATATATAATCCAAAGGTGTCATCACATGAAGAAATAAATATTTTGGAGTTATCTCTTGATGATTTACCTTATAGGGGTTTTGTCATATATGATGTTGGTGAAAACATAGAGGTCTTTAGAAAATTTATATTAAAGGTTAAATTTAAAAGTTTGTAAGATAAATTAATTTAATTAGTCTTAATTTGAAGATGATTTCAATGATTATTTATTATCCTTTATTGTAAGGAAGACTAAAAGAAATAAAGTAAGATTTAAAGGAAATCTAAATCTTGATTGTTTTTATTAAGGAATGATTGTACTTATTACTACTAAGTGTCAAAAGAAATATTTTTAAAATGATGGTGAATTTTAGTTCTATCCAAAATAAAAGGAGTTTCCCCAGAGATAAATTATCAGTTTTGGAAATTTATGTGGACTTTTTTATAGGAGTGTATTGTTAAGAAAATAAGAAGAAGATGTAGAGGAAGATTAATTACAAGGGATAGAGACTGAGTTTATTTCAGACATGAAAGATTCTATGATAGAATCATTATTGAAAAAAAAAACTATAGTTAAATAATAAAATTATTAATTGAAGGGATATATAGACCTAAAAGTGGATTTGGAAGGGGTTCTTGAGGAGATTAGTTTATAGAAAAATAAGAACAAAAATATTAGAGGCTTATTGAAGAGTTTTCTTGTTATATTGATGTAACTAAACTAGAAGTCGATCATATTGAAATATTAGTGGAAGAATATGATATGAATCATGCGAAATCCATATAATCTATTAATTATAAATTAAATTTCCAAAAAAATACTATGAACTTGATGATATTAACTTATTATTCAAGAATAATGAAAACAATATCAAAACTCTTAGAGAAAAAGTTTCTAACCTAGGGAATAATTTTTAATAAAAAATTAAAAGAGATGATTTAAAGAAGAATTCTCAATTTTGGATTATATTATATTATGTTTTCTAATAAAGGGAAGATCATGGAATAAAGTATTTAGAAGAATTTCATTATTCTCAAAGTCATAATTTGTTGGGTATAATTAGTATTGGTTATAATGGTGAAACAAAACATTATATATATATGATTTTGAAGATTATTTAGATATAGTTTAAGGGAAAAAATTCTCATCCATTGAAAAATTACGAACAATAAATGCGGTTTCCAACAACATAAGATCTATAGATAATTGAAAACAAAAAGATGTTTTAATTGATGAAATATTAGTTTTGTAGTTATCATGGACACACTATGTCCTACTGTGGTTAAGTAGAAATTTATTTAATAGGATCGCCCATTAAATTCACTAAAATGATATTTTGAGAATATAATTTATATGAGAGAAAAAATATTTACATGGTTATTGTTTTAATAGCTAAAACTTTTGAAATAAATCTATATATTATCAGAAGTGAAGGGGAGGATATTCTTAATAATGATAGAAGAAAGTTGATACATGGTATTCAAATTCAATTCCATTTAAAAATATGATTTATACTCTTGAATAAGAATAATTTAAATAGATCTATAATGATAAAGGTAATGTGAAGAGACTAAGAAACTCTTAACTCGTTCAAGAATATCTTGGAAGGAAAATAAGAAGATTAAAAGGAATACTTTGGTTCAATTTCATTGAAAGCATCAAATAATAGTTGCACAATGATGCTATATAGAGGGTGTTTATATTATATGAAAGTAAATATGAATTTATTGAAGAAAATTAAATGAATAGTTTATAGAACAATGTGTTTTGGTAATAATTGAGAATTACAGATTAAATAAAGTGTCATTTCCTTGATTAATAGTGTAAATTTGATTAATATTTATGTAATTTATGTTGGTGGACTTCATCACAATTTATTTAGAATAAGAATTATTTTTAAATCAGGTTTATAAGTCATTTTTTACATAAGGGATATAATATAATTGGAAATGCAATGAATTTTTTTTTACGAGAGGATGAATAACAAATTGATAAATATATCTGATTGATAAAAAGAAAATAATTATTTTATAATAGGTGAATGTGTAATTAGAGTATATAATCCATGTTAATCAATAATGTATGGAAAATTTAGGAAACTTTAGTGCTATAATGAATATTCATAACTTGAAGTGAGATCAGAAAAATATTTATAAATATTTTATGTCAGGAAAGATAGTTTGAAATTAATATCATATAAATTAGAAGTGAGAATTAGGTTTACTGAATTTGATTCACATTGATGTATGTAGTTTAATTTTTTAGGTTGGAAACTATGAAGAGAGGTATTTTATCTTATCTATTTATGATTATAGTTGAATGGGAAGAGACACTTTCATTCTATAAAATATTGAAGTACAAGATTGAATAAAGAGGTTCCAAATATGTACATAAAATAAAATCATAACAATTAAGAAAATTATAAGATAAAATAATGGAAAAAAATTTACATCATATGACATTGAATATTACCTTTAAAATAACATTATTATGAATGAAGTGTCTGACATGATTACTACAAAATAGTGTGAGGTTGTGGAAATAAGAAATGATATGGTAAATAACATAGAAAATACATTTTTGATCGATGGTTTCATTTCATTTTACTGCTAGAAAAATTAGTTCAAGGTGTTTTATAAACTCAAAACAGAGTATTTCTGAGTCTATAAGTATTTGAGATGTTATAAACATTGTAGAAAATAAGGATACCCTATTTGAAGTATCTAATATAATTTAGAAGAAAATTATTTATTCAAAATAAATTATGGAATTGGGAAAAATAATATAATTTAGTGGATGGAGATGTTTTATTAGGCTTCTCATAAAATAGTAAGTATTACAAGAGATTTTATGAAAGTCAAAAAAATATCATTGGGGTAAGTGAAATAAAAGTTTTTGAAATGATTAAATTGTAAAATCAGAAATTTCTATCCCTAGGGAAGTGTTTGGAGAATATTAATAAATAAATATAAATTCATGAATACAATAAAATATTTATAATGAAGATTTTTTTTAGATTGAACTAGTAGATTTACATAGTGATGAAGTGAGTCAACCTATGAGTCAATCAATAATGTAAAGGATTTATGTTTATTCAAGTAAAATTATTGGAGTGAAATATTCTTTAACTAAGACAAGAAGTATGAAGATAATAATTCATATTACTATATTATCCAAGATAGAATCCCCTTAATTTGTACAAAGAAATAAATAAGGAATCATGGTTGAAATACATGAATGAATAATTGGTCTAGATCGACAAAAATTATACATGAGAGCTTGTGGATATATAAAAAAATCATAATATAATTATTATAAAGTGGGTATTCAAGAACATGCTCAATGAAATTGGAATATACATTTGAAATAAATAATGGTTTGTATATAGGGATATAATAAAGTTGAATGCATTGATGTCGATGTGAAATTTGAATTTTTGGAATGAATGGAGTCTATTGGGATATTACAATCAGCAGATGTTCAAATTATTTTTAGAATATAAAAAATTGAGGTAAAGGAAGGTTTCAAAATGGATTCTTGAAATTATATTTTTGAATAGATAATGAGGTTGGTTTTTTATACTGGAGAAGATGACTAAAAAGTGTAAGGGTTGGGAATTGATTTTTATGGCCTAAAGAAAGTACCCTAAGATTGGTATCCATTATTTGATTATTTTTTGAGGAAGATAAATGTAAAGATATGAGGAGTTTATCACAAACTCTATATGATGTTTTTAATGAAGAATATTTTGTGGTAATAATGTATATAGATAAAATAATTTTTATAGGTAATAATCAAAATTTATACGATAAGTTTTCATAATTAATGATTTTATTATACGAGGTTTCATTGATTAGTGAATTAAAATACTTTCTAGGAATGAAAATTCATCAAAAGGAGGATATAATTTTCATTTTATTGGTAAAATATAAAATTAATGTGCTAATGAAATTAAGAATAGAATGATTCATACATGTTTCATCTTTTATAGTAGTTAAAACAAAACATGGATGACTTTAAGATAACAAGGGAGTAGAGTCCACATTGTATAGAAGATTCCTTGAGAGGTTACATTCTATTAATAAAACTAGGAATTATATATTTTATGAAACATTCTTGAAAAAAACTATTAGCCAGGGTTTTTTCACGAAACTCCAGTCAATAATTTCCCCCTTTAAAAATATAGCACTATGGTGACCATAGGGTTTTATCAATAGAAGGTTGCAGACTAAGTTGTCAAACTGTCACTCTTTAATAAGTTTTTGTTAAATTTAAAACGAATTTTGGAGATTTTAAATGAACTAAAAAAATATAAAAAAATAAATAAATTTTGGACAAGAAATATATGTTATAGATTGGAAACCAGAAGAAAAATACACTGAAAAGGTAAAACTAAATATTAAAATAGTAGACAAGCTTCAATCAGAGGACAATTCATTTATCATTATCTATTAATGTATTCTAATTTAATTACCCAATTTATAATTAAATACCTATAATAATACCCCTAAATTTTATAAAAACCATATTAAAACCTCAAATATGGGTGTTTATCCAGTTATGAAAGTGATTTAATTTCCCAAAGACCTCCGAGCAACTGATACTAATTGAACTTGTTGTGCTCAATAAGAATACATCACCAAATTAAGTTTATACAACCAGAAAATCATTTTATAGTCATATTAGGATAAACAATATAGAATAAAATTTAAAAAAATTCAAAAACAAATAAATATACCTCCTTCAACCATGAAATGAATTTCCACAATAATTCAAAATGAAAGAGTTTATAAAGAAAATCATAAACTCAAACTGGAAATTCCTTCATATATTTTCTACCCACCACCACATAGATATTATCTCATCACAAATTTATCATTTTCAATGGTACTCATATTTTCCATCATATCTTCTCTATAACATCTCACTTCTTCATCCTAACCATATGTTTAAATGAAGTGAATATGAAAATATAAAGAATAGGAGGGGTGGATATTGTTATGTCCAATTTCTATCCCCCTGAATGTTGTCTTGATTTTTGGCCCCTTACCTACTAAAACATGTCTATAAGTATTATACAATTTTTTTAGAAATTGAATTCTATGTTGACCCACAATATTTAAAGTCCTTTGGGAACATTAAAGAGAAGTTATATCAGGATTAATGAAGTGAACTCCTTCTAGAAGAAGTGTCTCTTCAAATTCCTATGTTCACACACACTAAATTTCCATCTTAATGAATTAATTTAAACATAGTATTTAATGGAGAGATTTAAATTCTTGTAATATCTATTTCATATCTAGAATAACTATAATTGGACACCAGTGGTCCTAATTATTATTATTTTCTGATGGATTATCAATTCATTTTGAGAAATACATTTCCAAATTGAATGTTTTTTGGGTCCCTAAATAATCGATTAAGTACTTGGAAGAGTTGAAAAAGTTGGAGAACATTATACAAGGGTTCCTAAAAAAATAAATCCAGAAATTGGATATATATTATAAAATTTATGTCTAAAACACCAATGTGAGGAAAAAAATTAAAAAAATTATAGGATTTGGATATTTTCACAATTTAGCTCCAAACACATCAAATCTCAAAAAATTATGAATTTTCTCCAAAATAAAAATTTGGTGGGGAAATATTTATTGAAATACATAGAAAAGTCATGGATATATTAGCTATTTCAAACATCATTTTAAAATTTTCCTAAATAAGAACATATTTCAGAAGTGAAGTTGATAATTAGGTATATTATAGGAACTCGAAATTATGGTTTTTTTTCAAGGATAGGGAAAAATGGGTTTGTTGGATTATTACAATGATTACTAGGATATATAAATTACGTATAGAAAATAAAAAAGTGTTAGAGTATCTTTAATTAGAATAAAATATGTGGTCATGCTAAGTAAGAATCTAGATTGTGTTTTAATGATAGATGTAGAAGAAGAGAACATTTATTGTACTAAGTACAATACACAACTAATATGAATAAAGAAAAAATTTAATGATATTGGTGAAATGGTGAAATATCAAATGGTGATTTAGTGTGAAAAATAGTTTTATTTATCTAAATAAAAAATACTACAGAACTCTCACATGAATAATATTGATATATGATATGATTTCACAAAAGAGAAGGTGAAAAAAATGTGGAACTATACTTTATTGGAACTCAAAATCTGTAGTAGATAGATTCACCAAACCATTGATTGGTTATATTTTCAAGAGGAAAATGTTGAACCTTAGATTTCAACCAATATTCTCAAGCAGAGTAGGTTTGTATTTCCTTCTCCCCACTGAGAAAAATGTTATATTTTGTTACTGTTTGTGTTTGCAGAAAATTATCTTTTATTGGATGTTAGAAGATAGTGGATATTTTATCCATGGAGAATTAAATTTGTTCAAAGTATTAATTTGATTCTTTCTTATTGAATGAAATTATAATATGTTTTACTTATATTATTACCTATACTAATCACTGAATCACATAGTATTATATATTAACTGAATTATCTTTTTTAAGATTTAAAATAGTAGTAGAATCTAGAATTTTTTTATTTGGATTTATTTTAAAGGAGTTAAACCCTTTTATTTTATTATATAAGGGATGAGTGATTTCCAAGGTTGTTTTTGGTAAGGATTTGGTGACTAAGAAAATAAAGGTTTAGAATATCTCAAGGTGTGATAGAGAATTTCTACAGGGGAGACTCGAAGATCAAGCTAGAAGTTGATACACGGTGTTTTTGAGAATCATGTATGATGGTTGACAAGAAAATAAAAAACGCAATGTTTTTGTGACTACAAGTTTTTTTTTCATTAGATGTAATATTAATTGAAAGTAATTTATAAGTCTCTTAATGTTCCTTGAAATATGTGGAAGATCACTAAAGAGTTATTAAGTAAATTATATAAATGGAAGAGTTTGAACCCTGATAAATTAATAACAGTATGATGATGTGTTTTAAAAGGATCATTTGTAGCGTCGCAGGATTCATTCATGTTGTGAGATAGAGATCACACTGTGAAGAACATATGTTTAAGGTTCCTTCACCCTAATTCATAAGGTAACTTTTTTTTTCAAATTTAGTGTTTTATATATCATTATGTGACACAATATGTCAGATCGTGGATACTTTTTGGATGTATTTTAGTTATTTTTTAAGGAATATGGTCATGAAACAATATAGACGATCCCACTGCAAATGAGGCATGGGTATATATCTAGGGTTTTAGAATTTTGATGCTCACACTATGGTGAAAATTCAATGGCATGAATAACATTTGTTCAAAATTCAAAGATTAGCTAGATTTAATAATCACGCCATTAATTCTAGGCCTCATCGTGAATGTATAATAATAAAAATTTATGGATTATAGATGATTGAGGACATATATATAGAATAAGAATGTTGAAAGAAAACATATCTAGAGGAATAAGTGTTTGATCCACAAAGGCTTATGCCTCACCTTGACCTATCTTGAAGGTGGAATTATTTTCAGTAGAAACTGACTTGTAATGTCGTGAGGTAGTAGGTCACACTATAATTTTAGGTTTCTTCTGAATTCAAACAGAGGCCAATATGTGGAAGACTTATGATATATTGTTATTTATTTAAACTAATATATAACCATCCAAATTTATATAATGGAGAACTGCTGTGAATCAATCCTATGAGTGAATTTTATGTGGAAGCGGTAGGAATTTGATCAAAATTTTAATTTGAGTTTCAAATATCAATAGATATAGAAGTGGTGGTACAACATAGAAAAGAGAGCGATACATATAGAAATTAAAGGTGTAATATTTAAGACCAGGTAGAATATAGTATCTTTGAATATATGGAATTCAGAAGAGAAGTGTATGGAATTGAGTTTAATAGAATATAATAATTACGAAAGTATTTCTATTTATATTGTTGAATATAAATAATTTTTAGAATAGAATACCATTGAAAGCACCCTTGAATTTTGGTGTTCAATTTATAGAGTTATTTTGAGATTGACCCACATGTTTATTACACTTCAGTATATCTCTTAAAAGGAGCGAGTGAAATAAAAGAAGAGTTCATAGAACATAAATGAGTTGTAATATTTTACTAAATTTTATAATCAAATACTGTTGAAGTAGTGGTTAAGTAAAATATATACACATCACTGATATGTAATCCTTTGACGTATCCCATTACGAGTGAACCATATAAAATCATGCGTAGATAATATTTTCTGTTTATAAATTTTATGTGATTAAAATATAAATTGGATGTGTCTTTACTAATGTGAAAAAAGGATAATTTAAATAAAAGAAGAAAATATCAAGACACCCGAATTTACCCCCAACTTATGATATAAATTAGGACAACAAGGTGTAAGATACACCACTCTTCAACCTAGGTCCTCCAATACTAGGCCACAAGGAATATAATTATACCACTTCACTAAAATCCCTCATATCCTATGAATATGAAAGTATAATGACCTTACATCAAGTTCAACACAGATAAAATGATTATGTTACATCTATCCATATCATCTACCACACCATTACACATTTTCACCTCTATTTATTCACATAATAGTGGTTATTATGGGTTTTTACAAGATTTGAGTAAAAGTATCACTATCATCACATCCCAAACCCATTATATCTTAAGAGAATTGGACTGTACAACCTCTACTAGATATGGAATGACATGATTCAATCATATAACTCCACTATAGAAATCAAACCACCCCATGAAACTCTTTGAAAGAATGATCCTCGAAATTTAGAATATGGCACAACCACAAGTAACCAACTACCACTTCATACAAAAGATCTCACTATTAATTTAACACCCATTATCAGTAAGTGGTAAGGCCCCCCATGAAAAATTGTAATGGTCTATAAAATTTTCATAATTGTTTTCCTCTCACTTATAATAAATTTTCAATAAGACTTTACTAATCAAGGATTTAATTTTACATATTTAAATTTAACATATATTACAAAATTATTCATTACCAATTACCAAAAGTAATCTTTATTATAAAAAAATATTAAAAATAATTCACATATGAATTAAAAATCATAAATTACCCAATTTCATTATTTTCACTATCCTATTCAGATTTTTTCATTTTCCCACCATTAATAACTAATTAAGAATTTAATTATGAATTATAAACAATAAACAATATCAAATCATCAATTTCACAAATCATGATATTTTCGGCATATTTAATAAATTCAAAAATATTTATCATGAAATAATTGACCTCTATTATTCCTCATTTATCAATAATTCATATGATATTATTAAAATTATTTGTTTCCAATAATTCTTATGTTTCAAATCTCACCGTTTAATGGTTCCCATTTACAGTTCACATACCATTTCAAACATTCATATTGAAAATATATTCCCATCATCAATTATAATTCACCTATAATATTGTTTCTAATTGTTAAGATACTTACATTTTTGTTAATGAAAATTATATTATCAAATAATTTATTTTTCAACATCTTTAAATTTCATAAATAATCATCATTTCTCAATCTTATAACTTTATGCATTAATGAAGAATATAATTTCCACCTATTTCTCATTTTTCTATCTTTACCCATAGTAACCCCCATTTCCTATCTAAACTAACACCGATTATTTAATGATGATAATTATCCCATAAATTACATTTTAATCAATCATATTTATATTAATCACGATAATAGAAATTAATAATTTATAAATATACTTATAAAAAAACATCCATTTTATCATAAAATTCCCTTATCATATTGTTATAAATCATTTATCCAATAACAATAATAGGGGAATAATAAATTCATAAGGAAAATTAAAGATATAAGAAGAATTATTTATACATAAATTCTATGATGGATGCTATATTTATATTATTCGATGATCACCACCAATATTTATTCTTAATATCTTTATTCATTCACCTCTTGTTAAATCACCACGAGACACCATTCTTTTCATTAAATTATTCAGAAAATTGATTTTAGTGAAGAATATATTTTATGGAAATAAATTAATTCTTTAGATTTAATTCCCATAATATACCCCATTATTCCATGCACAACTTCCACATTAATTCTTTTGTTACATTCCATTCAAATGTCCCAGTCAAAACTCTATTAGTTAATCTAACATTACATGAACAATACCTTAAAATGTGTTGATACATAAAAACCAATAATACATGTTCACATCAACACCACCAAAATATCTCAACCCCATATTATTTTTTAGAATAAAATAATTAATTTAAAATAAACAACTAGATTTAAAAATAATAATATTTCATTGATACTCAAATCTTCAAGAGTACCAAAATTATTTGGAAACTGTGAAATCATTTCCCAAGGGAAAAATAATGTTTCAATATAGAAACCCGAGCTTTTACATAAAACATTACATGATTTTAAGAAATATTATACATCAGAGTACAAGCAAAGGATTGTTAAGTCTAGTGTCTTGGAAGACTAGGTACATATAACATAAAACATGGGGCTAAAAAACTCTTAATTATTTAATCTCCATATAGATCTCCTAAATTCTTTTGAGCCCTTACATCTTCATTGGGTACACTAGGGAACAGATGAACAAAGGGGTGAGCTGAAAAACCCAGAAAGTTAATAAACATAAAGATATATCTTAAGCACATGAGTTAGGAGGCATGACAAAAGATATCCAAATAATGGAACATATGAAATCATATCATATAAGCATAGAATCATATAAACATGTAATCATATAAATGTGGCAGAATCATAAAAAATTTCTTTAGTATGGGTCAAGGTTAACCACCTAACCTGTTTCCCATTTCAGTATGGGTCAAGGCTAACCACCAATCCAATTTCACATCGCATCTCATAAGACTTAACTTTAACCAAATCATTGGAGCACTGTATGGGAACACCCATCTCAAAATTTTCATGAATATTCATGCCACATTAATATTATTACCACATATATAATCATGCATAATCAACAATACATAAACATAAGGGTACCCGTGGAAAGAATTGGGTACCACAATCATGACATAAATCATAACAAATGGGTGTATCACGAAAGTGTCCATGAAAGGAAAGGATTTGAACATAAATGGGCGTTAATATGGTAAAATAGTCATATAAAATGGTAAGTGATGTCAAACATAATTGACAACATATAATAAATGTATATTAGAAACATTATTATTAAAACATTTTTGTGCAGTTTTAAAGAAAATACTATAGAGATTTTAAAATAGAAAAGAGGAAAATAATTTATATAAAACTAGAATTGAACCAAGAAAGTTTTCATAATAAAAGAATGATTTTAAAAATACAATGGTAGATTAACATATAGGATATATTTCACTTGAAATTGGGTAAAAATTTGGTAAGGTATTTTAAAACGAGTGTGCTTATTGGGAAGTATCGAGGAGGGATTCACTTGAAAGCATGTATATACCTACAATATAATGAGAGATAGATCTTGGAACATGAGTATGGAGCATATAAACATAATTTATAATATTTCCATAAAAATAAAATACAACTAAATTTGGGTAGAATGAAAGATAGAGCAACCTGACAGAATAAAGGATGTTCGGGTAGAATTCATTAGGGTTTATCAACATGCTATCAGGCGTAACTAAGAGGGATTGATGAGAGAGATAATGGGTTTCTAATAAATTATAAAACATTTTGGAAGTATGGGGTAGGTGTGAACACATACCCCATCATTTGGTATTACACATAAAAGCATTGCATAGAGGACAATCTTGATTAAGAGAGAAATAGAGAGGACCCCTTACCTTAAATCATGTGGTGTTCTCCACTTGTTATTAAAGACCTGAATAAACATATTAGGATTTTTAATTAATAATTCCAAAACATATTATATATGTAATGGATTTATTACAACACTTTTTATCTCATTAATGTTTTACTTGATTAGTTATAAGGTTCAATTTGATAGTTTGAGATCGTTTTTTAACTTGGTTTGAAAAGACCAGTGCACTTATATTCAAGTTCGGATTAACATAAAAGATGGAATTGGTTGTCTAGAAATTAATTTATATTCTATTAGTGAATATCCAAGAGATTAAATGTTTTTAAATTTAATTTGGTTTCTTATATTGAAGTTGAACTATTATATAAAACCATGGTGAAAACCGTTTTTGTTAATCGATGGGTTGGATTACAAAGAACATGTTTTTGCATTATAAATTATTACCATTTGTACAAAAGGACTACAGAAAAAATAGGATATATTAAATATGAAATAATCTGGTTCAACTATAACACAAATGTTTTCATGACCAGATTTAATGATTATAATAGAAATTGATAAATCGTTGTACTTGAATGTGCTAAATTAGCACATCTCAAACGGTGCTTTCATTTCATTCAAATAAATGGTTGGGAAAGGAAAGAATTTAATGAAATATCACATTAGTATGAAAAAATTATATTACCTTTATGTTACTAGATTTATCATACTATTTGGGGGAAGGTATGTGAGGAAATAATACAAAAAGAAAAGAGCTTAAAAGAAATTAAGGAATTGGAAAGAGGGATTCAACTCTTGAGACTTCATCCATTGAAAATCGCTGAAAGGGAGAGGTTTTGGTATTTTGATAAGGTTAGGTGCTTTTGGACATGGGGAAGGATATTGGGGAGAGATTTGGGCCAAATATTTTCAAGGCACAAGGCTTTGGAGGAGTGAAGAGAAGAGGGAGTGAGAGAGTGTTTTTATAGTTGAGGAGAGAGGAGATTTCTCAATATAAAATTCATTAATTTATTATTTCCCCAAAAGAAAAGGAATAGTGTGTCTTAATTGACCAAGAATAGTAATTTTATTTTGTGATCCCGAGGCACTTGGTCCTACATCAGCAGAACTTCATCAATGACTCAATAAATCCATTATTTAGCAATTATTGTAAACTATTGTATTTTTACTATTCATAAAAAATTCAAGTATTTCAAAAAACATATAAAAAATTCACCCTAACCATTTTTTGATGTTTATAATCCCAAAATGAAGTTTATTTTTCCAAAATAATTTTCTAAATAAGATTATTTTAATATTTAATTAAAATTATAATTTATTATCTAAAACTAGTTTTAAAACATTAATTTACTTATTCTAAAATATAGGTATATCATACATTCATTTAAATATTATTTATCTATTATCATAGGTAAGGTTACTATTCATTAGGGTATATCACTATTCATAAGGGTATGTTACTATTCATAGGGGTATGTTACCATTCACCAAAAATTAAGTTTTTCTTATTGGACTCCAAATAACTTACTGATTGCAATCGTGTATGTCAGATTTTCAAAATTCCATACACATAAGTGACAAAATTATGTTTAAAAGTCACTTATCACTTAGTAGTTCATTATTTATATTTTCTTGTGATTTTATGACATCTTTATAAGAAGGGAATTTCCATTTAAAAACTTTGGGTCGTTACATTCTTCTCCCCTTATGAAATTTTTCCCTCGAAATTTCATTTTACATTCTAAGCCAAAAACAGGTGTGGTTAATTTTCTGTCATTGCTTCCTCAAGTTCCCAGGTTACATCTTCATACTTATGGTTTTTCCATAGCACCTTGACTAAATGAGTAGTCTTGTTTTGTAGAACGTTGTCTCTACGATCCAATATCTTCACTGGCTGCTCCTCGTAAGATAGATCATCCTACAACTATACCAACTCTGAAGAGAGTACATGTGAAGGGTCTAGTATGTACTTATTTAAGAGGGATACATGAAAGGATTCATGTACCTTAGACATAGTAGATGTAAGTGACTTTTGATAGGTCACAACTCCGAACCGATCAAGGATCTCGAAGGGGCCGATGTACCTAGGACTTAACTTCCCTATCTTCCAAACCTCATGAACTTCTTCCATGGATATAAGCATAGAAATACCATGTCTCTGACTTTGAACTCAAGGTCTCGTCAACAGTTATCTGTATAACTCTTCTGTTGAATTTGGGCTGCCTTGATATGCTGCTGAATGGTTTTCACCTTCTCCACCATTTCTTCGACCATTTCTGGTCCTAGCATCTTACGCTCACCGACTTCATCCCAACACGCCAGTGTTCTATACCTTTTCCATAAAGGGATTCATATGGTTCCATTCAGATGATCAGGTGGAAACTGTGGTTGTAGAAGATTTCAACCAGTGGAAGATGTTGGTCCCATACTCGTTTGAATTTCATAGAACACACTCTCAACGTGTCTTCCAGTTCCTGAATAGTTTAGTCAGATTGGCCATCAGTTTGAGGATGATAGGTTGTACTGAAGTTCAGTTCAATACTTTGAGCATGTTGGATACGTTTTGAGAACTTTGAGGTAAATCTCAGATCATAATCGGATACAATAGATAGTGGTACTCCATGCAGTCTTACGAATTCATAGATGTAAATATGTACAAGTTGATCCAATGAGAAGTCCTCTCGAACCACGATAAAGTGATTTGTCTTTGTAAGACAATCAACAATGGCCCATATAGCACTATTTACTCTAGATTTCTTTGGATGTCCAATGAAAAATTCCATGGTAATGTTTTCCTACTTCCATGTTGGTATGGGTAGTGGTTGCATCATCCACTTAGACTTTTTTCTCTCATCCTTCACTTACTTACATACTAGGCACTTTGACAAATATTCAACAATCTCCATTTTCATATTGTCCCACCAAAAGTTTTATCAGATATCTCGATACATCTTTGTGCTCCTTGGGTAGATAGAGAAGGTTTATCAATGTGCATCACTCAGAAGTTCCTTCTTTATATCTAGATCGAATGATACACATAATCATGTCCCAAATCTTACAACTCCTTCTTCATCAATTTTGAAATTAGAGGATTTCCATTTTTTGACAACTTCCAACCTTTTCAGAAGTTCCACATCCTTTCTTTGAGCATACTTTATTTTCTCCAATAGGGATGGTTGAGAAATAATTTGAGAAAGGATTTATGATGTTCCTCCCTTAATGATTCTCATGTCCATCCTTTTCAAATATTAGAAGATTATATCCTTTTCAATTATCATAATTTATAAAGATGCAGGAACCTTTCAAATTAGATCATCTTCCACCTTGCTTGCCTTACCAGGATGGTAGTGTATTAACCAGTCATAATCCTTGATTATATCTATCCATATTCACTGGAGGATATTAAGCTCTTTCTATGTGAATAAATATTTGAGACTCTTGTGGGTAGTATATATTTCACATTTCTCCCCATATAGATAATGCCGCCAGATTTTCAACGCAAAGATCACTGTTGCCAATTCCATATCATGCATGGGATAGTTTTGCTCATGGATTTTCATCTACCTTGAGGCATAGTCTATCTCTTTGTCATTTTGCATTAGCACACAACCTAAGCCTTTCTTAGACACATCAATATACACCACAAAGTGTTCTCCACTTTAAGGGAGTGTGATTACTAGCACAGTTATAAGCCTCCTTTTCAACTTAGTGAATCAATCTTCACATTCATGAGTCCAGACAAACTTTACACCCTTCTGTGTCAGCTTGGTCATTGGGTTTGACAATCATGAAAACCTATTCACGAATCATTTATAATACCTAGATAGACCAAAAAAGCTATGGGTCTCTGTTACAGAAGTTGACTTGGGCCACTCTTCAATTGCCTTCATCTTGGAAGGGTATATAGATATCCCTTTGCTGGTGATAACATGCTCCAGGAATGATACTTACTCCATCCAAAACTCACATTTACTATACTTTTCATACAACTTCTCTCTTCGCAAAGTCTTTAACACAGTATTCAAATGCTCCTCATTTTCCTCCTATCTCTTGGAGTATATCAGAATATCATCAATAACAATTACCAAATACTTGTCGAGGTAATCTCTAAAGAATCCATTCATTAAATACATGAAAATTGATGAAGCATTAGTGATTCTGAAGGGAATCATTATAAACTCATAGTTTCCATACCTCATTTTAAAGGCAGTATTGGGAATATCTTCCTTCCTCACCTTTAGTTGGTGATATCCTGACTGAAGGTCCACCTTATAGAAATAAATATTCCCCTGAAGCTGATTGAAGAAGTCATCTATCCATGGAAGGGATACTTGTTCTTTATCGTGATTTTAGTGAGATCAAGATAATCAATGCAGAGGCATATTTATCCGTCCATCTTCTTGACTAAGAGGAATGGCGCACCCCACGGTGAAGAAGTCGGGCATATAAAACCCTTCTCTATATTCTCCTGTAACTGCTTCTTCAACTCTTCCAGATCTACAGTGGCCATTCTGTAAGATTTCTTTGAGATAGGGAGAAATCTAGGGATAAGTTTAATTGAGAACTCAACCTCTCAACCAGGAGGAAGACCATACTATTATTCAGGGAATACATCAGTGTAATCCCTCATGATGGGCATGTCTTCAAGCATTATTCTATCTTTTGTCTCAATCATTTGAGCTAGATATGCTTGCTCATAAGGCAACAATATCCACACTTGAGACAAAATTCTAAAAGAGATTCATCTTCCTCCTTACACTTGTAAAGAATCAGAGGATTCTTTGGGATGTGAAAAGTGACCTCCATTTTCTGACAGTTGATTTTGTCTTTGTATAAAGATATCCAATCCATGCCCAAGATAGCGTCGAACACCACTAAAAGATGTATGATGAGATTTTCTTGGAGTTTTAGTCCACAAACATTAACCGAGGAGGATTTATAAACCATGGATGCAGTAATTGCCCAATTCATTGTTCTCACAGATAACTTGTCCTCCAAATTTTGAGGTGGTGTTTGAATAGTTCTACTAAACTTCCAAGATATGAAAGAATGCGTAGAACCAGGATCAAATAGTACATTTTATATTCTTGAATGAATAACTAGCGTACCTCTCTCCACATCATTTTCCGGCTCCACCATAGCAGTAGTGATAGCATAAGACCTTCCTTGTTTCCTTGAATTTTCTTGTTGATTACCTTCGATAACCCTCGACGTAGGGAAATTGTATGCATAATGCAAATTCTCCTTGCAGTTTTAACACTACACTGTAGGCTGAGTGTTGACTAGAACCTTCCTTTCTTCTTCCGCATTAGTGGGATTCTTCATATCCCGATGGCAGTTCATTCCTAGATGACCAAAAATTCCACATTTGAAGCAATTCTTGGTTCCCTTCAGATAGTTACCAGGATGCTTCTTCCCACAATTTTTGTAAGGGGAAAAGTCGGACTTCTTTCCATCATGGGATTTGTTCAATGAACCACCCATGATATTTTCCATTGTTTTCTACTTCTCACTCAGCCCACAAGACCACTATGAGTCTCCAATCTTTATTTCAACCTTGAGGGAACAACAACCAATCTCCTCATAACTGTCAAAGTCTCTAATTGCCAATTCTTTTCATAGACATGGATTTAGTCTGATAAAGAATCTATCCACCTTGCTTTTGGTGTTCATGACAAAGCCACTGGTGTACCTTGAAAGCATTGTAAATTTTTCTTCATATACCCCAATGGACTCATTTTCCTTCTACTCGAGTCTGAGGAACTCTCTTTCCATCTTGAGATGGAGGGTGTGAGGAAAATATTTGTTGCAAAACATCCTCTTGAATTCATCACAATCCATGGAATCAATTTCAACTTGGGACTTTTTATTCTTGATCATTGTCCACCACTTATCATCTTCCCCATAAAAACGATAGACCTCCAGTAAAATTTCTCTTCTTCCAAGAATTGGAGCACAGAGAATATCTTTTCAATGGAGTTAATCCATTGTTCCGTGAGGAGGGGAACATAAGATACGCTAAACAAGGGAGGCCTTTTTCGAATGAAGGATTCTACAACAACTTGATATTTCCTTGTAGGAGGAGGACATTCCGCATGATTCAAGTTATTATTCATAACTCGATCCAACTAAGCAAGTACTGTCATGATGTTTTGAGCACCTGCTCCCGTCATATCAGGCATATCATTAGGGAAATATTCACATTACCTATCACATTGGTGGTTGGAACATTTTTTCTATTTCCCACCATTAACTTATAAAAATAGCGTATAATTAGAGGTCTTTAATACTTAGATATTGAGCATAAAAAAGGAAACTTTGAATATAAAAGGATAAACTTATAAAGAAGAACTATATCCTAACTTGGGATTCCCTAGGTTTAAATCTAGGTTATCCTCAATCTATTTGTTAACTTATATTATTATGAGTTATTTTGTCCCTTAATAATGGTTTTTACTAAGCTCGTGAATCTACCAAATCATATCCCTTGGGAGGGTCGTAACCAAGAGTACAACAGGGCCCATTGACTTGCACCAGTTCCCGTTCGAGTCTAGTCCAAAGTGGTGTTTTCAGGTTTTACCCCTAGATACATCTGTGCTAAAGCTACCTCTACTTACTCGAATCCAGACAGGGATGCATTTTCTTAATAAACCACTTATTCAATACTCATCAAAATTTAGGAATGTTTTCTAATACATAGTCTCATCCCTAAGGTTCTCACTAAGGTTCTTTATTCCTAATATCCAAAAATAACTAGACCATCCTCTGATACCAACAATAGCGACCCAAGACTTTTACATTTAACATTACATGATTTTAAGAATAAGTATACATTAGATTACAAGACAAGGATCATTAAGTCTAGTGTCTTGCAGGACAAGGTACGTATAACATAAAACATGAGGCTAAACGATTATAATAGAAATTGATTACAAAGAACATGTTTTTGCTTTATAAATTATTACCATTTGTAAAAAAGGACTACAAAATAAAAAATAGGATATATTAAATATGAAATAATCTGTTTCAACCAAAACAAAAATGGTTTCATAACCAAAATTATGGTTTATAATAGAAATTGATAAACTGTTGTCCTTGAATGTGCTAAATTAGCACATCTCAAACGATGCATTCATTTCTTTAAAATAAATGGTGGGGAAAGGAGAGAAGATAATGAAATATCCTATTAGTATGAAAAAATTACAATACATGTATGTTACTAGATTTATCATACTATTTGGGTGAAGGGAGGTGAGGAAAGAATACAAAAATAAAAGAACTTAAAAGAAATGAAGGAATTGGAAAGAGGAATTTACCTCTTGAGACTTCCTCCTTTGAGAACCTCTTAAGGGGAGAGGTTTTGGTATTTTGAAGAGGCTAGGAGATTTTGTACGTGGAGAAGGATATTGGGGAGAGATTGGGGAAGAATATTTGAAAGGAACAAGTCTTGATAGGAGTGAAGATAAGAGGGAGTCAGGGGGGTTTTATAGTGGAGGAGAGAGGAGATTTCTCAATATAAAATTCATTAATTTATTATTTCCACACAAGACAAGGAATAATGATTCTTCCTTGACCTAGAATAGTAATTTTATAAAGTGATCCCAAACCAATTGGTCTTAAATCAGTATTACATAATCAATGACTCAATAAATCCATTATTTAGCATTTATTGTAAATTATCGTATTTTTACAATTCATCAAAAATTCAAGTATTTCAGAAAAATATCAAAAATTCACCCTAACCATTTTTCGAAATGTATAATATTGAAATGAAGTCCATTTCTCAAAAATAATTTTCTAAATATGATTATTTTAATATTTAATTAAAATTATAATTTAATATCAAAAACCAGTTTTAAAATATTAATTTACTTATTCTAAAATACAGGCACATCATACTTTCATTTGAATATTATTTATATATTATCATAGGTAAGGTTACTATTACTTAGGGTATATCACTATTCACAAGGGTATGTTACTATTCATAAGGGTATGTTACTATTCAATAAAATTTATGTTCTTCTTATCAGACTCCAAATAACTTACTGATTGCAACCATGTATGTCATATTTTTGAAATTCCACACATAGAAGTGAAAAAATTAGGTTTAAAAGTCACTTGTCACTTAGTAGTTCATTATATTGTGTTTTCCTGTGAATTTATGACATCTTTATAAGTAGGTAATTTCCATTAAAAAACATGGGTTCATTACAATCAATCCTAAAAAAACATTTAAAATTCCGTTCAAAGAATTGAAAAATTGTATTTTTAAACTTTTTATGGTTTCGGGGCTTCAAAACTCAAGAATTAGCTAAGATACTCTAAAGGATGAATCTTGGACCCTATATTCTCTCACCTTTGGCCGTTTTGTTTTAAAAAATAAACATCAAAGACACTAATTTATAAATCTCATAAATAACCTAATGTGAAGTGATGATATACCTTAACACCTGCATTATCCATTCCTAGAGGTCCAAATCTATATGGGAATGAGACATAACCGATTGGGAAGAAAATACTATTTCCATCATTTTCAGTCAACCTTTATTTTCTAGAATCATTAAATTTTCAACAAATAATTATTTTATTATGATTTTTTCAAAATTAAATCCTTTTTAGGTTTACCACATCTCATTTTGTGTATAATGTTTTGTGTTTCACTGTAAATCACTTTACATCCATAGGAAATTTATCCTCTTAGAATGAAAGAAAAAAAACCATGAATATAAACATTGAAATTTTTTATTGATAAATATACCTTATATAGAGTGAGGGAGTGTTACTACCCACCATTTTATGAGTGACCGAATAAATTTTCAATAATGAAAATCTAATCACACCAAACCCTAACATGTGTAATAATAAGAATAATACACCAAATCTCAAAGATTTAAGCTAATAATCCCCTATAGTATTTCCATTACTTCTCATTATCTCTCAAAAAATTTCATATATAAACATCAAAAACTAAAAAAAACTAGTACAATAACAAGCTTCCTATTATCCTTTTTCTCATACCATAAAAGGGAATCTATTCTCTTTTTACCTTCTCAACTACCACTTTATGTGGCCTTGATGGAGGAGTGGGGTTAGTCGATTACTTATGAAGGATATTGAATATTACATAAAATAATTTAATTATCCTCGTCTAATATTGGTGAAACATGATATTGTATCATTAGTGACCAATTACAACAAAATATAAAGTGAACAGTCTTGAATAATTTAGATGGCCCTGATATGTCTGCTCTCGACCCAAAAATGATACTTATCAAAGGCAGAGTGACTTGATCTCAAACCTAAGGCAATACATGCCTCATTACATCCTCCAAAATGTCATACTAAATCTCTAATAAAGAATATCTCGATTCATCTCAGGCTGATATATACCAAAGATGAAAAAAATTTAGTTATTCATATACTTCAACAAACCCATGGCTTAAATTGTTAACTCGTCTCAAATTTCCATCCAAGATAATTCCTTATGAATAACAAAAAATAATCACTCTCTAAATTTCTCCCACTATTGATTAAATCCTACTAGAAAGCCAACTAATTATCTACAATCCATCTATTCTCCCCAAATCAATGGTTGTACTACCCAAACAACCAAAATTAAAAATTCTATAGGGAATCAAAATGTGAAATATAATTATCTAACAAGGAGTCTTCATTTTTTTAGTAACCTCTTATAGACTTCTATAGAGATAAACAATTATTTTAGTATTCCCAACTATCTAAATCACACCTTTAATCATTGAATAGGATCACAACTATTCCACATATAACAAAACAAAGTAGATGAATGAATATATATTTCCCTAAATAATTACTATGATGATCATAAACCATCATATTTATTCCAATCAAGGATACAAATTTTCCTAAAGGGTTTTATATTGTATTAATAAAGGAAAATGTTTGTTCAAACCCATTTGACCTAGGAATCATTATCTAAAATCAATATTTTCTAAGACATTTTTTCAATAATGATATCCTAAAAGGTTACACCATTCTATAAAATGAAATTTATAGTATAAAATTAAAATAATAGAGGTAACTAAATATTATCATGTGATAATCTAGTTCTCATTAATCACTGAGTTATGGTAGAGGACACATGAATCTATATGTGAAATGGTTTTTGAAAAGGGAGTACCTAACCCCACTAGTGAATAATTGAAAATACCTAAACTATAATGCTTTACTAACATCTGTATCACCACTCTAAAACCATAGTGGGGGAGCTACACCTTTCTGGGGTATATAAACTAGTCAAGGGAGTAATGAATTAAGGAGATATATTCCCTAATATATTTTTTATGATATAAATTGTATAATAACATTTAATGATTATAGAATCATAAACTGAAATTCATTTATTGCCTACATGAGATGTATGAAAATATTATTGCACAAAATAGGGTAGTTATAATGAATGAATTAAATAAGATTTGATTCCAATCCATTCATAAACCTATGTTATAAAAGGTTAAATATTCATAATTCAAATGGAGACTTTTTATGAAATTTTAATTCCATTATATTCTACAGTTTTTTAGCTGATATCTTACATGATTATTTCATTAAATAATAGTTACAAGTGTTGTAATTTTTTCCAATGGCATGAAGGCCTTCATTTTTTTAATGATTTTGAAAATCCACCTTTCAGGGGTTAAGGTGGAACCCTTACAAGTCCTGTAGGCATAAGTATTACATGACCCATAGGCCATAGAGGAATTCATTGCCTGTAGGCTTGAAACATTACATACAACCTAGACTAACTACTTGGAACTTCTCCTCCCTAGAATCTTCATCGAGAAATCATCTCTCTACCTTCACACGGCTATTAAGCTAGGCATTCCATGCATGCACAGGCTTGTCCCGATGGCGGGTTCCATGCCCTCTCATTCTAACAATCAATGTAGCTTCTGATGTGATGAAAGCTCCTTGATCATCCTCCTTATATAGCTTGTTCCTTGTAGGTTGTCTGGTTTTCATTTGCACTTAAGGTGGCCCTAAGGCCTTGAGGTGGCTCGAATGCCTTAATAGACACAGGGACCAAATTTGAGGCCCGAAGGCCAAAACGAGGGAAAATCCCTAGCTGCTACAGTGCTAAATAGTGCCTGCTACCATTCCCACTACATTTCCTACTACAGTACTGTACAGTTCCTACTACAGTGCTACTACAGTACCAGAAATTGTACCTCTACGTAGATTTGATCCTGGGTAGCTTGGATTCACTTAAGAGTCATGACCAACTTGGCTGAGGCTTATGCACTAAAATTGTTGTAATAAAATCATAATACTTACATAAATATGATTCATGTGTTTCATAAGGAATTAACTCGTAAATTATAATGCATGCGTTAACATATTAAATTCTAAGGAGCGCCATCATGGTTATATTAATATCATTACCATGTGATAGAAGTGGTGTAGAAGCTTAAATGATTCTCAACCAAGAATTTTTACAACTGAAGATCTTTTTTCGTCTCTCGTTTTTAAACCATAAAGTTCTAAAACAAAGTGGAGAGTGAAGAATCATGTTTGAGTTTAAAAGTATTCTGTCTAACCTATTGATAACTACATAGGTGGTATTCCTTCTAATTATACTCTTATAATCTTCTTCAAACATTAATAAAGTAGTTGGATTTTGTTGTGTATTCTTCAATGAAATGTATCATGGTATTTTTAGATCTCCAGTTCCAGTAACATTTTTTTATTAATTCATAATAAACCTAATCCTGGTATTTTGATTTATTACACTGGTTCTAATTAGTGTTATTAGACCCTAAAAAAACCAACAGTTGTATCAGAGAATCCAATGTTTTCAGATTTTGGAAATCATGTGGGAAATAAAGAATATAAAAATCATATTACATATCCTATATCTGTTTTAAAATATGATAGATTTATTTTTTTTGCAGAAATTGTACTAGGACATATGATATATGACATTATAATCCATGACACAATTTAAATATGTGGATATAACACCCTTACATTTTACTACATATCTTTCCCTTAAACATGTCTGATGTGTTTGATATATTACTTTACACACAACACAAAAAACAATGGGTCGTGAAATACCTTATTAAAATAATGAAAAATAATGTGAAACATCAATAAGAAAATTATGATGATAATACGACATCATGTAAATAAGAAGATAATAAGAAAATTATGTTTGACCCCATTCCCAGGTAACTGTATGGATGGAATTTTTAGAACATGATCAACAGTTATCATGTATTACTATGCCACTCTCCTTATATTCCAATTATTGGGAATTTCTATTCACACTTCCCATTCCCCTTTGTTCGAGTAGAATTCAACACCCCTAGTGTTATCCCACCCATGCACTAGAGTACATTGGAAAAACAAGTTGGTTGTTCTGAGTGCCTTATCCTCCCGTCACAACCTTTCTCACCCCAAACAACCTCTATGGTTAGTCAATAATAGCAGACCTAAAGCGCTCGTTGATTTTCCAATGCTCTCATATGAATAGAAATCCCATGGTCGTCCCTTTTTTCTCTCATCGGGTGTGACACAAATGAGCTCAGGGATTGGTTATTAATTGTCTCCTAAATATGATCGAATTAAGATTGTAAAAAAATATGTTTGAACATAAAAATTATGTAAAACAAAGTCTTATAGGGTAATCCAAACATTAGAGTGTATCTTATGATTTTAATTACCTTTACAGCTCCTCTTGAGAAGTTTATCTCTTAGTATCGACTATCCATTGCTTAGTGTTATCATGGATTCACTATCGTACCATTAGGAATTCTCTCTCCTTGTTAGCCTCAAAGTCAAAATATCTAATCCTGATATGATGTTAGCCCTAATCATCCTGATACTTAGCCTATTACTTTTAGGCCTCTACCTCTTCAGCCTCGACCACTTCCAGTTGAACCTTCATTCTTCCAATGATCTCAACGTTAGTTGCAGTGACTATGGAATGATACTATTCCATCCCATCTAGATGGGAAATTTCTTCTTCAACTTTCTTGAGGGTTTGGGAGCTCTCGTCTTTGTGCTTCTTCCAAGCTAGATCAAGATAATTTAATTAAACACATTCCTACTTACCATACATTATGGTAGTTAAACTATCTAAATACAGTGGATAAGGTTATGAAAATTCCTTCACATATTATGATAGATAGACTAGTTATCCTCGGTGACCTATGTGACAGAATCTTCAAAATCATCAGGCAGTGTAGCCTCATAAGGAGGGAAGATGACCAGTATAGTATCAGTCAGATCATCTTGTCGCATCTCCTCTATTGTGAGAAGTTGCAGAAATATCTCTAGAATTGACTCATCATTAACCTCTCCACCTATAACATAAGCCTCTACTGCACCTTGTGTTATCATGGAGGTGGATGCTATTGTCCAAGCATCCTTGGAAACCCTTTTTGGTGGAACAACATCAGATTCGACTCTTGATATATCCACTGATGGAAATTTCAGGGAAGGCACATATAATATAGCCTCCTATGTCTCCTTATATGTTGATTCTCTCATTGTTTACCCCATCATCATATCAGCTCTTGAATCCACCTATGGTGGCACCTCTATGATCAACACAACAACCATAGTTCCTTTGGATAACTTTATTGTGGGTCCTATCTTGACCCCCTAAATTGAAGGCGTAGTCTTAGTAGTCACCTCTAAGGACACCTCTATATATGGACCAACCTCCATGGCCTCTTTGATCATCTCTACTGGGAGAGAATCATCTTCTATGTCTACCTCAGCCTTAAGCAAAACTAATTCAAGTGTCGGCACTAATGGTTGAGTCACAAGAACCGTTTGAACTTCCTTTCCAAAAATATGGTGTCTATGAACAATAAGAAAAAGAAATAAGTAATATATGTGGAGGAGGAAGGGGACTATCATGAATTTTATACACCATCTAGGAGTTCCTAAAGGTTCACAGGTAGCCCCTCAAACATGATTCCTTCCACAACTATTTCCCTAGTTATGGGCACTGATGACTGAATTCCAATAGTAAAAACATAGGGAAGGAAAACCATGTACAAGCCTTCATGGGTTGGGGTCCCATCAACCTATTGTTTGGGTCCATATAAGTCCTATCCCTCCTCTTTTCCTGATTCATGCACATGTGGAAAAAAGAGTAAGCCAACAGTTCTAAAGAACATGTTATATCATAGGTACATAAGATCTGGATATTTACCCAATCTAAATAAATTATTCATCTCATAGGGGGATCCTCGATAGGTCTTTCTTCAAAAATATTTTACAGAATCCCTACAAAAAGGGTAATGAATAGCTTGTTCAGCTGCAGATAGTTGCGGTGGAGAGGTTTTGGCCAAGAACACAATCACCCTGTTAGTAAACAGACACGCAGTTACTCCAGAATGCACCAGGTCTGCCAGCTCCACCACTAATTGCTTCCCCTTATCCCAAGAAATTAGGAAAACATATTTTGAAAGAGCAATCCTAGTGGGGGAACATCTCATACCTATTAAGATGATGTCACATTCCTTGAGTGTTGGTGACCAACATGTAAGTGTCCCAATATTTGGGAAAAGATGGGGTTGCTGGGAATGTCCACACGACATAACCACTTTTCAAGAGCCTTGAGAAATTTCATAGGGATTTCCCCAGATGAATCCCACTCTTCCTAAGTTTTCTTTCCCAAGGGTGTTGGGCCTGGTACCGTTGCTCCAATCCATTCTTCTGTTTCCTATCTAGGCTCGCGATCTACTAGACCCACTAATGATATCTTATCCACTAGACCATCTCTATATCAATGGTTCTTTATGACCACCGTTCGAACTTGATTCCATAGTTGAGGCACCACCCCTTCATTGGCCCGGGTGTCCCTCTTCCTCAGTGTAACCTTAGGATACACGATCACCCAACTCTTCTCATAATCATGAGTAAGCCTATACGCAGTATAAAATAGTGAAAAATCATTCCAAATCTATCCATATTCACACATGAACATGTTCCATAACTACCTCATCATCAAATGGTTACAATTATTAAACACCTTTGATTACACCTTTGGAGTTAATCTCAAAAGACATCTGAATTGTATTGTGGACCAGTGTGCATTGTATAGCCCACAAACCGGATCAAAGATGACCCTCACTACAAGTAGTCCACCTCTAAATGCGAGAGAGTAGGATCTTTTCTATATGGTCCCCAAATCATCTTCAGCATCCACCCCCATAGGTATGTGGAATAGATGAAATATGAAGTTCTCTACCAACCCCACCTTCTTCAGCACTTCCAACTAACCCAGCTTGAATTGTAGATTTCCCGTGATATTCAGAATCACTGGCTGCAAGTTTTTTGAGGTAGGGGAAATGAGGTTTGGGTACTCATATCCTCCCATGTGTATAACCAACAAACTACAAATAAAGTGGAAAGGCCATCACATATGTAGTTATATATTCCCCTTACTGATGTGGAAAATTACCTTGTTCAATTTCACTTGTTCGAGGACGACCAAATTCATGTTTTGACCCATCACTAGAATCACTACCATTATGAAGGTTCGCGGACAAACCCCCATGTGTACATCCCTCACTGGGAGAATCCATTCATAAATAAGAACTGCAATGAAACCCACTATCCTGACTATGGGTTGATCCTTAGTCTTGATACTGTATCCCCACAACTGCCACTGGATTGCCTCTAGAATCTTCCAGCAGGATCCCTCATTTCCCCACTAGTATTCCCCAGACATGTGCATGGACTATTTAGAAACTACTCTACTGGCTTCCCTCCTTCAACTGGTTCTATCACATGTTAATTAAATAAATATACAAACAACTTCTTGAAGAGAACTTCCCTCATCCCTAGCTTCTCTTCACTTATACCATGCAACAGATCCAACAATTCCTTCTCTAGAGTTAGAAGATATTATTGGTCTCCCAATACATTATATGTAGGGAGTCATTAGTCATAAATTTCCCTAGGATCAGGAGGATGAATATTTTTTGACAGTAACCGAGGCTAAAATCGACATTCCTGTGATGCATGTGAAATGTATTGGTACCTAGTGACCATCTTCTCAGTAGATCATGCATGATCCTCTATATCCGGTAAACATAGATCTAGGAAGAACATGAAGCTTCATAAAGTCATATTGATTTAGCCCTTCCTTGTATTTTTAACATGATATTAATGCCCAGTAGGCTAAGTCCCACTCAATTGGGAAGTTTTCACCCTAGAGTAAATCCCATCCATTGTTCTATCCCTTGAGAAGATACCCTAAACCCACCTTGATGATTGTAAAATTCTGTAATGGGGATGTATCATCTTAAAAATTCTCCACATTAACATTGTTGAATCTATTGTAGAAAAGTTCTGCTATCAGTGGCATATGGTCTTTCCAAATATTTCATGCATCAGCCTTGTGCCACTAGTATTTCCCCGATATGCCTCTGAACTAGAAGTCTATTTCTTCTCTACTCACCTATGGGAAGAAAACAATGTCCATCAAACCAAATCTATAAAGTTGAAGCCTCTTTTGCAAAGGATATTTATTCTGATCCTTCAATAGTAGTGCCAAAGGAGTTTCATTGTATAAGGCCCCTTAGATTCACCCCATCATAATTTTGTCTTCCATATCTTCCCTTCGGGCAGCATAAATGTCGACTTCTTGAGAAACCATTGGATTCAAGAAATAAGAGTTTTATGAGTCTAGTTTGAGAAGTAAATTCATGAAGTTTTTTTCTATGATCAGCTGATAGAGAATGGGGTCGCAAAGCTCACTTTGTGAAGATTCAGTGTGTAGTATCAAGTTCGTTAAGAAGCCTTTGCAGATCCAACAACCAAATGTCTAGTTTTCTAAAGTAGCATTTATGGAGAAGGTTCACTGAGATGAAGAGCTTCACAAAAATAGACCATGATATTTTCTTTGCATAAAGTTTCGATTCCTTTTTCCCATATAGGGACATTTATTAGTGTATGACTAGGCTAGGCTTCACAATGGTCTCTATACCAGATTCCACCATGCTTTGGCCTCACGAGATAAATTTGTGAGTGAGCTTCATGAATGGGATTTGATTGCTGATTTTTGGGGATTCAATATCTGAATCCGACCCTCCTTTTCTTAACACCCCCATTCAATGGTGTGGGCATAATTTTTTTGAATTGAAATACATGCTATGGGAATAGGTGAGGAATACATGACTGGTTTGGATAAAATCTAAGTCAAAATGTCCCCAAAACCCTCTAAAGGATCCTGTTTTATGAAGCCCTACTACTTCATAAATGGATGGAACTCGCAAATAATTCTATCCGAGAAGTACCCTTCATGAATGCATGAAGACATGAAGGTTTTCCTCCATGAGTCTGATGGTGATTCACAACTGCGTGAATGATTGATAGTATTACTTCCCAAGTCCAAGAGAGTCACACCCATTTTTGAAACCCACCAATTTTTCATAAAACACATATAATATTTGCGAAGCACCATACCTATAAATACACCTTTAGTCAAATATTTTTAGGATCGTTACACTGAACTTTCAACTTCTGAATCACTCCAAATTGACAAACCTCCAGAACATCATGAACCCGAACAAAATTTATCCTGAAATGTATGTGGGATTCAAAAAACCACCTTTAATGTGTCATTGGAATCCTTCAACCTAGGTGTATATTCATTTAGGGAAGGCCTATTAATGAAATCATATCACATGTCATGGAATTTTTTTTTTATTTTTCTAATGTAGCACATAGGCTAACCAGTGTCATCTCACTTGAGGATCATCACAGTCGGTTAAATCAATAAGTTATAATTCACCTAATCAAATTGTTTTTTTGTTTTATATTATTATTTACTGTAAAATATTGTTTTGGAGTTTTTGGAAAAGTTTAATTTAAAATAATGCAATATAGAATTTAAATATCAATGTATATGTAGAAAAAATAAAATTTGGGAAGAAAGGCCTTTGTACAGGGTTGGATAACATGGGTTCATTCGTCATTTATTTCTTGTTTAAATTCTATTCGATAATTCGTTTTATGAAACCTAATTAATAAATTACTTTCATTTGAATTATTTAGTGTGTGATTTTAGAATTCCTTGGCTCACCAAGCCTCACCTCCTCCAATAGTCTATTAGGATAAGAGAATCCAATTCCTAAATGATCTGGCTCCACTGTATGTCATTTTGTCCCTTCATGAAACCCCAAATCCCTCTCATGAAGGGTTTTCCTGAGAGAAGGGATAGAAAAATATAATATCAAATAAATGGAATTAAATTGAAAAGAAAAACTAGTGGAAAACCATCGCATCAGTGAAATAATACCACATCCACTACAAATAGATTTAAAACATGTTGAATTGCAGCGTAATAACAAAGAATGTTGTGAAAACTCCACAATGATAAATCCTCAGGTTCATCAATTGAAATTACAAAGTGATAAGAGATTATGAAAGAAATATAGAAGAGATAAAGAATGAGATTAGGGTTAGAAGATAAAGGGATATGGAAGAAGAAAGGAAAACACTTTAACAAAAATATGAATGAACATGACATGGGAAAAGAAAACTAAAATAAAAATGAAAAAGAAAAGAGGAATCATGAAGAAGCATCATGGATCTAGTCTAGATATTCCATAATCAATAAATATACTCTTGAATTCTACAATATTATCTTATTTATAGGAATGTAAGAGGCTTTGGGTAATTATAATGGTCCATTAATGGGTTTTGAGTCATAGTTGGTCGTCAAGAGTTGAAAATTTGGCTCCAAAATATTTCTTCAATAGTTTTCATGTGAAAACCCATCATTTTGGTTAAATAAATGAAATTTGTCTTCTATAATGTTTTTACAAAATATTTCAGGCATTTGAACCCCAAGTTTCTACTTCAGCCACCCTATTTAGAATATGTTATAGTACAATTACTTCATAATTTTTTTCCTGTAAGAATTTTTCCTAAATTTTCTTTCAATGTTGATTGTTCAATGGCCTCCTTAATGATAGAATTACTCCTTACATTTAATGGAGAAACACTTCTATTATTATTATTTCAAATTCAACTGGAATCAACTCAATTAGAGGTATGTATCCCAATTTATGCCTCATTTATAGAGGTGGGGTCCACTCTCTCTTCTAGATATTTTTAATATTGATTGATTTTTAGACCTTTATATGTTTGAATTTACTCTAGGCCTAGAAGAGAATGTTTTATAAAATTAGTGAAGAAAACCGAAAAAATAATCAATGAAATTAGATCAATATTTGAAAAGTTATGAGACAAATACAAAACTAAATAAAATATTTTAAAATTTCAGAATTAAGACATTTTCAAATTTTATCCAAAAACACACCATAAATCCAAAAATTACGTGAATAAGATCAAATTGATAAATTGAAGGGGTTAAAATAATTGAAATTCATAAAAAATTGATGAAAATATTATCTTTATAAATTCCCCCACACATAAATGATTATTTTCCTCATGCATAAAATCTCAACATTAAAAATCTGAGGGCACCAATGTTACCTATATTCAAATTGAAAAGAAGTAAAATCACACAATTTTCAATCTAAAACAAAATTTTTGAACATAAAATTAAGAATTAATTTTTTTATTTTTCAAAATAAATAATCAAATCAATTATTTTACTTTATAACTTTTGAAAATGGTTGAACTTATCTTCTCATTAATTCAAGTTCCTAAATTCATTATTCTTAAACATACCAAATCATGAGTTGCCTAAATTTTTAATATTTTCTTTCTTCAGTCATGATACAATTAATGTGGGGTTATGCTGATACCATGAATACCTGATCCTTCTCCATAAACATTCAATGGAACTACTATAATCACTTTGTAAAGTCAAAAGGCACTTAAAATCATGAGGACTTTAAATAAAAGTTTAAAGGAGTCTAAGGTTTAAGGTTGGTAGAATTTAATTATTAAAAAATTGAGGATCAAATAGGAGGTTTATCACTTAAGTAAAATGTATGATATCCAAAATAAATATTTAATGAAATTCCCCCTTGAATTTTTCAACTCGCATTTCCCCCAAACTCAAAGTAAATATTATAATCAAATAAAGAATACTGAATTATTTTTTCACCCTCTTGAATATTATTTTCTACTTATATTGTTTTTCTTTTTCAAAGAAACTGTTCATTTTTCTTGTTTCAAAAATTATTGATTAGACTAAACCTCATGTCCACCACCTGACAACATGTGATAAAAATTGTAGGTCTAGTCATTGTGAATTTTTATTTTCCCGAATCATAACCCTTTTTTTTAATTTTTGGTTGTTTTTATCATTTCTCATTTTTATTAATTCAAGAGGGGAAGGCAATGTATAATTGTGAATGAATCAAGAACATTTATTTATTTCTTGGGATAAACAGACCTGATGGGGAATTGCCTAAGATAATTGGGGGTATCCGCTACAACCCTAGTACACATTGGAAGGGGATTAGACCAATATGAGGTTTTAGTAAGGTTTATTCTCACATTTTTATTTTACCAAGGGATTTAGAAGAAACGATTTTGGATTCTCACTCTTAACAATTTATCAGAAGATAATTGGGTAAAGTGAACTGTGATTGAATTAAAATTAGAAAACCTAACCCATCCTGATCACCATTTCATATCACTGATTTAAATCACATCATTTGAATTTATTTTAAAATAATTAACTTAATTGCTTTACTTTATTTAGTTTCTTTATTGTATTTTCCAAATCAAACAATTTCAAAAACAACATTACTTCTTTCTCTTATATTAAGTGACAAACACTATTGTTAAGCACTCCTCTCTAGAGAAAACCTAGGTAACCCTCTATAATACATTTTAACTTAGGTTATATTTGTTTTTTAAACATGCCACGATAGGCCCATGTCAATTGGATTTACACCGACACTTTTAGTTTAAAATTTCATGAAAGTACCAAGAGTAGGGTATGAATGGATTAAACATGGCTTGAAAAATGGATCATCCCTATAATGGTCATTTATGGTGTCTGTGGGATAAATAAAGATTTATTTAAAGGTGTTATTTTAAGTATAAATGGTTTATAAAAATATTCCTCAACATTTTAAATGTGTTTTTTCTCAATCATAACTTTGACAAGTTCAAATGAAAGTTTTGGTTGGTGACATGTCCCAAGATCACTCATGAAATATTCTCAAGAATAAATAGTAATTAATTGGTCTATAAATCCTCTCAAGAATGAGACATATTATTTGAAAAATCAATCAAGGTATGATTAATAATAACAATATCAATTCACATTATTTTCATAATTTCAATGAATTATAAATTTTAGGGAAATTTCATTTACATGAATCAAATAATTATCTCAAATCATGAGTAATCATTTCAATATCCACACATCACTTTAATCATAAAATTATATATTTTACTTATTGAATTTCATTCACATTGAAATATAAAACATGGAATCACATTATTCCTAATAAAACCATAACTCCTAGTTAAGTAAAGAAAATAAAAACATAAAGCATGGGCATCCAATTATTGTTTAAAGATAAAAAAGACTGGAAAAAAATGTAGAGAGTTTGAAAGATAACAATAAAAGTGAACTCCATTTTTAAATGAATTTTAGTCCTATTTCCTCCTTGAAATATTTAAGGATTCCTTATGCCATCTTGAACCTACTAATGAAAATTAACAATTAAGCACAAGGATCAATTCTTTTAAGCTAAAAAAATAAGAGTGAGTGGGTTTCATGCTATAAAAATTCCTAAAACTGAATATAAAATCTAAATTCCAAGAATAAATTTAATGATAAATCTTGGTATGATCCCCCAAGTGGGCCCTGGATTTTTACTACCTCCAAAGGTAATTAATACTTGTTATCTTTAATCTGATGGTGGGTGGATCTTTTTTGATATGAACATCTTTATTTGGTTTTTACCATCTTTAATTTTATTTTTATTTTTTAGTATAATTACATGTATATAATAAACTAGATACACCCCCTTCAAAATGTGTTATAACTTTAATGGTAGGGTAATAAGAAGTATGGAACCTTATCCTCTTGTGTTTCTACTTGTTAAACGTCTTATTCTCCTTCTAGTGGTTACTCTAAATGTGCTTTATTTAAATAATATTCAAACATGAAGTGTGAGTGTGGTTTTATTTTAACAAAATAGAAATTAGAAAATTATACATTACATTATTCATCTTTTATATAGGCATCATGTCCCACATTTTCTTAGTGGATATCCATAGGGATATTTCATGGTATTCCTCTTGTAGATGTTCAATATGTTTTAGGAGCTCCGTGCATTCCTCAAAAGGTGTAATTTCTTTTTTATCATCATCCTCTTGGTCATAATAAGAGTAACCCATTTTGGAAAATTCAAAACAATTAGGGGTGATACTAAAATTAGTTTCAATAAAATTAAATGATTTTCGGTTCAATAATGTATCATATCCTTAAATTGGTTTTGGTTTAATATTTTTTTAAAAGATGAGTTCCTGTTGGAGTCAGTTGGTCGAAAGTGAAGGTAGTTGGTTAGGCTCACCCACCTCAAGTTTGGCCTTAGGTTCTAGTATTTAATTATAAAATTTAGGAAAGGCCAGTGGAATTTCCTTCTTGGACTCAAATCATTGGAATTCAGTCCAAAGTTGATTGATATAGATTATGAAATACTGAGATTAGATTCCTATCTCTATGCTTATTTATTTCTTATTTACTATTATCACAAGAGAGTCATCCATTCGTTGGAGTTCCTCCTCTGTATAGTCTATTTGTTTTTATTTCACCTTGGAGTAATTCTTCCTTGAATTGAAAAAACAATCATTTTGAAACATCATGGAAAATATTTTTGTAGGTTTTTTATGAAAGAAAAAAACAAAAATATTGACAAAAAATTTGAATTTATAAAAATTGATAAAAAAAATAGACGACATCTCTGATAACGACACTAGTTTTGATGCATTCCTATTGTAGGGTGTGGTAAAAACAAATTTTATGTTTCTAATGCATCACAGAAGCTGACTGGGGTTGTCTCACTTGAAGAGCATTACAGTCGGTTCAATCACAAATTTTAATTCACATAATCTATTTATTTTTGTTTTTTTGTTATTTATTGGAAATGATGTTTTTTGGTTTTTTGGAAAACATGAAATTAAAATAATTCAATTTATAATAGAAATCTAAATATAGATAAGGGAATAATGAAATTAGGGAATAAAGGTCCTGGTCCTATGCTTGATAAACTATGTTCATTCCTTATTTATTTATTGTTTAAATTTAATTTTATAATTTATTTGATTAAAAGTCATTAATAAATTAATTTTAATTGATTTATATTGTGTGTGATTTTAGTGTGTCTTTAGCGTACCAAACCACACATCCTCCAATTGTCAAATTGGATAACACATCAACCAAGAACACAATTCCTAATAGTCTGGGCTCCACCATATGATGTATCATCACTTCAAGATACCCAAACTCTTCTGTATGAAGGTTTTTTCTAAGAGAAGAGAGGAAAAAATAACGAATCAAAGAAAAAGAATGGAATTTTTAAAATTCCATGTTGGAAAACTACCGCAACCATGCAATATTCTTTCATATACCAAAAATAGATTTAAAACATGTTGAATTGAAGCACAATAACAAAGAACATCATGAAACATCCTCCAGGGTCAAGCCTCGGGTTGGTCACTTACCATTTCAAAGTGAAAAGATATCAAAATAGAAATATATATAAGAGAGAGGGAATTAGAATCGTATTTGAAGAGAAAGAGGTAAGGAAGAAGAAAGTAAAACACTTTAATTAAAATATGAATGCATGTTACATGGAAAAATAAAACTGAAATAAAAATAAGAGAAAAGAGAAATTATAAAGTAGCAACATGTCCCTGGTCTAGAGCTTACCACTCTAATCGATTTCCTCTTATTCCTAGAAATTTAATAGGTTCCAGGGTGTTATAATGGTCCATTAATTGGTTTCAGAACATATTGGGTTGTCAATGGTTGAAAATTTAGATCCAAAATTTTTATTCAAAAGTTAGTTCATGTAACCCCCTCATTTTGGAAAAATCAATGAAAGTAGTATTATGTAAGGTTTTTCTACAATATGTTGGGTATTGGAAATCAAAATTTAAGCTTCATACACCATTTTTAGAAGAAGTTTGAGAATAACTACTCCAATGTTTTATTATAGATTAATGTTTTCTAAATATTCCTTCAACGTTTAGTGTTCAATGGCCTCCTTAATGAGTGAATAACTCATAGTAATTTAATATAGAAATGAGGATACAAAATTTATCTCAAATAAAACCACAATCACCTAAATTGGGGATGTGTATCCTGATTTAAGACACATGTATGAAGGTGGGTCCCACTATGTCCACTAGAATAGTTTTTAACATTGATTAATTTGTTTGGACTTTTATATGTTTAAATTAGTTCTGGTTATAGAATTGAAAGTTTAATCCCACAAATAAATAAATCCAAGAAAATAATCAATCAAATTGGATAAATATTTTAATTGTTTTGACAAAAATACAAAAGTGAATAAAATATGTTAAAATTCAAGAATTAAACAATTTTCACATTTTATCCCAATATACACCGTTAAATACAAAAATGATGAAAATAAGGTCAAATTGATAAATTGAGAGGGTTAAAATAATAGAAATAAATAAGAAAAGTAGAAAATATTATCTCGATCAATTATCCCAAACATAAACCATTCTTTTACTCAAGAATAAAATCTCCACATTTAAAATGAGAGGGAACCACTATTACCAATAGTCGAACTCAAAATTAATAAAATTGAACAATTTTCAATGACAACCCAAAATTTCAAAAATAAACATAAAATATCAATCTAATATCTCATATTTCAATGAAAAATTCAACAAAATTATTCTACGTTTTCCATGTTGCATATTTATGAAATTATCTTCTCATTTATTCAAGTTTCTCAATTCATAACCATCAAACATTCCAAATCATGATTACATCACTTTTTAATAGTTTCTCTCATCACTCATTAAACAATTCATGTGGAGTTATGATAACATCAAGAATAAATTCTCTTTTTCCATAGGATTTTAAAGGAATTAATTTATCCACTTTGTAATGTCAAAATAAACATAAAATCATGAGGACATGCAAAAAAGGTTCAAAATACTCCAAGTCTTAAGGTTGGTAGGATTTGATGATTTAAAAATTAAGGCTCAAGGAGGAGGTTAACCTCTTAAGTACAATACATGATATAAAAAATAAATGTGTAATGAAATTCTCCCCTTAATATTAGAAAATCCCATTTCCCCAAAAATCAAAGTGAAGATTATGATATATTAAGTATAATGAATGATTTATGCACCCTATTGAATATTTTTTTTATACTTTTATACTTTTTTTATTTTTCAATGAAAATGTCTATTTTCTTATTTTTTTGAATATTTATGAATGTAATAAACCTCACATCCACCGCCTAACCATATATGATAAAAATCACAGGTCTAGTAATTTTTATTTTTTGTTTCCCTAAATCACAACCCATTTTCTCATTTTTTGGTTCTTTTTGTAATTTTTTATTTTTTTAATTCAAGATGGGAAAACAGTGAAGTATCATGAATGAATAAAACAAATTTATTTGTTCCCATAATAAGCACCCACCCAATTTTTTCATATAATTTTTATCATACCTTCCACCATGATTCCAATTATCCATACACATTAACTTTAAAATATCATGCAAATACAAAGATTAGGGAAGGAATGGATAAAAATGTCTCAAAAATTGATTATCCCTATAAAGGCCATTCATAGTCCCAATGGGATAAATAAGGATTGATTTAAAGGTGGTAATTTAATAATAAGTGGTTTATAAAAATATATCTCAGTCATTTTAGATGTGTTTTTTCATAGTTATAACTTTAAAAAGTTCAAATGCATGTTTTGGTCGGTGAAATGTCCCAAGATCACTCAGGAAATATGCTCAAGAATAAATGGGAAGTAATTATTCTATAAATACTCCCATGAATGGGAAATATTAGTGGGGATAATCAATTAAGGCATGATTAATAATAACAAATCAATTCAAATTAATTTTAGAAACTTAAAGCATTAAAAATGTTATGGAAATTTCATTTACATAAATAAACTATTTCCCTAAAATCAGGAGTCCTCATTTGAATATCCATGCTTCACTTTAATCATCCAATTATACATTTTAATTATTAAATTTCACTAAAAATGAAATATAAATCATGTAATATTAATATTACTTAGAAAATCATGTATCCTAGTTATGTCAAGTAAAGCATGAATTTAAGCATGGGCATCCAATTGTAGTTTAAAGCTCAAAATAATATTTGGATAAAATTTTAGATATTTTGAATGATAAAAAATAAAATTGAACACCATTTTGAAATTAATCTTATTACTATTTCATCAGTGTATATTTGGGGCTTCCTTGTGCCATCGTAATCCTACAAAAGAAAATTACCAAATTAAGCTCATGGATCATTTCATTTATGCTATAAAATATAAGTGGGAGTGGGATTCATGATGTACTAATTACTAAGACTAAATTTGAAATATAAATTTCAATAAATCATTTAAAGATGAATCTTTTTATGACCCCCCTAGGTGGGTCCTAGATTTACACCACCTCTAGAGGGTAGTACCAGTTGTTATTTATAATCTGATGGTGGGGAGATCTTCTTAGACTTGAACTAACTCATGTGGTTTTCCCATATTGAATTTATTTGTTTTTTAGGAGAATTACTTGTATAGATTACACCATATTTACCCCTTTCACAATGTGTTACATTTTTCATTGTTGGGGTAGGATGAAGTATGGAACCTCATCCACCTTTGTTGATACTTGTGAAACATCTTCTTCTCCTTCTAGCTGTTTCTCCAAACGTGTTTCTTTAAAATATTATTTAAAAGGGAAGTGAGACTGTGATTTTATTTTAAAAAATTAAAATTTTGAAATTCTATAGAAGATTATTCCCCTTTTATATAGGTATCATGTGTCACTTGTTCTTCAAGCAGAGCCACTGGGATCTTTTCATGGGCTCCCTCTAGTATATGTTCAATATGTTCAAGGATCTCTAGGTGTTCCTCAATAGGTGAAATTAGAATTTTCCCATAATCCTCTAAGGAATAATAATATCCTCCCAATTCTATAAATTATAAAGATTTAGGTGTGATACTTAAATTATTTTCAATAAAATTAAAAGAGTTTGATTTCAAGAATGTATCATCTCCTGGAATTTTTTTTGGTTCAATCTTTTTTCAATGATGAGTACCTCTTGGAGTCGGATGGTGGAATGAGAAGGATAGTATTTGGGACTATCCACCCCGATTTTGGCATCATGTTCTTGTATTTCCACAGAAAAATTAGGAAAGACCAATGAAACTTCTTTCTTGGCCTTAAATATTTGCATGTCAATACAAATTTGATCAATAAAAATTTTCAAATCATGAGGCATAATTCCTTTCTCTTTTCCTATTTTATTCTTCTTTACCATTATCATAATATCATAATCTATTCTTTAAATTTCATCCTATATATAGTTTATTAATTTTTCTTTCACCTGTGAGCTATTTTTCTCCGGAATTAAAAAAATTTCCATTTGAAAAAATGATGGAAAAAATAGTGTTTTGGTTATTTTTATAAAAAAAATAAAATCATTTAAAAAAAATCATTATCTAGAAAAAGTGATAAAAAAACTTGGCTCTCTAAAAATGGAACCAGTTTTTATGCATTCCTATCCGAGGGTGTGGTGAATTTTTTTTATTTTTCTAATGTAGCACAGAGGCTGATGATGGTCATCTCACATTAGGACCACTACATTAGGTTCAATCACTAATTTCTAATTCATATAATTTATTTATTTTTTTGCATTTATTATTTATTGAAAAAAATGGTTCTGGGTTTTTTAGAAAATATGAAATTAATATAATTCTATATATAGTTTAAATATAAACATAGATGTCAACAGAATGAAATTATGGAAGAAAAGCCTTTGTCTAGGGTATGATAATGCAGGTTTATTCATTATTTATTTTTTGTTTAAATTCAATTAGACAATTAATTTGATTAAAACCCATTAATAAATTTTGTTCTATTGATTTATTTAGTGTGTGATTTTATCATTCCTTTAATGCACCAAACCACACCCCTTCATATAGTCAAATATGGTAACACCTCAACCAAGAACACAATTCCTAAAATACCCAACTCCATCGTGTGTGGTTTTTTCCCTCTAGGAAACCCCGACATGACCGTATAAATGATTTTCGTGAGATAATGGAGGAAAAAATAATAAATAAAAAGAAATGAATAAAATTTTAAATAATTCCATGGTAGAAAAATTCCTCACTTGTGCAATACTCTCACAATCACCACAAATAGATTTAAAACATGTTTATTTTAATCACAATAAAAAACACCATGAAACATCCCCCAGGGCCAAGCCATGCGTTTGTCATTTTCCATTGAAAATTGGAAAGTAATCACGATGGAAAGTGGTAATATAGATATAATGACATTAGGGTTGTAATAGAAAGATGATTGGAAGAATAAAGGAAAACACTTTAATTAAAATATGAATACAAGTTAAATGGGAAAGGAAAATAAAATAAAAAGAAATGAAAAGAGAAATCCTAAAGCAGCATCATGGACCTTTTTCAAAGATTCCCTTTCCAATCAATAACAAATTAATTACACCCATAGACTCTTATTTATAGGAATGTAAGATTCTTTTGGGTGTCATAATGGTCTATTAATGGGTTTCTAGACATATTGGGTTGTCAGTGGTTTAAAATGTGGCTCCATAATGTTTCATTAAAATTTTATGCACATAACCCCCTTATTTTCATTAAATCAATTGAATTTTTATTTTATAAAATTGTTCCACAATTTTTTGGGTGTTTGAAATAAAAATTTATTTTTCCTCGACCATTTTTAGAAGAAGTTATATGAAAATTACCCCAAAATTGTTTTATAGAGGAATGTTTCTTAAATATTCCTTCAATTTGGAGGGTTCAATGGCCACCTTAATGTGTGAATAAATCCTTAAAATTTAATATAAAAACTATGATATAAGTATTATTTTAAATATTAATAGAATCACCTCAATTGGAGGTGTGTAGCCTGATTTAGAACTCATTTATGGAGGTGGGGTCCACTCTATCTTCCAGAATTGTTTTTAACATTGACTAATTTTTTCAAACCATTGTAAATTTGAATTACCATTGGATCTTGAAAATAATGTTTAAGAAAAAAAATAAAGAAATAGAAAAAAAAATTATCAATCAAATTAGATCAACATTTTAAAAGTCAATATCAAAATGAAAAATTTAATAAAATCTACTAAAATTCTAGAATTAAGAATTTTTCAAATTTTTTCCCAAAACACACCAAAAATAAAAAAATGTTGTAAAAACTCTCAGATTGATAATTTGGGAGGGTTAAAATAATTTAAATACATAAAGAAAATGATGAAAATATTGTCTCTATAACATATTTCATTCCTAAAGGAAGAATTCCCTAATAGTAACTTGAGGTTATGCAAGGCATTTAACCTTCGCAACACTCATTTTTGGATCCATGAAATCATCGAGAGGAAGGGTCACCATACTTCATAATTCGTACACTTTCACAAATCCATTTACCTCTGTAAAGTATTAGATCTTTGTGAATAACCTATTTTTTAGGTCATAAGCTTTAAAAATCCTCTCTCCTTGGAATCTCCATGCTAGTCACTTCTTTTGATACATCTTTGCAAAGGTTGAGTGCCCAAATCCCCCACTCCTATAAAATATTGGTTCAAGATAACCTTTATTCTTTATGTGACTGATGCCACCAATTCTCATAGCCCACTACGCTTTAAAAATAACCCAATACTCACATTTACCTTTTTCTTCTTAGTATTGGTAGGCTAATGATATTTTCTTCGCAGCATAGGAATTCTAACATAGTACTTAGGACTAGAAACTCCTCCCATTATTATAAACTTGTAGTACCAAATCCATTACCCTCCCATAGGCACATAAGATATGGATACGTTATCCAATGGGATGTGTATTGATACCCTCCACGTCTTAGCTATATGACATAAAAATAAGTAGTCCCAACATCCTCAATATATGATGTTTAACTATGGATTTACCCTATGTAATTTTCAAAAGATGCTCCATGTGTGAGTAATATGGGATTGTATTTACACCACCTACCCTCACATAGAATGAGATATTACTCCCATTGAATGTGATATTCTTCACATGGAATGAAATCCTCCTCACATTGAATGAGATCCTCCTTGGGCAGTTTCTATGCATAATCCCCACTCTATATCTAGTTGGCACATCTTTCATGACATGAGCATTAGATATACTACTTCATATTTTTTTTATCACAATTAGCATGACTCACATGGACTTATAATTTAGTGGTGATAATGACAGCTACTCAACCTATACTATGAAGGGAAACTCCTATATGTAAGACCCAAACTATGAAAACACTTTGGGAAACATTCACACATATGTCCCAACTACATGTTACTTTGGGCCTCCTCATTAGATATAAGCCCTAGTCAATTCTGATCTTTGTGGGATTTGATTCCCAAATAATGGGGATACGTAGGAAGCCTTCCTTAGGTCGAAACCCAACTTCCACATCTATATTGATTTTCCCCAGGTCATTTCCTTAGCAAGATCATTCCCCTCACATAGGATACCACATCTCCTCCAGGTACCTCAAGCAGCTAAACGCATAAGCCCCACACCAACTCCAACCAAGAGAAAAACTCTTACAAAGGGAAGCTTCCATGTGTGTGCCCCACACTATCCCTTGTTGATGATTCCTTTTCTACATGACTGTCCTTACTACATGATTTTAAACTACATGGAAGAGTCCTATCAGACAACCTTAAACTACATCATCGAACTACATGGGTTTTCATCCTTATCGTTTGGATAGGGTACATAAGATGCCTCATTGAGGTTCAATCCCAATAAATGGTAAAATTAGGTGATCCCCTATAGTCATTTACCTACCTGATCCACCTCAATGGGTATTCTAATCCATCCATCCCATATTTTACTCAAGGGGGATTCTATTTCACATCTTGTGGATCCATCTCAAGGGTTTTTCTAATCCATCCACCCCAAAAGTTTCCTCAAGGGGTGTCCTGGTTCACACCTCCTTGATCTATCTCCATGGGGAGTTCTAATAAACCTATTCCCATCTCCACAAGATGTAAAACTCGTGACATGTATCATGATTCTACCTCATGTAAATAATATATGAATAAGCTAAAATATATGGAAGATATACACCCATGATGTCAGCTACCTCATGAAAATAATGAGATGCCTAAGGTGAAAGTCATGGAAGATATATGCTTTCGGTATCATATACCACACAATAGACATGGAATGGCTTGGGTTCCACACCCAAATATTCCTCCATGAGATTCCCCCATACGAGAAATAATACAAGTGACCAATGTTCCCAGCATCTATATATGTATAGTGGAGCCCAACGTGACTACACTCCTGAATAAGGGTTGCTTCCCTATCGGAAAAAAGTAGTGTAATTAACTAGTTTCCACCCAAAGATGGCCCCAAGAATGAGTTTCATGAACAAAACTCAAATCAATAAAGGAGACAAGGACTAGGAGATTCTCTCCAAGGAATAATCCATGAAAGTAGGAACTGATATCCTATCATCCCATTTAAATCAAGGAGAAAACATCACAATTGAAAGCGACGAAAGTGTCCCACCTTTGGAAAGAGGGAATGTTGGGTGACAAGCATGCCAACACACAATAACATATAGGTGGTGTCCCAAATAAAATCATAAAAAACAAAGATGTTTTTTAAATTCTGTTTTTTCCTTTTATATGGATTTTTTTCCTGCCTTTGAAACATTGATTTAGATATCAAGATGACCAAGTGTCTCTGAAATGGATTGTTGACTCCTTATAAGGTGAGACTGGGTGACATAATTGATAGTTAATGGATCTGGTTTTCATGTTTGTTTGCAAAAGAACATAACATGTTCTACTGAAGTGGGAATGACCATGTGATGTTTTAATATTTCCATCATTCAAAATTTTTGGTTTGTTGTACCAATGTGAAGAGTCTGTGCATATGAGTAGAGTTCCTATGATTAGAGAATGTAAAATATAAGTACCATCATGGGAAGGGAATAACCATGAGGTGATTATTTGTTAGATGATCCAAATGACTACTCCTAAAAGGTGGAAAATGAATTTCTATGAAAGGTGTGTAGGAAGGTTTTACTCAAAGATAGAACATGAACATATTACTATTGTATGAATCTATCAACATGACAGGTAGACCATATATGAGATCCAATCACAAAATAACCAATTTTAACTATAACAACCTTATCCTTTTACACATATTATTACATGATTTTAATCATAATTAACCTTCAAATATAAACCAAGGATTATAATTCATAGTTTCTTTGGAATATTATATACATAATTATAAATCATGAAATAAAAATAAAAAAATCTTTTATTTAATCACAATAATGAGATCCTAACACCCTTTGTTCCCTAACATATACACATGATAACTAGGGGAATACATGAATAAGGGGATGGGCTAAAAGCACAATAAGTGAATAAAAATAAAAATAAAGCAATGCACATGGGTTAGAAGGCATAACATGATGACCTCAAAAGGCATGGAACATGAATAGACATATGTAAGTACAACATATAGAACATGGTATCATGGAATCATGGAATAATAATAGTATGGAAGCAACAATAAACATGAAATAAACATGACTCAAGGCTCATTGTACATGGAAGAGAATGATTCAAGTCTAACCACCAAGACTATTGCACATGGAGAACAAGTCAAGGCTAACCACCAAGGCCGTTGCACATAGAGAAGGAGTCAAGTATAACCACAAAGATCATTACAAAAAACTTATGTTGACTCCATCAAATTATGAACCAAAATAATCCCAATGAAATAAATGTCTGAATATGGATATTCTTTTCCCTATGGAAGCATAGGAAGAAGGGGATGGTCGAAGACTCATGGATCACATGAGCCTCTAAAGGACTCACGATCGCATGACCATTTGAACTTCACATGAAGTCTCCGTGCATAGCACATAACCTACAACATGTCCTGCGGAGCCCCCTTCAATGAGTCCTTCCAGCCATATGAAGGATCTCTATCTAACTAGTGGCCACATAATGATAGTTAAATGAGTTCCCCAAGGCTGCATGGTTTGTCATTGTCAAGTGATTGACAAGCCCTCATAAATACTTCTAAAATAAAGAGAATGAAATTAAAAATATAGATACCCCCGTGGTCACAAATCTCATGCGCCAAATATTCATTAGGAAGAATAAAATCCCTTAGTGATATCTAGGAAGACACTCATGACCGCCAAATTGTTGTGGAATAAAACAAAGGAGATAAATAGAGAGAGGTGAGAGGTGTTCACGATCATTTAAGGACACACAATATTCCCTAGAAGACACTATGGGTCTTTAGTGAATCACCCACATTACCTCATAGAATCCCTCTAGCTTGCCATCTTCACTTCATAGAAGTCTTTGAGAATGTCCAGACAACCCCATATATGCTTGGAGGATATACAGATAGACCTTTCCATGACATGCTTACACACATCCCATATGAACCATAATAGTAAATGGATATATCATCCAAAAATATTGTAAAAATTCTAAACATTGTCTGTGAAAACTCATAAGACCTCCCAAACATATGCCTTATAAAATAGAGGAGATAAAAGCGAGGGGGAAAGAAGGGTTCATAGTCACTAAAGGACATGCGATGTTCCCTGGACGATCCATGGGAAACCACAAGACATCGACGACAATTCTACGTTGTCCCGTGAATGACATTTGTCTTTTCTGCCTTGCTGTACGAGAGTCCTCAAGTATATCTAGATGACTCCACGGTTCCCCATGGATAAACCAATAGAGTTTTCCAATGAAATGACAACATATCACCATGATACCCTTATTGGTCACACAACATATCATAAAAAAATAGAATAAATATCCTAAATAACTCAAATGTAATCTAGTATGACTCCCAACCTTTGTCAAATAAACAAAGGAGATACAAATGGAGGAGGCGAGAGGCACTCACAGTCACTGAAAGGCATGTGACGTGCCCTAAATACCTGTAGCACAGTCCCACGTTACCCTATAATGGACCATCCTTGTCTAACGAGACTCCAAGAAAAGTCACCGAGCATCTTGTGAATGCCTCCCAATAGGCACCTTGATCTTGCAGAGGTTCTTCAGTATGTCAATGTGACAACATCGAAGTCCTTAGACATGTACGCATGATCAAACAAGTATTCAATAATCGATAACAATTCAATAATGGAAGAAACTTGAGATCACTAAAAATCAGGTGGCATGCTTGGAATAGTCCATGAAGGAGACTAGAGAAACCGCGTGGAGTTAGACCCCTTTGCTGTCTCCAGCCTTGACTTGCGCCAGATATGCTACACTAACCGGCAAGTATCTGGGGTGGCGAGGACTTTAAATCCCCCACCCTAGAACAAAAAAGGACCAACTACTATGGGAATATTACTATCAAGTAGTAATGTCCCAATCATTGAAGCAACTTTCTCAGACCAACTATTCACATGATCGACAAAACTTCCGTCTGGTAATACGTTAGAAAGAAGTAAGAGCAGTCAGGCACTAGGCATAATGAACTTCATGTGATCATTCATAGATCTCATGAAGGACCTCTGGTAGGTTTTGTTAGGAATATCCCGCAAGCCTATTAGATCATGTGACACAGAAGAAAAACTGATAATAAACAAAACCAAGGAATTTAAAAAACAAGGGTTATAACAAAGATCAAAGGCAGAAGTCTTAGGCGAAGTACATGCTCCCAACTCCTCAAGAGCATCAAATGTGTCATTCAAAGACATGAGAAATATATAGTACACGTTGTCAAAATCTAATGAAAATACTTAGACATGTCATCTGGATCACATGAAATACACCAAACACATCATAAAAAGTCACACTGTTCCCCTGTGGATGCCATATTGATCTTGTGAATCATAAAGGTCTATCACCGAGGACTTGAAACATCCTTCGGACATATCACCAAACTCATTTAATGGAATTCACTCATGTAATACAAGTCTCGTGAAAGCATCTAGGCATGACAACCATGATCTTGTGGCCACCTCTAGGAAGGTCAAATGTGACTTGTGATGCCCTCCGGATATGTTGTCATGGCCTCACACTATCTCTTGGAAGTGTTTTCCATGATACACAAAAGCCTTTGAACTGTGTCACACCTACTCTTGTGAAACCCTACATATGTGTTAGACCAGGTCATGAGATGTCTCCCAATACATGCCAACTGGGGCATGTGACACCATACATATTGTCAGGTAGGGTCACATGATGTCTCCCAGGACAGGCCAGCTGGGTCATGAGACACCCTCCAGGCAAGAGGAAAATGGAACTGAGCAGTCTCAATGTGTAAGCCCTGACATAATGGTCACTATGAAGACTCTGATTTGTGCCATATATAGGTTATGTAGTCCACCTCTCCATGAGGTTCAAGATCCATATTGATCATCCATACAGGGACCAACATATGAGTTCCTTTTTTGATGTAATGAAAATGATCACATACTATCCCTTGTCTTCCAAAAAAAGCATGGATCATGTGGGATTAAAGAGTTTCAATTATCCCATCATCTACCCTATAAACATCCATAATGTTATAGGGAAACCTCAATGTGTTAGACCAGCCATAAACCGAACTACAAAAAATTTGATTCCTGCCATACTTTAGATATACAAGACACCTTGTCAAGGCCCAAGCTTCATACCAAACTGACCTAGTACTATCATAATACACAACTCTCATACATATAATCCATGAGGATGATCATTTATTTCTTTTATTTCTCACATCGAGTTTAAATCACATGTCCTTAGAGAGATGTGAATGAACACCCCATTAGGCATCATGAATGAATACCCCTAATATAAGTGCATATACCTTAGGGCTAACCCCAAGAGAATCCGTGAACTATATGGGTTTTGAATCTTGAAATATCTAGGATATGTAGGAAACCTCATAATGGATTAATCCCCTCATCAGAACTTTAACCACCTCCCCACATGGAATCACATTCCGAAGCACATGGTTATATGGTTAGAACACATAAAGAAGCTATTCTCTACTAGGGATATGGATAATGAACCTCAAATACATATAGATGGTTCCATTAATGAGACTCACATTACTCATCTACTGAGAGAATTAACCGATAATATTTTTTCAAGGAAACCAGTCCCATATCAGGATTAGGATGATCTCCATGAACATATCTAAAAACTATAAGAGAGTCCAAGAGTAGACTATAATTACCCCTGAAAGGGTGAAATGATCTCGAACTCCCATCCTCTTGAGTAATTTGAGTCCCCAAGAGTCGCTTGGAGTAAAAACCTAGCTGACCACCAGACCTTGGAAAGAAGGTATGTATGCAGCTATAGATAGTTGAACCATTAGAAGTTTCTGGGAAAAGTGAAGATGCAATCCTAATGAGAAAAATAATTTCACAGTATGAAATCCCAGTGAAAAAAAAAGGGTCAACCCGACGTGAATCTATCTAATGAAAAAATGATCGATTATTACCTATTGATCCATTTTTACGCTATATGAAAAAATGATAAAATCGACCTGAATCGCTATAACAATAGAATGATTTGGTTATAATGCCTTGTGCTGATTTGTTTTTCAAACCCTATACAAAAAAAGAAATAAAACTGGAATAATCATAAAAATGATCCTATGTAATTAGGGTTATCATAATTCCATCCTCGTTTTTATACATCCAAATGAGTGGAATGGACGAATCGTGAATAAAAGAATAAATTAGTTAACCATGCTTATCTGATTGATCATATTATGTCTACAATACTGCACAAATCAGAAAACTTGTTCTTTGTTGTCTACGTAATTTTAGATACTACTTCAGCATCCTGATTTGAGATGATGTCATCATCATCTAACATTCTTTCTAGAAAATCATCTGTGAATGAAACATTTTCAACTCGAAACATAATTTCACCTGCACGTAGACTCCAACAGTAGGTGGATAATATGATGGTTCGAGAGTACCACCGATATGGTACAATTCCAACCATGAAGGAAACTCATGACATTCACTAGAAATAATGACTAGAGAGTCCACATCTCCCGGAGAAGGTTACTGTAAAACCTGTGGCTCTCATCCCCCCAACCAATAGCTTATGAATCTTATCCCCATAGATAAATAACTTCCAACTTCCATATATAATTAAGGTGAAATAGGAATCTAGATAAAACACCCTTTAGGTTTAGGATTCACCCATCAGGGCACTTATTAGGTGTTGTCATAGACACCATCCCACCAGTTCTCCTTAGTCGCCTGCAGAGTGTACCATCTGACACACAACCTCCTATAACTCCCATGCATAGGCTACAAGGAATATTCATTTGAGGAGAAAGGAATCAGATAACAAAGGGGTGACTCTTATGCCAATATCTTCTGATGATGACTACTTGCTTACTCAGTCAAGAACCATCTTGAAGGCTCATATCTCTACTTGATCTAAACAAGTATGTGGACATATTCCCACAACAAGCATGGTGGAGGATCATATTCATACCCACATTTACAAAGCACATTAGTATACTCTAGTGGCACAAAGAGGATAGAAGTGGGAAAATATTCATGCTTCAATATAATACATCTCTTAGTTCATCATGGAGGTAGAAAATGTTCAAGCTCATATCATACACACTTTTCTAAGATTCCATTAAATTTTAGTAATAACTGAAGATCTATGCCGTTATATTCTAACACTATTTCAGATGATGCAATTGCGTCATACTCCAATCCCTATAGCTAGGATAATGCAACACTCTGATCATCATGAAAAAGTTTCTATACTAGAGAAAGCACACACTCTTGATCCATATCACGATAATTTTCGACAAGCTCTGATGAAGGGAGAGGCATCAGATCGGGATCATATTACTGTTCCTACCCAGGCTCACTAGGTGAGAGTGGCACACACCTCTAGAAAGGGGAACATGCTTATTGAATAAGTTTGAAAGCATACTCTAAAGGCCTCAGATTGGGCGCATATCCTCGTTCTGGCTGAGGCTGACCATGTGAGAATGGAACAATCCTTGGGATAGGCTCATATTCTTATAAATGACTATACTTGGTATAATCCATTTGATCACAGAAGCAAGCTGCATATCCCTATTTCCACTGATGAATGACTATGTAAGCATCATTCCTAGGAAATACAGGAGGAGACTCATATTACTTCTCCCATTTCTATGGTTTCTTGGTATATTTTGATAGGGAATTCATATTTGTACTCTGTCCAGATTCCTGATCTAACCAAGGTAAACAAGGTGAGTGAAACACACGCCTTGGGGTAGGCTCATATTCTAGCAAGGAAAGACCAATGAAATATTAAAAAGGATTAGGATAGGGTTTTATCCCCATCCAAATCGAGGCTCATTAAGTGAGAATGAAACTCACCTCGATACAGGCTCACATTCCTCTCAAAAATGAGATAGCTCATCGACATATTCATGTATCTTTTCAATAGCTGGCTCATACCACTACGACATTATATGGTTATATTCATGTTCTAAAAAACATCACACAACAGAAGGCAGGTCGACATATTCTGACTATGTGGCAGAACATAGACCATGTCCCCAATATTATAAATGATATTGTCCCTATGGGAATTCAAGACACATTATCAACACCACAAGTGTCCGTCAACTCTTCCATTGATAAAGAAGTAGAAGATGTTCATTACCACAATATTCATCCTCGTGGTAGTGTAGAGATGGATCGTAGTGACTCTACTCCTAACATCCATCGTGGTTAACCTACCAATGGTAATAGTTCCCATGGGAATATAGTCCTCCCCTTTCCCAGGCTCCTCTATTTGGAAAGGTGTTCCAAACTATAACACCTTCATAGAGACAGGTTCTCGAATCATCATGGTCAGTTGTATATGGTTCCCCCATCAACTTCCAGTAACACCCCACTCCCTTCAGTAGGTGACCATCAGAACCACCTTCTTTGGAATGATAGGATGGAATAATATAAGTCTAATAAGGAGGAGGCCGACATTGACATATGGAGAGAGTGAGCTGAAAAAACCTATGCATCATGTTATGAAGCCTCACTACCACTGGCTATGAGATCCCAGATGAGCTAGAGAAGGAGTACATGTGTTATCTATTCCGGAATATGTGGTCCAATCATCAATGACTAAAGTCTCTACATCTCCATTATCAATGATATGAGTGTCACTTTCAGATGATCAATATACTTTGTTGCCAGCTATACCTAGATACTATCTCTATGGCATTGGATCTGAAACTGTAAAAGCACAGTGAAAATATGAAACATGGTTACTGCCATTGAATCATGACTATTCGATAGCTAATCTTTGAATCCACTTCAAGCATATGTATTCACGGATGGGGGAAGTATGGAGCATTACACTTTTCTGCTCCCTTGGAACAGTAGAGACCCTCCGGTGAAACATCCTACATTGTTATAACCTATGGAAATATCTAGGGACTTTGAAATTCATGGGACAATTGGTCACTAAAATAGTATGCATCCACTCCAAAAGTTCCATAAAATTATTGATGAAGAGGGAGGATAACTGATAAGACTCCACACTGGGCTCCTCAAAATAATAAGAATACATTACAAACACAGAGACCAAAGTTGCGATCACCCAGAAAACTTCCTCTGAGAAATGATTCTCATCATCCAGCTCCTATGAATGCACAACAATGCCACATCAATCATGCCCTGATTGCAACTACAGTATCATCCATATAGGAGCAGACCCAGCCTGCTGGTCCAAGGGAATATCTACCAACTCCTCCACCTCTCGTATCGTTAGTTCATGAGAGGAGTTGTGACATATCGACAAAAACATCAACAGAAAACCAACCTACTAGGATGGGGTAATTTATATCTCATTCACCATCCTCATGTTCATCATCCCCTAAGAAGACCCTGGAGGCATCATCACTGATCCTAAGTCAACTCCACCCCATTGGGGTGGGGGAATTTGTACCTAAATTTCCATCCGGTGAGTCATCAAATCCTCGACTAGAGAAATTGTATCCTCAACAACTATACCAATCAGTTCCAACTATGGCCCTGAATGTCCCCCACCACACAGATATAGGGGAATTTTCATCATCATCACCACCATAGAAGGAATCTATCTTCTCCATGTTAGTAGGAATCAATCAATGGTTATCATTCCACTAACCCCTCTCGTTGCAAGAAAAACCACTATTAGCTAGGGCACATTCAACATGACTGACTTGAAACTCCCTCAGGGTCACTATTTATAGACAAAAGTGGGATGAATTTATCATGAGGATAGTCAGACCCCATCAGATTCACAAGCCAAAATAGTCCAACATGGCTAAGGGTTCAAATAATAACTCTAAAGAGGATAACATGGAATCACCATGTTGCGTCAAACTTAATGATATGAACATCATTTCCATATATTCCTATGTTAATTTCATTACTATAAACAAGGAAAATATTGATCACGATGAATACACAAAGGGTTATGACAGAAAAAATGTACCTCTGGAAGAGGGTGACTTGAATGCACCGAATGAGGCTATACACACCAGGAAATAGAGATGACTCCAAAATTTGGAAATTACAAATATTGAATTTCCACCTCATTGAAAAAAATAACACCAAAGGGAATGGTATAGACACATCCTAATAAACTCCCATGAGAAGAGAGGTTCCTTCCCCAAAAGACCAATTGTCATAGTATGAGACCGAAATACAAGCTCTTCGACACCTTAATGAGGATCTACTCAGGGGAAATGTTCCCACAGGGTATCAAATCCATGTAGAGAAAAATTTTCTCCCTACCACAACTAGTCCACCAACATGGTCAGCTTTTTAATTTCAGTTTGGATCTAAGTATAGGCATCCCGCCCACATACATGATGAAGTAAAAAATGATCATGACTTCCCAACATTGTAGCAATGGACTTTACCTCTCTAATACAATCGTTTAGTCATAGGGAAAGTAAAAAATTAGAGGGAGATGAATTTGAGGCCACCTCATCAACCCCCACTAGCTCTCCATGGATGGGTGACGACTTAGGAAGTAGTTCCCCCAGATATCCTTGATGTTATCAAGTCCCTAGCTACTCGAATGGAAACAATGGAGTGGAGAAGCGTGCCTATAAAGCCTAAAAAAATACATATCCATAATGGGTCGATGATACCCCACCTCCACCCTTTTTCAAAAACCCTAAATTCTCTACATATTATGGTGTGGGAAACCCTGAACAACATCTCACACACTGTGTGTCCCAATACGGACCGATATGGGCCCTTGAGATCAATATGAGGCAGCCAAGCTGAGGTGTTTCATACAAACCCTAATTTTGATATTCATTATTTTTTATATTAGTCTTTTATTAGGATCTGTGTCTAGATGGGAATACCTCCTTCATCAATTCCTTTATTAATTTAGTTCTATGGTGAGGAAGAAAATGATAGTCAACCTGAAAAACTGAAAATAATGTGAAAATGACAGGGTGTCTTATTTCCTAGAATAGTGGAAGGGTAAAAAATAACAACTTATCATCCCTCTCTCACAAGAAATGCTGGTAGAATTATGTTCTAAAAATAACATGGATGAGTTATAGATGACCCTTATTCCAATGAAATATCTGGGTGGATTTTTTGAACTTTCTGAAAGAGCCCAGTGTCTAGAGTAAGCCATTTTGCAGACTCGATCCAAAGCTTGAATCATGCCAATATCACATGGGAAATGTCCAACTAGAATGGAAGATATAGCTGTCACTTTAAAGCTAGGATCGACACTTATCCAAATGCCTAGGCAGGCACCAAACCTCCTAGCACCTCTTATCAAGAAGAAAAAACCACTGAATCACCCTCGTCCAGAAACACATAGAAATCAAGGTCATCTGGGATTTGAATAAAGGATGAGTATGGTTTACTCCATTCATAATGAACATGTCCCCCATTATTTCTTGGTGTCCCTGTAAAATAATGTACTCACACTTCTGAAACCCAGGAAGCCCGATGAGGTCAACCTTACTAATCGTCCCTATTACTACCCTTTCCATAGAAGGTTGTGTCATAATATCCAGAACTGTTTGGTCTTTATAGACACCTTTAAAATCATGATGGATTCCAAAGATGTGGTGGTTGATAATTCCTTGGAGCAGGTGGCTTTCATAAGCATGATCCAATCAAAAAAGAGGGTGATTGGCAGTAGGACCGAGCCAAAGGTTCCAAAATATTAAATAACTGGATGGTTTGAAATATAGTTGACCGAGCCCACCCCAATTAAAGAATATAGTTGTGAAAACCAGTAGTAGCTCCACCACAAATGAAAGAGGTTTCATATGTACCACCCAAACGTGGGTGTGACCACCAGAGGTGAGATAAAATAGAAAAGTAAGAGTCATATTCTCTTCCAAAGATGGCATTAATTCTTTTCGATTTCTTCCCCACAACATCTACAAGACAAGCACCACCCCACAAAATGGAATCCTATGTTGAAATAGTGGGTTCCCTAGACCCAAATATTCAGTGATTTTGATTACCATATCATGTATACAGTTAGATATACAAAATTTCATATTACCATTATTTTGTAGACTTTTCTGTGTCCTCTATTGAAATGGTAATTTCCAAAGGTTAATTGTCACATCCAAAGGTTATAGCAGTTCCCAGGCTATAATGAGAAACTCTAGATACTATGAAATTAATCTTAGATAAATGTTATATGGTCTAGATACATATTTATAACTAGAAACATTAGATGTTTGACTATTAGGTGTTGGGGGATAATAATCATTGAGACTTCTTCTCATGAAGTTTGCACTTGGTGATCTCTAGTAGTGAGATCATGAGGACTGACCTGCCAATAGGAACACCACATGTTTTGGGTGTCATTGGATGTTTCTATCTACGATCATGCATAATGGTCTCCTGACTTGAGATCATTACCAATTTATTTCACTTGATTACTTACTTGGATGAAAGACGAAAACCATGGTGATGATGTCGTGGTGAGGTAGTTTGTGTTGGGTGTGTCATTGAAGGCATGGCATTGGTTGAATGGTCAAGAAAGGATTTCTCGCTTCCAGGTTGTGGAAGTAATATATCTCATGACATGTTGATATGGATGGAATTACCTTTATAAGACCACAACCATGGTAGTCAAGGGTAAATCCATCCAGTTAAATCAACAAACAATAAAGCAAGAAAAGAACGATAATGTGAGAGTGCATCATGCTTTATGAGATATTACTGACAAAGAGATTATATTACAATGTGTGTGTTTGTATGTTTGTTGTCGCTGTTGGGACAATCCTTATTTCTTTAGGGGCCATGATGGGTTGCTAGATCCTGCTCTTGGTCTATGAATTTTATTCACTGATGTCGAAATAAGGGCCTAGAGAGTCACACCCAATAGTGTATTCAAGAATCTTCCCTATTCAGTTGAATAGGATTTTAAGACATAGTGGGCCCCACCACATGGGTCCAGGATTTGTCCAAAGTTAAACAGTCACTAATGAAATAAATAAATTCATATTATTTGAGTTTAGAATAATGAGTATTGAATTTATTTATTAAATATATTTATGAGTTTTAAGTAAATACCTGAAAAATATTAATTGACGAATATTAAATTATTCAAGGTTCAATTAATATTTATGGGAGCGACAAGTCGAGTTAATGACTTAGTTATTAACATGTAATATATTTTAATATATTAAAATTAAGTGATTATAATATTTATGACTCAGTTTAGTAGTCATAAAATGTCTTTGATAGTGCGTTAAGTATTTGAGGGCCGGGTTGGCATTTCCGGGTAAATAATTAACAACTATAAATATTATAGGAGAGGAGATTTCTAATGACTTTTCATGGATCTTCTCTCTCCTATATTCTCTCCCATAATCTAGAGAGAGATTCTCTGGATCCAAGGAGCATGGATCAAGTACTCTCTCAGGCATCGCAAGTGAAGCTGTGCGGTGATCGTTGGAGCGTCGAAGGCATCGTCACAATTACACGCTAACAATCTGATTATGACGAATGATGATCCTGTAGATTCCTTGAAGTGTGTGTGGATGATCTAGAAGAATTCGACTTTGGATTCTTTGAGCAGCAATCGCCAATGACGACCAGATGTTGTGCGCAGCTTCAGAATCAAACCAAGTATTTTCACGGTTTATTTTTGTGCTTAAAACCCTTCACGTGATATCCTTGGATTTAATCGGTCTACTCTTCAATGACATCGACAAGATTTTGTTGATTTTGGTGGAAAAATTTTATAAACTCACCTGTCTGGGGCTTCCGCTGCATGCCCGGTTCCAACAAGTGGTATCTAAGGGTGCGCATGTCAATTTTAAGCCAAGAAAATTTAATTTGCATTAAAATATAAAGAGGGTGTCGATATAGTCCCAACATCGTAGACAGAATCTGAATCCCACCTTGGATGGCCAGTTTGTAGCCATCCGACGTTTCAAATTTAGTTTCAAGATTAAATTTCTGTGATATTTTGTATTTTGACCAGATATTTCGTGGCCAAAATAATCACTAGAAAATAAATTTTGATTTGATATTAACTTATTAAAATTAATTGTATTATTATTATAATAATAAAATTAATTGATAATATTAATATTATTTTCCAAAAGCATAGTATAGGCTTTAGAATTTTTTTAAAAGAGTGAAAGACTTGTAAAAGTGGAAAGAGAAAAGAATGACTTGTAAAAGCAAGTCTAAAATTAAAAAATAATAATAATGAAAAAACAATTGGTAGGAGGGGACTCCAATAGCAGGCCCACTGAAAACAAATTATAAAAAAAATTGTTGGGGGGCCGAACAGCCCCCCTGTTCACCACGTGGCGGCCACCGTGGCTCAGGCCGGTGAACCAACACTGGACTACGCACTCCAGCACCCTCCCATTTGTCTCCCTCGCACGGACCAGCATTGTATGGCGGCCCTTGCAGGGCTGCCTCCTCTTCTTATGTCACGCCTCAGTGGAAAACCACACATGCCCCTATATCGCCCTGCCTGCCTTCCTCCTTAAATCTGTGGCTGTCTACCACATGCGGACTCTCGAACCAGGGCATCACCCAGCGCCCCACACAGTAGAAGGGACCCTCCAACACCTCTCCCAGGTGGTGTTCTGCACCCATGGAACTGCTGCGCACCAAGACCCGTATCCACTACTGCGTCGAGTGGCCCTCCGTTTGCCTCGTCTTCCTCCTGCGCAGACCAGCGGTGCAGCCGGTAGGCAACAGCTACCATGGTATCTGGACACTTCATCTCGCCAAGCCAAGCTAGCGTAGATCATGTCTCGGCTTCCATGCACTGCCCCTACACCCCGATCTTCAAAAGGAAGGTGTCTGAATTCTGGATCCTTCATGTTGAAGTCGCCCCGCTCTACGGTGTCGGTCGACACTGAGTCTGCACCACCCCAATACCAACACGAGACCACCCTCGCCGCACTGCATAGGCCGGGTAACCTCCCCTCTAGCGCTCTGTCGGCCACTTCCAGCCTACTCCGCTACCCATCTACTAGTGAGACGGACCGCCTCTGCCCCCGTAAGTGAACCCCCAATCGCCGGAACCCACAGCACTGTGCGCACCATCGTGAGGTACCCTTTTTTGGGTTCATTTTTGTATGTATTTACTAGATTTGCCTGCTGGTTTGCTCAGCCAGGAACGAGTGTGAGAGGGCCTGCTCGGTCTAGAACAAACCCGCACGGGGTCGTCTCAGCCCAGCATGGGCCAGCACCCGACCCGCACAGGCCTTGCCCAGGGTTTATGGGGCTTGGGTAGTTTAATTTGAATAAAAAGTTAATTAAATTAATTAATTTAATTTCGGATCAGAATTAAATTAATTAAATATTATCTTGGGTTTATATTTAAAGTGGCGTAACTAATTTAATTGGTGAAAAATTAAATTAGATAATTAATTTGATTTTAGTTTTAAAATTAAATTAATTAAATTAATTAAATTGGTACCGAATGATGTTAATATTGGATTAAAAATTAGAGTGAAAGTTTTAATTCAATTAAAATTCCATCGAGTTAAATTTTAATGCAAGTTTAATTTTTTTTTCTGCAATTATTTTTATACGCTAGTTAATGCATATACTAATCATGAGATGAGACTAACCAATGCATGTTTGGTGCATTTTATTTAATTATTTATTTACTACAATGGTTTTGTAATAATTAGTTTAATTAATTTAAAGGTAATCTGCGTATCGTCTAAGTGTCCTTATATGTATAAGGACCTGCGTGTCCACTTCTCTGAGTTGTACATTTTACACCCCGAGACCCCCTCTCTTGCCTGTGAGTACAATTGTATAATGACGAGATAAGGCGTGATGCACTTCGTGCCAAGTGATGGTGACGCACCAGACAAAAGTTTCATTGCATGATCAGAAGTTTCTATTCAAATTGCAATCCACTGGACTAAAAGGTACTTACCCCCTAGGGTTTTGGTTGGTCCGTTATTCACTCAACGGATCTACCAATAGTACTGGCTCATGATCAGGTGTTCATTTTATTTTTTTCATGGTTTTCTGTGCATGTGTAATTTATTACGCGATCACATAGTATAATAATAAACATGCATACAAGAAAAAATGAATATGTGATGTGATTAAATTTTTATTTCCTGTAAGGTTATTTGTGAGTTCGATCACAGAATACATGCTTATAAAAATAGAAAATGACTTCATTCATCACATTAAAAATAATAAAACCCTCAAAATATACATTAAGTCATAACCGCCTTCCATCATTCAAGTTTGGACAAAACCTACTGTATGCGGTGCCAATAATGCCATAACTAAGGGTGCCTCTTACTGCTGGGGAGTCCGTATAAGAATGGTCGGTAGACTTAACTAAAATTTTAGTAAAGAAATATCCATAGATAGGTTGTTGTAATTCTAGAGGCAAGCGTTGAGTAAATCAAGTCTGATTTTAAGATGCTGCGACATCACTCAACAGATAAAGGAACTGCAAGTTATAGTGGTTATCCAGCCATAGGCCCACCCAGAACACTCCAATTAGTGTCATAACCATAGCTTGTAGACTATGAGGCATGGTTTTGGGATCCTTTCTACTAGAATACTCAAGCAACAGAGTATTCTGATTCTAGTACAGAGGGTTCCTAGAATCCAATAAAATAGTGGGAGACATTACATGATTTAAGTAATAAATTAAAATGTCTTAAATGGTAATCTAGATAAAAGGAACTAATCTGCTAGAATTCATTTTTGTAGAAAAATGAAAATTTACACCCCAAGTTTAAACTGTGATAAATATTGGACAAAGTAAATGTCCACACTGACACGAGTATCCATGAATAGTACAAGTGCATGCACATAGTACTATGATATAGGAAACTCAAGGTGTTAGTGTCCCCAACACTGTTAAACTACCTCAATAAGCGAGGGACATATTGCTTACAGGAGACTAATGTTCGAAGCATATGATAGTCATATCATTATGCTTCTATCAATGTCTGATGTTAGTAGCAGATGCTATACTAGGAAATGGATGACATAACATTAAGTCTCATCTCCAAGATTTTTTCAAGGAGAAAGTGGAGTGAAGATATGAATAAGGCGATGGTTACACCAGAATTTGTAAATTGAAAGATTGATCATGATCTTTAAATGGATCCTTTTCTCATATCATTTTCACCACATTACTCAAGTCTCGTTTTAAGTTACAAAATGAAAATGTATTGAGTAAACCATCCATTAACTATCTAGGTAAGGTTTTCCAAGTGGATAAGAATAAAATACAATTACGTTTTAATTATTTTGGAAATGAAATTGAAAGTCAATGAGGAAAGGTCAAAGGCATTTAATTCCAATGACACATTTGTGATGTTCTTCAATTAATGAGGTATTAACAAAGGTTATTGCATTATATATTATAAAATAATTCAATGGATGTTTAAAAGCAAAAAACTGATTTAAAGGAGAAAACTGCCACTTCTACATCTGACATATTCATCAATGTAATGTTTCCTTTTACTACTTGGGTATTTAATACTATATGATTTTTTAATATGTGTATTTAAATACAATAACCAAGTAAGTATAGAAACATTACTAGAACTCATGTGTATTCTCCACGTGGCTGTGAAAGGGTGATACCTAGGCCAGTGGTGAGAAGAACACGACTTCTTTAATTTCCTATTTTAAGATTCATGTTGAAATATTCTTGAGTATAACCACAAACATTAATCTCATGTATCCTTGGACACAAGGAGACATTCATTCAGGTTCGAGAATGAATTTTGGTTTTGGTAAACTCAATCATTAGTTCAACGAAACATGAATCATAAGAAATTAGTGATGAATATAAATGTAAGACTTATGCCATGTTACGAAAATATAATTATTTTTCAAGTAATAATAAAATTGAACATCATAAATATACCAAGTATGGTATTTAGGCTCGACACGGCTAAATACATTTGTTATTATCGATGTCTTTAGTTTGGACAAAGGAGTCTTTAGAAATAAAGGTATGTCACAGTGCTTTTGGATATAGTTCAACAAGTTAGCATGAACTATCCCAAGTATAATCTAAAGGTATATATGCTTCACAATATTCCTTTAATAAATTAAGGAGTAATAAAGTGAAGTATTTGCATGGTCAGGAGATATGAGTTGCTTCAGGTTGGGATATCGAAGAATATCTCGACCAAGAATTAATCAAACATGATAATGTAGTGTGGAGAAATTCCTAAATGCACATTACCTTATCTACATAACGAAATTAATGTTAATGGGGAGGATTGATGATGAATTATTTCATTCCAACATTGATCAACAAAATGAGGCGTGGAGAAATTCCTAAATGCACATTTTATAAATCAAAGTATTGATGTAAGTAATATCAATGTTGCAACTAGCAGAAACTTCCATTATATTTTATGATGTGCTTTGAAATTAACAACGATATCCCACAACCATATTCCAAGTATAATGAAAAATGGATATCATGCAAGTCATAGTATGATGTAAATTCATTAGGTCATAAGGAAATGCTTTTGGATGAAAATAATTTGTTAGGATAAAAACAAAATTTCATCAAGACAAACACACTATGCATCTATGATACTTATCCTAACAGTTGCGTAGGATATTACAAAAATCCATATCATAGAAAAGATATAGTCATGTTATAGACTATATTTCTATAATAGGGTGTACATCTCTATTAGAGATAGTGGGAGCTATATTGACTAGTGTTTAGTCAATGCTCAAAGTGCATAAATAGTTGGCATAAGAAATGTTTCCACAAGTACATGTGGAACAGAGTATGTTTCAGAGAGACAAACTATGTTGGAAGGATAAAATCATGGTGATGGTTTTTATATTCACCACGGTTGGTGATTGTAGACGCCGGAAAAGTCCGTTGCTCCCAAACGAAGCTCCGGATGCAGAAAGCGAGGTCATATTTGGAGTCGGAAGGATGTTTCGGAGGGCCCGGAGGCCGTGCGCGGAATTTCAGAGGCCCGCGCGCAAAGGGGATGTCCCGCGCGGAAAACCACCGGGATGCGCGCAAGGCGCCGGCTCGGCGCGCAATTCTGCGCGCCGCGGGTCCGCGCGACTCCCTTACGCGCCGCGCCCGATTCCGCGCCCGCGGGGGGAATTTCGCGCTCGCATCCTGGATTCCGCGCCCGGGGTTGCCTATAAATACAAGGCGACCCTCAACGTTTCAAAGGTTGCTGGAAGTCGAAACGTCTCCCGTGCGCGCAATTCAACCCCTTCCGCGCGCAATGACGAACTTCAGGTAACCTCCTTTCTTTCGCGCAAGAAAGCCTCGGGGTCCGCCTTCGCGCGCAATCCCCGCTGGCTCCTTTCATTTGAATAAACACTCACCCTAAGGCCTTTGCGCGCAAAAGAACCCGCTTGCGCGCAATTGCCCCCGGGGTGCGCGCAATCCGGCCTGATTGCGCGCACCCCCCCTTCTTTCAAGTGGCCATTCATTAGAGAATGAGCCGTTGCCCCCGCGCGCTATCCGAAGCCCGGTGTGAGCAATCTGAAGCATCCGCGCGCAAGGCGCTGGCCCAATTGCGCGCCAGCCGCCCCGATTGCGCGCCGGCCCGCAGTATTGCGCGCAAAGCTTCCTTTTTGCGCGCAATCTGCCTGGGTCGTCCCCGTTGACCTCCTAAGGTTACCCGCCTGTGTGGCACCCGATGATTCTCATCCCGGGTGCCCGCACCGTGCGTTGTCTTCCCGTGCGGCCCTCCAGGCTTGCGCGAAGTGACACGCACCTATGTCCAGCATGACGTTAAACTGCATATATGTCCAGCATGACGTTAAACTGCATACTCGTCCAGCATGACGTTAAACTGCATATACGTCCTGCACGACGTTAAACTGTACATCGTCCGCGCTGCAAGACGTTAAACTGCCAAGTGCTTCGTCCGGCAACCTATGCCCAGCATGACGTTAAACTGCACACCCGTCCAAGCTGCACGACGTTAAACTGCCTAGCCCCCATCGTCCGTGCTGCAAGACGTTAAACTGCCAAGTGCCTCGTCCTCAACACATGACGTTAAACTGTACTTCGTCCGGCAAGACGCTAAACCGTCCGCAACCTGATCCCGTGCTCCGCACGCAGGGTCTCCCCCGGTTTGGACGTGGCCCCCACCCGCTCGTCTCTGCAGGGATGTCGGGATTGTCCCCCTTTTGGGACGATTTAATGGGAGTGGCTTTTCCCTACGGGGGCAGGGTATTACAAACCCCTAGTTTCTCGTGGGAGGCTGCATATGTGTATCTCCATTGCACCTCCCCACTGCCGAAGCCAGTAGAGGGTCTGACTGGGATCGAGGTGTCTTTTGCTTTCGGTCCAAGTCCCTTCCAACTGAGTTTTGCAGTATCCGGGCTGCCCCAAGTGCGTAAGTCCTGACAGAATGAACTACGTGGACTTTGATCCCTGTCTTCTATACAGGGTACGTAGGAAGCCTCCCTGAGGTCCAAGCCCACCACCTGGTCGTCCCGGTCGTATTTACGTCGGTTCGTCCATCAGTGGACCCCTCCAGGGTTCACGCTTGCGTTGATTCACCTATGAATCCGCCCCTGTGGGAGACCGCCCGTGTGTATCTCCACGGTGCCTCCCCACAGCCCCCCTTTTCCATTTCCCCTTTTATCGTCCAGCATGACGTGAAACTGTGATCCACCCGGCCGTTCCATCCCCCTCCGTGCGAGGTGGTTCGGTTCAATCCTCCGCCCGGCGGCCTCGACCTCTTCGTGAGTCGGCTTGCCGACGTCCAGCATGACGTTAAACTGTATGCCCGAACTACGTTGACTTTGATCCGTGTTAACGCGCGGTACGTAGGAAGCCCCTCTGGGGTCCAAGCTCTTTACTCCATCATCCACCCTGATCCTTACCCGGGCCGCCACATCCCGGTGGGGTCATGCCACTTCACTCCACTCCACGTTACTTGGGAAGCCGCCCATGTGCTGGCCCCAGCGTCGGAGGTTCCCCGCAAGGGGTTCCGTCATCTGATCCACTTTTCGTGTTGATCGGTCCGATGCCGTCCCCGCTGGACGTTAAACTCGCGGCATACCCCGTGTTAAACACGGGAAGCTGAGGAAAACCTCAGGTGACACAGTTCCCCGCACCTAGTACGGGATGCCTCAGGCCATCGTGCCTTCGAGAAGCCCTATTAGGGACGGAAGACAGACGTGCAGAGCCGCAGTGTTACGACACGCCCCCAGCACCCAGAGCCACCCGGCCTTCTCACCGCAGGTTGCTGCCCCGCCCAGACTCCTTGGAACGTCCGGGCGGAAGCAGCGTAATTAACCGGTGTCCATGAAGATATGGCGCCGGGAACGAGATTCACGAACATTCTTAAGTCTATGAGGGAGACCCGGATTAGGCGACAAGTTCCGAGGAGACGTCCAAGGAAGGAGAAGCCGACATCCCATCATCCCGGTTTCGATCAAGGAGCAGACGCCCCTGAATAAGGGACGGATGCCGCCCGCCCTTGGAAAGCGGGACTGCGGGACCACAAGCCGCGCGCCCATCCCCTCGGGTTGACGGGTGCACGCGCGAACGCGTCCTGGCGGAACAGCGTAACCCGACGCACATCCGCACCGAAACAGAAAAATGGTGAACCCGACGTGAATCTCTTCTCCTCGATACGAAGACCGATGGCTTTCAGAGGTGTTGGAAGACCGGCGTGTTGCCCGGCCAAGCATTCAGTCTTACCCGCCAGGGGCTGGGGAAGGGACATCGGGCACTCCGTCTCGCAACGTCGAGGGCCTGGGTTCCCCCCACGGAAGGCGTCGTGGCGCTAATGGTTGGTTGTCGATTCCTTTTTCCTGTCAGTATTAATGGGTCATTCTCCCTGCTTTCAGAAATCAGGTCGCCCGATCTAGTGCCCGAACGCCACCCGCCCACTGGCGCAGGGACAGGGGAAACACCGACGCGGCTACTCCGCGCGGTCCCGCCCGTTCCACAGCCGTCCCAGCAGCCGCAATTGCGGGACGACCACGCCCTCTCTCCCCCTCGTAGGTCATCCAGAGAAGGGTGATCAACACCCTGGTGCGGAGATACGAGGAAGAGGGAGTCATCCCCACTAGGGAAATGGCTCGCCTAGACCTTGAGGAGGCTGCGCCTCGCCACCACCGCCGCCCCCGAGGGCCGCGCAGGGAGGCACCGCCGCCTACCTCAACGTCCAACCGCTTCGGGAGCTTATCCCCGGAGCGCTCTGACAGTTCCCTTCCCTATGCGGATGAAGTGGAAGATGCCCAGGATCACCCTATCCGAGGTCCGCTCCAGGGATCCACGATAAGGGCTCCCGCCAGGCCACGGCGACATCGCCGCCAGGCCCCTCAAGTCGAGGAACAGGCTCTCCACCTGCCCGCGCCGCTCATCCCGGCTCGTCTGTCTCGACGCCAACGTCGGGCACGAGCGGAAGAGGATGCCCACCTTGGGGCTCTAGCAACAGCGGCCGCATTGGCCCAAGCCACTGCTGGCTCCAGTCGCCAGGCCTCTGCGCATCCTGAGCGGGGGAACTCCTATGCCCGACCCGGATCGAGGCCCCGACCGCCCCAAAGGCAGGTTGGGTTGACTCTCCCGGTTGCTGGCACTGGCAGTAGCCACCGCGGACCACCTCGCGGTAGCGCTATTCACCGGCAGGATCTACTCTGTGTGGCCGATCCAGGAGGCATGGGTCATCCCACCTCCCGATCCCGGCCCGGAGTCCTGCCCGGGATCATCTCTCCCCGCGTCCCCTTTGATATCTGTCCCGGTGCCCCTCGCACCTTGGTTCCCAGTCCTCTCGGCCCCAGCACCAGTGCGGCCGGAGGACGCCAGGACAGAGATCAGCCCTGCCCCGAAGAACCACCCAGGGGCAGGAAGGCAAGGCGTCGACGCCGAGGGAAGAATGTTGCGGAGTTCCGGACAGAGATCCGACCGGTTTGCTTCTCTGACTCAGAGGCAGAGTACGATTCGGCGACAGAGCCCCTTCCCCAATCCCGCCAGTCAAGGGCAGGGGTAGGAATGCGGCACGTCAGCCTCGTGCTCCCCGAGAGCGAGATCGATGTGATCCCCGCGTCTCTCCGAAGGTATATCCGGAGTAACGAGGGCCTGGTAGACCCCCAAGGATCAAACTTGCGGTTGGTACCGGCCCCTCCGGAAGTGCCTTCCGTCTCGATCAGAGAAGCCGGAGACTTTTTCTGGGGACCGACGGTCGAACCACGATCTGGTGCGCCCTCGGCGAGCACCGATGCTACGGCAGGATGTTCGCTCGCCGGCCCGTCCTATCGTGATGTGGTAGCTGGGGCACCGCCACCCTCAGGGGGAGGCCCGGGATATGGAGGCCAATCGGCCTGCTCGCCGTATTCACCGCCGGCCAGCCCGTCGGCCCGACGGCCCGCCTCGGCACCACTACCAGTTCCCCGTCCGTTCCCAGCCATGGAAGAGGACCGAGGAGATCTGGGTCCCGAGTTTGAGTCGTGGAGCTTCTGGACCGTCCTTGCAGAGGGCCACTTCCCTGAGAAGTTTTGGCCAGTCGCAGGACCGGGCTTTGATGCACCCGAATCGCTCACCCCGGATGAGTTCGAGTGCTTCCGCCGAACTCTCCGGGAGACTCACTCCCGTCTTCACTGCCTACAAATGCCATACCCCGGGAGTCAACTACACCTGGAGGATATTGGTGAGCAGTGCCGTCAAATTGACCTGGCCATGCTCCCCGCGGTTCGGCACCCCGGGTCATTTGGGCACCACGAGGCCCTCCAACAACGATGCGTTGAGTGCTTTCAAGTACTCCGCAAAGTTATCGAGGAAGCCACTCCCCACGTGTATGTCCGTGGATGGGGGCAGTACGCTGCCCTACGCTTCAGTGTGATTCGCCGACAGCCCGATTCGTTGGGTGGCCCTGAGGGTATATCCCCAGGGACAGGAACAGTCAATATGGCTGACCTGTCGGGAGAGGGGAACGACTTGGAACTTCTCGACAGGGGCTTCCCCCCCGAAGACAAGCCGTCGTCAGACCCATCAGTGAGAGTTACTCGTTATCAGAGGAACCTCCTGGGGCTCCCCGCACCCACTGAAGCACTGACGTTGAGCCGAAACGTCAGCAAAGGAAAAGAGCACAGCGAGGCTATAAAGCCCGCCGACCCATCTGCCTCCATGCGGAAGGCAGAGGAGGATCCCGAGAAGGCTACGCTACGTCAGCAGCTCGCCGAACAGAAGAGGCTGGTTGACCAGCTCCTCGCCGAGCGCGCTGCAGAACGGCGGCCTGACTACGGTGATCCCAGGCCAGGGCAGCAGGGACCGGAACAACCACCCCTCGATGAGACTCTCCCGGGCAACCGTGATTACGCCGTGTTCGCCGACAGGAGAGAGGCCATTGCCTACGGCAAGAGGGCGCGGTATGTTTCGCCACACCCTCCCGAGCAGCGCGACTACCCGAGAGATCCCGCTCGGATTCCTCCCGCTGCCCCAAGGGCCGCTCCGCCGGCCATCCCACGAGCTGCCGAGTTCGACGATCCGGTCGACGACCCGATTGAAGGGCCATGCAATGCGCTCGTGGTTAGAGATCCTCGCCAGGACTGGAACCCATGTCCGGACGATCCGATGGCGGCACTCATTGCCCGCTTGGAAGCCTTGGAGACTCGGCAGGTGGCGATCCCACCGGACGGCAAGCCATACCCAGCATGGGTGGATGACATGCCGGCGCCTCCGGGATTCGGGAATCCCACTTTCGCCCCCTTCAACGGGACCGGAGATCCGCCACAACATTTGGCCCATTTCAACTCGAGGTGCGGGCCTATGTTGGGGACTCCGGCGCAGCAAGAGGCCGCTAAGCTTCGCTGCTTTGTCCAGACACTGGAAGGGCCAGCATTTGTCTGGTACAGCCAGCTTCCCGTCGGGTCGATAACTAGCTGGGAGGACCTTCGTAGACAATTCCTCTACCAGTTCAGTTCCACGACCCGGAAGACGAGTATCGCAGACCTCTTCAAGTGCAAGCAGAGGCCTGATGAGCGAGTCGCGGACTTCGTCGCCCGATGGAAGGGTCTCACGTATTCCCTTGACATGCCATTGACTCAGGAGCAGTTGCTGACAATGTGCGTCGGGAACGTCAAGACCGAGCTGGTCCCTTCCCTGATTACTCAGAATTACCCCGGAGGGTTCAGGGACTTCTCAGACAAAGCTCAACGTCTTGAGGAAGCCCTGCAACAGGCCAGCCAGGCACACCCGCTGCCTCCTATGATTCCTGCAAGGAGAGCCAGCAGGGCTGAGCCCGCTGCTGTGGCCCAGATAGAGGCTCCCAGGCCGTTGGAGCTGCTGCCGGTGAGGCCAGCTCCACCGCCTCACAGGAATCCGCCTCCACGGGCTCAGTTCCCGGCCCAGCAGCGGCAGCCTCAGAACCGGCCGGCCCCTCCGCGTAATGTACCGCCGCAACCCCGGCGAGATAATCAGGGTCCACCTCCTCGGCAGGCCCCTCCGGCCCCTCGTCAAGACCGCGCTCCCAGGGGCCCGCGACACCTGACGTACTCATTCCATGAGGATCAGGTCCCCGGTTATTTCCGGAGCGCCCTGGAGCAGAGGATTGTGCGATTGCCTGAGTGCTGGAGGCCAGAGGAGGCACATCTCACGGATAACCCCCGCTACTGCCCCTACCATCGGGCCCTGGGGCACACCATCCAGCGGTGCTATGTGTTCAAGGACTGGCTCCAAGACCAGATTAACAACAATGTAATCAGGTTGGGCCCAGCTCCAGCACAGGTAGCGGGCGTGTTCGTGGGATCAGATGACGATAGTGGCAACGAGGACGAATGGCAGCTGGTCTCCGACCGCGGGTCCCAGAAGTATAATAACTGGATGGCCCGCAAGACGACCATTCGCGCCCAGGGAATCATCCGTGCGCGCTTGAATCAGCCTGAGCCCCCAGAACCTGCGGGTGCTGCTTCGGCATCGTCGTCCCAGTCTGCCTCCTCCAAGAGGAGCAAACGGCGGCAGCGCAAGAAGGAAGAGCGCGCCCCGCCAGTTCCGCCACTATCCCGTACTCTCGGCGATTTCATGCCCCCGGGGATGGGGGTCCCTCCTCGGATCCGCCCGGTGATGGATGATTCGTCCGATGACGGTATTGGGTACGCTTCGGTTAACACCGTCGAGCTGGTAAATCCCTTTTCGGTTCCCGATGTTGAAGAACACCAGGTGGACCTCCCTAGCGTCCCCGGTCGTCGCCACCGTCGGAAGAACCGCAGCAGCAGGAGTCGCCGGGGCACAGCCGTCGGTACCTCCGGCCAGGCCGTGCACGCCACTGAGACTAGGCGGCAGGCTCAAGATCGAGCTCAACGTGCGCAGGCTCCCCATCCGGGGATGACGGATTCGCCTCCGCCACTGTTTGTGGTATGGGACCGGGCAGAACCGCCTCAGCCGCGTCGCGACCAGCTCCGCCCTGCCACAAGTCCATCCCGGCCTCCTGACTCCAGTACGGTGACCATTTCCCGGACTGCGACCAGTGAACAGCGAGATGCGCCAAGTACCAGTCGGCCGCCGATCCAACCGGTAAGGCCCGTCATGCCACCAACCGCAGAGCAATCTCCTGCAACCAGGAGCTCGCGCTTGGCCAAAAAGTATGATGTCCTGAAGCACTTGGCCGACATCCCAGCAAGGCTCTCCATCCTTGAGGCTCTGCGCATGTCATCTGAGATGCGCGAGGCACTCGCTGAAGCCCTGAAGAGCCCCCTCCAGTTCGAGACAGAGGTTGCGGCTGCAGAGGCCTTCCACGCCGAAACGATCGAGGACGCCGAATGTCAGGCAGTTATCTCGTTCTCTGGTAAGGATGAGGACCCTCCTATACCGGGACACATCCGTCCGCTGTATGTCACTGGCCAGTTCAATGGCCTTGAAGTCCGGCGTTGTCTTGTCGACACGGGGTCCGGGATTAATCTGATTCCAACTCGGACGCTCCGGAGATTGGGGTTGTCTGAGGATGACTTGATTCCCTCCGACCTCAGGATCCAGGGGTACGACCGCACCGAGCAAACCCCGGTCGGCAAGATACGTTTGAAGACCCAGTTCGGTGACTTGGTTGCCAACACCGAATTCATGGTAGTCTCTCAGGACACTGCGTATAACGCATTGATGGGCAGGCCATGGCTTCACCTTCATGCGGCGGTTCCCTCGTCATACCACCAATGCCTCAAATACTCCCTTAATGGTCGAGTAGGCGTGCTTCAAGGAGATGCCTCTCCTTTTGCCTCATGTGAAGCCCGCTATCTGGACGCGGACTATTACAAGAGCAAGGATAAGCAGATCCTGGCAGGTGAGGTTGAGCCTGTCGCTGTTGCAAGCGATCCCTGGGCAAGTCTGGATGACGCTTACGTCCTCCCAATTCACCGGTTGGACGTCGCCATGGTCTTGACGGTCCGCGAGTCTCCTGATGAGACGGCCGCGACCGCCCGTGCCAGCACCAGTGGCCCAGCAGGATCTGGTAGCCCCAATGCAGTTTCCAACGTAGTCTCTCCCGTGGATGATCCCTCCCCGAGTGGAGAGGACGTGGAAGATGCACCCCCAGCCTTTGAGGAGGGCGTCCCCGCCACGGTCGATGAGTTAATACAGGTGAACCTTGGAACCGAGGCCGATCCAAGACCCACGTTGGTTAGTGCCGCCATGCCCTCTGAGGAGCGGCAGCAGTACGTGGACTTTCTCAGGCAGCACCGTGATGTGTTCGCTTGGGGCTATGACGAGATGCCGGGGCTAGATCCTCAGGTAGCCGTCCACCGCCTAGGTCTCCCGGCGAACCATCGCGGGTTCAAGCAGCCTCCCAGGAAAATGCACCCATCCCATGGTGCCATGGTTGAGGCCGAAGTTGACAAGCTTATCAAAGCCAACTTCGTGAGGGAAGTTCAGTACCCCAAATGGCTGGCCAACATTGTGCCGGTCAGGAAGAAGAACGGGCAGATTAGAGTCTGCATCGACTTCCGCGATCTCAACCGCCACTGTCCGAAGGATGATTTTCCCCTTCCAGTGACAGAGCTGTTGATTGATGCCACGGCAGGGTTCCAAGCCCTCTCCTTCATGGATGGATACTCCGGATACAACCAAATTCGGATGGCCCCTGAGGATGAGGAGTTCACTGCCTTCAGGGCCCCCCAAGGTACCTTTTGCTACCGGGTCATGCCCTTCGGCCTGAAGAATGCAGGTGCCACCTACCAACGGGCGATGCACCGCATATTCAAGCCAATCCTCGGCACACTGGTGGAATGCTACGTCGACGACTTGGTTGTCAAATCGCGCCAGCGTCAGGACCATCTCAAAGATCTTGAGAAAGTGTTCAGCTTCCTCCGGTCTCGCTGCCTGAAGATGAACCCGTTGAAGTGTGCCTTTGGGGTCACCTCCGGAAAGTTCCTTGGATTTGTGGTAAGATACCGGGGTATTGAGATCGACCCAGAGAAAATCAGGGCGATTAGCCAGATGCCTCCCCCGGGTACCGTCCGGGAACTGCAAGGGTTCCAAGGCCACTTAGCCTATATACGCCAATTCATCGCGAATCTGGCCGGCAAGTGTAAGCCCTTTTCTCGGCTTATGAAGAAGGGTGTCACCTATGTATGGGATAAAGAGTGTCAGACCGCTTTCGAGGAAATCAAGCAGTACCTGCTTCAACCTCCGGTCCTGATGCCGCCCGTATCCGGAAAGCCGCTGGTCCTTTATGTGACCGCCCTGGAACGGTCCCTGGGTGCCCTTCTCGCCCAGAAGAACAACGAGGGAACAGAGAATAGCCTCTATTACCTCAGTCGCATGCTCCTCGATGCGGAGGTTAGGTATTCCCCCATCGAGAAGAGCTGCCTGGCGCTCGTATTTGCCGTACAGAAATTACGGCACTACTTGCAGCACCATGAGGTACAGTTGGTTTCTCGGGTAGACCCGTTGAAATATATCCTGAGCCGACCTATGTTGACTGGCCGTCTAGCGCGGTGGGCTGTGATTCTCCAGCAGTTCGACATCAGGTATGTGTCTCAGAAGGCCATCAAAGGGCAAGCGTTGGCAGACTTTCTGGCCGCTCACCCGACCTCCGCGGATCAGCCGCTGGATCTAGGCTTTCCTGATGAGACCATTCTCTCGGTTGATCGAGCCGATCCATGCTGGCAGATGCACTTTGACGGTGCCTCCCGGAGCCCCACCGGTAGAAGACTCGATAATCCTAAGCTCAATAGAGTGGGCTTGGGCATCGTCTTCATTACCCCGGAGCGAGCCGTGCTGCCATACTCTTTCCTGTTGTCAGAGGGCTGTACCAACAATGAGGCGGAATACCATGCCCTCATCACCGGCCTCGAGTTAGCTCTCGAGATCGACGTGCCCCATCTGTGTGTGAAAGGGGACTCCGAGCTGGTCATTAAGCAGATCAATGGCGACTATGTTGTCAGGAAGCCGGAACTTGTGCCATTGTTGGAGTGCACCCTCCTTCTGATGGCCCGGTTCCCTTCTCGGCCAGAAATTGTCCATATTCCCCGGTCGCAGAACGGTCGAGCAGATGCTTTGGCCAGCCTGGCTGCGTCACTTGCGGAACCTGAACAGGACAACCTGATCGTCCACGTGACGCGCCGCAGGCTCATCGCTCCCGTTATCCCGGAAGAAGATCGCGGCCCGTTGGTAAGTAATCTCACCACGGTTGCCCCTATGCCCGGAGCCCCGAGTACCCCAGATATAGCAGTCGGATCAGCCCCTGATTGGAGGACGCCTTTGGTTGAGTACCTCCAACATGGCATTCTTCCGTCAGATCGGGCCGAGCGCGAGCGAGTTCGACGCCGCGCATCGCAGTTCGTCCTCCAGAGCAGTCCCGGCCTGGAGCAGATCCTCTACAAACGCGGGTTTGATGGTGTTCTCCTCCGTTGCCTTCAGGGAGTTGAGATCCCACGAGTCATGCAAGAGGTTCATGCTGGTTCATGCGGCGCCCACCAAACTGGGCCGAAGCTGTCCCACCAGATTCGGAGGTTGGGATACTTCTGGCCCTCTATGATCCATGACTGCATCGAGTACGCCAGGAGGTGCCATGCGTGCCAGGTTCACGCGAACTTTGTGCATCGGCCGCCGGAGCCTCTCCATACCACAAGGTATTCCTGGCCCTTTGCAGTCTGGGGACTGGACGTTGTGGGACCTTACCCGCCGGCGACAGCTCGCCAGTGCCGGTTCATTCTGACCGCCACGGACTTCTTCTCCAAATGGGCAGAAGCGATTCCGCTCAGAGAGGTCAAATCCTGTTCGATCGCTGACTTCGTGACCTCCAACATCATCTATCGATTTGGAGTGCCTCACGCTATCCTCACGGATAACGGAACCAATTTCCGAGCAGCCGAGTTGAAGAAGTTGTACGCCAAGTATAACATCCGCTCGAACCATACATCTCGCTATCATGCGCAGGCGAATGGACAGATCGAGGCGTTTAACAAAACCCTCTCTAACATTCTGCAAAAGATGGTTGGTCAGAACAAGAAGAGTTGGCCGGACAAGCTCCCCAACGCCCTCTGGGCTTATCGGACGACGACTCGCAATTCCACCCAGATGACCCCTTATTCCCTGGTGTATGGAGCTGAGGCCGTCCTGCCCATCGAGATCCAGTTACCGTCCTTGCGCACTGCGGTCTACGACCAGCAAGCGCCGGACAGAGTTGCTGAAGCCCGTCTAGTCGAGTTGGAAGCACTGGATGAGAATAGACTTCGCGCTTTGCACAACTTGGAGAGGCATCAAAGCAGGATGGCTCGAGCTTTCAATAAGAAGGTTCGCCTCCGCTCCTTCCTACAGGGTGATCTAGTGCTAGCCCTAAGAGCACCGATGATCCCCGGCAGGAAGCCGCCCAAGTTGGAGCCCAAGTGGGAGGGACCTTTTGTTGTCCACAAGGTCTATCCCAATGGCGCGTACTCCCTAGCGACTATGGATGGTGAGCGTGTCACTCCTCCCACCAACGCTAGGTTCCTCAAGCAATACTTTGCCTGAGTGTCACCACATCCTGCACGACGTTAAACTGCATTCGTCCAGGCCACAAGACGTTAAACTGTTTAGCATTCGTCCGCGCTGCAAGACGTTAAACTGCCAAGTGCTACGTCCTGCACGACGTTAAACTGCATTCGTCCAGGCTACAAGACGTTAAACTATTTAGCATTCGTCCGCGCTGCAAGACGTTAAACTGCCAAGTGCTTCGTCCCGCATGACGCTAAACTGCACTACGTCCGAGCTACAAGACGTTAAACTGTTCAGCATTCGTCCTGCATGACGTTAAACTGCCTCTCCAGAACTACGTGCGGCTTGATTCCCATCCTTATGGGATACGTAGGACCGCCTGGACGCTTGTGTTTTAGGCCCAGCCCCATCCTTCGGGAATTTCCATCCCATCTCGGGCCCTTGGCCCAGTTGCCCCGGGGTGTGCGGCGTATGGTGTGAGTGCGGGGCTATGCCCTCATTCACGTCGGTTTGTTCGTCACGCTGTACGCCCCCCTCCACGTTTGGGGATGCCTTCTGCTCCCCCCTTCTTTTTTCCTCATCGTCCTGCATGACGTTAAACTGCCTTTCAAGAACTACGTATGGCTTGATTCCCATCCTTATGGGATACGTAGGACCGCCTGGACGCTTGTGTCTCAGGTCCAGCCCCGTCTCTTGGTTGATCACGGGGACCTGCCCCCCTTCGGTTGCTCTCAGGGTGAGTCCTCCGACCCTTTCCGGAGATCTGTTAACATGTTTTGGGGTGCTTCGGTCTATGACTCGTAGTGTCAGATTCAATCCCGACAAGTCCTGTGTTGCTTGTCAGGCCTCGCGCTTCCTCTTGTTCGAGCCTTCACTCAAAGGGATCCTCGTTAGCGGTTTGGGTACGATGCCTCAGTGCTCTCCCACCGCTCCGGGTCGATTTACCGGCGGGTCTTGGGCCGCAAATCGATATGAATCCTGCGATTGAGCGGTTGATGCTCGTTTGCTTGCCCCGTCTTAGGCTGACGCGATCGGATGTTGTGTTGCGAATGCGTCAGCAACGTCCTTGATCGCCATGTCAGCTCTCTCGGGCTCTGAACATTGGTTGCGCAGTCCTCATCACACTCCGCCTTTGTGCGTTGTAGTGGGATCTTGACACTCTCTTCATACCGACCCCCGGTACGCCTCTACACGTTAGGCAGACCAACCAGGGTAATGATGTCGTTCGAGGCTCCCATGATCTGAGCACCAAGGATATATGCAGATATCCTCCCTAAGGGCCATGCGTAGCTGGACCCTCGTCCCCATAAGGAGGAGGGAGTCGCCCGAACAATTGCGTTCTGGGCCCAGTATATCTGGAGGCTAGCATCTCTGCCCCTCGGGTGATGGACATACGCAGACCCCTATCCCAAGACTCTTTTCCTGGAATCGTGCGTGACCGCAGGGCTGGGTATGTTCCCACCTCCGCCGTGTCCGCCGTACCGCGATAAGCGGGTTCCTCCATGGTCCGAACCACACGACCTTAAACTGTGTTGTCTGGTCCTACCACACGACCGTAAACTGTGATCGTCTTGGCCGCCCGACGAGAAACGGCACTGCATCGTGATGTCCTCCTCAGGGGACACTCATGTTGGGCGCTGGTTAATGACCACGCCATTCATCAATGCCTTCCATGGCTTGATTATTGTGGCGACGCCAGAGATTTCTCAATCACGGGCATGTCGCCGCACAAAGAAAAACCATTCATCTTTAAGGACAAACAAGAAATATCAAATGCCGCTCCTTTTGTGTGCGAGGGTCAGACCCGCACTCTTCCCCGCGCTGGTGCCCGATTGTGTTGCACCGCGCTTCAAGAACTACGTGCGGCTTGATTCCCATCCTTATGGGATACGTAGGAACGCCCGGATGTTTGAAACTTCGGGTCCAGCCCCCCACCTCTTAGAGATTCCCCCTTCTCTGGGGAATCCGCCGCCTTCAGGTCACCCTCAAGGCGTGTTCCCCGACCCCTTGCCGTGGTCCACCGGTGTCAAGAGTACTCTGGTTTATTGCCAGGAGGGTCAGGATCCGCTTGGTCAGGTTTCCTCCACTTTTCAGGCTTCGTGCTCCCTTTCATTCGGACCCATCGTCTACGCCCTGGGTGGAGCCCCCGTGAACGGTTCGGACACAATGCCTCAGTGCTCTCCCACCGACTCGGGCCGGTACCCCCAATGGCCTCGGGCAGCAAATCGATATAAATCCTGCGATTGAGCGGTCGATGCTCGTTTGCTGCCTCATTCCACCAACGGTTGGTGCGATGTTGATGCTGCTTTTCCGCCACGGTCGGCAGTATTCTCATATCGTCACGCCGGTGCTCCCGGTCCTCGAGTGAATGGCCGCATGATTCACATTTTCCACCTCCCATTCTGACCAGGCGAAACCTCGACACTCTTGACACTATCCCTCAGTGCATCTTCGCATATCCAGGGGATATGACCACGATGTGGCGTGCTTTGAGCCCTTATGGTCCGAGCTCTAAGACCTTAAACTAAGATCTCCCCTTATGGTCCGAGCTCTAAGACCTTAAACTAAGATCTCCCCTTATGGTCCGAGCTCTAAGACCTTAAACTAAGATCTCCCCTTATGGTCCGAGCTCTAAGACCTTAAACTAAGATCTCCCCTTATGGTCCGAGCTCTAAGACCTTAAACTAAGATCTCCCCTTATGGTCCGAGCTCTAAGACCTTAAACTAAGATCCCCCCTTTATGGTCCGAGCTCTAAGACCTTAAACTAAGATCTCCCCTTCTGGTCCGAGCTCTAAGACCTTAAACTAAGATCTAGCCCTTATGGTCCGAGCTCTAAGACCTTAAACTAAGATCCTCTAGCCCTTATGGTCCGAGCTCTAAGACCTTAAACTAAGATCCTCCACCTTTATGGTCCGAGCTCTAAGACCTTAAACTAAGATCCAGCCCTTATGGTCCGAGCTCTAAGACCCTAAACTAAGATCTACCCCAAATGGGGTCCTACGTCCTGCATGACGTTAAACTGCACTCACAGAACTACGTGTGGCTTGATCTCCAGTCTGATGGAGTACGTAGGAACGCCCGGGCATTTCGACTCGGGTCCAGCCTCAGGGATCGATAAGTCCCGCCCCTCCTCGTCGCCGGCCGTCTGGCCTGACTTCGGGTAGAGTGGTGCAGTTGTGATATTCTCCCCGATTCAGCTCGGGATGCCCCATCGCAATGATGGGAAGCGACAGTTTCCTCGTCAGAGAGGTGCTGTCTGAGAATTGAGGTGACTCACGGCCAGATTAGTGCATCCGCCCAATACGCTTTCCCCACGGTGGCGCAATTTTGAGAGCGTTGGATTCTGTCCGAACAAATCGTCACTTCGCCCCACGCTTCGCATGCCCTGTTGATCTGGATTTTCCACCCTTGTGTCTGAAGGAACCCCAAAGCGGTATTCATGATGACATGTGGTCCGCCTCCTGCAATATGAATGATGGCCTTTTTCGGTCCGTCTATTGCAGTTGTTATGGTCGATCCACTGTCCGCCTACCGTCTTGGGCATTTCCTGGAAGGCCGATCGTTGTGGACGTCTGGATTCGGGACACGCGATTCACCCTTTCTCATTTCCCTATGTTCGGATAAAATCTCAACGCCCCTAGCGTTGTCCCGCTCGTGTGTTGGAACAAGTTGGGGGACGATACATTGGTTAGGTCTGAGGTCTCCTTTCCCAGGAATGACCTCCCTCTTTTCTCCAGAAACCCAGGCCCAATTATGGATGCCTGATGCTTGGTTAACACTCCCGCAAGACAACGAATTGTGGTTGAGCATGTTAAACCAAAAGACGCAGATAAATATGGCGATTCATACAAGTGGATCAAAATATTAAGTAGCGGAAGCAAATGTTCTGGGAATGGCAAAAAACAGCCCTTAGGGATTAGCGTGCTGAATGAGTCTTTCTAATGCCGCTACCCTTTGGCTGGCGGCCTCCAGGGCTGCTTCTCGTTCTCTGCGTGCCCTCTCCTCGTCGGCGGTCGCAGCACGCAGTTCGTCAATCCTGGCCTGTGCACGCTCCCGCTCGACTTGGAGTGTGACCATCTGTTGGCCCGCCTCCGTCAGCTGTACCTGAGCGTCGATCAGTTGTGCCGATAGTTGCTCCACAAGCTCGGTACATGCTGCGACGAAGGCCTCCTTCTCTGCCGCCTGCCCTTCGAGGCGCCGGACTTCCTGCTCTGCCGCGATGAGCGCCTGCGTGCTCTCCGACATGTCCCGACTTTGTGCGACGTCGGCACGCCGGCGGCTCTCGCTCATCTTCTCGGCCATGAAATCACGGACCGTCAGATGGAGGCGTTGAGCATCAGCTCCCCCGGCACACAGGAAGCGCAGCCAGGTCTGAAGTGATCCCATGCGCCCCAGCCATTCCGATGGGTCTCGCTTGAGGAAGCGCTGGATGCACTTCCACCCCCTGCGTCGCGTTACCCGGCTATCCTCGACCGCCTCCGCGTTCGAGTCATCCATCTCCTCTGGGTCGGCAGGCCGGTAGGAAGGGAAGGCAGCCAGCAGGTCTGCTGCAGGGTCCGCCCCTGGGAGGTCCTCACGAGGGATAGGTTCCCCAACATCCGGGCAACCTTCTTCTCTCTCCCCAGCGGCGCTGACACCCTCGTCAGCCCCCAACCTCTCTCCGGTGGCAGCACCGCCGACGTCCGCAGCCCCTTGATCAGCAGTTGGTGGGGCCGACTCGGTTTGGGAAGCCTGTTCCGGAGCAGGCGGCATGTCCACCACTGGTCCACTCGTAGATGGCCCGGGTTCGGCAACCCGACGAGCCTCCGATGTTGAGATTACTGCGCAGGGCATGCCATGGTTAGTCACGGATCGTCAATGGCAAGCACCAGCAGTAAAGTAGGGAGACTTACGGGAGTTCGGAGCATCATCTTCCGCTACCCCGGTCGCCGCAGGAACAGTTGCAGCAGGGGACCCCTTAGCGCTTGTCAATTCGATAATGGGTGCCTGGCCCCCGCCTTGTCCTGCTGGCGCCTCTCCTACTCCTGTTGAGGACGCCTGACCGACGTCCATGTGCTCCTGAGAAGGATGGAGAAACGGGTTAGAAGCTGCATAAGAGAATGGATGAAGCAAGTTGAGTAGGGATAGAAGCGGACCTCGAGGAGCTCAGTGACATCAACGTTGTCAGAGCCGGCCACCTCGCCGCTCTCCCGTGGGCTCCCCCGATGGGACCTTCCCTCGGAGCCTTCATCCTCCCCCGTCTCCTCCTCCTCCTCGGAGTCGTTACTGTCATCTTCTTCCGGCGGCATCTGTTCCGGAGCGGGCTCGAGACCGAGCATCACCTTCACCAGAAGGGATGGCTCCGCACGCTGACCACGTTGGCGCGCGTACTCGTCCATGGCCGTCAGATATGCATATTGCCGGTTGAAGTCCACCCTGTCGGTGATCTGGAGGCGCCCGACCTCTGGCAGATAGATTCCTTCTCTGAGTATCTTTCGCCAGATGACGTCGGTCCCCAGTGACTGCCGCAGGGTCATCCAGGCCGACCACAGCGCCGGGAAGACTGCATCGTGGGAGGGTTCGAGCAGACGTCTCACCTGCTTCCCGGGCCGCTCCTCGACCGCCGCATGTGCCCCCTCTCTGGGCGCTGAGGTCGTAGCGGCAGCCTGCGATGCGCCCGCCGCCGAAGTCCCTGCTCGCGCCGGCCCCGCTGCTTGGCGCGCCTCCGTTCTCCCCCGTGTGGCGGCGCCTCGCCTCCTTCCTTGACGCCCGGTCTCCGCACGGGTAGCCTCGAGCCGCCGAACTAGCTTCCGCAAGAGCCCCTCAGGGTACGCGATGGCCCAGTGTTCGGCGTACTCGGTTGCCAAGCCTGCGTTAACTCCGGTAGGAGGGAGGGTGATGACGTCGCCAGAGCCGAAGGCGACGAACATCAGACACATCTGGCGAAGGACGCCGGGGTTCGTCTCCTCCCGGACAGCAGTGAATACCCTCTTCGGCATCCGCTGAAGGCACCCGAACTGCCTGGCGAACCGGGTCGGCACGTAAGGCTCGCAGATCACCTTCCCGTCGATCCGAGCCACGAGCACCCCGCCCCGCATGTTCAGGAAGTATTCATGCTGCTCCAGCGGGCCCTGTCCGTTGTCGATCATCTGGCCGACGGGAGTGGGGAACGGGCTGAAGTTGAAATTGGCATGATTGCCAATCCGAACCCTCACGCCCTCCTCACTGAGGGTCATCGGAGCGACCCCCGCAATGTTCAGCAGGGAGGGTCGCAGGCCGTTGCCCGGAGGACTGATGGCATTTGGGAACGTATACCCACCAAGGTGAGCAGCCACCCAGCCGTGGAAGAACTGAAAGGGCCCACAGATCCTTCGTGGCGACCCCCCTCGTGAGATGCGTCCCAGAATGGCATACAGCCTCGCCAGTACTGGGACCCCGAGGTTGTACCTCTTATTGGCAGCCATGGCGCCCGCCATCGCCAGCGTCGCCGGACGGACGCCCATCCTCGCATCCCGCACTGGCAGGAGCCACCCGCTCAGAAAGGCGGCCAGGAACGCCGCGTACCGGACGTTCGGGTCCCGGGCCTCGATGACGCGGTACCCCCATGAGCGGTAATCGCCCGTCTCCAGGACCCGCCAGTACGACCCGTTCCGGCTCCTCTGAGCTGCGGTCGGGCACCGCTTCCCCCTGCCTGGCATCTTGACCGCCGGGTCATGCTCCAGGAACTGGCCGAACCAATCCTTGTAGGCTATGTCCTTCTGGAAGTCTTGGATCCCGAGCCGCTGCGTAGCCAGGTCAAGAAGATGCCAGGTCAGAATGGGAGTCCGTGACCTGTCCTCCCAGATGTTCTTCGGTGGCAGGAACTCATCGTACTGGTAGCCCTCCAGCGGGATACCTCCGATGCAGTGGATGTCCCAGAGACCGATGCCGACCTCCCCATGGTGAAGATGGAAGGTGTTGGTATCCGGGGACCAGCGAGTGAACAGCTCCGGCCCGAGCTCAGACTGCTGGTAGAAGTGGAACTGCGACGTCCACACCGCCTCGAACAGGCCGATGTACCGCAGCTCCTCTGCGAAGTGATCGCAAGTGTGGTGTACCCAGAACGCCCAGGCCCATTCACTGGTAAAGTTGCCCCCGGATCGCAAGTCCCAGTCCTTCAGCCAGCCCTTGGTGTCGTCAGTGACACTCTGACGGTACGTGCTCGAGTAGAGGGCTGGAGAATTCTCCGCTGTAGGCTCACCCCCATCAATGGTTCGCGTCCTCGGGTTCAGGACGTAGACATCCAAGTGCCTGGTTTCCCTGGCAGGATGCCCATTGTTGGTGATGTTATAGCGGTGAAGCTCGTCCTCCCGAGTCACCCAGGTTCGCGGCGCATCAATCTCGAACCCTGGCACCGGAACCTCATCGAGGATGCCGAAGTTCCAGAGCGGCAGGTTGTCCGACAGTGGATATGTCTTCTGGGCCGGCGTTAGTAAGTCGAACAAGGATTGATTGTTGGAAACAATCTCCTTGGCTCCGTAAACCTCCTCGTTCGTCGCCATCTCAGCTCTGCGAGTGGCGGCATCCCCCTCATTTCCTCTGTGCGCGGCCATCTCAGAAGTTTCGGGAGTCGTGCGGGTTAAGGGATGAAGAGTGCGGGATCGGACGAGGCTGGTGGAAAAGTTTGAAGGTTGGCGCGCAATCCAAGTGGACGGCGCGCAATTGGGAAGACTGTCGCGCAAAGTTCCGGGTTTTCGCGCAAAAGCAGGCGAAATCCGGACGGTTTTGCGCGCCGATTGGGCGAATTTCGCGACCGGAAGAGGCAATTTCGCGCACGAGAGCTTTGGAGCTTATCGCGCGGAAGGCCAGAGTACGGAACGCGGGACCCAGCGCCCCTATTTATAGGCGAGGCCGGGCCCGCGCTGCGCGGAAAGCGCTTTGCGCGACCGCAGCGGCGAATTTCGCGACCGGTGCCCCTTTTTGCGCGCCTAAGTCCCGCGCCGCCCAGGACTTCGGCATTCCGGCGTCTCCCTCGGAACCCGATCGTTGCGACCTCTCGCTGATCAGATTCCGAGGGGGGGCTTTTGTAGACGCCGGAAAAGTCCGTTGCTCCCAAACGAAGCTCCGGATGCAGAAAGCGAGGTCATATTTGGAGTCGGAAGGATGTTTCGGAGGGCCCGGAGGCCGTGCGCGGAATTTCAGAGGCCCGCGCGCAAAGGGCATGTCCCGCGCGGAAAACCACCGGGATGCGCGCAAGGCGCCGGCTCGGCGCGCAATTCTGCGCGCCGCGGGTCCGCGCGACTCCCTTACGCGCCGCGCCCGATTCCGCGCCCGCGGGGGGAATTTCGCGCTCGCATCCTGGATTCCGCGCCCGGGGTTGCCTATAAATACAAGGCGACCCTCAACGTTTCAAAGGTTGCTGGAAGTCGAAACGTCTCCCGTGCGCGCAATTCAACCCCTTCCGCGCGCAATGACGAACTTCAGGTAACCTCCTTTCTTTCGCGCAAGAAAGCCTCGGGGTCCGCCTTCGCGCGCAATCCCCGCTGGCTCCTTTCATTTGAATAAACACTCACCCTAAGGCCTTTGCGCGCAAAAGAACCCGCTTGCGCGCAATTGCCCCCGGGGTGCGCGCAATCCGGCCTGATTGCGCGCACCCCCCCTTCTTTCAAGTGGCCATTCATTAGAGAATGAGCCGTTGCCCCCGCGCGCTATCCGAAGCCCGGTGTGAGCAATCTGAAGCATCCGCGCGCAAGGCGCTGGCCCAATTGCGCGCCAGCCGCCCCGATTGCGCGCCGGCCCGCAGTATTGCGCGCAAAGCTTCCTTTTTGCGCGCAATCTGCCCGGGTCGTCCCCGTTGACCTCCTAAGGTTACCCGCCTGTGTGGCACCCGATGATTCTCATCCCGGGTGCCCGCACCGTGCGTTGTCTTCCCGTGCGGCCCTCCAGGCTTGCGCGAAGTGACACGCACCTATGTCCAGCATGACGTTAAACTGCATATATGTCCAGCATGACGTTAAACTGCATACTCGTCCAGCATGACGTTAAACTGCATATACGTCCTGCACGACGTTAAACTGTACATCGTCCGCGCTGCAAGACGTTAAACTGCCAAGTGCTTCGTCCGGCAACCTATGCCCAGCATGACGTTAAACTGCACACCCGTCCAAGCTGCACGACGTTAAACTGCCTAGCCCCCATCGTCCGTGCTGCAAGACGTTAAACTGCCAAGTGCCTCGTCCTCAACACATGACGTTAAACTGTACTTCGTCCGGCAAGACGCTAAACCGTCCGCAACCTGATCCCGTGCTCCGCACGCAGGGTCTCCCCCGGTTTGGACGTGGCCCCCACCCGCTCGTCTCTGCAGGGATGTCGGGATTGTCCCCCTTTTGGGACGATTTAATGGGAGTGGCTTTTCCCTACGGGGGCAGGGTATTACAAACCCCTAGTTTCTCGTGGGAGGCTGCATATGTGTATCTCCATTGCACCTCCCCACTGCCGAAGCCAGTAGAGGGTCTGACTGGGATCGAGGTGTCTTTTGCTTTCGGTCCAAGTCCCTTCCAACTGAGTTTTGCAGTATCCGGGCTGCCCCAAGTGCGTAAGTCCTGACAGAATGAACTACGTGGACTTTGATCCCTGTCTTCTATACAGGGTACGTAGGAAGCCTCCCTGAGGTCCAAGCCCACCACCTGGTCGTCCCGGTCGTATTTACGTCGGTTCGTCCATCAGTGGACCCCTCCAGGGTTCACGCTTGCGTTGATTCACCTATGAATCCGCCCCTGTGGGAGACCGCCCGTGTGTATCTCCACGGTGCCTCCCCACAGCCCCCCTTTTCCATTTCCCCTTTTATCGTCCAGCATGACGTGAAACTGTGATCCACCCGGCCGTTCCATCCCCCTCCGTGCGAGGTGGTTCGGTTCAATCCTCCGCCCGGCGGCCTCGACCTCTTCGTGAGTCGGCTTGCCGACGTCCAGCATGACGTTAAACTGTATGCCCGAACTACGTTGACTTTGATCCGTGTTAACGCGCGGTACGTAGGAAGCCCCTCTGGGGTCCAAGCTCTTTACTCCATCATCCACCCTGATCCTTACCCGGGCCGCCACATCCCGGTGGGGTCATGCCACTTCACTCCACTCCACGTTACTTGGGAAGCCGCCCATGTGCTGGCCCCAGCGTCGGAGGTTCCCCGCAAGGGGTTCCGTCATCTGATCCACTTTTCGTGTTGATCGGTCCGATGCCGTCCCCGCTGGACGTTAAACTCGCGGCATACCCCGTGTTAAACACGGGAAGCTGAGGAAAACCTCAGGTGACACAGTTCCCCGCACCTAGTACGGGATGCCTCAGGCCATCGTGCCTTCGAGAAGCCCTATTAGGGACGGAAGACAGACGTGCAGAGCCGCAGTGTTACGACACGCCCCCAGCACCCAGAGCCACCCGGCCTTCTCACCGCAGGTTGCTGCCCCGCCCAGACTCCTTGGAACGTCCGGGCGGAAGCAGCGTAATTAACCGGTGTCCATGAAGATATGGCGCCGGGAACGAGATTCACGAACATTCTTAAGTCTATGAGGGAGACCCGGATTAGGCGACAAGTTCCGAGGAGACGTCCAAGGAAGGAGAAGCCGACATCCCATCATCCCGGTTTCGATCAAGGAGCAGACGCCCCTGAATAAGGGACGGATGCCGCCCGCCCTTGGAAAGCGGGACTGCGGGACCACAAGCCGCGCGCCCATCCCCTCGGGTTGACGGGTGCACGCGCGAACGCGTCCTGGCGGAACAGCGTAACCCGACGCACATCCGCACCGAAACAGTGATCTATTATTAAATAAGAATAATATTTCCTACAATTAAGCATTATATGGAATTAGATAAAATTGATATGACCAACTAAAATTCAATTAATGGATTCCATGTATCAACGTTAAAAGGGGGCTTATATTTTGAATACTGCGATGGGTATTCAAGTGAGTTGATACATGGATGGTACAAGTGTAGTACCAATAAGGATCAATTGGTTTTTCCAAGTTTTTATGCCTATATCCATTAGAATTTTACTTATCATAGCTAATATTTATGATCAAATTATTTATCATTGGATGTCATGACCACCAATCATGGATGGGGTCTATACGACGCAACCAGAATGGGATGGTCATGTCACAGAATGCGAATAAAGGTTGCAAGTTACTGAAATCCATTTTAGGATTAATGTATGTAGCATGATCATAGAATATATATTTAAAACATATATTTTCCAAGTGTCTACCAGAGGTTAGTGGGAGCACTAAGGTTTTCCAATAAGAAATATTTTCGGCAACATATGAAAAAAAAACATTTTTCTCATAGTTAGTTAAGATCAAAAAAAAATTTATTCTCCAAAGATTGACTTAAAGTAGGAATCTAAGTTCTAGGGAACATGATCTACTGAGGTAGATCTATAGGTTTCTTGTTCCTAGTCAATCGTACATATAGTGAAATTGTATTGAAAAAATACATGTTGGAACAATTCAAGAGATGAATTGTTTCCTATGTCATAGGGCATAATCTCTTCATGTTGATCGGTCTGTGTCATGGGAAGAGATAAATGTAGCGAGTTGAAATCCTTACGTCAGAGCGATGGATCAATCACGCATACCAAGATATGTACCAGAACTGATATTTCCATGGTATATTGGGAATATGTCAGTTATATCAAGGAGAACTACAAAGGATGTAGTCAGAACCATCTAATTGTACTTTTTAAGTACAAAAGATATGTACCTGGTAGGTGGAGAAGAAAGAATGCATGTTTTTTGGAATAAAAACTAGTCTTCCAAAGATCAGTGTGATCTACTAGCGTAGTTAGGCTAAAGACGATGAGAGGGTCAAGCTCATATAAGCTAGTGGAATCCATACATTCCAAGACCGAGTATGTTGTAAGCTTATAAGATATATAAGAATCAGACAAATACAATTCTTTATTCTAGTTCATGGAATCACACCTGGTGAGAAAAGTATTATCTTAATGTAAGTTATGATATTCTTACTAGCCATGTTGTCAATCTATGTCTATGTAAAAAAAGGAATACACGTGTGATACCATCTCTTGAGAAGTTTTACTCAAGGATATGAGGTCATTACAGTAGAATATCCCCGCAGTGGAACCGTGGAGGACCCTATAACTAAAGCCGTTACTCAGTAGAAACATGATGTTCATCATTTCAGTAGCTAACAAGTTTGGGTAGCAAGATGGATCTAGTGAAAGTGGGAGTGTTGAAATAGTGGGTTCCCAAGATCCAACTATTCATTTCTTTTCATTACCATATCATGTATAAAACTAGATATACATGATTTCATCTTACCATTATAGTGTATACTTTTATACGTCCACTATTGAAATGGTAATGTCCAAAGGTTAATTGTCATATCGAATGATTATAATAATTCCCAGGCTATAATGAGAACCTCTAGATACTATGAAATTAATCTTAGAAGAATTTTCTATGGTCTAGATACATTTTACTAACTGGAAACAGTAGATGATTTACGATGAGGTGATTGGGGATCATAAGCATTGAGACTTATTCTCATGAAGTTCGCAATTGGTGATCTCTAGTATTGAGATCATGAGGACTGACCTGCCAATAAGAACACCACATGTTTTGGGTGTCATTGGATGTTCTTATCTATGATCATGTGTAATAGTCTCTTAACATGATATCATTACCAATTCATGTCACTTGATTACGTACTTTGATGCAAGACGAAATCCCTAGCGATGAATTTTTGGCTATGTAGTTTGTGTTGGGTGTGTCATTGGTGGCATGACATTGGTTGAATGGTCCAAAAATGATTTGTCACTTCCAGGTTATGGATGTAATATATCTCAGGTCATGTTGATATGGATGAAAGTACCTTTATAAGACCATGGCCATGGAAATCGAGGGTAAATCCACCCAGTTAAATCTATGAACAATAAATAAAGAAAAGGACGATGAAACGAGAGTGCGTCTGGCTTTATGAGATATTACTGAAAAAGAGATTATATTACACAGTGCGTGTTTGTAGGTTGGTTATCACTGATGTGACAATTTTTATTTCTTCAGGGGCCATAATGGGTTGCTATATCCCACTCTTGGTCTATGAATACTATTCAATGCTATCGAAATAAGGACCTAGAGGGTCACACACAATAGCGTATTCAAGAATCTGCCCTATTCAGTTGAATATGATTTTCAGACATAGTGGCCCCCTCCATAGGGGTCTGGGATTTGTCCAAAGTTAAACGATCAACAATTAAATAAATAAATTCATATTATTTTAGTTTTGAATAATCAGTTTTAAATTAATTTATTAAATGTATTTACGAGATTTAAGTAAATACTTGAAAAATATTAATTGACAAATATTAAATTATTCAAGGTTCAATTAATCTTTATGGGAGTGACGAGTCAAGTTAATGACTTAATTATTATCATGTAATGTATTTTTATATATTACAAGTAAGTGATAATAATATTTATGACTTAGTTTAGTAGTCATAAAATGTCGTTGATAGTGCGTTAAGTATTTGAGGGTCGGGTTGGAATTTCTAGGTAATTAATTAACCACTATAAATATTAGAGGAGATGATATTTCTAATAACTATCCATGTAGATTCTCTCTCTTATCTTCTATCCCATAATCTAGAGAGAGATTATCAGGATGTAAGGAGTATGGATCAAGTACTCTCTTAGGCAGCGCAAGCGAAGCGGTACTGTGATCATTGGAGTGTCAAAGGTGTTGTCACAATTCCGCGCGAGCACCCGGATTATGGTGAACAATGCTCCCACGGATTCCTTGAAGCATGTGTCGATGATCTAGAAGAATTTGACTTTAGATTATTCAAGCAGTGGTTTCCAATGATGAGTAGATGTCGTGCACGACCTTAGAATCAGACCAGGTAGTTTTACAGTTTATTTTTGTTCTTAAAACCCTTCACGTGAGATCCTCAGATTTAATCAGGCTCCTCTGCACCAATGTCGAAATGTTTATGTCGATCGTTGGTGGAATTTTTTTTAAAAACTCACATATTTGGGGCTTCCACTGCATGCTCGGTTCCAAAATCCTCATCAAATAAAGTACTCATATTTGGTTATGTCAATGGAATACACTTTTCAGACCCCTTCTCTATTGAGTATTTTCCCCTAGATCAAGAGTTTTCTACACATAATTGGGGAATGGGTTTCCTCATGCACTGAAGTTTAGGATATATTGGACACCATAGATGGGTACAAACTCAATATTCCAGTGAAACCTCTATATAAAATACATATGTAGCTGAGATATCTGGTAAAGAACTACAATGATCCCAACAGGGGAAGGGATGTGTCTCAGAACCCTTCTACAACCATCTATACTAGATTTTCATACATGAACTCCAAGAAGGAGCTCAAATCAATTAGCCCAAACAAATGGGAAGGCCAGGACAACCCACGCCACTGCCAGCAGATGCTCCCATGACCTCCACACAAGCACCAGATTTGTCTACACTGAGCAGCTCAACTCCTCATTCACAATCCCAAGAGTAGACACATATTTGAAAATGCCGACCATTGGAACAAAAGTACGACATTATAAAATAGCTGTCAGTAGTCCCATCCTACCTCTCAATCCTTGATGTGATCCATCTCTTAAAATAACTCAGAGAGGCACTTGTTTAAGACCTGTAAAGACCAAAAGGGTTTGAGATAGAAGACTCTGTATATATGACCTATCAGGTGGAGAGCATGAAACCAAAATGTAATGTATCCATATTGTTCACTAATCAAGATCAGAAAAAGGCCCTACATGGGAATATCGTGACCCTATATGTCTCAGGATGACTCAATAATGTTGGTGTCCAAAGGGCCCTGACTGATAATGGTTCTGGGATCAATCTTATCCCAGTCTAAACCCAATGAAGTTTGGGATATGGTGAAGGGTATTTATCTCCCACTAAGGTAACCATACAAGGGTATGTTAAATGTGAGAAAATACCTCTTGGGAAAATGAAGCTCACAGCCCAGTTTGAGGATATTACATTAGATGCTGAGATTATGGTAATACAGCAAGACACCACATATAATATCCTTCATAGAAGGCCATGTCTTCATGGAAAGGTGGAGATACATTCAACATTCCATCATCTTTTGAAGTATCCCAATAAAAGAAGGGTTGCCATACTATATGGTGAGAGTTCTCACTTTGAGAACATCTGTACCACATATGTTGAAGTATATTTTAATAATGAGGGAGGAAAAAAACTAATAAAGAATGATGATATACAGGTTAATGATCCCAATGGTTTGCGGATCGCCCATATGAATCTGTCAAAAATTCTCAACAGTGTCTATGTGATCCCCCTAAATCTGGTCGAGGTCGCGAGTATAATCTCAGAGGTCCAAAACCTTCCTATCCTTAGTGATGGCACTGAAGACCATCCTCCCTAACATCTAACTACAAAAACTCAATCAATAGAGGTTGATAATGTCTCTCCTCATGGCCTCTCTCATCAATATAGTAATGTAGAAACACCAATATTTCCATCTCCATATGAGAATGACTACACAGGTTCCAAGATTCATAAAGATGAGGTAGACCTTTGGAATGCTCCTCCAACTTTCGAAGAAGCTATCTTTGCTACCATCAATGAACACAAGTAGATAAACCTGGGTAGAGAGAAATTCCCACAACCTAAAATGATTATTTCTTCCATGCCACTCGAATATAAAGATATGTAAATAACATTTCTAAAGAAACATTGATTTTTGACCTCATAGAACTACACAAAAATGCCTGGACTAAATCTAGATGTGGCTATACACTATCTCGGTATAGCGACCCAAGACATTAACATATAACATTACATGATTTTAAACATAATTAATCATCAGGGTACAAGCCAATGATAGTTAAGTCTAGTGTCTTGGAAGATTAGGAACATAAAACATAAAACATGGGTCTAAAAAAACCTTTCTATATTTAATCTCCAAAAAGAGCTCCTAACTTTCTTTGGGCCCTTACATTGGCATAGGGTACCCTGGGGAACAGATGATCAAAGGGATGAGCTAAAATGACCCGTAAGGGAATGAATATAAGGATACATCTTAAGCACATGAGTTAGGAGGCATGGCATAATGAAAAAAACATAGAATATATGAAATCATATCATATAAGCATGGGATCATATAAACATGGTATAATATAAATGTGGAAGAATCATAAAACATATCTTTAGTATGGGTCAAGGCTAATCACCAATCCCATTTCCCATTTTAGTAAGGGTCAAGGCTAACTGGAAATCCTGTTTCACATTGTATCTCATGAGACTTAACTTTACCCAATGCATTAGAGCACTATCTGGGCACACCCATCTCAAAATTTCCATGAATATTATTTCCACATAAATATTCTTACCACATAAATATTCTTTCCACATAACTAATCATACATAATAAATTGTTCATAAACTTAAAGATAGCCATGGAATGAATTGGGCACCACAATCATGACATAAAGCATAACCAATGAGTGTATCATGAATGTACCCATGAAAGAAAGGGATTAGAACATACATGGACCTTAATAAGGTAATATAGGCATATAACATGGTAGGTGGTAACAAATAGAAGTGAAAACATATAATAAATGTATTTGACAAACATTAGAATTAAAACATTTTTGGGCGGTTTTAAGAAAAATACTATGGAGCTTTTAAAATAGAAAAGAGGACATTATTTTATATAAAACCAGAATTGAACCAAGAAGGTCTTGAAAATAAAATTACTGATTTCATAAAGGCAATTTTGTGTTAAGATAGAGGATATTTTGCACAAAAAATTGGGTAAAAATTTGGGAAGTTTCTTTAAAACGAGTGTGCTTATTGGGAAGTTTCGAGGAGGGATTCACATAAAAGCATGTATATCCCCAAAAAAGAATGTGTGATGGATCTTGGAACATGATTTTGAAGCATATAAATAGAATATAAATGTTTTAAATAAAAAAAAGTCAACTACATTTTGGTAAAAATAAAGATAGAGAAAACCAATGGAATAAAGAAAGTTCTGGTTGAATCCATTACGTTTTATCAGTATGGTTTCAAGTGTAACTAGGAGGGCTTGATGAGAGAGATATGGGGTTTCTCATCACTTATAAAACATTAAGTCAGTATTGGGGAGGTTATAAAATATTCCTAATCACATAGTATTACACAAAAAGTCATAACCTAGAGATCAATCTTTATTAAGAGTGAAATGGAGAGGATCCCTTACATTAAATCCGTTTGTGTTCCCCACATGTTGTTAAAGACGTCTTGAAACATCCTCTTTGGAGAACCCCTTAAGGGGGGCTGGTAGTTTGAAGAGGATATGATCTTTTGGACGTGGGGGAGGATTTTGGGGAGAGATTTGGGTAGAATATTGGAAAGTCACCAGGCTTGAGAAGAGTGAAGAGAAGTGGGAGGGAAAGGTGGTTTTATAGTGAAGGAGGGAAGGTATTTCTCAATATAAAATTCATTAATTTATGAATACCTCACAAGACAAGGAATAGTGAGTCTACCATGACTAAGAATAGTAAAAGTATCATGTGATCCCAAACCAATTGGTCTTACATCTTCAGAACATCATCAATGACTCAATTAATCCATTATTTAGCATTTATTGTGAATTATCAGATTCTACTATTCATAAAAATTCAAGTATTTCAGAAAACTCCCAAAAAATTCACCCTAACCATTTTTTGATGTGAAGAATCCAAAAAGGAAGTCCATTTTTCAAAAATAATTTTCTAAATATGATTAATTTAATATTTTATTACAATCATAATTTATTATTAAAAGCCAGTTTTAAAACATTCATTTGCTTATTCTGAAATATAGGTACATCAAAATTTCACTTTAATATTATTTTTTTCTATCATAGGTAAGGTTACTATTCATTAGGGAATTTCACTATTCATAAGGGTATGTTACTATTCATAAGGGTAAGTTACTATTCACCAAAAATTATGTTTTTCTTATCGGATTCCAAATAACTTACTGATTGCAACCTTGTGTCTCAAATTTTCAAAATTCGAAACACAGAAGGGACAAACTTATGTTTAAAGGCCACTTAGAACTTATTAGTTTATTATTTTGTGTTTTAATGTTATTTTGTGACATATTTTTAAGAAGGAAAATTTCCAGTGAAATGTTTGGGTCATTATATTCTTCCACCCTTATGAAATTTCACCCTCGAAATTTTATTTCACATTCTAGGTCGTAAACAGGTGAGGGTACTTATCCTTCATCACCTCCTCCAGTTCCCAAGTAGCTTCTTTAAACTTTTGGTTCCTCCACAACACTTTGACAAAGGTGGGTAGTATTTGTGCATAGAACCTTATCTCTTCAGTCCATAATCTTCACCGACTACTCATCATAAGAGAGATCATCTTCCAACTGCACCACCTCTGAGTTCAGTATATGTGAGGGATCAGGTATGAACTTCCTAAGGAGTGATATAGGAAATACATCATGAAATCAAGTAATATTCATAGGAAGTTCAAGACAATAGAACATGGATCTTATGACGTCAAGGATCTCAAAGGGTCCAATGTACCTTAGTCTTATCTTCCCTTTCTTTCCAAACCGTATGACTATCTTCCATGGTGATATTCGAAGGAAGAATTTATCCCCAACGTCGAACTCCAAGTCCCTCCGACTATTGTCAAAGTAGCTCTTTTTCTAACTCTGAGAAGCTTTTATGTTTTTCAGGATGACTTGAACCTTCTCCATCATCTCTTGCACAAGATCTGGTCCACATAGCTTTCATTCCCCAACTTCATCCCAGCAGGTTGGAGTTCTACATCGCTTTCTATACAGAACTTCAAACAGATCCATCTGAATAATTGAGTGGATGCTATTGTTGTATGAGAACACAATCAATGGGATGTTTTGATCCCATACACCTTTTAATTCTAGAGAGAAGGCTCTTATCATATCTTTAAGCGTCGGAATAGTCCTTTTAGATTGGACATCAGTTTAGGGGTGATAGGCCTTGCAGAAACTTTATTCAGTAGTCAAAGCATGTTGAAGACTCCTCCAAAATTTAGATGTGAACCTTAGATCATGATTAGAGACAATTGAGAGTGGAACACCATGCAGTCTCACCACATCCTTCACATATATTTTTGCAAGTGGTCCAAGCGAGAGGTCTTTACAAATAGCGATAATATGGGAAGTCTTGGTGAGTTGGTCAACCACAACCCATATCTCATTATTTCCCTTAGACGTCTTCAGGATACCCATGACAATGTCCATTGTGGTGTTCTCCCATTTACACATGGTTATAAGAAATGGTTGCACCATCGCTTTGGACTTTTGTCACTCTTCTTTAGCTTGCTGACATTCCAAGAACCTTGATATATATTCCACAATCTCTTTCTTCATGTTGTCCTACTAGAAGTGTTCTCGGAGATCAAAATACATCTTGGTACTCCATGGATGGTGACCTAAACCGTCGTTTAATCTATTCAAAGTTTAATCTTTATATTCCTACTAACTACAGTATATGTGGCAAGTAGGGTCAAACCCACAGGGAAGGTAAATTTGGCCACTAATCTTCTAAAAAATCATTGGAGGCTCCACTGTTGTCTGAAGTGGAGTTAATTTTCTATTTTTCAATTTTTATATTTTGCTTATTGTAAGGAACAAATGAAACAACAAAATATTTTTATGTTTTTGTTCTAAACTATATCGAAGAAAAAAATAGAATAAAAACAGTGAGAAACAGAGTGATAAAATGCCGATAAGTGAACAATCAAGAGAAATATGTCCGGGGGAAAACATTAACTCTACTGGTTTTGAAAACATTTCTTCTCATGATAGTGATTACAACTAATACCACTAAAAAGGAGTGATTTATTTCCCTCACCAGAAGATAAATCACTCAAGCCGACAAAAATTGGAGTTCGCCACTCCTAGATTAATCAACATGAGAATTCTAGTTTGAAAAAGATTACAGAACAAACTTGTCGTATGTTCTGTTGTCTTTAATTTCAATTAAAAAGTTCAAGAAAATTAATCCACATTCAAACTCATAGTATGAATGTATAATTAAAAGATTAAGTGCAGGTGGTACATTGCAATTGAATTCAATCAAAACTGATCTCGCCAATAAATTCTGATCACATTAAAAATGATAGTGAGAATAGATAAGGATGACAACCAGTTAACTTTATTTTTACCCCAAACTGGAAATATTTATCCTAACATTGTTTCAATTATGAATAATAAAAACATTCAATTATAGAGGAAGAGAATTGAAAGATAATGGAGGAAGAAAACTCCCCCTGCTAGCATCAATTGTTGCTGCTCCTCGCCCTCAGAACTCTGAAGAATGGCTCTCTGAGAAGTGCTCTAGGTTTTCTGCTCTGCTCCCGAATGAATGTGATCATAGAATCAGTGAGCCTCCTCGCGTCTTGTGTCTTTTTGGAATGAATCAACATCCTATAAATTCTATTTCATATATGTTTTAATTCCCTCCTTCATCTACTGCATATCACCAGTCGCTTCCACTGACATAGTCTGCGTCTTAAATGTGCACCGCAGACGTGCATTTTTTCACGACAGACACGTCACACTAATGTTTCTCATGTAACTAACTCTCACTAAGTTAGTTAAGTGAATCTGGATGGGAAATAACTTCCCGTATGAACCACCTTCTGGTGGAGGACTCCAACAGGTGTAGTTCTACAACATTGACGACTCGATATCAGAAAAAACCCTTAACGACAGTAGAACATAGTGGAAATGGATCTGTGGGTTTCAATGTACAAAAGGAATGTGGCATCAGCATCAGCATCAGCATCATCTCAGATCATCATATTGAGCTCAGGATATTCAAATGAAGACACGACTCTGGCATCCTTACCTTGAGAAAGCTCTGTCTTCTTCTACATGTTATTTTTTTCAGATCTACAGGAGAGGTGAGATTCCTAGGGAGGTTCAGATCTAGTTCGAGCTTCGGTGAACTCCTACTTCAGCGGCCAATAGCACAGAGTGAAAAATTATTCATAAACAGAACTGAGATCGATATCAATTTGTTATTCTATTCAGATGAGATGCATGGTTTAGAAGAATTGGAGTTTTAGATGTGTTTTCAGTGCGTAAAGAAGCAGTGGAGGATGACACAGTGTGTGAAGAAACAGTGGAAGTGGAAACAGTGTGAGCGAGTCACGGTGCCACCATAATGACATGGTACAAGGAGTAATGGTGACTATGAATCCATGATAGACTGGTGGTAGGGTTATGAGATAGTGAAGCTGAACTCACAGTGGCATAGGTAATGAAACGAGGAGACCGTATTAAGCAGTTACGGTGCAAGGGAAAAGCATTGAGACCGTGAAGCTAGAGTTGCAGAGACATTGTGAGACCGTGAGGAGAGTCACTATGGGACAGTGATGAAACTGGTGCGTGGAGGCCCCGTGACAGAGGTGAAACCGTGAAACTACAAAATAAACAAATAAAATAAAAAAAATTAAACTTAAATAAAATAAGAACAAGATAATTAATAAAAAATAAAACTCAATTAAAAAAATTGATAATTTAATTAAAACATAAACTTTAATAAATTTATGAATCCTATTAAACATAAGTTAAATAATTAATAACTTCAATTCATGAAACATAAATTATTACTATACTAAAATTAAAATTAAAAACAACTAATTTAATATAAAATTTAAACATTTAAACTACAAAGTTAAATTATGGCTACTATAAAAAACTAAATTAATTAAAATATATAATTAATTATCATCTTTTTGAATAATTGGGTTGGATTATGACTTTAAATTCAAAAGTATGAATAAATTTGGTTTGATTCAAAACATAAATTTTTAGTTAATGAATTATTAAAAGACATGATAATTAGGTTATATTAATTATTTTTTTAATACATGCAATGTTAAATTAAAGCTTCATTATCATAGTAAAAATGAAGACTTAATTAATTGGCTAATTAATGTTAAAATATTAATTATGTAGAAAAAAAACAATCTAAATAAATGTTTATTAGTCTATAAAATTAAAGTATGAAATAAATTAATTATTTTAAAGCTTATAATACACAATTTATTTAAAAAATAATAAATTATTAAAAATAATATTAAAAATACAAAAGAGCCACTATTTATTAAAAAGTGTTAAAATAAACCATTAAATTGACGAAAATTAATTAATAAGATGTGGGAAAACATGTGTTTTTAAGGCCACATCAAATTCCCCCATAGTAAATCATTGTTTTTCCTATAACAATCTCATATATTATTATTTTTGAGAAATAGAAAAATGCTTTTATTATATTTCTCAAGATGTAACATGTCCAAAACATTGAAGCAAAGGAAAAAAAATATGTCAATAGGATTTTAGAAAATAAATTGCTCATATGAATATTGCTTAGAACAAATTCTCACTAGTATTCAAAAGAGTAATGAATCGGCAAGAAAAGAAAGTGTCATGCCTTATATGTGGAACTTCATAATGGATAACTTCAATCCAATATCAAGTACCGAGTCCAAGAGTGACCAATAGGTAAAATATATGTGCAATTAAGAACTTACAAGTATGAACTTTATACTTTGAATTTTTCAGCTATGTTCCAAAAATAAATATTTTTTTGTGAATCACCTCAATGATAAAACCTAAATGATTCCCATATAAACCAACTGAACCCTTATTCATTTGGAGTTCATCATTCCCCTCACATTAATGAACTCATTTTTGACCCTAGACACTTATTTTTTTCCCAATCCATGTATCTTGTGAGAAACACTATGCAATGCACTTATTCAAAGTGTACATGGGACTTATAGTAAATAGAAACGCACCCAGCATCTTGGGTCTTAGAGATTCATCGTGGGATCCCAGATGCCCAAATTACTCCAGTTTCAAAATATTTCTATAGAATCCATTTACATTGGTTCATTAAGATGATTAATCTGAATAAATTGATGAGAAATGAATCACCTATGATCAAAATCAAATTTCCAATTCCAAGAGTTATGATCATAATTCCATTAAAAGGGGTCCCATGCCACTCTCAGAAATAATTCCTAAACCAAAATTTCAATTAGATCACTAAGATATACCACTCAGCAATCATCCATTATCACTAATTTCACATTCAAAACAAATCTTAACTACCATCAAAGTACTTGTCCTAAGGGAAAACTCATTTTAGAATAGAGTAAAGCCTAAAATTATGAAAGAATTTTGAAACATTTTAACCATTTCTTACAAGTAATTTAGAATTATATGAAGTTTAGAATTGTAGTAGGGAAGGATAGGCTTTAAATTAAGCATAGTTTAGCACAACCAAGAATTAACCCCCACTCCCACACTTGAAACCTAACATTTTTCCCAAATTTGACTTTCAAAGTGGAGAAGAACAATTAAACAATTAAAGTTCCAAACATATTTTTAATTTAGTAGATTTATGACATGTATAAAGGTCACATTAAAGTAAAAAAATATATTTTTCACCACAAGGAATAAATAATCATAAGGTTCGTTAAAAAGAACAAACATTTACATTTATGTTCAGTGACAAAGATTTTCCATATAGCTCCAAAGAAGAATATAAGGTGTGGGTGATGAATTAATTGGGTGTAAGAGTTTTAACAAAGTATGATTCAAATGGATGTTCAATATAGAAGAATGATTCATGCTAAACACACTATAGACTAATCAGTTCTAATGAAAAACACAACTAGCAGCAGGCATGTACCCCCCCCCCCCCCCACACTTAATTTCAAGCAGTGAACGGGTTTTAAACAATGAATTTTAGTTCACAGCAACAGGAACATGCAGATTTTTAATTCAACTTAGTGACATGCAAAAAAAGGTTTTTAGTATATGAATGATATACAGAAAATTTTCAGCAAATATGTAGCGGAATTTCTTAAACAAGTAGAATTTTCCAGTGAGCAGAATTTTATTAGAAAAAACAGGAGCAGAGATAAATGAAAAAAGTTGAAGTACTTCCCTAACTAAGTTCTTTTCCAGAAATGATCATGGGAATTCCACTACTTAAACGACAAAACAACAACATCCTAAAAATAAAAAGCATGAAAACCAAGAGAAAATAACTAGTAAAGACAAATCATACAGAAGAAAACAAAGCATCACTTTATTCAACACTAAACAGTACACAAATGAAAAAAAAGAAAGAGCATGGGTTGACTCCCATGAAGCACTGATTTTAAAGCCTTCAGTTAGACTTTATTTAATCACTATTATTTTATTTATTAACACAACAAAAACCATGGGTTGCCTCCCATGCAGTGCTAGGTTTAAAGTTCCCAGACATACGTCATTCAATAACAGTTTTCTAGAATAGAGAAGGTATCAAAGCCCTTCAGTTGTCCCTCAAAATAACGTTTCACTCTCTACCCATTGACTGACATGGGTTTATTCTCTTCACCTATAATTTCAACATCTCTATTTTTTAGAACTCTCACTATAGTAAAAGGTCTAGACCACTTGGAATTCTTCTTTCCAGGAAAGAGTTTATGTCTAGATTTAAAGAGGAGGACCTTCTGTCTAGGTTTGAATTCTTTGTTTTTAATGATAGAATCATGAAATATTTTAGTCCTCTATTTATAAATTCTTGAATTATCATAAATCTCTCTCCTAATCTCATCATGTTCACTTAGCTCAAGTAACATCCTCTCACCATCACTCTTAAAATCAATGTTTAGATCCTTAACTGCCCAATAAGACTTATGTTTCAACTCCATAGGTAAATGACATCATTTCCCAAACAAAATCCTGTAAGGAGATATATCTATTGGGGTCTTGAAAGTAGTATTATATGACCATAAAGCTTCATCCAATTTAAGAGACCAGTCTTTCCTAGTGTTTGACATTGTTTTATCAGGTATTTGTTTCAGTTCCCTATTTGAAATTTCAACCTATGCACTAGACTGTGGATGATAAGGAGTATGAGTTTTATGAACATAACCATATTTATCCATTAGAGCTTTAAATTTATAGTTCTTAATGAGTGTTCCATTATCAGTTATTAAAACTCTTGGGACTCCAAATCTTGTAAAGATGTTCTTTTTCAAAAAAATTATTGCATAGTTGACCTGATTGTTGGGTAGTGCCACTACCTCAACCCATTTTGAAACATAGTCAATAGAAACAAGAATATAATCATTACCATGAGATGATGGAAATGGACCCATGAAATCTAATCCCAAGACATAAAAAATTTAAAATTCTAGAATTCCTTTTTGGGGTAACTCCTGCTTTCTACCAACATTACCCTACCTCTGACATATATCACATCTAACCACAAAGCTCCTAGCATCCTAAAAAAGAGTAGGCTAATAGAAACCAAATTGTTGGACTTTCTAAGAAGTTCTTTCACCACCATGGTGACCTCCCCAAGGCGAGGAGTGACAACTTTCTAATACAGGCAGCATCTCTTCCTCTAGAATACACCTCCTAAGGATCCCATCGGCACATCTCCTAAACAACAAAGGATCATCTCAAAGGTAGTATTTAAGTTCATAAATGAATTTCTTTCTTTGGTTAATGGATAGATTCTTGGGAAAAAGACCTGCTTCCAGAAAGTTGGAAAAATATTCAAACCAAGAAGATTGCCTGATTGAAACAGTGAGCAACTTCTCATCAGGAAAGGAAGAGTTTATCTCCCTAGGATCTCCATATTCAGATTGAGTAAGTTAAAGACTAGATAAATGGTCAGTAACTAAATTTCCAGATCCTTGCTTATCCCTAATCTCTAAATCAAACTCTTGTAACAATAGAATCTATCTAATCAGCCTATGTTTAGTTTCTTTCTTAGACATAAAATACTTCAAAGAAGAATGATCAGTGAAAATGATAAATTTGGAGCATAAAAAGTACTGTCTAAACTTTTCTAGAGAAAAAAAACAACTAACAATTCGTTTTCACTCGTGGTATAATTTTTTTGGGCATCATCTAGCAGTCTACAAGCATAATACACCACATGCAGTTTTCTATATTTCCTCTATCCAAGGAAAGCACCTATATCCATATCACAATCATCACACATAAGTTCAAATGGTAGTTTCCAGTCAGGTGCAGTAATGATGGGTGATGTATTGAGTTATTCTTTAAGGAGATTAAATGATTTCAAACACTTGTCATCAAAATTTAATGGTGTATCCTTGACCATAAAAGAACACAAGGGATTAGTTATTTTGGAAAAATCTTTTATGAATCTTCGATAGAAACCGACATTCCCTAGGAAACTTCTAACACCATTGACATTTACAGGAGGTGTCAAATTTTGAATAACATCAATCTTAGCAGTATCAAATTCATGACCTCTCTTTGAAACCTTATGACCAAGCACAATACCTTCTGTAACCACGAGTTGAAATTTCTCCCAATTAAGAACAAGGTTGGTTTCAATGCATCTCTCCAATACTAACTCATGATTTCCAAGACAAGTATCAAAAGTACTACCCATAATGTAAAAGTCATCCATGAAAACCTCAATAATTCTCTCAATCATATCTGAAAAGATATCCATCATACACCTTGGAAAGGTGGCTGGAGCTCCACACAACCGAAAGGGTATATGCCTGTAGGCAAATGTTCCAAAGGGGCATGTGAAAGTGGGTTTTTACGAATCCTTTGGATCAATTGGAATCTGGTTGAAACCAAAAACCCATCCAGAAAACAGAAAAACTCATTTCCAGCAAGGCTCTCAAGAATTTGGTCCAAGAAGGGAATTGGGAAATGGTCCATCCTAGTGGATGCATTAAGATTCCTATAATCGATATAGACTCTCCATTTGTTGGCTTTACTAACTTAGAGTTCTTCATTTTTTTCATTTTTAACTATAGTGAAACATCCTTTCTTGGGGAAAACCTGGACAGGGCTGACCCAAGCACTATTAGAAATGGGATAAATCATTCAAGTGTCTATAAATTTAATAACATTTTCTATGACAACTTCTTTCATGTTCGGATTCAACCTTCTTTGAAACTCTACCCTAGGCTTATGGCCAGGATCCATAGGAATCTTGAGCAAATAGAATGAGGGACTAATACCCTGGATATCAACTATTGTCCAACCTATGGCATATTTACACTTATTCAACACTGTTAATAATCATTCCTCTTGATTTTCATTAAGTTAAACAGAAATTATTATAGGAAAAGTGGTGTTCTCACCCAAAAACAAATATTTAATATGGTTAGGGACTGGCTTTAGTTCAAGAGTGGGTGGATCTACACTCGAAGGAAGAATCCTAGGCCTAAGATGTCCAAGATCTTCAACATATTTCTTTTAAGGAGTATTAAAAGATGAAAGGTTTTCAATTTTTTGTTCAAATTCATAAGTAACAGTGCCACTGTCCAGAGTGGGCAGTACACTTTCTAGGTTTTCCAGATCAGATATTAACAAGTTAATCAATGCAGAATCATCTAGTTGTCTTATAAGTTCTCCCCCAGTATCATAAAAGTGTTCAGTAAGGTTGGTGTTAATATAGACACCCTCACATTCATTTAAAAATCTAATAAGTTTAGAAACAGTGGACTCTTCTACAGCAGAAACTGGACAATTGTCCAGTTCTGAAATTTTTTCCAGATTTGGAGTTTGAGAAAAATTTTCAAATTCAAAGATAGATTCAAAAGGACTATTAGATTCACAAATATTTTCTTCAATAGAGAATTTATTTTCAGAGTTTTTGATATTTTTAGTTGAGTTCTCATCTTTTAAGGACTCTACCCTAGAACAGTTTTCAGAAAACATTGGGCCTTTAACATTTTTAAACACATTTAACTCTTCTTGTTGTTATACAATTTTAAAAATTAAATGACCCTTAGAAACATCAATAACAACACCACTTGTGGCCAAAAAAGGCCTACCCAAAATGATGGGAACCTCTTGATCACTATCCATATCCAAGACTAAAAATTCAATATGCAAAAACAGCTTCCCAACCTCAACTAGCAAATCCTCTACCCTACACACAAGATGAGTGAAATATCTTTTAGCTAACTGTAGTATGACCATGATGGGTTGATGATCAACCAAACTAAACTATTGAAATATGGAGCATGGGATAAGATTAATGCTATCACCTAAATCACACAAAAATTTGAGTTGATCAGAGTTTCCTAGTGTGCAAGGTATGACAAACCTACCTGGCTCTTTCAGTTTAGGTGGGATTTTCTTTTGGAGTACAACACTGCACTCTTCAGTGAGGCTGTAAGTGGCAAATTATTCCAAGGTATTTTTTGGAAAAAATTTTCTTAAGATATTTCAAATAAGATGGGATTTGAATTAAATCTTGTATGAAAGGAATGTTTACTTTAAGTTTAGAGAGGATACCCAAGAACTGAAGAAGTTCAACCCTGGTGTTACTTTGAGGTTTTAGCTTCTCAGGGAAAGGGATGGGTGGGGAACAAATTTTAAGGACAGTAGGAATATCCCTCACCTCTTTCTCAACCTTTTCTTTTCCTTTATTTTTTTATTTTTAGAATAAGTTTCATCTTGAGTTTCAAGTGAAAAATTCAAATTCTCATCATTTTCAATACTTTTCTGTGAATTTCTAGCATGTGTGAAAAGAATATTTTTATTTCAAGATTGAAGCAGAATTTCATTTTGGGTATTTTCATGGTCTTTTTCAGTAATAGTTTGTGTGTTAAGACCACTTCTAGTTAAAATAGCCATGAAATTATCCCTAGGATTATGTTCAGTGGTACTAGGAAGTCTACCTTTTTCCCTAGATGAAAAATCACTTGAAAGTGGACCAAGTTGTGTTTCCATGTTCTATATTCTAACATCAGTTTTCATTTTATCAGACTCATATTGTTTTTGATGTTTAGACAGTTGAGTCTTGTATCATTATTTTTGAGAGTTGATTTTATTCAAAATTAGATCAAGATTATAATACATGTGATTATCATTGTTTCCTTGTACATTTTAAGACTCACCCCTTTGTTGATTTTGAAATTTTTGTCTTGGTTGATTAGAGTAGTTAGGGGAAGTTGATTGTTTAATTAAGCCTTGATCTTTACAGGACAGATTAGGGTGAACCTATAGCCTTGATTGTAATTATTTGAAAATGGTTCTTTTAGAGGAGGTATTCTAGGACCATAGTTAACAATGCTCGAATTCTCTTGTTGTTGGGCAGGCATATCAAAGTTAGGACAAAAGTTATCAGTATGCCCAAACATACCACACTAGACACAATGTTCCCTTAAATATTGGTTGGTATTTTGACATCCATGTCGATTAACAGTTTTCTTTGAATTCTAGTTCATCAAATATTGAAGTTGGTTGGTGATTTAATCAAGTTGAGCTTGAGTTTCATTCATTGAACTAGTGTTAGAATTAACATTTCTATTTATTCTTTTTCTAATTGAATTTTTATGTTGTGGATTCAGGGAAATATTATTAAATATTTTTCTTTGTTCTTCATATGTTTTATCAATGTAATTACCCCCAGCAGCTTGATCAAGTAGATTCTGTCCAGAGGAGGATAACCCTTCATAGAATGTATTCATAAGAATATGTGATGGGAGTTGATGATGGGGACACTTCCTAAGAATATCTCTGAATATATCCCAAGATTCATGAAAATCTTCTCCATTATCTTAATAAAAACTAGTAATATTTGTTCTAAGTTCTCTTTTAAGTCATTAGGGATAGAATTTTATTATGAAGAAATTATACACAAGATCCCAGTTCTCAAAAATGTTCTCATCTGGACTCAGAAACTAATTCCTAGCATTCCCATTAAGGAATTTCTGCACAGTGTTATATAAGTCTCTAATGAAGGATAAAGAGTCCTCATTAGATAGTCCCTTAAAAGGAGGCAACAGAGAAATGTGTGATTGTTTATGTTCATAATTTCTGGCTCTAGAAGATAACCTAATGGACGATGGATTGCTTAAAACTTGAGGAAGTTGAAACTCCCTCATCCTAGGCCATTCATTTTCTTCTAAATGTTTTGGACGATTATTTTGAAATTTATTATGCTCAGGAACTCTGTTATCTATGTTCTCCATTTTAGTTTTATTATTCCATCTTAGAGTAGTTAAATTTTTATCAAATTCAAGGTTCAGAGTCTCTAATCTAGCACCAGAAGTTCTTGTGATTATGCAAACTACAGTAATAGACACTACTCAGCAGTAACAATTCAGCAAGAAGTGAAACAATTTTTTTTTATAATTTTCATACTTCACAATTTTTTTAAATGATTTTTATATATGTATTTTTTTAGTGTTTTTTTATATATGAGTTTTTTTGTGTTTTTTAGAGTAATGGATTGTGCCTTCCCTGATAACGACGCCAAAAACATAACCCAAACCATCGTTAAAGCCGATAAAAGTTTAATATTTATATTCCTACTAACTACAGTATATGTGGCAAGCAGGGTCGAACCCACATGGAAGGTAATTTTGGCCACTAATCATCTAAAAAAACTTTGGAAGCTCCACTATTGTCTGTAGTGGAGTGAATTTTTTATTTTTCACTTTTTATATTTTATTTATTTTAAGGCACAAATGAATCATCACAATATTTTTATGTTTTTGTTATGATCTATATTGAAGCAAGAAAGAAAACTAAAAACAGTGAGAAACAGAGAGATAAAATGCCGATAAGTGAACAATCAAGAGAAATATGTCCGAGGAAAACATCAACTCTACATGTTTTGAAAAAATTCCTTCTCATGATAGTGATTACAACTAATTCCACTGAAATGAAGTGATTTATTTCTCTCACCAGAAGATAAATCACTCAAGTCGACAAAACATGGAGTTCGCCACTCCTAGATTAATCAACTTGAGAATTCCAGTTTGAAAACGATTACAGAACAAACTCATCATCTGTTCTGTAGTCTTTAATTTTAATTAAAAAGTTCAAGAAAATTAATCCAAATTAAAACTCACTATATGAATGTAGAGTTACAAGATTAAGTGTAGGTGGTACATTACAATTGAATGCAATCATAACTGATCTCGCCAATCAATTCTGATCACATTAAACATGATAGTGATAAGAGATAAGTACGATAACCAGTAGACTCAATTTTTACCTTGAACTGGAAATATATAGCCAAACATTGTGTCAATTACGATAACTATGAATATTCAATTACATAGGAATAGAATTGAAAGAGAAAAGACGAAGAAAACTCCCCCTGCTAGAATCATTTGTTGCTGCTCTTGGCCCTGAGAAATCTGAAGAATATCTCTCCGAGTAGTGCTCCAGGTCATCTGCTCTGCTCCAGAATGAATTTGATCATAGAATCAGTGAGCCTCCTCACTTCTGCTATCCATTTGGAATGAATCATCGTCCTACAAATTCTGCTGCATCTCTCTTTTAATACTCTCTATCATCTACTGCATATCACCTCCCACTTCCACCGACATAGCCTGTGTCTTAAATGTGCACCACACCCATGCATTTTTTTGCGACATACATGTCGTAGTAATTTTTCTCATGTAACTAACTCTTGCTAAGTTTGTTAAGTGATTTTGGACGGGAACTCACTTCCCGTATGAACCTCCTTCTGGCAGCGGACTCTAACAGGTGCAGTTTCATGGCTTTGAGAGCTCGATCTAAGAAAAAAACAACCCTTAATGGCAGCAGATCACAGTGGAAATGGATCATTGGGTTTAAATGTATAGCAACAATGTGGTGTCAACATCAGCATCAACTCAGATCTTCTTCTTGAGTTAGAGATATTCAAACGAAGGAACGACTCGGGAATCCTCCCCTCTGGTGAGCTCTGTCTTCTTTTAAGAGTTAATTTGTTTCTTCAGATCTGCTGGAGAGGTGAGATTCGCAGGGAGGTTCAGATCTAGTTCGATCTTTAGTGAACTCCTGCTTCGGCGGCCTACAACACGGAGTAAAAAATTAATCATAAACAGAACTGAAAATGATATCAATTTGTTATTTTATTCTGATCAGATGCAAGGATTATAAGAATTAGAGTTTTAGAGGAAATTGCAGTGAATAAAAAATCAGTGGAGGATGACATGGTGCGTGAAGAAACAGTGGAAGTGGAAACATTGTGAGGGAGTCACTGTGCCACCGTAATGATACGGTCCAAGGAGTAACAGTGACTGTGAGTCCATGAGCGACCAGTGGCAAGGCTGTGAGACAGTGAAGCTGAACTCAAGGTGGCACAGGTAATGAAACAGTGAGACCATATTAAGCCGTTACAGTACAAGGGTAAAGCGGTGAGACCACGAAGTTAGAGTAGCAGAGACACGGTGAGACCGTGAGGAGAGTCACAGCGGGACATGGATGAAACTGGTGCGTGGAGGCACTGGGACAGAGGTGAAACCATGAACCAGCAAAATAAACAAAGAAAATAAAATAAATTAAAACATATACAAAATAAGAACAAGATAATTAATAAAAACTAAAACTCAATTAAAAAAATTGAAAATTTAATTACCACATAAACTTTAATAAATTTATGAAACCTGTTAAACTAAAGTTAAATTATTAATAATTTCAATTCATAAAACTTAAATTATTACTATACTAAAACGAAAATTTAAAAAAAATTAATTTAATTTAAAATTTAAACATTTAAATTACAAAGTTAAATTATTACTGCTATAAAAAACTAAATTAAATAAAATAGATAATTAATTATCGTTTTTTGAATAATTGGATTGGATTAAGACTTTAAATTATAAAGTATGAATAAATTTCGATTGTTTCAAAGATTAAATACATTGTTAAAGAATTATTAAAAGACATGATAATAAGGTTATATTAATTAATTTTCTAATACAAGAAATATTATATCAAACCTTCATTATCTTAGTGTAAATGGAAACTTAATTAATTAGCTAATTAATGTTAAATTATTAATTATGCAGAACAAAAACAACAATCTAAATAAAAGGTTATTAGACTATAAAATTAAATTAAGAAATGTATTAATTATTTTAAAGCTTATAAGACACGATTTATTAAATAATAATAATAAATTATTAAAAATAATAATAAAAATACAAAAGAGCCACTATTTATTAAATTTTTTTAAAATAAATAATTAAATGGATAAAAATTAATTAAAAAGATGTGAAAAAACATGTGTTTTAAGGCCACATCAGATGGATAAAGAATGATGAGCTATGTGCATTGTCCTATAGCTCTTTATTTATCCCGAGTGATGAAGTCTCACAAAGCCGTGTTCCAAAACAAATCACACCATCATCGTTGATATGGAACTCTTGCATCTTCCCTTTCTTTACAACATTGACCCTCTTTTGTGACTCCACATCATCCCCTTGTGCTTACTTAATATTCTCTTGAATGGATGGTTGTGCAATAATTTGGGCAAGGAAGAATGTATCCACTGCCCTTATGATTTCTAAATCCATCATTTTCATATACAAGAAGATAGGGTCTTTCTCAATCCGTTTCATGGATAGAGTAGCATGTTCTTCTCTGCTTAGATAATTACCTACCTTTTTCGTCTTTCCATGATGATAGTGAATCGAGCAATCATAATCCTTGATTATCTCTAACCACATCCTTTGACGTATGTCGATCTCCTTTTGTATAAATATATACTTTGGGATCTTGTGGTCAGTGTATATGTCAAAAATTCTCACCATAAAGGTAGTGCCTCCAGATTTTCAAGGAAAAAAACACAGCTGCCAACTCCAGATCATGTGTCGGGTATTTCTACTAATGGATCTTTAACTAACATGAGGCATAGGCTATCAAATTATCATTTTGCATGAGTAAACAACCCAAGCCTTTCTTTGAAGCATCGCTTTATATCACAAAACGTTCTCCACTTTTTGGTAATGTGAGTGCAGGTGTAGTGATCAGCCTTTTATTTAGCTCCTTGAAGCTTACCTCACATTCTTCGATCCAGACGAACTCTACCCCCTTCCATGTAAGCTTGTTCATTGGGTTTGAGAATCATGAAAATTTCTTCATGAATAATCGATAATACCCAGCTAGACCCAAAAAGCTACGAATCTCTGTTACAGAAGTTGGACTGGGCCACTCATCAAGTGCCTTCATCTTATAAGGGTCCACAGATATCCCTTTGCTGGTGTTAACATGACCCAAGAATGATACTTCCTCAATCCAAAACTCACATTTACTATACTTTGCATACAAATTCTCCCTTTTCTAAGTATTTAACACGGTTTTTATTGCTCCTCATATTCCTCCTTGCTCTTAGAGTATATCATAATATCATTAATAAAGACTACCACAAATTTTTCAAGGTAAACTCTAATGAAAATATTCATTAAATCAATGAAAATTTCTGGAGCATTAGTGAGTCCGAAGGGCATTACTATGAACTCATTGTGTCTATACCTCCTTCGAAAGGCAGTCTTGGCTATATCTTCCTTCCCCACCTTTAGTTCATGATATCCTGACAGAAGGTCCACCTTAGAGAAATAACTAGCCCCACAAAGCTGATAGAACAAGTCATCTATCTGTGGATGGGGATACTTGTTCTTTATCGTGATTTTATTGAGTTCATGATAATCAATTCAGAGGCATATTGATCTATTCTTCTTCTTGACGAAGAGGACTGGAGAAGCCCACAGTGAAGCAATCAGGCATATAAAACCCTTCTACATATTCTCCTATAACTACTACTTCTACTCTTCTAGCTCTATAGTGTCAATTCTGTAAGGTGTCTTTGAGATAGGTAGAGATCCAGGGATAAGTTCAATTGAGAACTCAACCTCTCAGTCATGAGGAAGACCAGAAAAAACTTCAGGGAATAGATCAGTGTAATCCCTCGCGATGGGCATGTCTTCAAGCATGATTATCTCCTTTGTCTCAGTCATTTGAGCTAGATATGCTTTCTCATAAGGCAATAATATCCACACTTGAGACGAAGATTCTAAATAAGAATCATGTCTCTCCTTACACTTGTAAATAATCGGAGGATGCTTTGGGATGTGAGAAGTTATCTCCCTTTCCTGGTATATGATGTTGTATTTGTAAAAATATATCCAATCCATGCCCAAGATTGCATAAAACCCCTCTAAAAAAAGTATGATGTGATTTTCTAGGAGGTTCAGTCCACAAACATTAACCGGGGAGGAGTTATAAACCATGGATGCAACAATTTCCCCATTTTCTGTTCTCATATATAACTTTTCCTCCAAAATTTGAGGTGGTTTTTGAATACTTCTACTAATCTTTCAAGATATAAAAGTATTCATAGAACTAGAATCAAAGAGTACATCTGCTATTCTTGAATGAATAACCATCATACGTGTGACCACATTGTTGTTCGACCACACCTTATTAGTAGTGATAGCGTAATCCCTTAATTGTTGCCTTGAAGGTTGTTGTTGATTGCCTCTAACAACCCTCATCTTAGGGAAATTGTTCACATAATTCTCATGCTCCTTGAAGTTGTAACACTACACTTCAGGCTGAGTGTTGATCTGAACCTTCCTTTCTTCTTCAACATTAGCGGGATTTTTTATATCCCTTCGGTAGTTCTTGGCCAGATGACCAAACTTTCCACATTTGAAGCAATTCTTGGTTCCCTTGAGATAGTTACCAGGATGCTTCTTCCCACAATTTTTTGCAAGGGGAAAAGTTATTCTTATTTCCATCATGGGATTTGTTTGATGAACCACCCATGTTGTTTTCTATTTTCCTCTTCTTGTCACTGGGCCCATGAGACCACTGAGAGTCTCCAATCTCCATTTCCACCTTGAGGGAAAAATGGACAATATCCTCATAACTGTCGAATTCTTGAATTTCCAACACTTTTCATAGACTGAGCTTTAGTCCACTAAAGAAGTTATCCACCTTGCTTTCAGTGTTCATGAAAAAGCTAGAGGCGTACCTTGCAAGCCTTGTAATGTTTTCTTTATACGCCCCGATGGACTCATCTTCCTTATTCTTGAGTCTGAGGAACTCTCTTTCCATCTTGAGATGGAGGGTTCTAGGAAAATATTTCTTGAAAACCATCCTCTTGAATTCCTCCCAATCCATGGAATCAATTTCCTCTTGGGGCTTTTTATTCTTGATCAGTGTCCACCACTGATCAGCTTCCCCATCAAAACAATAGACTTCCAGTACAACCTTCTCTTCTTCTGAGCACTGAGGAATAGAGAATATATTTTCAATGAAGTTAATCCATTGTTCTGTGAGGAGGGAATAGTAAAATATACTAAACATGGGAATCCTTTTCTACATGAAGGATTCAATGGAAATTTTATTTTTTCCTTGGAGTAGGTGGGAATTCTACATGATTCATGTAATTATTCATAACTCTAGCCAGCTGAGCAAGTGACCTCATGAAGTTTTGAGCACCCACTCCCATCATATCATTCATATAGTTAGGGTAATGTTAACATTACCTATCATATTGGTTGTTGGAACATGTTATTTTATTTATCTCCATTTTCTAAGAAAAAGAAAGCATAATTAGAGGTCTTGAATACTTATTTGTTGAGAATAAAAAGGAAACTTTCAACATAAAAGGATAAAATTATAAAGAATAAGTATATCCTAATTTGTTATTCCTTAGGTTTGAATCTAGGTTATCCTAAATCTATTTATTAACTTATATTCTTATGGGATTATTTTTTCCCTTAATAATGGTTTATACTAAGATCGTGAATCAACCAAAACATATCTCTCGGGATTTTCGTAACCAAGAGTGCAGAAAGACCCATTGTTTTGTACAAGGATACCCCAGGTAAAGCCCGGAACACATTGTCAGAGTTTTCACTCCTAGATACATCTATTCCAGAGCCACCTCTACCTGCTCGTATCCAGCAGGGGATGTATTTTCTTGATAAACCACTTACTCTATACTTATGAAAATTTAGGGCAGTTTTATTATACTTCATCTCATCCGTATGGTTCTCACTAAGGTTATTTATTCCTAATCTCAAAAAATAACTAGACCATCCTATGATACCAACTATAGAGACCCAAGACTTTTACATATAACATTACATGATTCTAAGTATAATTAATCATCAGAGTACAAGCCAAGAATCGTTAATTCTAGTGTCTTGGAAGACTAGGAACATAAAAAATAAAACATGGGGCTAAAAAAAATTCCTTTATTTAATCTCCATAAAGATCTCATAACTTCCTTTGAGCCCTTACATCTGCATAGGGTACCCCGGGGAACCCATTAAGAAAGGGATGAGCTAAAAATCCCAGTAAGGGAATGAACATAAGGATGCATCTTAAGCACATGAGTTAAGAGGCATGATGTAATTAAATCAAAACATGGAACATATGAAATCATATCATATAATCATGGGAACATATAAACTTGGAATCATATAAATGTGACAGAATCATAAAACATTTCCTTAGTATGGGTCAAGGCCAACTTCCAATCTCGTTTCCCATATTAGTATGGGTCAAGGCTAACCACCAATCCCATTTCACATCACATCTCATGAGAATTAACTTTACCCAATGCATTGAAGTGATATCTAGACGCACCCATATTAAGATTTACATGAATATTATTTCCACATAAATATTCTTACCACATAAATATTCTTTCCAAATAAATAATCATACATAATCAATCGTTTATAAACATAAAGATACCCATGGAAAGAATCGGGTACCATAATCATGACATAAAGTATAACCAATGAGAATATCATGAAAGTATACATGAAAGAAAGGGATTATAACATACATGGACGTTCAAAAGGAAATATAGGCATATAAAATGGTAGTTGGTAACAAATAGAATTTACAAAATATAAGAAATTTATTTGAGAAACATTAGCATTAAAACCTTTTTGTGTAGTTTTAAGGAAAATACTATAGAGCTTCTAAAATAGTAAAGAGGAAATTATTTTATATAAAACTATAATTTGACCAAGAAGGTCTTATTAATAAAAATAAATATTTTATAAAGGCAATGTCGTCTTAAAATATAGGATAGAGTGCACTTCAAATTGGGTAAAAATTTGGGAAGTTCCTTTAAAACGAGTGTTCTTATTGGGATGTATCGAGGAGGGATTCACTTAAAAGCATGTATATCCCCGAAAGAGAATGAGATATTGATCTTGGAAAATGATTTTGAAGCATATAAAGAGGATTTTGATGTTTTACATAAAAAGAAAAGACAACTGCATTTTGGTAAAAAGAAATATAGAGCAACCCGATGGAATAAAGGAAGTTCAGGTAGAATCCATTACAGTTTATCGGCATGGTATCAGGTGTAACTATGAGGTCTTGATGAGGGAGATAAGGGGTTTTTCATCACTATTAAAAACATAAGTCAGTATGGGAGAGGTTATATAATATACCTCATCACTTGGTATTACACAAAAAGGAATATCATTTAGAAACAATTTGATTAAAAGTGAAAAGGAGAGGATCTCTTACCTTAAATCTATTGGTGTTCTCCACTTGTTATTAAAGACCTCTTGAGACTTCCTCCTTTGAGAACCTCTTAAGGTGAGAGGCTTTCATATTTTTAAGAGGCTATGATATTTTGGACGTGGGGGGGGGGATCTTGGGGAGAGATTTGGGCATGATATTGGAAAGGCACAAGTCTTGAGAGGGGTGAAGTGAAGAGGGAGTGAAGGGGGTTTTTTTATAGTGGAGGAGGGAAGGTATTTCTCAATATAAAATTCATTAATTTATTAATTCCCAAAAATACAATGAATATTGAGTCTTCTATGACCAAGAATAGTAAATTTATCATGTGATCCTGAACCAATTGGTCATACATTAGCAGAACATCATCAATGACTCAATTAATCCATTATTTAGCATTTATTGTGAATTATCAGATTCTACTATTCATAAAAAAATCAAATATTTCAGAAAAATCCAAAAAATTAACCCTAAACATTTTTCGACCTATAGAATCCAAAAATGAATTCCATTTTTCATAAATAATTTTTTAAGAAGGATTAATTTAATATTTAATTAAAATCATTATTTATTATTAAAAACCAGTTTTAAAACATTCATTTACTTATTCTAAAATATAGGTACATCATAATTTCAATTGAATATTATTTTATGACTATCATAAGTAAAGTTACTATTCATTAGTGCATTTCACTATTCATAAATGTATGTTACTATTCCTAAGGTGAGGTTACAATTCAGTAAAAATTATGTTTTTCTTATCGGACTCCAAATAACTTACTGATTGAAACCATGTATATGAGATTTTTGAAATTCTAAACACAAACATGACAAAATTTTGTTTAAAGGACACTTAGCACTTAGTAGTTCATTATGTTGTGTTTTCATGTTATTTTGGGACATATTTATATGAAGGGAAATTTCCATTGAAAACATTGGGTCGTTACACTCAGGTTACCAGAAGGGCATCAAGGGTTTAAGCATGTGTCTTGGAGGATACACCCCTCTCATTCCACCAATATAGAGGAGGTAGTTGATTAGATTATTGAAGCCAATTTTTTTTGAGAAGTGAAATACCCGATATGGTTTGTCAACATCGTCACTTTTTAGAAGAAGAATGGGACGATTAGGGTGTACATTGATTTCAAATACCTTAATCGATAATGCCTAAATGATTACTTCCCATTACCGATCACATAAATCCTCATTGATGAAACTACTGGCTTCCAGGAACTTTCTTTCATGGATGGGTACTTTGGGTACAATCAGATAAAGATGGTCCATGAAGATAAAGAATCAACTACCTTCATAGCACCTCAAGGGATCTTTTGATATCAGGTTATTACCTCTGGTTTGAAGAATGTTGGTGCCACATATCATTGCGACATGCACCATATATTCAATCCATTATTGGGAAAGATAGATGAATGTTATTTTGATGACCTCATAGTAAAATCTCAACCCCAATGTGATCATTTCATAATCCATCATACAATTTTCGACAAGCTGCGATAGCACAGTATGAAGATGAATCCACTAAAATGTGCTTTTAGGGTCACATCAGGAATGTTCCTTGCCTTTTTGGTATGCTATTGTGGCATTGAGATTGAACCTTAAAAGATCAGTTCTATCATAGAAATGTCACCCCCTAGAAATATCAAAGAACTTAGGGGAATCTAAGGGAAACTTGCCTATATTCATCGGTTCATTTCCAACATGGCCAACAAAGCTCTCTTCTTTACTAGGTTAATGAAGAAATAAATCTCCTAATAATGAGATGATGATTTCCAAAAATCCTTTGAATGTCTCATGTAATACCTACTTCACCCACCGGTTCTGATTTTCCTGGTGGAAGGGCGGCCACTCATTTTATATGTGGGAGACATGGAATGATCATTGGGAGCACTCCTCACATAAAATAATGATCCGAGAAGCAAGAATAGTCACTATTACCACATCTGAAAAATTCTAGGTACTGAGACTCAATAATCTGATATCAAGAAGAACTACCCCACATTCATCTTCACAGTGAAAAATCTAATACATTACTTAAAGCATCACGAAGTTGAATTATTCTCCCATGTTGATCCAGTAAAGTACATCATTGGCCATCTAATACTGACTGGGAATTTAGCCTGATTGGTGGTAAATATTCTACAATATGACATCCAGTTTGTAACACAGAATTCAGTAAAAGGGCATGCCCTGGATGATTTCCTTGCGTCACATTTGTCCTCGAAAAATACACGATAAGAAAACGAACTCCCAGATGAAGAGGTCTTCTATTCCCATGATAATCCCCAAACATCGGTGATATACGTGGAGGGCACATACCAAATCCTTTTCAGCACAATAATAGAGAACCCGGAGCTCAACTGAGTTAGTCTGGGGATTGTATTCATCTCTCTAGACAAGGTAGTCCCGCCCTAATCTATCTCACTATCCGAAGTCTACAAAACAATGAGGAAGAATACCAAGACATCATCAATAGCTTGAAACTATCCCTACAGTTGAAAATGTCCTACCAAAATATCAAATGGGAATTAGATTTAGTGATAAAGTAAGTTAATGTCAAATATTCCATAAAAAGGAGGAACTTCGGCCCTCACTGGTTACATTAGGGGATTAATGGAATAATTCCACTTTGATCCTAGACTGAATTATGTTCTCCTATTATAGAATGCTCGTGCTGATGTGCTGGCTAATGCATCTTCCTTCCCAACCAGCCCTGATCAAGAAAAAGAAGCCTTCCATACTATGGATCAAAGAATGGTGTCATCAATCATCTTATGTGAAATTAAAGTGATCAATCTGGTCAGCACCGACCCAGAGTGTGAGGAACTAGTGACCACCTATGAATGGATGAAGCCTATATTAAGCTATCTTCAATATGGGAATCTCCCAAAAGATCATGCTATATGGGAACAAATTTGGTGCCAGGAAGCAAACTTCACCCTGAAGGGCGATCTAAATGAGAAAAAAGTGATATAAAAACCTGGATTTTATAGAATTACCCTTTAGTGCATTGAAGAATGGGAAGTTCTCACCATCATGAAAGAAGCCCATGTAGGCTACTACAACACCCATAAATATAGGATTAGGCTGTCTCACCAGATCATGTTGTTGGGGTATTACTAGAAAACCCTGATATAAGACTTTGTGGAATTCACTAGTAAATTTCATGCATACTGGATCCATGTAAACTTTATCCACCAGTCCCTAGAATTGTTGTATACAACTAAATATTCCTGGCCATTTTATATTTGGGGGATGGATGTAGTGGGGCCATATCCACAACCATACCTAAGCTTTTCAAGTACATCCTTCCTGCTACCGACATATTTTCAAAATGTAATAATCAAATATCAATCAAGGTAGTTTGGTTGAAGAACATCACCATATTCATAAAGACCCATATAATAACTAGGGTTGGAGTCCCTCACACAATACTGATGGCCGACATCATCAACTTCTATTCCAAAGAGTTGAAGAAGCTATACCAAGAGTACAACATTGAGTCCAATCACTTATCCTACTATCATTCATTAGAAAATTGGAAGATAGAGGCCTTCAATAAGACTATTGAACATACTTCAGAAGATGATGATCAAGGAAAAGTAGTCTTGGATAGATAAAGTACTCCATGTTTTATGGACGTAACATACCACCACACAAATTTCTATACAAGAAACGCCATATTCCCTGGTGGACAAGAAAAGGGAAATGTTACCCATAGAGGTCCATCTCCCCTCATTCCAAATATCCATTTTTGGGAATCTCTCAGATGACAAAAAATTTCAAAATAGATTGAATGAGTTGGAAGAGCTAGATGATAGAATGTTGTGCACACTACCCAATCTAGAGATTCATCAGAATCAGATAGCATGAGACTTAAATAAATAAGATTTTCCTCTTCTCATTCCTTCATGGAGAGCTGGTGATTGTTCTTAGAACACCAATTATATCCAGAAAGAATCCCCAAAGGTTTGAGCCCTAGTGCGATTGACGCTATGTAATACATAAGGTGTATCATAATGGTTCTTATTAAATACGCACCATATATGGGGAGTCTGTCACACCACCCAACAATATGATATTTCTTAATAAATACTTTGAATAGGTATTAGAAAAAGGGAATCCACATCAGAGTAAGCCTTGTCAATCGTCCTAACTACAAGACGTTAAATTGTACAGTCTCATCCTAACTACATTATGTTAAAATATATAATCTCATCCCAACCACATGATTTTAAATAGTACAAAGTCCATTCTAGGAGAAAGAAATTAAACTGTATGGAACCTTTCATCCTTAGTGCATAACAAAAAACTACACAGATCCACAGTTCCCCTTCATGTTGGATAATCCTTCCTCCTTTCCACAAGACATTAAACTGAATGGTAATTAAATAAATATATAAGACATGATTCTCATTTTTATGAGATACATAGGGATTCCTTGATCATATATCTTGTTCTATAAACAACATGATATAAATTCCCTTTTTGTACCCTCTTTTGTCTCTGCATTGTAGGGAAACCCATGCCGTTCCTTTTTTTCTCACACCGAGCATAGCTCATGTGATATTAGGAATCCTGTTGAAGACTCACCCTCACACTAAAGGTGCATAAGTACACAACAAGTCTATCACCGTTTTGAATGAAAGACTATAAAAGGAATACCATGGGTCCTCACCTCATGCCATTAAACTAATTTTTCAATGTGCTTACCAGATTACATAAAATTGTACAGTTCCATGATTCCCATCTCCATTCATGTCAATTCACCTTCCTTCCTTAACACATGACGTGAAACTCAATGATTTTAGAAGAACTATGTGCTGTTTGATTCTCATTTTTTCATGAGATACATTGTGATTCCTAGAATTCTATCCTTGGGCCCAACTATGATGTTCCCACTAATTCATGTTGTCCCACCTTCATCCTCACTGCATGACGTTAAACTGCATGGAAATTCATGAACTAAATATAGCTTTATTTCTGAAATATTTGGATACATAGTGGATCCTAGATCTTGAACCCTAGACCCAATTGCAATGGTTAATGGAAATAATGCCCACCTCCACGTATGGGTCAGACTTGTGTATGATATTTCCTCACCACGAACTTCATGTGGCTTGATTTTAAGCCTCATAAGATACATAGTGATGCCCAAGTCCCCATATTTGGGCCCAATTTAAACATCCTCCAACATTCATGTCAATCATCCCATGTCCTTACAACATGATGATAAACTACATGGGAGTATGTCCTTACCACATGATGATAAACTGCATGTGGGGTATGAATTTACCTCCTGGTGATAAAATACATGGGAATGCTTCCATACCACATGATATTAAATGTCATGCAATTATGTCATTACCGCATGACATTAAACAATACATAATTACATCTTTACTACATGATGTTAATCTATATGAAGGCATGTCCCTGATGCATAATGCTAAGATGGAGAAACCATCATTCATCATCTCTCCCTATTAAACGGCTAAAAGAGCCTTACCTCTGTTGTCCAGAGAATGAAGTTCTTCCACCATCTATGGAATCTCCCCTAACCATAAGCCGCACTTCATTATTTGGGTGTCTTGGATCATCACAATCTTCCATGTCCCTTGGTTTGGATGTTTGGATTCAAGGACCCTTTGCTTGACTACGGATACATGCCTATGGCTCCTACATATGTGCCTATGGACATTAACCAAATAAACCACATTGGAAAAGGACATTCGAATAATCATGATCCCATACATAATCACTGAGGTAGCACTCAACAACTCAACATGTCTAATCTAATCCCGATGTGAATTTCCCATATCAAAAATCATGATCCAAGGACCTTGATCTGTGATTTACAATGTTTCTGTCTCACGCTTGGGAAGATGTTGGAGTACTCTGATCCCTGGGTATCCAAATTAGACTCTAGTGTATAATCCTCTATATTAGGTCATTTTTAGTCATGACATTAAACTACCTACATTTTTGTGAAATCAATACAACCTTAAATTATTGTGTATGATGGTCCAAATCACAAGGCTTTAAACTGCTAGCGAAAGAGACACAAAACTTGTCAGGTTGAAAAACTACAAAGGGAAGCCTGATAAAAAGTAAAGTCTTTGACTAATATAATCTTCATATAAAGTGTTTATGACACTATAAGGGAATAAATAAATAAGGAATAAATCTTATGGGGTCCATACAATAAGCCTAGTAAAATCCAATCTATGATCCCTGGACCCACTGGTCCAAAAAAACTTGAACATGGATTTTTCACATCTCCTCACCGTGAGAATATGTTTGTTAGGATGTGACACAAGTTTTAGGTTACTCAAAAGAAATTTGATTTTACACTCTCCATAGATCAAACTTCACGATTTGAAGTTTCTCAAATAACCATAACCTTCCATGGCCCTGGAAAAAGATATCTAGATTCAAAGACCCCTTTCTTGACTATGCATTCATTCCAATGGATCCTACATATGTCTATACGTTCTTCAACCAAATGTTCCACTATTAAAAAATAAATTATGATTCTCATGATCCCTGACATACTCGTGACAACACTAAACACCTCAGTGTGTCTGAAGTACTCCCTATGACAGTTACATATCATCCCACTAACTCGAGCACTCCAGGTCTTAATTTACAATCTCCATACCAAACTATCCAAGTGGATTTGATATATTAATTATTACATCACTGTGTATTGTACCTTTTCTAAAATATGGAATGAATCTCTCCATTCTAAAACCTTTGGTATCCCACACCATGTGATTCGAAACAACATGGTATAGGGATAGAGTATTATGATGTAAGAAATAATTACTCTAGTGCCAGTACCCTTTTTGGAAAACCTTCTTCCCATACACAACTTCATCATGAAGATGTCTAAGTCTTCACAAAACTTTCATAGACCTCAGAAGGAAGTAGAGATCATAATCCTCTTGGAATTATTCATACACATAAAGGCCTTAACCAACCAACCAAATTTATATTTTCCTTTCGAGATAGGGGCTTTAATTCTTGTGAGACTTAGCCACACCACAGTGGAACCTGACATCTCATACTGTCATGGGACATACCCATCATGTTTGCACCATCTCATATTCACATGCTCAATATTTTGGATTATGATTTACAACATCCATACCCCAACTATCTAGGTGGACCTAGTATCCCTAGTATTTCATACCCACCAATATTACCTCCAAAATTATCCATAGCCCCTGGAAAAGATACCCGACTTGAAGAGAACCTTTGGTTGACTATGCATTCATGTGCATTGATACTTCATATGCACCTATGGTCATCAACAAAATGCATCACTCTGTAAAAAAGGACATTCCCATCCTTAAGAGGCATATAAATAAAACAAAAAAACCTATCACCTCAGAGTGTTTTAGGTCATTTATGGAATATCTACAACACATCCCATGTTAATATGAGAGGTTTGAAGTTGAAGAATTGAAACTAATGTAATACCGGGTCCATACTGAACAACCATAAACTAAAGCAATATCAGGCCTGAGGTAAAAGAACATAAACTAAAGTGATATCTGGTCTGAGCTAGAAGACCTTAATCTAATGAAATATATAGTCTGAGATAAAATACCTTAAACTAAAGTTTTATTAGGTCTAAATTATAAGATACTAAACTAAATAATTATCAGGTCTGATCTAAAACACCTTTAACTAATGTGATATCATGTTTGAGCTAGAAGACCATAATCTAAAGAAATATAAGGTTCAAGCTAAAAGATCGTAAACAAAAGCGATATCACGTCCAATATAGAAGACCTTAAACTATATAGATAGATATTCTGAGATAATAGAACCTAAACTAAAGAAACAAAAGTTTTGAGATATAAGACCCTAAACTAACGAAACAGAAGGAATGAGCTAAAAGACCATAAACAAAAATGAAAAAATGTCTGAGCTAAAAGACCCTAAAGAAAAGCACTGTAAAAATTTAGTCCACATGAGCTCTTAAGGATCGCCATGTGACCCTAGTGTCATCAAGCTATGATTTCTAATCCTAACAACTTCAGAAAAGATAGAGAACTCTCCCTTCAAGGAATATATTCTACCCATTGGACCCTTTCCACATCAGATTATCCAATGATGGATGGAAAAGATTGAAAACAAAAAATATCGTGTGGTTGGGCCTTCCTGGGAATTTCATAGATAAATCTATTAGAATTTCAAAATTTAATTCCAGGCAGTCATGTTCATTCAATATAATGTAGTGGATTGGTATCGTTGGTGATTAACATAATATTAGATCAATAATAAGAAACTAGATGATTTTATATAAATTTCAGCATACCTATTCAGTGAAACCATATAAAAGAAGGGATATCTATATTCCAGAGCCTATCCAATAATTGTATGAGCCTAAATGCAGATGAAAAATTCATCCATAATCATAGAATCTGCTCAGAAAAGTCTTTAATACTAGAAAGTATTCATTCCAACAAGGACACAAATTGACACATTTGATTGATGGGCTTAGTCTGTACCACCGCTGCACATTGAAGCTCCTCCGCTTTGGCAACGACATCAAGTCTAGCTTTTTCTACCGTGTCTAGAAGTACTTGTTGCACCAACATGGTCTTATCTAGTATCTGGAGTGCATAATAAAACTGAGATAGTTCTATTTGAGTAAAATCAATTTTAGACTGTAGATGATCAGTCTAGGATTTCCCAGTATTAATTGTATTAGGATGAGAAACAATCTCCATCACATGTTTGGTAGCTTTATTAAAAAACTCTCTCCAATTCTGCTTCACCGAATATGCAACATCCGTAGCTCCTACCAGTGACTCACATGCCCTCTTCTATTCTCATATAGATATTTTCTCCTTTACCTAAGAGTCAAGGGAAATTTAGATAAAAACTACATAGCTGAGGGTGGGGAACATGAATAGACGGTGACCTAATTGATATTTTAGCCCATACAAGGAGGTTTCTAACACTGTAATACATATATCCCTCCACATATTTTACCACATTGATTGATAGAGTGTTGCAAACCTGGAACTATGGTATAGGTTTATCTTTGGTATGGGAACATACTCCTAAATAAGATAATATAGAGATAGGGATGTTCCCATAGTTTTTGATGAAAAGGGGATAGAACCAACTTCTACATTGGTAGAACCAATCAGAAGAACTCATGATGGGGTAGGTACCAAAGTCTCTAAACATTAGGGTGAAGGTTCTATAATCAGAGGTACAAGAGTATGTCAGTCACATGATGAATCACATGGTATCCCAAAATATCAGTAGGTGTGACTAAGGATAGAAACCTAAATTTTTTGGTCGTATCACCGACATCGTCCACTACCAAAACTCGATATATAAAATAAGATGCAACTACTTCTTATCATGAGTGGTTTGGCAGTACCTCCGAAACCTCTTCTATAGAAATAATTCACATTCCACCTTTAAGGACTGTAGATTTATAAGATAATATTAGGAGGTATAAAATAAGTAAAGAAAAGTGTTCGGCTATGAAGAAGAAATTACATTCTTCCCAAATTTCCTTCACACTGGACAATGTAGGGGAAGTATAGCTACCTATATCCACACCCTATAATAATTCTTCCCTCTATGCAGAGTAATATGGAACACTCACTAAAATGTCTACAATAGGAAATGAATACGATTGAATGGGAACATAGGCTATATTTGTTTCTTGATGGATTGGTTCTAGTAGCGTCGAATCTACTAGAGACACTAAATTCTCATCTGTGTCCTAAAAAACAGATATGTGTTCTTCTATCGAAGAATAATGGGGACCTTAATGTTCTCATTCAAACTGTGAGTACGGTGATAGAATAATCTAAGATAAATAGGGGAATCAAATACCCTACTTACTCGGGGGCCCCCGAAGGGGTAGGATCTGATTATTCAGATTGATTCCTTTCCTTTTTCTTCCTCCTTTCTAAATATGGGGCCTCTAGAGGGCAAAAAAGATGAATTCGTCACCTCAGAAGTAACAATGTCTGCTTTTATTTGATCATGTTGACCTAGGGACCCTTTATCATTAGTTCCCTGGTAACCACCAAATTCATCCCCCACAAAAGTAACATAGGGAGTATATTCTGGGGAATAAAGGGTTTTATGATCTTCACCAGCCTCCACCTATGACCATACATGAAAAATATGTCAATATAATAATAGATATACTATGACATCATTGGGAACAATTTGGTTGGATAAGTAAGTTTTAAGAGTTTTCCTATGTAGAGTGTTGTATTTTGTTGTTAAAGAGGATAAATTAATTCACCTTTTAAATGCCTTGGTAAATCAGATAATGATTTACTGAGTTGTATTTAACAAATATCATATGTTGTTTGAACAATTATGATGTAAGAAATTAAAAAAAGGGGGAGTTAAGGTGATTACAATCATGTTTAGTTTTGATTAGTGGTGTCTCACAGTATCCGGACCATGTTCAAAATTTTTTCACAGAACAATTGCAGTTTTCTTCAGAAAGAGGTATGCTGTAAAAGAATGTACAATGTTGACAATTTTGGTAAAACAATGTAGCAGATTTTGTGAAGTCATTTTCCAATATAATGGATACTAAAACCTTTATTAGATATGGGAAAACGTTTTAGGAAGATATCATCACTGAGGAATAATTTTTTGATAAGTTTAAAGAGTTTGCAGATGAGGATTCCACGTAGGAAGGAGTTCTCAGGTAGAAATTCCCCAAAGATAAGTGATTCACAGAAGAAATATTATTCATAGGAAGAAGTGTTCCGTAAAATATAAAGCAATTACCAGATTAAGGGGAAGTAGTATGTGAAATAAGGGATTCCTCAAATGTGGAAGCGTTATGTGAAGTTGGTATTCAGAATCAGAAGCAGTATGCAGACCAGAGGGAATTCGCGAGAGAAGAGATATCCGCATAGAATTCCCACTACAAGATATGTGGAGGAAAAATTCTATATGCAGAGGAGATAGAACAGTTCACAGAAGAGGCTGGTCAGTTCATGGAGGACTAAAAGAAGATTCTACAAACTTTTGGGTAGAAAAGATAAGAATTAATTTGAAAGATAAAATATGTGAATGATGATCAATAACCACCAAAACATTAAATTACCCTATTTGTTCTAAGATGGAGAATACACACCAGTGGATTGTTTCCCAAGTGGTACATGTGTGTAAGGGTATATCATACTCATTTTATTCCACATAAAAGGAATTTTTTCTAGTGGATTGAATGGTATTGGATTGTATCCATACAATACCAAGGACATAGCTACTCTTGTTGAGTAGTGAACCTTATAAAATATTGTGCTCTTATGGTTGTGTGTTATGTTTGTGTTCATTAGGGAATAATCTATTTACCAAGAGGATTTTTTTTCAAAAATAATGATAAATAAAAGAAAAATATATCACTAATTCACCCCTTTCCCTCTCAGTGATACTTGGATCCTATCTGGGAAACGTCATACACTATAGGAGCCATTGTGGAACCGAACTCACCACTTCCTTAGTAATAGGGTAGCTCTATTCATCCACAATACTGTGAATCACTCCTATAAGGACCATTTGAAGAACTCTTAGAGAATAAAATATCTGACCCCAAGGACATGCCAAAATCGTGTCAATGCTACCAAAGAGAGATCTCACTTACTCTGGGTGTCCTTTAAAAGTAATGTTGTGAGGCACAAAGATATAAGAAAAACCATTCAAAAGAACCTCTAAGAATTCTAGAATTACCTAGAGAAAAACATAGGAATTATTTTCTTTCTAGATCACCGATATTTGAGATGCAATAGGTAAAATAAAGGTGCACACAACCCTTATAGTTACGGCAGTAGATGACTCTACCAGTAATGGTAAACGTTTGACTTCCTTATGAGGTGATACCAGAGCTTCTGACCTTTTTGAATACAAATCCTACCCAGGCCTTGGATTTTTTTTAGTAATTGGGGGTCGGAAGGACTCAACTACCAAATTGGACAATTTCCCAATGGTAAATGAGAGAATCCAAACATTCGTATATCCTTGGGATAAGCCGATTGCTATATCATGAGGAGGAATTCTTAATTCTGCACCCCATTCTTCCTTAGTAAACATGATCAGAAATTGGAGAGCTACCATCGGGTGTCCCTCATCCCTTACATGGACATATCTAGGGAACCTTGAATGGATTCACATAAAATGTTTTCTAAACCGCAACTACTTGTACCACTCAAAAATAAGGCCCCTGTCAATATGGGTAGAAAGAACTCCCTTTCAAAGCGACTTCATTTTAGAACATTAGTCAAGGTTATCCTTTCCATTTAAGAAAAATTCATTTGGCATAGGTCCATATGTACTAAAGGATAAACGTTCATGATGTTTCATAAAATATATGATTTTTTAATCCTTAGGTACAGTGGGTCTCACCCTGTTATGAATTTTCATGTATGGTATAAAGAAATTGTCAGAGATTTCATGAATGTTCACGATCACATAGGTGAGCCCCTATCCAACCCCTCCGCACATCGAATGGTCAAAATATTCTGTAAGGGGATCCAACCTTATAAACATGGTACATGAGGAAGTAGAGATTTTCTATCACATAGACTGCCAGTCCACCACGCTCTACCCCAATCAAAAGAGTTTACATCATAAAAGTGGAGACTCTGACTACCCCTTATCTTTCGTTGAATGTAAATACCAACTTAGGTACATGGTAAGGAAACTGGAAAGATAGAATAACCAGTCAACACTAAGTACAACATACCGTCCACAATCTTTGAACTTACCACCCTCAACTATGGGCCACTAAGCACCCAACACAATACGAGAATCCTTTGGGAGATAAGCCTTTAGATTTTTGACGTTTGGCTCAGATCCGGTCTGGTGGATGAAATAATTTTCCCATGTTTGGAAATGAATTTCATCCCTAGTAAGCACCCCCTATGAATGGGTCTTCTCTGACATATTAATCATCTCTTGGGTTAAAGGAGGATCCTTGATCACATCATCCCAAGTAGATAGAAGAGTGAAAAATTTAACATACATGTTACCGATTATAGGCACACGAAAAATCTGTTCAATGTTCTAAAGAATGATACCAACCTTGTTGTGCTTAAGATGGAAGGTGTTCTTATTTGGGCACAAACAACTATGAAACTCCACCATCAAATTATTTTTACAATAATTTGATGTATGCGATATCCATAAAACCATATACATTTTGATTTTCTTCATCTCCCTAGAAAATTTAGAAATAATATATTGAACCTAGAAGGGAAATCCCCAGTCCAGTACATAGATCCCCCCCCAATCGGATGTTCTAGCCGGAAGTCCATCCATATGTTTTATTAGAGGCAGACTACCGTACTATTGAGCGATACGTATGGACAACCGTGTTAGATAAAAAACCATCCCCATTAAATTCTATCGGCGTAAATGTCAGTAGATTACCATCATCAAGGTCCCTTTTAGACATAAAGTGTCCACCTATATAAATATTACTTTGGTGAATGTTTTGGGACCTCTGAGTCCAAAAAGTGGGTATGATGGATGACTTCATTGGAGGGATGAAAAAATGCTGGAGAGACCAAACATTTAATGAATAAAGAATTCCAAAAGGGGATAGTTTGAGAATTTTGATCCCATAAACATCAAAAGAATCTGTTGATATGACCCAATTGAACAATGTAAAGAGGGATGCACAATCACCACCATAACATCAAAGTAGGCAATCTTTGATCTATCCTATCTTTTCGAAACCCTGTTAGTAGGATTGTGGGAACTGGAAGCCATTCGAAAATAAGTAAGTGTCATATGACAAAAAAATAGAACAAAAAATATTGTCAAAAAAATATAAGGTTCAGATATGTGAATGATTTTCTCACCAATAGGTCCCCTTCAGGTATATTCTGTGATCGCATTTTTCATATTTTCACATAAATTGTTTTCATAGAAATACGAATATATATTTTTTCTCCATTGGTGAATAGAGAAGGTTGAGATATATGCATCATTTTGAAACTCTTTCTTTACTTACTGGTTGGGTGGTATACATAGTTGTGAACCAAATAACATGAATCCTTCCACATCTATTTGGGACTCTAGGGATTTTCCATTTTTTATACCATCCTCCCTTTTCTTAATATCCACACCATTTCTTTGATCATACATTATTTTCACCATGTGTGATGGTTGAGAAATTATTTGAGAAAGGATTGGTGATGTTCCTTCCTTAATGATTCCCAAATCCATACTTTGAATGTATGAGTAGATTGGATCATTGAAAATTCTCATTATTGATAATGATGCATGCTCATTTCTACTTAGGGCATCTTCCACCTATTTTCTTTACTAGGTTGGTAGTGAATTGAGTAGTCGTAATCCTTTATGAGCTCTAACAATGTTCATTAAATAATATTATGCTCCTTCTATGTGAATATATATTTGAGGCTACTATGATTAGTATATATCTCAAAATTATCACCATAAAGATAATTCCACTATACTTTCATTATAAATATCACATTCTCCAACTCTAGAACAAGCATGGGATAGTTTTCTCATGAATTTTCAACTGCGTTGAGGTGTAGGCTATCACTTTTAACACTTTTCATTAGTAAAGTTCCTAATAACTTCTTTTCATCATAGTTTTAAACAAAAAATATTTTACCACTTTTTGTTAATGTGAGCACTCATGCTGTGAAAAACCACCTTCCCAACTCTTTAGAGATATCTTCACATTCACTGGTCTAGAAAATCTTTTCTCCCATCCGAGTCATATTGGTTACTGTGATTGAAAATCATGTGAAGTTCTCCAGAAATCACCGATAATACCTAGATAAACTACATAAATTAAGGATCTCTATTAAAATTGTTGGAATGGGCCACTGTTCGATTTTATTTCTCTTGGATGGGTCCACAGATTTCCATTTTTCAGTGATTACATGCCCCAAAAATGATACTTCCTCCAACCAGAACTAAAATTTATTTTATGTTTCATATAGTTTCTCCCTTTGAATTGTATTTATTAAATTATTAAAAATATCCTAGTTTCTCTTGTATTATATTATAAAAATCTTCAATAAAGACTACCACAAATTTGTTGAGGTAATATATACGGTCTCAATTCATTAAATCCATTAACATTTCTTGAGAATTATAGAGTCTGAAGGGCATCACTATGAATTCATAGTATTCATACCTCATTTGAAATAAAATCATGGGAATATCTTCCTTCTTCACTTTTAGTTCGTGAGATCCTGACTGAAGGTCCACTATAGAGAAATACTTTGGACCATGTAGTTGATTGAACAAGTCATCTATCCATTATAAGGGATACTTGTTCTTTATCATGATTTTATTGAGCTCATGATAATCAATATATAGGTTCTATGCTAATTTACCCAACATGTATTATACTTATATACTACATTACTCTTGTGGCATATATAATACATGAATTATCACATAATTTCATGACATCTACATCATGGATGATTACAAAAATTACATGATTTTTTGGCCATGTGTTATGCTTAATTGCACATAGATTATTAAGTAGTAATAAGACTCATACATGACATGAAGATATTTACATTACACAAATATTAATTAAATATTTAAATATTTATGTATATCAAAACCTACCACATGGAATATCGTGTATTCATGACTACACCCATGTACTTGTCTCAAAGTTTACATAGTAAAATAAATAAAATTTAAATATATATAATCTCGTAAAAGTATACAGTGTGTAGATTCAATATACACATCGTGTACACCCTTCACCATCTATCTAATTTACACACCTAGGGACATGGAATGTGAGGCATACTTTTGAAATCATGGAGTACACAACAAGTCTAGTGGGCCACACACTGTGTTGACTTCGTGTTATATGGTCACTGATTGGGTAGACCATTTGTGGAATTCACGTCCTGGACCTGAACTGAACGGACTACGCACCCAGTCCAATGAGCCACCCGACGTGTAGTCTGGATGACTAAAATCTACTTAATCCTTGTCAAAATGTAGTGCAGTAATGGTGTAATTTATTCCCTAATAAATGAAAATCTGGAATTGAACTCCAATTCAACCTTGAAGCATTGAACAATACTACATGATGTGTAATATTTATTACACAATGTATAGTCTGGTGTTGTATGGACAGGACCCTTAGAGCCTCTAGATGAGATCCTATATTTTATTTTAATCATAAAATAAATCATTTTTGTTTGATCTATGAGAAATTATTGAGGATGAAATATATCTCATAATTCAGATTTAAAAAACTATTAAAATTGAATTTAAAAGCTAAATTATAAATGTGTAAATCACCAAAAAAAGTAAATAATAATAAACAATGATGTGCCCACCCTGATACCATATATTAGTTTCTGGCACAGTGGAAGAATGATAGGGGCAGTGGCCAACTTTTCTTTTTTTCATTATCATTTATTAATATGAGATCAAGTGATGATGAATGTTGTGATCAATGTATTTGAATAAAATAACTATAGAGGGTTACTAACCCAAAACCAAGAGAGAGGAGGTCAACACATATTTTTAAAATTAATTTTAAAAAATAATAATTTCCCCCAAGGTTATTCTTTATTCATTGATGTATCCAGTGACAAATTTTGTAGTTATCCACCACGTCATTATGGAATCCCACTGTAATATTCCTCTAGCAGTGATACACATGTGCTCCACCAATCTCCAAACATCGTTGAAGGAGTCTCTCGGTGCTAGCCGGTAATATCCTTTCACTAGCGATGTATGAATTTGATTTCCATGAGAACAGCTTCCAAATCCTTCTCCTTGAATTAGTTGAGGAGGATCTCTCTCATTCTTGAGAGAATTATTGGATATGGATGAACTCTCTAGGCTTGAGATATTTTCTCTAATCTATTGTGCCCCATGATTTGATTGGATATGGTTAGGAGAAAATAATCACAATTGGGTATTAGAATTTCTAGGGTTAAAATAAAATAATTGCACAATTTCTATTATTATTTATTTAATCCTAAGAAACCCCCTTGTCAAATAATAATAGAAATATTATTATTCCTTGAAAATCACTGAACATGTGAATTATAATTAAATATTATTTAATTTAATAATATTCAATATTTTCATTTCTCACCGCACCATTTAAAATAGTTCCATATTCCTCTAAAATATTTATCGAGCCTTGAATAATATCTATTTAAATATTAATTCCTTATTCACCAATAAATAAATAAATATTATATTCACTAAGTATCAAATAAATGTTTATTAAATATTCCTCTCACAATATATTCTCTCTCAAATGACTATGGATGGAATAAAGGTGATCGAGCATACATGGATTATTATTAAGCCACATATGGGAACACTATTTATTAATCCTTTTAAATAATAAATAATAATATATTATTTAACTCAGATACTGTATAAACTTAGTATGTGACCCTCCAGGCCTTTTTCTCAGTGGCATTAGGCGGAGAAACCTAAATTCCAAGGTCATCGTTTAGAAAAACACCAAGGCAGCCATAGAGAAAGAAGTTATTGCCACAACTACATTTTACCTCATATGAAAATTTATTGTGTAATGTAATCCCTTTATTAAAATATCTCTAATCAAGTGGGTTTCTTGCTAGTTCCATTAACCCATGTTCTCGATTACTCTTTCTTTGACTTCTTAAAAATTGAACTTGCCTATAGAACACCATGATCATGGATTTATTTAGTCTATGTAACTTCCATCAATGGGTTTGATATATTAACTTTTGTTAAAGAATATAAGGGATAAATTCTTTCTCTCATTATTTATTAATGAAATATTACTCATGACACACCAAACATATCTTACCTCACTGTGAACCTCTATCATCACTATTTTAATTAAAACATCTTATTGAAAAACTCATAATACTCATTAATAACAATATTAAAGTATAAGGACCAATATAGACGTCTACATATAGGAATATATAATGACATATATAGATGTGGATTTCATACTCACAGGTCTTGTTCTCATAATAACCTCTCAAACATTACCAAGGGTGTACACCATAAGAAGGTTCCTCAATGTCCCATGTGTCTCCACCCATGATAGCTTGTATCATTTGTTTCTGTCAAATGATATCATCTGGTTATATAAAATATATTCAAGAATAGTTTCATATTACTTTTGGGTTTTCATCATAGTAGGGATCCCCTATGACCTTTTAGTGCAACAGTTACTCATAAAACATTATCACATACAATGTCACACAGAAGAACAATCATGATGTAATATGAAATTTATTAATATTCAAAACCAAGAATGTAAGTTATCATAAAGTATAAAGAATTTGATTCTATAGAACTAACACCAATAGTTTTTAGGTCATTTTACAGTATAATTTTTTATATAACCCATGGTAAACTCAATTTAACATTAACCATGATAATTAGTTTTTTCTACTATTTTAATTCAAATTGGAAAAAAAATTATGTCTGCTATATGAAATAATATTAATTATTATGATTCCAAAAATTTAATGATAATTTAAAAATTCCACTCATAGAAGTGGAGAATTTTAATTGAAATGTAAATTAACATATGTGATTAAAAATTAATTTTGTAATTTTTTTTGTAAGTATAGAATTTCCTAATATCCCAATTAAATAAAAAATTGATTCTAATTACCTAAGTTGGATTAAAAATTATTTAGTTGAACTAATTTTAATTTTGAATCAATATTAAAATAAAATGGATCTTGAAAATTATTTAAATGAAATGAAGTTTTTTTAAAAACATCAGTATTTTTTAACTATTAATCAAAAAATTAATATTTTTTAAAAATTAAAAAATATTCACTCAAAAATAATTTTTACATGTAGATTTTAAAAAAAAGTTTTATTTTTGCAAATAGAGTTTCTAAAAATGGAAAAAATTACTTATCTTATTCTCTTCACAAAATTCAATAATTTTCTTGAGAAAATATTATTTTCAAAACTTATAATTTCCTTATTAAAAAGTAAGTAATTTTTAAGTAATATAATTAATTTATATAAATTAATTAATCAAAATTTTCAAAATTTGGTTATTACAATTCATACCATAATTTTTAATGAATATTTTATAATGTTCATGTTTAAGAATAATATTAATATTATATTTTGGTTCATTAAATTTTAGTTTTATGTGTAATGCAATCTATTGAAGAAATTAAATTTAATTGAAAAAAAATATTTTAAAAAGTCTAGGTGAGTTACTTTCTATACCCATAAAAATGAATTTGTCTCCCCAAATTTCTCCAATTTCATTAAAACAATTTAGGATACTTTTGCCTCATCATATCTATAGTGTTTTGTCTAAAAAATATTAACCATGTGAGTGGTAATATTTCATAGAAATTTATCTAATGGATCTAGAATCTTGATAAGTTATCCATCATTGTAAATACATTGATAAATTGGTTTTAACTCTTTTTTTTTGTACATTTGAAGGATCATGTATATACTTTATAAGGAGAAAAACATGGAACACATCATGGACATGAGAGAGGATTTGTGGAAGTGCTAAGTGATTGGAAATTGTCCCTATTTGATCAGTAATGTTTAATTGTTAACTATACCTAGGGGTCATATTTCTTTTATTTATGAATCTAATAACCATATTTTATATATAGATTCAAATAAAAATCTTCTAACCAACATCAAATTCTATATCACATTAATGATTATCTATAAAACGTTTTTTCTAAATTTATGTTGCCATTATATGTTATTGAATGGATTTAAACTTCTTTTCCATTCCTTCAGATAACTCAAATCACAAAATATTTCACTCTCTATATTCATCTCAGTATATTGTAATTCCATACTTTTTTCCATATCGGGCTTCCTAATGATCTATCTGAATGCTCAAGTGAAATCTATTGGTGTAAGAAAACTCAACCATAGGAAGGTATTGATCCAAAACCCCTTTGAAATACATATAAAAAGATCTCATCATATCCTCTATGGTTTTAATTGTTCTCTTTGGCCAACTATCTACTTAAGGATGATAAATTGTGTCAAAGCTCAATTAATTATCAAGATATTAATGAATTCTTCACCATAACATTGAGGTAATCCTAGAATCCCAGTTAAATAAAATAGAATGTGGTAAACAAAACCATACCACTACCTTAAATCATATCTTGGAAAGATTATCTAGATAGATATTTTCATGGATAAGTATGAATTCTACTGAATGTGTAAGGGGATCATGTATAACACCTATAACATTGTTCCATTAATTTTTTTGGAGTTTGATGATGAAATCAATGGTGATGATTTGCCATTTCCATTTCGGAATGGGTAATGGTTGTGAAAACACCATAATTTTTTTCTATTATATTAAACTTGATGACATTACATGAAATTAGATAATAAATCAGAATTTTCTCTCTTTATGTGGTCTCACAAAAAATACTCTTTCAAATCTATGTACATCATTATACTTCAAATACGACTTGAGAAAGAAGAACTATGAGCCTTTTTTAACAGATCATTATTCGAATATTTTATGGATGGAACACATTCATGGTTCCTAAACCTTGTCACTCTATAAAATTGAAGGTTAAACTTAGGAAAATTTATATCCTTCATATACATCTCTACATTATCCTTCCACAGCTTGTTTATCTTCACTTGGATAAATGGTTGAACGCTCATTTTAGAAAGATAATATTTCTCCCCTTCCTTCAAAATTTCTACTTCCAACCTTTGAGAATACATAAATATTAGATCTTTTGTGATCCTCATCGAAAATAAGCTAGAATGATCATTTCAACCAAAAGAAATAGACACCTTGTTCTCTTTCCTAGGGTGGTAATTTATTAAGTTGTCATAATACTTAATCATATCCAACCATCTTCTCTAGATAATGTTCAATTATTTCTGTGTGAATATATACTTTAAACTATTAATATTTGTATATATATCACACCTTTCAACATAAAGATAATTCATTATTGTCTTTAATGAAACAATTTGAGAAACTAACTCCAAATCATGAGTTAGTAAGTTTCCTAACGAAACAATAATTTTTATTAGGCATAAGACATAACTATATCATTTTTAAATACCATGGGTAACTCTATGATTAAATATATGTTCTTGAAAACTAGAATAATCTTTATTTTTCACATAATTTAAAAAATCATACTAACCAAGCCATCACATAGATAAGTGGTAGGTGCTTCAACCTTATGACTATTCAGTTGTTTGTTCAAGGCTTGTGGCCTTTCTAGATGTGATTGGTTATCCATTTTTTTCAACCATTCCCTTGATATAATTCTTATAACATCCCCAAAAATATGATGAAAATACTTGAAAATAAATTTAACTACAAAAGATCATATAAATCTTGAAGGTTAATAATAACTATAAACTTATGAAAAGAAAATTCTTCTAAAATATTACATCCTGTTGAACCAAAGGGTTGCATGGCCCTTATGTTAATAAAACATCTCTCAAAAATTCCTAGTCTCTTCAAAATCGCATCACTTAAAATATAAAAAGCAGTGTTTAAAAATTTGAACATATGATCAATCATGAAATAATAAACAAATGACGAAATCCATCACTCTTATATCAATCATACGTGATTAAATATATTCTTCCAAAATTAACCTAATCATTATATTTTTTTTTGATTCATATAACCAAAATAACATTGGTAAAAATAATTCTATAAGATAATTCTGGAATCCCATTATATAAACACTTCAATCCTTTAACATAAATCGTTAGAATAGATTTAATTACATGTTATAGGGTATAACCTATAGTTTAGGGAATAAGAATATATAATCCATATGTTTTCCCCATATAAGACCTAAAATTATTTAAAAACTCATTTCACTATGACATTAATTTTCACATAGAAAATATATTCCCCTCCATTTGAGATATTCATATAGGTTTTTATTCCAACCTTATTGATAGGTAGAAATATGAATTTTTTCCTCTATGTTTTTCACCTCATGAAATGTCATAAAAGTCCATCTTCCTTTTATTTTTAATGTTAGGAATCTCATTGAAGTTCATGTTGTTAATCATATATCATAAGGTCATATTAGGAAAAATCATAATGTATTTATATACAATAATAATCAAATTTTTATTCTCATAATCACTGAATTTTCTATCACATTCAATTTTATCATTATTCTTCTTGGTTCTATCCTTTGAATAAAACCAAAATGAAGGGTCTTAGAAATAATAATGATAATGTTAAACCACATACCTTTGAAATATATTTTATAGGATATAAAAATAATGACACCATGTTTTCATTATATGATATCTTAGGTTTAACCTAGGTCACTCATGACCATAATCCATTCAAATCCTCCACGATGGTTCCAAAAGAGATTGTAAATCTATAAATAATACCCACCAGGAGTGTCAAACTAGGGGTGATGTAATGCATGTTCACATGAACTCGGTAACTATTTAGTCCATCTCAATATTCCCATTTCAGGGTTATTAAACTAAGGTACTATTTTCCCAGAGCAACATCAACTTGTGTTTTTTTTGACAAGGATGTATTTTCTTGAAAGTCACTCACTCTATTCATCACCAAAATTACACGATATTTTCCTATACTTTGACTTAACCTTAAAATTTTATTTAGGATTCTCACTAAAGTATTCTCATACCTATTTCCAAAGATTAACTAAAACTTTACATTTATTCCAACATTAATGACATTGTATTTTCATTCATATATATTATATCTTCAAATATGAATATTCAATTTATTATATATAAATATTCATGATGATCATAATGGTTTAGTGTCTTGAAAAAACAAATATGCATAAACAAATAGTTCATAAGTGAACTAAATCAACTCTCAATATGTTCTTAAAAATTAGACCCCTTTTTTATACATATCATACAGAATAACTTATCCATAACCTAGGGAAAGAGAAAATAATAATTGGTGATATCAGATGCTCAGAAAGGGTAATCAAGTAATATATCAATATACCATGAGCCTAATGGTATGATAACATGAGAATAACATTTGAGAAAAAACCCTATTGAGAGGTGATTTTTGGCTTGGGAATAACACCCATGTACCTAATTTCATATTGGGATAACATCTCTTGTACCATCATCTAGGTTTGGGATAACCTCTCACGAACCCTCTTGGTTTATCATTAGGATAAACTCTCATGTACCCTCTCATTTAGATCTTGGGAAAGCATCCCATGTAAACTTTTGATTTAGGCTTTTGATAACCTCTAGCGTACCTTCTTCAGAAAAGGGATAACTTCATGTTTCCCCTTTTTAGGATTAATATAACATCTCGTCTACCTTCTTGCTTCATTCGTGGGATAACCTCTAATTTACCCTAATGTTTTGGGATTGGGATAACCTCACATGTACCCTTTGATATCATGGAAAATATTTAATTACGAAATGAATTTGTGAGATCTATTATTCTAACCAAACACATAATACATACATTATAGTGCCACAAGAACATAAACAATCCTCATATCATAACCCATATAAATGATGGTTTTCCAAACATTTCATTATAACATAACCCATATAAAGGAAATTGGTTTCATAATAATATGATCAATTCATCATATCATAAACCTTTGAATATAAATAGAATTCATAAATATCTATTCATTATAATTATAAATCATGCGTAGAATTAATATTTATGGTACTATTAGATCATGTCTATATAAAAACATAAGCAAAACCAAATTTAGTTATTGATGATGAATATAAATTCCATAAAATTTTCATAAAAAAAATTATTAAAGAAATTATCGTTCCCATTTTGAAAATAAATCCTTCAAATATAAAAATTTCTCAAATATTAAGGAATCATTTTTATAGAAAATAAACTTCAAAAAATTATTGGTATCATTTAAACATTTAGCAATCATAAACGTGGAAAATGTTGTACATGCCATACATATTAAAACAAATACTTATATCCAATTTTTGGTTAAAATAAAATATTTACTTATTGAAATAAAAAGAAGCATTTTAAATATTTTAGTAAAAATTCAAATTTTGGTAAAAATTTCTTTAAACAATCATTGGATAATTGTGGAAACTTTCTCTAAAATATTTTTATGAAATATAGACATGGAATAAAAATTGATTTCAAACAAAGATAAAATAAATTTTATTTTTTCTTAAAAATAATATAATTATATCATATAACCGTAAAAATATATATCAAACCATATATTATTTAATTTGACCTTTTATTACTCTTTTATTAACAATTCTCTGTTAAAATTACATTTCAGTTAAGAATTACTTCATTGTTCATTTATGTTTTTTATATTTTTGATAGTTTTAAATTGAACATGGTTACATAATATCTATAATTTTATCCATGATGTAAATCTAATATATATTCATTATATAATAATTTAGATTAATGCAATTATTTATGAGATAGAAAATAAATTACACTTTTCAGGGAGATAGTTGGCCATATTAATTCTACATACAATAATAATTTTTATATCATATCTAACATATATAATCATTTAATATATCATTAATATCATCCACGTGAAAATAAAGTGAAAAATGTATCGCATCGCTTCGTTGAGGAGTTAGTGCACATGATCATGTGAACGACATTAGAATTTCTCAATGGATTATAAATAAAGAATTTAGATGTGATATTATAAATTAATTAGTATAATAATGTAATAAATATAATATAAAAATATTAAATCCACCATTATATCCATTCATGAGAGGTGTTAATGGAAAATGAATTACATCGGTATGTGAGGCGGTAGTCCGCCACACATATGATTGACAGTTTTGTTTCCCATTAGATGGAATAGTAAATAGATGTAGGTAATGAAATTAAATTATAAAATATAAGTATATATATATATATATATTTGGATATCATCAAGTTTGATGAATATTCTATGGAGTTAAGAAGAATAAATAAAATGAAAACATATAGTTAAAGACTATACCTATTCTTCAGAGAACCCCTTTAAGATTACACATAAATCTATAATAGGAGTGTTTATTAATAAAAAAGGAATATAGGATGTTTTTAGGAAATTAATTAATGGAATTTGGTTGATTTTTTCTGAAAAAAGGTTTTTGGAAGTGTTTAGAGGAGAGAATATTGGGTTCCATTTTTTAAGAGATGAAATTGATACACTTGAAACCTTTGAAAAGATAAAAGTGTACCCACATCATAAACATTCAAAAAGCATCCAAAATGGATAATTTTCATTCCTTATATGAGATATTGATGAAATATGTCCATTAAATGTTATTTTGAGTAGTTTATATGTCATTTTATCCCTTATCGTTTTTGTTTAACCCCCAGAAAACCAGTTTTAAAGATATTCAAAATAATAAATTTTTAGTGTTTTTACTATTTATTTAGAAATAAAAAACATGATGAATTTATTATATAATATTAATTATTCTGATTCCAAATATGGAATCCATTTTTACTATTCCAATCACATAAGATGGAATTCATAATTTAAAATTTATCATGTGTAGGTGAAAACAAAATCAGTTTTCTAAAGTGAAATTTTCCATACATATGTAATGTTTTAATATTTAAATAAAATAAAAAATTGATTAAATAGAACTCAGCTGGATTAATATTTATATTATTGAACTAATTATATTTTTAAACCCATATTAAAATAATATTTATCTTTGCAGAAAATTATCATAACTTAACTCAGATATAATTTTTACATATGGATATAAAAAATGAAGTTTATTTATTGAAATAAATATTTTAAATTCTTAAAAATTTATATTTATTAGTTATTCAGAAAAAGAAATAAATATTTTTTTTTATAAAATAGTATTATCAAAACATATAAAGACTTTAATAAAAATTGAGTACTTTTTAATAAATATGAACTATTTATATAAAACCATTATACTTAATTTTTAAAATTTGGATATTCTTATTCATAAATACAAAATTAATAGCTAGTTTATAACATTCATGTTTAAATAATAAAACTTGTTGTATATTATGGTCCATTAAGACATGGTGTCTCATGTAACACAATATATCAAATAAATTAAATTTATTAGTAAAAAAATATTTCATAAAATATTAAGTATTACAAATTTATACATTAAATGATAAAGATATTGTTCTTATTAAAATTCAACCATATTTCCATATTTTTAGTGAAATTGTTTCTCTAGGTACATGATGTTGAAAATGTTTTCTAGATTTTTATATTGTATCATCCATTGATTATTTCAAGAAAATTATGACCATATTTGACTATATTTTAAATGGATAAAAGATTAATTTTTATAATGTTTTTCAGAATAACTTGTTTACCACATTAAAAAATATTAAAGGAATCATTATTCTATGTTTTAACACATAAACCACCTTTCCAACTATTAGAAACATTTTTTATGGATTCTTACTTTAAAATTTAAAAGAGTTGTTTTCAATGAAAATAATTTTATCTATATTTTTAGAATTTTTATTTGAAATGTTGTAAAATGAAAAGGATACTTTTCACTTGTTTTCAATGAATGGTAGGGATTATTTTTTAAATCTAACTTTAATTTATGTTATTATAATTTGATGTTTCTTCTATATAATTATAGATATGATATAATGATAACATCAATGTAATTTACTTGTATGACTTATAATTATGTGATGATGAAATATTTTTGAAACCAATTACATTCACATGGGTTGTTCCATGACTATTTAATGAATGTTTTTAAAATTTTAGGGAACACATATGTATTGTTTTGATTATATTATTGGTTGTTATTTTAAATACCTATAATAAAATGGGTAATGATTGATATCTCCTAAGATAATATGAAGAATGTTGGTAGTTAACCCATTCCATAAATTATAAGTGGTTGGGGAATAATCCCAATACATTATGGTACATTTTCTACTAGGTAATTATCATCTTGGTAGTAAATAAAGTATAAGTAAATTATTTTATACGCTTATTACTGTGTCTTAATTCTCAAATAAAATTTATCATTATTCTATGGTATAATGAATCATGATTGATTAATGATGATTCATTTACCTTATGACTCATGTCTTTTGAAATTATAATGAATTATTACATAACAAATGATTTGGATTTATGGATGATTAGGTTTTAGTTTTATAAGTCTTTATCCAGTTTCAAAAATATTATTGTTATCTTTTTCTTGAATGTGATCAATGATTGATATCACATGTGTTTACCCATACTAGGTGTCTGAGTTTAACCATTCTTATGTATCCATTTCCATAGGTTATGGAGAAATTTTAAAGTAAAATATATATAATAATGTTAATTTTATAGAAAAAGATATTTGTAGATGTTGAATATCATTCAATAAATATACTGACATTATATCTACTCTTAAAAGATACAAATACTTTATTTTTATAATGTGATTTATTGTTTAATATAATTTTTTATCTAAAAAGATGAAGTATGTATGTATGTTTTTCTTGGGTCTCCACATTCTTTCCATTTAACACTCTATCAATGTATTTATTGAGAAACCCATGAATTATGTACTATATATAAATTCTATTAAAAAATAAATATATATTTAAAATTAGGGGAGAAAAAATGGTTGGGTATACCTAATTTTAAAAGGATATAAATTATTTATACAATTCATGAACTTAATTCATGTACATATCATTTACAGTTGAATAAAACCTTAATTTATTGTCATTTTTGTAATAATACCAATTTTAATTAATTTAATGTATGTAGATTCAATATAAAATTATTTCCTATCATATAGGTCAATTTGAATATTGATTTCTATAGGAAAGGCCCCTGAGAACTCAGTATCAACTACGTATTCTTCTTATTCTTCTTATTCCTCCATGGAAATCCATGTGCCAATTGATTCTAGAAAATTAATGTAGTGGGAGAAAATAAAAAATTAAATTTGAAGAAAATTATAAGGTAATGAGTTAAAAAATAATATCTCATGGAATTATTTGAACACAATTTATTTTCTATTGATTAGTGCCTCTTAGATTTGGGTTGTTGGGGTTAAATGTAGGTTTTCAATCTCCGACATAATGTTTTTCAAATTCAGCCACATAGGGTATGTTTACACACAACAAAAGAGAGAGGTATGGTGAAGTTGGTTTTTAATTGATAATGATGAGAGAGTCTCTTACCTTTTCATATTCCACAAAATATAAAAAAAATACTTATCCAAATCAAATTGATCTCCAACATTTACCACTACTGGCATGTGATCCTCTGGAACCACTATAGAAAATTGTTTCAGAAGTTAAAATGGATAATCTATGCATTCCCTCAAGGCCTCATTGAGTTAATCAATAATTAATTTAGGTGGAATCAGATTCACATCATCTTCATTATACTTTGGTTTTCATTTCAACCATAATTCTTTGATTTCCACTATAGAGGATGAAGGGTTCTTCAATTAAATTCAAAGATGTTCTATAATTATGAAATTACCCTTCACATGAATCAGTAATTATAAATACTTAACAAAATTAACATTATTATTTTCATACCAACCAATGTAAAAGTCACTATAAATGTTCATATAAACCTATGAAATTAAATATATTTAATGATTTTTTTTTGATTTTTTAAATTTACAAGTCATTTGTGTTTATGTGAAAAAAGTTTGTGAAAGTAATGGGTATCACTATAAGTGATTCCAAATTGAAATATGTATATTTTTCATAGATCCCTAGTGTATATTTGGATTTAATAAAGTGTATATTATAATGTAAGACCAATGGGTGATTTATTGAGGAGGTCACTAACTCCATACTAAGTTTCTACTCTAAATGTTTATTGTACAACTAATAAACTACTAATTGATGTTCTAATAAAAATTGTGTACAAAAAATTAAATTAAAATATAAATATTAATGAAAAAAGACATAAATAAAAATATCACACATGAGGAAATTATTACAAGATGAATATTTACCTATGTAGTTAGTCGTAATTTAATAATTCTCATAAAAAAATAATATCAATATTATATTCAATATGTTAATCAAGAGATATCAAACCACACCGACTTGTTTTAATTTTTATTACCCCACATCGAGACCTATAAATACAAGGTAAATCTCTTCTAAATCTCTATAGGTGTCTTCTTCACTAACTAAAAATATTCAAGTCCAACATAGCTATATTAATTACTCAAATAGGGAAGGTTAGGATTATTTATAACTAATAATAAGAAAGAAATAGTACATAAAATATTGTGACCACTAGATATCATTGATTTAATCACTATTGAAATTCATTGAATATAATAATTAGACAACATTCAAGAACTATTAATAAATAAGAAATATTACCTCCCACAATAAATATGGTGGTGAGTTCTATAATTTCATATATATTATATTTATATATAGGGAGAAGAAAAAAATAGAAATATATACAATAAGAGGAATAATATTTATATTTTAAAAAAATCAACGCTATAGTAAGTGACAATAAATGATAATCCTAAAATTTATATAAGGTCAGCCAAAAAAACATTTTCATAGAGAATAGGGACTGTATTAAATGGTAATTAGTGGTAGTATCTTTAGGAGTGAATTAATTATGGAGGTCCAGTTGCATGGTAAATAGAACTCATGTATGTAGTAACATCATGTGGTCATATTCTTGGCGGTGTTAGTGGTTGTGAATTCTTTATGTAAAATTTCTATTTTCAAATTATTTTCTTTATATTTCTCTTAGTGGTAGTACATATTAATTATATTCAAAATATTCTTTAATAATAGTTTCATGATATTATCTTAAAATCAAATCATGTGATTGACCACATATTTGTCGATGATGTTCTCTCACAACTACCACAAGGAAGATTCCATGTCATAGTGAAAATATCATTATTGTAATTATAATTTCCAATGATTACAGTTAACTCTTTGACATAGTGGTCTTCATTCGACCATTTTTAGGATTGACCTATTACTCACACCGGGACATCCTTCTATATCCATGGTGATCATTTCCATTTTAATTAGAAGTTAACACATGTTAAACAAGGAATAAAACTACCATGCTGAAGATAACCAATTCATTTTTAGTGAACCTTATCGATACTAGGTAATTTTACAACCATTTATTTAAGCATGCAAATCCATGTTTAGACACCACATACATCCATAGTAAAAAACACCAATATTATCCATAAATTAATCACTATGTCTTGAACCATGTTGATTGAGGATCTATTTTGAGTTTCAATTTCTACTAAAAAAGTTCACAAAGATCAAAATCAAAAATTTTCAACCTCAAAATGTATTTCTTTATTTATAATATGAATATAGTGAATGTAATGTTACATTTATATTTTCAATACGTATTTTAATTAAAAAATGTATTGCCTCCCCTGAAAAGTATTACATTGAAAAAATATTTGACTTCAAAAAAACATATGTCATTAAAATGAAAACATTATAAGTTGTGCCAAAATATTATTACTTTAAGATATTATTAAGACCCAATACAAATGTTAAAAATCATATTTTTCTAATGAATTTGTTAAAAATAATGGGTTATTCAATTATTGAAAGATTTTATTGATAAATAATTAAAATTAATGAGTTTATCCATTTTAACAATTAAAAAAAAATTCTAAAAAATTAAAAAAATAATAATTACACTTTAATTAATTTAATGGTTTTGATAAATTAAATGAATGGAAAGATAATTTATGTTAAAATATGAGTTTTATCATTAACATTATGATGACCTACTGGTAGTTTATGGTTTTATTATCATTTAAAATCACATAATCAACCATAGATATAAGAAATAAATATCTCATAACCTCATAATTAATTATTTGAGACCTCTAAGGTTTGTGTTTATCCACAGATGGATAATCATCCATAACAATTTTGGAAGTAGATCAACATTTATCTATGGAATGCTCAATGATTATTAGACATTAACGTCTCTAATATCATATTCCATACCAGTAACCCATTGACTAATGTATTCCTTTACAACAAAACAAAACATTGGCCTACGGAGAACTTTTTTTTGAAAAGAATTATTGAAATTATATATCATTATTGACACGTGATAACCCAGAAAAAAGCACATTTATCATTTGAATTCATGTTCCACAGAATCCAAATTTCATATGAATTATTTCCAACATAATTATTTATGATATATATAATCGGATGTTTTTAATTGTATATAAAATATAGTGTTTTTAAAACTACATTAAATGTAACACTATAAAGTAGAAATACAGTAGGTTCCATTGGATGCCCCCAAAATGAAATTGGAAGTTCACATGGACACAACATCAATAAAAACATAACCAAAAATGTATTATTCCTCTTATTATAACTTCTATAGCACTATTTTATTCTATGATGAGTAAATTGTGGTAAAATTCCACAAATCCACAAATCATTAATAATATTTTATCTTATACCTTTACTAATATGATTAGACTAGTGGATATTAATACTCTTTCCTAGTTGATGTTATAATTAATCTTAAAATTCATTAAATTTTTAAAAAAATTATACATTAGTTTCATTAGAAACACACATCCAATTATATTGAATTAAATAGTAAAGGTAAAAAATACCTAAAACACCACATTCTAGATTATACAATGGCCCACTTAAATAAGCGTTTATGATATCCAATTGTCAAATTTACCTTTCAACATTTACATGGTTATTATTTCATATTTTTATCACCATATACTTCTAAAATAAGAACATTTTATTTCATATCATATGTGACATGAAATAGTGATGTTAAAAAACTCACAAAATATATTTCTTTAAATTTAATCTCTTCGATAGCTTGTGGATCACACAACCACAAGTCTTAGTGATCTTCATTTTAGTATACCATTATAGCCTATATATTAAATTTGATTATATTAATAGTAATTACTAAATTAGTAAAATCATGTTTATTTGTTGATTATAGAGAAAATAAAGAGTATTCAAAGGAATAAGGAATTGTTTTCTCAAAAAAATAACTTTTTCTAAAAGTCGGTTTAATTATACTTTTGTGGCATTAATTTATTTAATTTTTACAACCATTATAACGTTTTTTTGATAAAACTAACTTAAATTTTTAAATAATAATATCAAAATTATCTTGGTGTGAATTGTTTTATTTTATTTTTTAAATCATAAATTTTTGTTTAATAGTGAGAAATACTGGCTTTTAATTAAAAAAATTCCTTTTAATAAACATTATTTATAAAGATAATTTATATTTTAATTTTTTTTAAAGTTAAAATAGTCCCATTATATATCTATTAATCAAATTTACTTAATTATAATAATTTTCAAGTAGAACATTCATATAAAAAATTGTAAACTTTTGATCATTTTCTCTTTCAAACCCTGATTTCTCATCATGTGTGCGGGATTGATTTTAAATTAAAATTTGAAAATTATGTTAATGAAAATTTGAAAATTGGATTCCATATTTGGTATTATATAAATTTAAATTATCTAATAAGGAGAAATAATTGATTTACAAAAATTAGTAGTGATAACTGTAAAAATATTTGTTGCGATAAAGGTAAAAATAGACATACCGATGGTTGAACTAACAAGATAAGTATTAAAAAACCTAAAACCTTGTTTAAAATGTATTTTATAGACATAGTTATACATTAAAATGTATATTTATTGATAATACTACATTTTTGACACTTTTTTTAATTTAAAAATATTTGTAAAATATTTTCTTTTCAAATACTATTGGTGTGCCACACACCTCACTTATAAAAGTCCACACCTTATCCTCCATTATTCACACCTCAAAACCACTATTTATTAGCCATTACATTCCAAAATTACTTCCCAAATTCACATATCACATTCTTGAATTCTCATTTTGATCATAAATACATCCTTGGATGGCCTTTGGTGCAAACCTGAGGAGGTTGCCCAAGGAAGAGGTAATATTCTTCATCGGGCGTTTTTCTATAATTTATTCTTCCACATAATTAAAATAATATTAATTTATGATTACATAATAAAAAAAGTTTTTAAAATATACTGAGATATTAAAATGTTATATTCAATAACTATCTCCATCTCCTCTTCCCTAAAATGGGAAACGATATAGTCGCTCATGTGTACGGTGGACTACCTCCTCACAAACTGTTGTGATATGTTTTCCATAAACACCTCTTTTTGGGACAAAAAAGATGAGGACATTTTTTTAAATGTTGTATTCTTTTGTTAAGGATTTATTTTAATAAAATAAAATCACCTCACTATGTTTTTGGTGAAAATTGTATTGATGGGTTTTTAAAAGAATCTGACTTACTCTGATCATCGTAATGAGGAGGAGCTATTTGAAAGAATTAGTTTTGATTAAAATTTCCATGGGTATGGAATTAGAGAAGAATGTAATGAGGTATTTATCCTTATATTTAATGAGATAATTAGTCGCATACAAAATTTATGTTGTTGGATGTAAATGGTCATCAGATTCCATCTGGATTTAGTTTGAATGAAGTGATTGTATCAAAGTCTACATGAAAAAGATAAATTTTAAATGTGACGATACTTTTCTAATTTTTATTTCACATAAATAATAAGTTAATTATAGAAAATATGATTCAAGATTGATATAATAAAAGGGAAAATTGTTATTGCAAATTGTTTCTAGAATTATCGTATCTATTTGGAAAAAAAGAAAGAGATACTACCGATTGAAAAGGAACCGTACTCATGACAATTAGATTTGGGATGAGAAAGAAATAATTAGGTTGATAAAGGATTGGAAATATTAAATAATTTCAATTTCATGTCAGGAACTGTAACATCAAATCATCCATCGTATGTATAAGAAAACATTAGTACCCTAGATGATCACACTCAGGCTTAGAAAGAAAAATATCACACCGAGAATGATTGTTTCTAGAATGATCATACCTAGGAACGATCATATCTAGAACAATTGTACGTAGAAATATCACACTCTAAAAAATATTACTCAAGATGAGAGGAATGGTTGATTGAATTACTAAAGGAACAGATAAATGAACTCAGATTTGTTTTCAATTGTCTTTATTAAGTGGGTCAATATCTGAATTACTTTGTTTTTCTCTTATAGTGTTTTTTTCTAGTGGGTCAAGAAAAGAGAAGAAGAAGTTTTTTTTATCTCAACTGGGTGAAGAGAAATGCCTAGAAATGAAAGGGAAGTTGTGTATTTCAATTGGGTCAATATCCTTTGTATCAGAATTGAATTGTGTTATATTTCCTACTAGGTTAAGAGAACAAGCAATGATGTAAAAGTGGTTTAAAAGAGAATATTTCTAAATATGTTTTCAAGGGGGAGCATGACATTAAAAAGAATTAATGTATTCATCATTCTAGGGTGGTTTCTATTTCCTTATACACTTATATATTAAATTAATATAGAGCATTGTATTGAAGAAATTAGATTCTGAAAATCAGACTCATGAATTGAAATCAGACTGGAAATTGAAATGATAGTCTTAGATGATGTTTGAAGAAGAATCGAGAAGCAACAAGAAGAGTTGAAGAATTCAATATATACCTGATATTTTATGAGAAATTGATATTAGGGAGAATCTTTGTGGGCGGAAAAGGTTTTGGGATTCCCACCAAAAACCATTATGGTTCAACTATAAAAGGAGAAAAGTAAACTATAATTTTATGATGATTGATGTACTATTCACCACAGAAGAGAGAGAAGCTCCAAATTTTTAGAGAGAAGAAGAGTATTTAAATATTCAAATGTTTATTGATAAGAGTTTTATAGATTGAAGTGAAAGTGAATATACAAGATCAAAACATTGTATTCAAATGATCATCATACTAAGTGATTATCATACTCAACAGAATAACATATTCAGTATGTCAATTGTATTCAACTGATCATCATATCGAGCTGGATAATCATATTAAGGATTTTTATATTGAATTTTTTAGACTGAGGAAGAATTGTACTGGGGAGAATCGTACTGAGTATTCCCTAATCAGAATTGAAGTGGTTCTTATTAATTATTACCATATTTTTTCAAAGTCATATTTTTCATATTGGGTAGAATCATACTAGGAAGAATCATACAGAGAATAATCATATTGGGAGAATTGTACTCAGAGGAATAGGACTAGAAAAAACATACTGGGAAAATCAGAGTGGTTTTTTTCTTAAAAAATTCTAGGAATATCTTTCCATCTTCTGGGTAGAAAATTGAAGAATTTCTTTTTAAATTTAACACATTTATAGAATTGAAAATATTCATAGGTAATATAGGTTTCTACACAATCATTGTATTTCCCTATTTGTGCTAAGAGGGTGCACACACACTATTGGAATTTTTTTCATAGTGCTACATGATTCTAAGGGTATAAAATACTGGTTGTAACTCAAGGATTTACATCAAGTGGATTTTGTGTTATAGGATCATATCTATATCATACCAAGTAAGTAACAACTATTATTGAATAATGAACCTTGTGAATACTTGTGTTTCTATGGATGTGTGTTTGAATTGTTTCTAGTGTGGAATAGAATCTTTTACAAGACATGAAGTTTGTTTCAATTGAAAATAAACATAAAAGAAAAAGTATCACTAATTTTACCCCTTCCCCTCTCAGTGATACAATTACACTGAATGGGAAAATATAACTAGTATTAGAGGCTTGTTTTCCCTTCTCTCATTATTTATTGATGGAGAATTTTATTTTTGTGAATAGTAAACGTATTCCTGTTTTTTATGGAATGAATTATCATATATGGAAAGATAAATGTCGCATTATCTCATGACTATTGGATATGATGTTCTTGAAGCTATAACAGATGGTTTTCCTCTTATTGATTATAAAACTCCACTTACATCTGTTGAAACGAAGAATATGGAGAATGATGGATGGTCTAAGAATGCTATATTATCACCACTTTCTGAAATTTAAATCCTAAGGGTTTAAGGTGCTTCCATAGACAATGGTTTATTATAAAAATTAAAAAACATATATGAATGAAATAATAAATCGAAGAAGGAAAATTACAAATATGGAGATTGAAATATGAAAATTTGAATATGGTTGAGCAAGAATCTATTGAGGATTTTTGACCAGGGTAAATGACATTTTTAGTACTATCATATGTCTTGGTGAAGAGTTAGATGATTCTTTTTTTGGAATGATCTTAAGAATCCTTCCTAACAGGCTTTATGAAAAATTTTCTTTATTGGAATATAGAGATCCTAAAACATTATCTCTTGATGATTTACATATCACTCTTATCACTTTTGCAATGATATGGGAGAAAGCTATGAAAATAAAAACAAAAGTAGATAGAGAAATTTATTTCAATAATCTAAATAAAGAAATGCACAAAAATATTCATATTGAAAATGAAGCCGGTGGGTCCAATTATAAAGATAAATTATGTATAATTTTTGATAATATTTTATCCTTGTATTCTAAAAAAGTGAAAAAGGTGTATGGTAATTCAAAGGGAAACATCCCATGAAATGTTTTGAATGTGGAGCCATTGGTAACTTTATAGCTAATTGTAATCAAAGAAAGAAAGAATATAACAATGAAGAAGAATAAATAAATCTATAAAGATCATGGAATAAGTATGGAGGAAAAAGAAAACTGTATTCTACATGGAATGAAAGAAAATTATTCAAATCACAAAGAAGAAGTTTTGTTTCTAGGGATGAAGAAGAATAAGGAATTTACATTGAATCTAAAAAATCTCTTCAGTATGGTCTTGAAAATATTTTTATTGTAATAGTGAATGATAAATAATTTGGAAGAAGTAGTTCTTAATAATAATAAACTCAACATTAACATCATTTGAATGAAGATTGGAAATAATTTATTAGAAAGATCAGAAGCCTTGAAAAGGCAAACCAAAATCTGGAAGATGAATGATCTCCAAAAAGAAATATAGAATGTTTTTCTTATGAGAATGTGAAGATTGAAAAATATATTTATGATTTTAAGAAATATATTGAAGAAGAAAAAAATCATAATTAGTATCCTGAGGTGATGTTGAAGGAAAAAAAGAAGAGTTCGAACTTGCCCAAAAACATTAGAAAGATGAAAAAAGAAATAAAAGTTTCAAAAAACACTCTCTAAAGATAGTGAATGTTCTATAAAGGAAAAACGTAGGAATAATCAACAAATGATATCTTAAAATGTTGAAAATTATAATTGAATTATTTCTAAAAAGAAGGAAGTTGTGAATGTAATTTACGTATCTAAGACCAAAAAATCTGGGAATTAAATAGTCTAAAAAAACCTATGTCTGAAAAAGTTTTCAAATAGTATGAATCTAGAAAAGTTTCAAATATTTATTTTTTCGGATAATGTATCAAAGAAAAACAAGACTATGAATGAAAATATAAATGTTGGTGGCTCAGAAATGAAAGAAGAGAAGGTGGTGGAGAAATGTATCCACAACTCTAATCAGTATGTAATTTTCAGTGGAAAATAAATATTTTATAGATATTGCAGGTATTATGGTGGATTCATACATAAAGAAAATTTATTTTATTTTAACCAACAACCTTACTAGTATTACACATGTTATAAAAGGAAAGGTTTGAGGGGGATAAAATTACCTCAATAGAAGAAGTCCGAAAATATTTTTTTAAAGAAACCATAAAAATTTAGATTAAATATTTAAAATATGTTCTAAAATGTGGAAACTATTTATGAGAGATGTGAAAAACATGTACATTTTGAAAATGGATTTCTTATTTTGTTACCTATATAACAAAATATTCTCAATAATTCTCAAAAGATGGAGATGAATAATGAAAAGGAATAAGAAAAACATCTGGTTGTTGAAACCGAATTGAAATCTAGAAAAGGAGAACAAAATTGGATTCTTGATAGCATGTTTTATTCTCATATGATAGAAGATTTGAAATTTTTAAATAATGTGAATGATTTCAAAGAAGGAATAGTGACATTTGGAAATTATGAATCCTTAAAAATCAAATGTGTTTGTTCAGCTGTCATTGGGAAAGAAAAGATGAAATTCAAGAAATATTTATTTGTGGATGGGATAAAACACAATCTGCTAATCATTTAACTAGTGTATGATGGGGGTAACAAATTTATCTGCAGAAAAGATGGGGTTATTGTGAAAAAATGAAGATTGAAAGATTGATACAAGTGGACAATGTATAAAATGAATTTGTTTTAGATTGGTGAAATAAAAAACTATTGTTACATGAGTATGGTGGAATACAATCAATCATGAAATAAAAGGTTGGGTAAAATTATTGATAGAAAGATGAGAAAGTTATCCAAAATAGATAAATTCTTAGGAATTCTTTATTTTATAAGAATAAGAGGTTGGTGTTGTATTATTTTTAACAAAGGAAAAATTACAAATTCTATGCATAAGAATGTTGAGATTTGTTCAAAAAAATTCATAGAGATGACTCATTCTGATATCTGCATGACAATGAGAATACAATAAAAACAGAGATAGGTAATTCTTCCCTTTAAATTATTATTTTACATTCATTAATTGTGTTATATATATGAAACATAAATCAGATGCATTGAAAATTTTTAAAAGTTTTAGAAGGAATGAAGAGAATGAATATGAATATTTAGTAAAGAATTTGAGGACAGATAGGGGTAGTGAATACATAACATAAAAATTCTAAAGTTATCTTTCGAATCATGGATTTCATAATGATTATAGTTCCCCATACATTCCTCAACAAAATTGTGTTTCTAAAAGGAATAATAGAAGTCTAGTGGAAATTGGAATAACTATGTTACATGAACATGTTCTTTTTCATTACTTTTGGAGGAAAGACATGATTACTATTATTTATATTCAGAACCAATGTTTCTATAGGCCTCATTCATATTTTACGTGATATGAATAGTTGTATAGAAAAACATCAAGTTTGATACACTTTAGGGTTTTCGGTAATCTATGTGTTATAAAGAAGAAAAGTGGAAACCATAGAAAGTTTGAACATAAAGGTGAAGATGGAATCATTATTTTCAATGCTATAGAAGGAAGAGGATATAGATGTTTGAAAAAAGAAACAAAATTAATTTCTTATTTTGTTAAAGTGAAAGTAATAGATAGAGCTGACTGAGACAAACATACTCAGGTAGAAATGAAATTTGATCAAGAAAAGGAAATCAATTCAGATAAATATATAAACAACTGTAGTAATACTCAAGAATAGTAAACATATTTTGAAATTTCTAGTAATGAGAAAGATATTTGAAAATATCATCCAATACTGAGAAGTAAGTGGAAGATTATAATATAATTGGTGATCAATATAAAAATGTTAAAACAAGAATAACGACATATGAAATTACACATCATTATATTCAAAATTGGAGTCAAAATGTGAAATAATATTATGAGCATCCCGAATGGGTTCATTCAATGAATGGAGAGTTGGATCAAATTTGAAAAGAATAATACAAGGGAACTCATTCCCAAGAAAAAAACAAAAACATTATGGTCACAAAGTGGTTTTTTTAGAACAAGCTGAATGAAGAAAGTGATGTTATTAGAAACAAAGTTATATTGGTGTGGAAGGGTATTTAAAAATTTATAGTATTGATTCTTATTAAAAAATTTCTCTGATGTAAATATTAAAAACAATAAAAATCTTTCTAGTTATTGTTGCACAATGAGGCTATACGATATTTCAAATGGATATTAAATATGTATTTATGAACGGTGATATTGAAGAGGAAGTTTATATTGAACAAAAATGTGACTTTGTTGTTTGTAAAGATTAAATATGTACATACAGAGTGAAATATGATTTGTATGGACTAAAACAATCTTCAAGGGCACAATATTCCAAATTAGATATATTCTTATGGAAGATTAATTTCAATAAAGGAAGTGTGGATAGAAATATCTATATCAAAGAAAGTCAATAATATACCCTCATTGTGATTATTTATGTTTAGGACATTATATTTTTTTGGGAATGATGAAATATGTTGTGAATGTTTTGATAATGAAATGAAAAATGTATTTTAAATGTCCATGATGGGGGAAATAAAATACAATCTTTGGTTACAGAAACATAGATAAAAGGAATAATTTTTTTCTTTCTCAATAAAAGTATGGAAAGAAACTTATTAAGAGGTTTTGGAATTGAAAAATCAAATCATGTTTCCACACCAATATCAGATAAATTTTTCTTTTACACGTGGGAATATAAAATAAGTTGATCAGATTTTTTTTTGAAATTTGATTGGAAGTTTATTGTATTTGACTAACTCAAGACTTGAAATTGTTTATGTTGTTACCTTATGAAAAAGATTTTAGAGTGCTAAAAAATAATCACATTTACTTGTTGAAAAAAGAGTTCTCAGATACATCAAAGGAACAAAAAAAAATTAGAATCAGGTATGACAGTTTGGATAGTATTGATAGGTTTGGGTATTCTAATGTTGAATGGGAAAGAAATGCTGATGATTAAATATCCACATATGGTGAAGTATTCTTTTTGGGAAATTATTATGTTAGTTTGAATTCAATGAAATTGAATTTAGTAACACTCAATATGGATGAATCTGACTATGTTGCTACCACTCAATCCACTACTCTATATATGCGGATGAAAAGTCAATTGGATGATTTACTTATTGAGGAGAAGTTACCATTGCTCTTGGGTTGTGATAATCAAAGTATAATAAATATCATAAAGAATCCAATTCAAAATTATCATTCAAAACATACTGATATCAAATATAATTTCATAAAATAGAATTTAGAAAATACTGAATTCAAGATAGAGTATGTTCCATCATTAGAACAAGATTCTAAAATATTCACAAAACCATTACGGAAGGAATCAATTTCGAAATTGAGGTTGAACATTGGTGTCCAACCTATTTCTCAACAACGTTGAGGAATATAATTTTTCCCATCTATCATATTACATTTGGATTGTATTTTCATGAGGGAGAATTGTTTCATCAATCAATCCTTTTGAAACCTAAAAATTGGGAGTTGTGGTTAAGGTGTGAATTTAGCAGTTTATTGTGTGTGAAGTATTCTAACTATTTGATGGAGTGGTTGTAGGAAAAGAAATTTTTTTTTTCCAAAAAGGATGAAGAAAAGATAAGGTTTAAGAATATATGAGGAAGGAAAAAAAGAAACAGGTTTTAATAATAATTACTTCTAGATAACATGGTTTTGATGTCAATGATTCTTATTTCCTACAAAGAGTTCGATCAGGTATGATTAGAATTGTTAACGATTGATACATTTCTTGAGGATATAATGTTTAGTGATTTTTGAACCGTGGTTTACAATAAAGTCCAAAAGGTAATGATAGAGTCAGCCACTTGGATAATGTATCTTACTAAAAGTAAATGGTTAATGGATTCACTTTGGATCTAGTTTGAAAGAAGTGATTGTATCAGAGTCTACATGACTATGATAGAATTTAAATGTGAAAATGATTTTCTAAGTTTAATTTCCCATAAATCATAAGTAAATTGGAGAACTTATGATGCGAGCTTTATGGAAGGAGAAGGAAAATAGTTATTGTAAATTATGACCAGATTTATTATATCCAGGTGAAAGGGAAGAAAGATATGTTTCCAATTGAAAATGAATCATACTCATGAAAATCAGATTCAATATGAGATGAATGAAATAGTTTTCTGATGGATTGAGAAGTTTTAATACTTTCAAATGTATGTTTGGAACTATGGAATCAAATCATTCATTATATGGATAAGAAAACATTTATACCTAGGATGATCATACTCAAGCATTGGAAGAAATATATCATACCCAAAATAGTCATATCCATAATTATCTTACCCAAAAATGATAATAGTTAGGAAAATATTAATCATAAATATTGTACTCTAAACAATCAAACTCAAGCTGATATAGACAATTGATTAAATTTCTGAAGGAACAGATAGATGAACTTCAATTTGATTTGAAATATCATCATCTAGTGGTTCAGGAGTTGAAATACATTTTTTTTCTCTTCATGTGAATTTTTCATGTGGGTAAGGAGAAGAGGATAAGAAGAAGTTTTATATCTCAATTAGGTCAATAAAAAAGTAAAGAAATAAAGAATATTATGTGCATTTAAATTGGGTGAAGATCCTCTGTATTAGAGTCTAATATTTTTATATTTCAAAATCGGTCAAGAGAATAAGTGAATAAGTAAAAAGTGGTTACAAAGCGGAGATTGCAGAATAAATTTTCAAGGTGGATCTTGTCATTCAAAAGAATTATTGTATTCATTATTCAGGAGTGGTATCCATTTCATTACACGCTTTTATATTCAATTGATATAGAGCATTGTATCAAAGAAATCATGTTTATAAAATCAGAATCATGAACTAAAATTGGACAGAAAATTGAAATGATAGTCTATGATAATGTTTGAATAATAATAAAGAATCTTTTAGAAGAGTTTACAAAATAAAAATGTACCCAATATTTTAGGGGAATTGAGATTAGGCTGAATTTTTGTGAGAGGGGACGTATTTTGGATTCTAACCAAAACCCATTATGGGTCTCCTATAAAAGTTGAAAAGTATACTATAATTTTCTAATGACCGATGCACTATTCACCACAGAAGAGAGATAATCTTTGAGTTTTTAGAGAGAAGAAGAGAATTTCTGTATTTATATTTTTGTTGAAAAAGGTTTAAAATCTTTAAGTAAAAGAGAAGAGACAAGATCCCAACATTGTATTAAACTGATCATCATACTCTATTATTATCATACTCAAATGAATAACATATTTGGATTGTTAATCTTATTCAAATGATCATCTTATCAGGCCATATAATCAGATTCAGTTTCTTCTTACCGAGATTTCTAGACTAAGGAAGAATCATATTGGGTAGAATCATAATGAGTATTCCGTAATGATAATTTAAGTGGTGCCAATTCATCTTTACCATATTATGTCAAATTTGTATTTTTTTGTAAAAGGTAGAAGCGTACTGAGAATAATAATACAGAGAATAATCATCTTGGGAGAATCTTACTCAGATGAATCGGACTGAAAAAAATATATTGGGAAAAGAAAACTGGGCTTTTCTTTAACATATTCCAGGAAGTTCTTACCATCTTCAAGGTAATAAAGAGAAGAATGGTTTTAATTGAATACATTTTTGGATTTGAAAACAATAACAGGTAACATAGGTTTCTACATAATCATTTTATTACCATAGTTGTTCTAATATGGTGCACATGAAGTATTGGAATTTATTACATAGTGCTACACATGTGTTAAGGTATATCCAACCCATTGTAATGCAATGATTGATTTCTAGTGGATTGTATGGTATTAGATCATTTCTATTCCATACCATGGACGTAGATATTCATATTCAATAGTGAACCTTGTAAATATATTTCTTCCTATGGATGTGTGTTTGAATTTTTTATTATGGAATAAAATATTTAATAGGATACTATGTTTGTTTCAATTGAAAAGAAACATAAAAGAAAAAGTATCACTGATTTACCCCTCCCCCTCTTAGTGATACAATTACACTGACTGGGAACTAACACCTCTCACAGATGGGTATGATGAAATAATATATATAAATATATATAAATATATATAATATATTTATAACATAATTAATCCTATTAAGACATTGTATCCTTTATACCTTTTTATATTCTATTCTGTAGGGGATATGATCACGTCGCCTGTGTGTATACTAGACTACAACCTCACAAAGCGTTGTGATTCATTTTCACTTATGCTTTTCATGGAAAGTAATAAGGAGAATATTAATGAATATATTTGTTACAAATGATGTAATTATGATATTAATGACATAATTATCAATATGAAAAAGATAATATATCATTTTATTTCTCACCATTTGAATCACTTAAATATGATATCATCATTCATGTACGTGTGGATTACTGCCTACACAAAGAAATTTGAAACTCTTTTCAACACCAATTCTCATGGATGATATATAAAAGTATATTTAAAGAAATAATAAATTATTTACGATATTATAATCATTTAGAAAAGGTATCATATTACATACCTCATTTTAATAATGATTGTTATGTAGGATTGAATATGTAAAAGTTAGATGCTCAATATACAAGAGGGGGGGTGAATTGTATACTTTAAAAATTCCTCTGGAACCTTTAATGTTAAGTTTAACATGGTTAAACAAACATTCACAAGACCTCTTAAATAAACCTTTTCTAATTTCGTAAAAGAATGATTCTACCTTAAAGCATATAGAATCTGTAATATAACCAGAGTAATAGAATTAAAAATTATAAGAAATCTATACATTCTAACATTAACAAAGTTACAGATACAGCGGAAATAAAACAACTTGAAATAGGAATCAAGTAACAATGGGATTCATTTAACCCAAAGAGAAGGGTATCCGACTACCTTGGTTAATGGTTCCTTGATCTATAATTTCATGAAAGTTTTTCTTACCCAAACCTAGGTAAACCCTCAATCTGAAGATCAGTATCTGTCTTGCTATCCCCGCAAGCCCTCGATTTAGAAGGAAATCAGAAAGTCTATCTTCCAAACCCGGAATCCCATGATCAGCATGATCAGAGTCTGCACTAAGAAAGTCGTAAAAAGTTGTTCATGCCTAAACAAGTTTTTCACAACATCCTCACGAAGCACTGAGAGTTGTAAGAGCCTCTCCCTCTCTCTAGAAATCACTTCACAATCTTGTTCACTGTCAAGTACTTTTCTCGTTCAAATGCGCTTGTATTTATAGGAAACACGTCCAAACGGTCGGCTCCTCTCCAACAGTCATATTTTCCTTAAATTTCAGATGGACCTGGACATGTGAAAAACATACAACAGTTAGTTTATAACTGAGTGTAAGACATCGTTTCCAGTAACAAAAACGATGTTAAGTATAAGAGAACTTAGAGTCCAAAATCATTGGAATGATACATTTAAACAACTCTAACATTTTCAAGAAAACATAATCTTATGAAATCAGGAAAATGATTTCTTATAAATAACATTATCAAGAAAACAGAATCATAAAATCGGAGTCACATATACACCAGATTTGGTAAGTAAAATTTCCATCACATATACAGCGGAATCAGTATTGAAAATCGGCATCATATATACATCGGAATCAGTATGGAAAATTGGCATCATATATACACCTTAATCGGTTTTGAAAATTGGCATCACATATACACCTGAATTAGTATTTAAAATCGGCATCACATATACACCAGAATTGGTATTGAAAATTTGCATCACATATACAACGGAATCAGTATTAAAAATCAGCATCTTATATACATCGGATTCGGTATTGAAAATCAGCATCATATATACACCAAATTCGGTATTGAAAATAAGCATCATATATACACCGGATTCAGAATCATAAAAACTGAATCACATATCGTAATGAAAAATCTTGTAAAAATAATATAATGAAAAAATCAGAATGAAAATTCCGGATCTTAAGAAAAATACAGAACTTAAAAATATTCAGAACTTAGGAAAAAGTATTTGTGATTTTCAAAACATAAAACCAAAAGGAATGGAGAATTCATAAGATATCCTTATTGACTCAAAAATATCCCACTTTTTGGAAAGCACAAAAAAAATTTCTAAGGAAGAATATATTAACTTATATAAATAAGTATGAAAAACTTATCTCCCCATTTGAATGACATTTCTAATGAATACAACTAACTCCCCCTTAGGATATGTTTCCCAAGGATCGTATTCTTGATATTTGAAGTAAGGTCTTCTTAAGGGAATATCTCCCCCTTAGTTATAAATTTCTTCTTTAAAGAAAACTCCTTAAACATGGACATTATCCTTTCTTTCCATACTCCCCTTTACTAGATTCTACTTCTCAGAGATTAAATTCTTCCTTTAAATAAATTATCCCCCTTTGTGATTTTCAAAAGGAGGGAAAGGAATGTAGAAGTATAATATGTACCTGCAAGGTTAAGCAAGCATACATTCAAAAATAAAAGATGGATATGCAATAAATTCCTTAAGAATTTTTTTGAAATAAGGTTTATATTACAATAGAACATCAGAATGTAAATAAAAGTCATCCACTCTTCTTCTACTCAGACAACATATTCTTTATTCTGGCTTTGATATTCTTGACTTCCTTGTGATCTTCTTAAAAAGTTTAAATAAGATATCCTAATCCCGATTATTCTTCTCTAAAGACAAGATCCTTTCTTCATGAGCAGCCACCTTGGTTTCTAATTCAGCTCTAACATCCTTCTCAATGCTAACAGATCGAGCAACAAAATTGAGTTGAAAATCATTCTCAGATATTGAGGTCTTGACCTTGTTGAACTCAGTTTCACAAGTATTAAAAGCTCCTTTTTTTGAATCCATGAAGTCACAAAACTGTCTTAGCTCTTCATTGATTGTTTTGGTATGGTTAAATACTTTCCTACAGGTCACCTTCTGAGCTTTGTAATCAATCAAAAGATTACTGAATTCAACTTCTTGCTTGAAAACCCTGTCCATGAGCATATTAGTCGATTCTGTCTTTTGATTCAGGGTTTCTTGCATCATTTGAGTCTGGGAATCTATGTTTGAAAGAACTAGAATGCTTCTGACCTACTTTATTAAATATAGCTTGAAAAAATCATTTTCAACAGATGAAGAGTACTTGAATCCTGAATCATCTTTTCCTTTCTCAACTCCTCTTGGTCTTACGGAAGATTGTCTCTCTATTCTCTTAGAGTACTTTTGAGGCGTTTCCTTATCAGATGAAGCAATCAAAACATTCTTTCCTTTCACAGGGTCTCGAGCTAGAGATTTTTCATCTCAAACATGAAAAACATTAAGATCTCCCTGTTCATCTTCTTCTTTTTTCAAACATAATATGTTGAGATCCTCTTTGTCCCTCTTCTTCTTGAAATTATTCCCCTTCTTCACCCTTTTGTTAAACCTATTCTTTGTATATTTCTTCATCTAGTTTAAATTCAACTTCTTCTTCATCTTCAAATTATACCTCTTCCTAAACTTTTATTTCTTCCTCAACTTCTTTTTCAACTTGTTCTTCGACTTGTTCTACAGATTTAGACCTTGAACTCGAAGGACTTCCAACATAATCTTCCACTTCCCTTAAAACATCATCATCATCATCATCATCATCATCTTGGAATATCTGATCTTCTATTTCTTGAACTAGTTTTGATAAGGCTAGTACATTATTATTTTTTTGTATTTCCGAAGTGACCACCAGTTTTTTATGAACATCTTGAGATTCATCTACTTTTTCTGATTTCTTTTCTACAGCTTTAAGAAGAAACTAAAAAACTTGTTCTTCTAAAGAGTTATTCATTAAATTCTTCTCATTATTTTCATTCTCAAGATACTCAGATTTCTTGATTCTTAGAGCCTTAAACTCTGCAGGATTTAGACCAAAAGAAGGGTCTCCTTCTTTTCTAGTAGCTGCCATTACTCTCCACTTTGCAACTGTTGCATCTGAATAAGATTTTGGTTTCTTTATAGGAGGAGGTGCTGAAACTGGAACAATAGGTGTAACACCCCGAGATTTTATGAGAAGTATTCATTTTAATATATTTGATGTCTTGAGTTGTATTCTACACCAATATTATCTTGCTCTATACGCAACACCGTATTAGCTTGTAGTATACACAACACTATTCTTGGATCGGGTCACACAAAATTTCAAGTTTGTTTGATCGAAGTTATTCTACGAAACTTTGAGTGTATATATATACATATTCAATGTATAAATGAAATATGGTTGGATTATATTATACAAAACAACAAATGAATCTTTCACTACTCGCAACCCTGACTTGGCTTGCTTTACACGCAATCGCGACCTTCCATGATAGCATGTGTTGTACGCAATACCGAGTTTCACTAAACAACGATATGTTATTAAAATATTATATAAACAAGCCATTATGAATTTTAATACCCACTTTTTGAATTTTTTTAATTATTATCTTTCAAAATGGACTTCATTTTTGGATTTGGAATATCGAAATTAACCTAGGGTGAATTTTTGGTATTTTTCTGAAAACATTCAATTTTTAATGAATAGTGAAAACACTGGATTACTATTAAAAAACCGACTTTTTATTTTAATAATAATTTATTTTGTTTAAATTTATTTTTGGTCAAAATAGATACATAATACCTATATAAGTTCAATGTAATCCATTGGAGTAATTTTATAACAATAGAGATACATAAAAATTTTATTGAACTTTTTACCGTCTTTTACCCACCTCCTCGAAGCATTTTCAATTGTACATAAAACTTAATTTTACCGCTTCTATGAGTTGAATTTCAAAAATCTGAGAGACATGGTTAATATCAAGGAGTAAAATGTGGTTCAATAAGATAAAAATAATTTTTGGTGAATAGTAACTTTTTACTTTTATTTACCACGGTTAAAAGTAAATAGCATAATTAAGGGTAAAAATGATATTATTATTATCCTCACACATGTCCTAATTATATTTGATAAGTGTAATTCGACCAAAAACAACCTTAGGAATAATATATTACCCTTTATGTCCACTTGGATTAGATTAGGACACTTATTATTATTTTATTTAAAGAAGAATTAAAAGAGGTAAACTCAAAGTTTAATAAATAAAACTTTTTTAATATTAGGTAATACATAATATAAATTCGACTATAAATATTCATTATAAAGATAAAATGATTTACTAAATAATGGTATTTTATTTATAATTATTAGATGTAACACCCCGAGCTTCCATGATACGCTTCTCATTCAATAATGCAATAGCTTGCATTGTACGCAACTTCGAGTTCTAACACACCGAAACTAATCAAAGTAGCCGTTATGAATAGTAATAACCAATTTTTAAATTTATAGAAATTTTATATTTCAAAATGGACTGCATTTTTGTATTCGTAATATCGAAATTATCCTAAGTTGAATTTTTTGTAACTTTCTGAGAACTTCCAATTTTTTTATGAATAGTGAAAAATACTTAAAACAACTTTTTTAATCAAAATAATTTATTGTGATCAATTATAATATTTAGTGGTTTTAAAGTATAATTAGAATATATTTTTACCATTTTATCCAATGGTGGTCATTAGAATTAATTTAACATTGAAATTGGACATAAACAATTGCCAATCTTTTGATATTAATTGTTTCTTAAAAACACGCTATATGTCGTGACAGCGGGAATTAATTATAAAATTAATTAATGAAACTTATATGTTTGGAATTTTTTAAAATAGACATCATTTTTGAATTCGGAATATCAATTATATCTTAGGGTGAAATTTTGGCATTGTTCTGAAAAACTTCAATTTTTGATGAATAGTGAAACCACTAAGTGGTAGTTAAATAACTGATTTTTCGTTTAAATGAAATATTACCACTTCTGTGATTTGAATTTCAAAAATATAACATACATGGTTGTCATTAGGAAGTAAAATTTGGTTCAATGGGATTAAAATAATTTTTTGGTGAATAGTAACTTTTAAGTTCTTAATCGCGATTAGAGGTAATTAGTGTAGTTTAAGGTAAAAATAATGTTTTAATAATATGAGATGAGCTTGACACATGTCCTACCTTAATTGGATGTGCCATGGCCGACCAAGGCAATCCATGGGTCAACTTGGGGACCCCATGGAGCCACTTTAGTTGGAAAATGACATAAATACCTTTTATTTAATGTTAATGTAAAAAATGACACAAACATGAAATGTTTTACTAAAACAATTTTTACATGGGGTTATACAAGTCATATTTTTGACTATAAATAGTCATTGGAAATATAAAAAGCTTTCCTACATCATAGTATTTTTTTATAATGTTTAGACATTAAATAAATTAAATTATTTATGACATCATCATGATGCAGTGATGACCTCATTATTTAACGATTTAAATAAAATAAAAAGATAATGTAAAATCCAAGGCTTACACTTGTCAAAAACATATTGGATGAGTAGATTCCGAACCCTTATCACCTTGGCCTCGAATTATATAAGTGTGGGACCTCTAAAATCCGAAAATCATTTTATAATAAAGTGACTTTTCCTTACCTTCCAAGAGTGCCCCTCCTCTCCACTTATAAAAGGCCCCCACCTCTACCACCTCATTCACACTTTCAAGCCATTTGGCTCGGCCAACCTCTGACCAAATACTCTCCCAACTTCCCTCCCTTACTCCTAGAAGCCTCACATTGGGCAGAATTCTTCCCAAGGAAGCCTTTGTCTCAAATCAAAAGAGTTACCCGATTTTGAGGTAATGTCTTCTCTAATGTTATTTTGTTTTATTTTTCTTCTCCAACCCCATAAACTCTTTTTATTCATTTCTTTTGTAACAACACCAGTATCCTCAATATACTAGGATGTTTTTATAAGAAGTATTAGAGCTACACTTACACACACCTACATCTAATGGTTAAAGAACATACGGTTTCTGTGGATGGCGAATTTCTGCCTCACGAAATGATGATTGTTCAACACTCATAAAACACCTTCAAAGGTGGTCATTAAGATGTCACTATATTTATATATGATATATAATATGTTTATGTTTTCCTTATTCTTCTGTATTTCTCATTTATGGCATACTTTATGATTTCCATTATGGGTAACGCGATATTTTCATTTTAGGAAGTGCAGACTACCGCCCCCTCAAAGTGATTTGAATCATTAATACCATATGTGGGATGTATAAAGGATGGAGTAAATGGTATTATATGCTATATTATGATGTAATTATATTATACCTTTATATAATTATTATTTCATTCCATTAAATATGAAATAGAAATGAAAGTAGCGTTCATGCGTACGTACGGCTTACCGTCTCCATGAACGGTGCATCTCATTTCTTACCTCTAAATGTTATGTAATATTATAAATGAATGTATATAATGTATATATATGATATATATGATATCTACATCATGAATATAATTCTGGGTATAATGGATATTTCACCACATGAACAACTTGTAATTATAAGAAGTTTATTTTTGACTCAAGTACCTAAGATCGACAAAATGACCGTTATAAACTTAAATAATTACATAATGTTCATAACATGGTAATAAGGGATATAAAAGGAATAATGAACATGAAGAATTTTCTTATGTAAATAGGAATTAACTCTAGTTTATTATCCAGGAGGTTAAAGAACGGTCGAGTCCGGACAGGACGCAAGGTAAGGGAATTTCTTAACCCAACTTCCATTCTTTGGGTTAATCTCCTACTTTCAAATTATGTAATGATATTATTATGTCCTATTTTGTATTTTTACTTTATTTATGTGTACCTATAGTGAATACACATAATAGATCTATTTTATTTTAAAAATGATCTTTTTAAGGACTTCGTCTCAATCTCCTTTCATTGAGGCATATTTGGTTTTATACACAACTTTCTTTTATACGGTGTATAAACCCCTTTGACTTTTACATTTATTCAAAAGGAGTACTTTTATAAGAAGTGTTTACTAAATGACAAAAGGGGATGTTTTTGTCGTACGTATGTGGCGACAATGACTTCTCTGCCGCCGTGACCATTATTTGAGTTTCGGCTTCCTCTACAAGCCATACTTTTTTTAAAAGAAAAATAAATACCATGTTTTACTTTTCTTTTATTTTGGTATTGAAAATGGTTTTGAAAGTGTTTTTATTATATCAATGTGTTTTATGGATATCTTGTGATTGAAATGTGGAAATGTTATGTTTCCTTTATGCATGTTTTATGTGATACAATTATGTTATGGTTTATGATATGTTTAAACCTATTCATATGAGGAATTTATTGGACTTAATAAGTGACGGGTGGAGCCCGCTATAGCTCCTCGATGCATCGGCATGTCTCATGAGACAAACTAGTGTCTTGTCACGAGGCCTTGACAAAATCTTATTTGTGGTCTTGGCACGAGGCCTTGGCTACGTGGTTATGATAGTCTGGCATTTTGCATTCCATCATTATGAAAGTGTTTATTGATATTGCATGTGATTATTCAACCAGTAGAGTATCCATGTGAAGAAGTAAATGGCATTATCTCAGTTTACTTTTTCCATATTATGTTGATATTCAAGTTTAAAAGGCTTTTGTTTTAGTTATACATTGCCTTAAATGTTAATGTTTATTTATGAAAGCTTCCGCAATATTGTTATCCTTACTAAGCATCTGAGCTCACCCCTTTCAATGTTTTAATATTTTCTAGGATGTGAAGAAGTATTTTATGAATGACCTGCAGGGATAGTCAGAAGAGGATATGAGTGTGGACTATGGAGACTTTGTTATTGTAGTTTTTCACCTTATGATGTAATGTAACATTTATGAATGTATCTAGTGTTTCCAAGTCTACTAAACTAATCGGTCTTTCGAGACTTGATCTTTTGTGATCATTCAAATGTTACGAAGTAATGCACCGACTCTGGGTAGCCGGGGTCGGGGCGTTACACTAGACATTAAATAATTTAATTTATTTATGCCACAATGATGATGCAGTAATAACCTTATTAATGAAATATTAACATAATTGATGTTATAAATACCAAAATAAATAAAATTTGATACTTTTTATGAATTACAATATTTTTCTTAGTTAATATGACATGTTAGTATTTATTTATTTAATTTTCTTTCAAATAATCATGTTTTTAGGATTTTCACAAAAATCAATTACCAAGTAGTGTCAAAATTGACATAAAATAGTTTTTAAAACAAATATTATATTATTAATTGTTATTCTATTCTTAAAAATCTAAAGATCATCCAAATGACTTAGATAAGGATATATATATTAATAATGAACCACTTGGGGTTATTTTGTCTTGTTATAGTAAGTTTATTAACCATATAGTATAAAACAACAAGAAGACCTGGTCAAAGTTAAATTATTTAACTTAGAGTTAAATCTAAATGATGAGGTTAAAATAGTAACCTAAACATGCCTAAAACCTATTGGTTGAGAGGATTTATACCCATCCCCACTTTAGTTTCGAAATAAATCAATTTGAAGCTATTTTAAACTGAATATGACTTTATTATAAAATAATACTTTAAGCTTTTCTTAAGGTGCCACTCTCCTCCCTTATAAAAGGGCACCTCCTCCCTCTTCCCTTTACACAATTTTGTTCTTTCAAGCTCGAATGAAAGCTTCCCATTTCCCTTATAAACTTCTCTAGAAATATTTTGGAGGATTTGTCTCCTCAAAAGAAAACTCTAGTGCCTTAATTGGATGCTTAAAAGAGGTGCGTCGAAGAAGAGGTAATCTCTTCTACCGATTCTTTCAAGTTTTCTTTCTTCTTCAACATCTTCTTCATTAGTGTTTTCATTATAAAGTAATAAAATCAGTATCACTAATATACTGATATGTTATTATAAATATGAAACAACTCCATTTCACCTTCTATCCATCCTACAGAAAACTAAATCACCTTGCGCACGTACGTACGGAATACCGTATCCACGTCGTGGTGTAATCTATTTTTCCACCACCACCATACTTGTATGGGTATAATGGTGTAAATAATAACTATATATTGTTATTATAACATCATAATGATTCTGATATATTATATCAGCCACTCCAATTCCATTCAATAATTATGGTAATGATATCATCGCTCATGCATTTGTACGGATTACCATATCCACGACGCGATGAGATTCATTCTCCATGATAACCATTAAAGAATGATTATAAAGTATATATATTAAATAATCATCAAATATATGACATATTAATGAAACTGGAATTATGTATATGTTATTTAGTTACTTCCATTCAATTTAATAAGGACACGAAAACAACGTTCAGGCGTATGTACGACCTACCGTCTCCATGAAAGGTGTATTTATTTCCATTTATCGATCTATTATATATATGTATATTCTGAATATATTATATATATAAATCATGTTTTAAATTCTGGATGTAAGTAATCCTGCTCTAAGTAATCATATTAATAATTACAAGTCAAAACACAGATGATAAATGAAACAATTTTACTCAAAACACTACTTTAACATGAATTTACAAAAGAATGGGTAATATAAAGTCATAAGTGAAACATATATGATATAATAACAATGTATATGATTCTGTAATAAGTCAATGAAATTATTTAAATCATTATACATGAGGGTTGGATACATACAAAGCATATCAGATTGAAGATAAGGGATAATTATTCCAATCTCGTTTTTATCCGAGATTTCTTATTCGTAAGTATTTACTGGGGTTATTTTTATCATCCATGTACATGATTTATAAATGTTCTTTTATGTATGTTTAAATTCTTTTTTATCCATTTTGACTTCTTCCACATGTTATGAAAGGAATATTTCTTTTGTTTACCATATGATGAACTTTTTGACTTTTTCAACAAAAGTACAAGGATAATGTTTTTTTAACTTATACGGCATGAACAGATCATTACAATTTCATAACACATTATTTTCAAGAACCTTAATCTATAAGATTTCATGACTATTTTAAACAAATTCCTTTTCTTTTAAAATTTCATGGAATTTTGTGAGAAGGAAATGATTTTGAAGAAGAAAGGATATTTTCATCAAGAATTAATTTCAAGTTTTTTATCAAAACAATTTCCATATAAGATGAAATTATTTAATTTGTGTATCTTTCAAGTATAAGGTCTATATGATTTACATGGTATCACTTTTCTTATGATGGAATGATATCCATTTGTTTTATATGGATTATGTTATGGTGGAATGATGTTTATGAAACCCATTTTATTCATTGGGTTATGATGAATGATTTATGTTTATGTTGTGATAAACATAAGAATGATTTCATTATGAGATGGGTGGGACATATATCTCCCTACAATGCATTGGGTATAGATTTATACCTCATGAGATAGACATGGCTGTAACGGTAAGTTAATCTGGTTCACTGATACTGGACTGGAACGAGGAGTGAACTCGATTCAGAAAGGGACTTTGTCCACTAAGATGGTCTTGGAAGCAAGGTCATGGCTACTATGGAAATCATATCATTTGATTAATGGTTTGCCACAATTAAATTATTTATTCCCATGCTATTTTATCATGATTGATGTTCCTTTATGATATATGTATTACGTACTTCCATGATTTATGTATTTTCTCAAGATTATGATATTAAGATTTTATGTTCATGTTTTTGCTTTCAAATGTTTATGGATTGTTTTATGTTCTCTTTGTTTACCATTACTGAGCATTTGATCTCATCATTTTAATGTTTTATTTTCCCTAGGATATAATGAAAGGTTTTAGGTAAGAAAAAAAAGTGAAGATCTTTATGGGAGATGTTGAAGATCTTTCACCAAGATTAGAAGATTATGTTCCATGTTTCCAAAGGCACTAAACTATTACGGTCCTTTGGTGTCTGTTTTTATTATGTATTAGGTATTCTAAAAAAGTATTGTAATGTCTATGTACTTCATGATTTGGATCTCTACAATTGGTATCAGAGGAAAGGTTTAGTCAACCTTTGGAAACTAGGATGAGAAAACTTTAGTGAAATCCCTAGAGATATTTCTAAGGTATGTCTAGGGATGTCTCTAAGGTTAATTATAAGTATAGGTTATAGTCCTAGAATTACAGTAATGATATTATAATTAAACCTAAGATGATAGATATTGAAGGTACTCCCCATTGATTATGATTTTGGCTGCTCACACTAACTTTTTTGGGTTTTAGAAAATGGCTCGAAACAATAAGATTCACGATAATGGAGGATATGATTGACAATGGAATGATATTCTTCATGAGGAAAAAAATTAAATTGAATCTGGAGGTCCACATATAATTGTTATGCCTAATCTACAATCTCATAATATGATCAATAATCTCAAATTTGGTATGTTTCCGGACTCAGCTAATAAGATAAAGATGGAGTTTCAGGATGATCATAGAGAAAAGAAAGTTCAATTTCCTTCATGTAAATCATCTGGTAAGAGGAATCAGGGAGAATGTTTCAATGGAATTGGAAAATTCTTTGGATGTGGAAAATAAGGACACAAATCTAGTAATTGTAAAGGAAAAGGTTCAATTAACACCATGGACCAGGATAATGGTATTTCTAAGACTTCAACAACAGTTAAATGTTTTAAATGTGGAGTGTACGGGCATTATGAAAACCAATGCCCTAAGGGAAAGTCTCATGAAGAGAATCATCATGGTCATATGGGTAGTAGTTATGTTGATGATGATTAATAGACTACAAATGATATGTGAGATGAAATAATTGTTCAAGATCGGTCAATGGTTTAAGAAGGTAGTGGAATGATTACATGTTTATCATGAGTAATGTTGTATAAGTAATATCATGGTACTATGGAATAAAGAGACATCTAAGGATTGTTACACTATTGTTTTTCCTTATGTTTTTTATATTATATGTTGAATGGTACCAGTAACCATGAAATTTTATTCAGATATTTTTGGAAAGCACCTAATATGCGCATAAATAAGGGATAATGAGATAATGAAATGTTTAATAGTATTAATGAGCTCATGACTAATATAAGGAAAAAGTGATATCATGGTTTGAGTATATAGATTTTTTGGGATTTTAGTATATGGAAAGAGTTACCTTGTGAAAAAATTCATGTTTTAACTATGGTTCAAGAGAATACATGATTAAGGTATTCACATGTTCGGAATGTGACCAACAAGATATATCGTATGATATATGGGAGATAAATGATGGTATTCACATGCTCGGTAGATGACATTTCTAGTAATTGTTTTCTTTATACTATGATCTTGGACAAAAGAATTTTGGATAAGCCTAAAGACTGGAATGAATTAAGTTAGACATAAGATAGTATTGTTTAAGGATTGAAATTTTTTCAATATTATTGTAGGAATGTTATTATAATGTAGTTTTAGAAAAAGGGACAACCTGCAGGATGAGTGAAAACCCGTCACATCGGACAAGGTTGCAGGAATCGAACCCACAACCCAAGGGTGGCATGCCTTTATCACATACCACTGGCCTAAAGGAAGTCACTGGTTAGTAGAAACTAGTTTTATTTTATTAAGCACTATGATAGATGAAGTATAAGTCCATTTTAGCAACCATGTATAATTAATCTCAGCATAGATGGACTTATGTATATTTAATAAATTGTGCTAATCTTTTTGCGATTGAAACAGATGGAATGACCTAAAATTCTATCGCATGATCTACTAACACTTCATGAATGACAAATTTTACTTCATTTCTTTTAGAGATGAAGTGGAAACTGTTCAAGGCACAAACAACTGTGAGATTGTACCAAAATCAATTAAGTATTTCCTTTAATTCAAAAATTCTTCAACATTGGGGAAATGATCTTGAGAGCTAAAAACATTTTCTTAGTACCCTCATACTCGATGAATTAGATGGTTCCTTAAATCATCACAAATTTATGGCTTTGTGATTAATGGATTTTTCATAGCCATGTTCTCTACCACTCTCCATCAGAACTTGATGGTTAGATTTCTCTTCCATATCCATATTTTCACCTATGTTTTACTATGTTGAAACCCACTGTTGAGTTACATTGGGTGACCATTATGATTCTAACTTTACATTTTAAAATGATGTTTTAGTATTCCTTTTTACAATGTGGGTTTCTATGAAAGAAAATTTCAAGTAGTAAACCATTTATAAACCTGATGAATTTTGAGGGCGAAATTCATTTTAAGGGAGTAGAATGTAACACCTTGAGATTTTATGAGAAGTATTATTTTTAATTTATTTTATGTCTTGCGTTGTATGCTACACCAAGACTATCTTGTGCTATATGCAACACCGTATTAGCTTGCAGTATACGCAACACTATTCTTGGATCATGTTATACAAAATTTCAAGTTCATTTGATAGAATTTATTCTATGCAACATTGAGTTTATATATATATATATATATATTCAATGTATAAATGAAATATAGTTGGATTCTATTATAAAAAACAACAAACTAATCTTTAACTACATGCAACCTAGACTTGGATTGATTTACACGCAATCATGACCTTCTCCGATAGCATGTGTTGTACGCAATATCGAGTTTCACTAAACAACGATATGTTTTTAAAATATTATATAAACTAGTCGTTATGAAAATTAATACCCACTTTTTGAAATTTTATAAATTTTATCTTTCAAAATGGACTTCATTTTTGGATTCGGAATATCCAAATTAGCCTAGGGTGAATTTTTGGTATTTTTCTGAAAATATTCAATATTTGATGAATAGTGAAAACACTCGGTTAGTATTTAAAAAGAGAATTTTTATTTAAATAATCATTTATTTTACATAAATTTATTTTAGGTCAAAATAGACACATAATACCTATATAATTTCAATGTAATCCATTGGAGTAATTTTATAACAATATAGATACATAAAAAATTTATTGATCTTTTTACCGTCTTTTACCCACCTCCTAGGAGCATTTTCAATTGTACATAAAACGTAATTTTACCGCTTCTTTGAGTTGAATTTCAAAAATCCAAGAGACATGGTTAATATCAAGGAGTAAAATGAGGTTTAATAAGATAGAAATAATTTTTGATGAATAGTAACTTTTTACTTTTATTTACAATGGTTAAAATTAAATAGGGTAATTAAGGGTAAAAATGATATTATTATTACCCTAACACATGTCCTAATTCTATTGGATAAGTTTAATTAGACCAAAAAACATCCTTAGGAATAAAATATTACCATTTATGTCCACTTGGATTAGATTAGGCCACTTATTATTATTTTATTTAAAGTAGATTTAAAAGATTTAAAATCAAAGTTTAATAACTAAAACATTTTTAATATAGGGTTTTACATAAGATAAATTGAACTATAAAATTAATTAGAAATCTAAAATGATTTCCTACATAATGGTAGTTTATTTATAATTTTTAGACATTAAATAATTTAATTTCATTATGTCACAATGATGATGCAGTAATTACCATATTAATAAAATATTAACATAATTGATGTTATAAATACACAAATAAATGTAATTTGAGACTTTTTATGCATTCCACTAATTTTTTTGATTAATATGACATTTTATTATTTATTTAATTAATTTAATTAGAACTAATCATGCTGTTAGGATTTTCACAAAATTCAATTACCAAATAGTGTCAAAATTGACATAAAAAAGGTTTTAAAACAAATATTATATTATTAATTGTTATTCTATTCCTAAAACCATAGGGTTCTTCAAAATGACTTAGATAAGGTTATATATATTAATAATGAACCACTTGGGGTTCATTTGTCTTGTTATATTAAGTTTATTAACCATATAGTGTAAAAAACAAGAAGACACAGTAAAAGTTAAATTATTTAACTTAGAGTTAAATCTAAATGATAATGTTAAAATAGTAACCTAAACTTGTCTACAACCAATTTGTTGAGAGTATTTCGACACATCCCCACTTTATATTCTATATAAATCAATTTGGATCTATTATAAACCGAATATGACTTTATTATAAAATAATAGTTTATGTTTTTCCTAAGGCGCCCCTCTCCTCCATTATAAAAGGGCACCTCCTCCCTCTTTTCATTACACAATTTTGAGCATTAAATCTCGTCCGAACCCTGACCAGTTCCCATCCCAAATTCCCTATAAACATTATAGATGTTCTGGTCTCCTCAAAATACCAACTCTAGCGCCTTAAGAGGAAGCTTCAAAGAGGTGCGTCGAAAAAGAGGTAATCTCTTCTACAGATTCTTTCAAGTTTTCTTTCTTCTTCAACTTGTTTTTCTTTAGTTTTTTCATTATAAAGTAATAAAATCAGTATCAATAATATAATAATATCTTTTTATAAATATGAAACAACCCCATTTCACATTTTATCCATCCTACGGAAAACGAAATCACCGCGCGTGTGTACGTACGTAATACCGTCTCCACACCGTGTTGTAATCTGTTTTTCCACCACCACCTTACTTGGATGTGTATAATAGTGTAATGAATAACTATATATGGTTATTATAACATCATACTTATTCTGAGATATTATATCATCCACTCAAATTACATTCAATAATTATGGGAATGATATTATCGCTCGTGCGTACGTACGGATTATCGTCTCCACGACGCGATGAGATCTATTATCCATGTTAACCATTCAAGAATGATTATAAAGTATAGATTTTAAATAATAATTAAATATATGACATATTAATGATATTGGAATTATGTATATGTTATTTACTTACTTCCATTCAATTTACTAAGGACACGAAAACAACGTTCAGGCGTAAGATGGACCTACCGTCTCCATGAACGGTGTATTTATTTCCATTTATCGATCTATTATATATATATATATTCTGAATATATATTATATATAAATCATGTTTTAAATTATGGATGTAATTAATCATGATCTAAGTAATCATATGAATAATTACAAGTCAAAACACGGATGATAAATGAAACGATTTTACCCAAAACGCTACATTAACGTGAATTTATAAAAGAACTGGTACTATAAAGTCATAAGTGAACCATATATGATATCATAACAATTAATATGATTCTGTAATAAGTCTATGAAATTATTTAAATAATTATACAGGAGTTTCGGACACGTACGAAGCATATCAGACCTAAGGTAAGGGATAATTATTCCAATCTCGTTCTTATCTGAGATTGTTTATTCGTAAGTATTTACTTGGTTTATTATTATAATCCATGTCCATGGTTTCTAAAAGTGTTTTTATGCATGTTTAAAGTCCTTTTTACCCATTTTTTAATTTTACCACATGTTATGAAAGGAATATTTCTTTTGTTTACCATATGAGGAACTTTTAGACTTTTTTGGCAAAAGTACGAGGAGAATATTTTTGTTATCTTATATGGCATGAACAGATTTTTATGGTTTCATAACACCTTGTTTTGATGAAGCTTACTCTACAATATTTCATGACTATTTTCAACAAATTCCTTTTCTTTTAAAATTTCATGGAATTTTGTGAAACGAAAATTATTTTGAAGAAGAAAGGATATTTTCATCAAGAATTTGTGTCAAGTGTTTTATCCAAACCATTTTTCATTTAAGATGACATTATTTCATATGTGTATGATTCAAGTATAATGTGTCTATTATTTACATGGTTTCACTTTTCTTATGATGAAATTATAGCCATTGGTTTTATATGGATTATGTTATGATGGAATGATGTTTATGAAACCCTTGGGTTATGATGAATGATTTATGTTTATGTTGTGGCACACGTAAGGATGATTTCATTATGAGTTGGGTGGGACCTATATCTCCCTATAATGCATTGTTTAAAGATTTATATCTCATGAGATAGACATGGCTGGAATGGTAAGTTAATCTGGTACAGTGATACAGGACTGGAACGAGGAGTGAACTCGGTTCAGAAAGAAACTTTATCCACTAAGATGGTCTTGGCAGCAATGCCTTGGATACTATAGAAATCATATCATGTTCTTAATGGTTTGACACAATTGCATTTTTTATTCCCATGCTATTTTATCATGATTTATGTTCCTTTATGATATATGTCTTACGTACTTCTATGATTTATGTATTTTCTCATGATTTTGATGTTTAGATTTTATGTTCAAGTTTTTGATTTCAAATGTTTATGGATTGTTTTATATTCTCTATGTTTACCCTTATTGAGCATTTGAGCTCACCCCTTTTATGTTTTCGTTTCCCCATGATATAAAGAAAGGTTTTAGGTATTAAAAAAATGGAAGATCTTTATGGGAGATGTTGAAGATCTTTCACCAAGATTAGAAGATTATGTTCCAAGTTTCCAAAGGCACTAAACTATTACGGTCCTTTGGTGTCTATTTTTGTTATGTATTAGGTATTACGCAATAGTAATGTAATGTCTATGTATGTCAAGATTTGGGTCTCTGTATTATGAACTGTTGCTGGAATGCTTGGTTCATCAAGTTTCCTTTTCTTAGGAACTGACTTCAAAGATTCTGGCACACCACCCATGTCCTGAACAACTATTTCTTCAATGTTTTTCGATTCTAGAATAAACTCTACTTTCATCCTCCTTAGAGTGTCTTCACTTAGAAAAAAGATCTTGAATGGATTTGAGATTGATCGGCATGGAACATTCAGTTCTTGAAGAAACATAACAATTATCCTTGAAATAGTTGTCGGGTATATTAGGATCTCAGATCTAATGGTTCTACCTTTTATTGGTTGAATGGTGAGGAAGATAAACGTCACTAAGTTGATCTTCCTTAAGTTGACAAGAAAATCTAAAAGAAATATATCACATATCTTTAGAGAATCCTTATCTCCCTTTCATGGAATAAGAAATCCTTCCATCCAGAGAGCCACCGTCTTGTGATTCATTGATAGATTCGTAATCTTCAAATTCTAAACATACTTGAGACCATGATAATCAAGGTATTTGACTATCTCAAAAGAACCTTCATTCTTGGGATGTTTTTGAGAACATAGAATAGCCTCTCCTTCATACGGTATGTTGAGAATATTTGCTGGCTTCTTGTAGGGGACTGTATAGGTCTTATCATGACATTTGAACTTAAACAGATCCTTAACATATTTTTAGAGGAAAGAAACAGATACATAGAATTGAATAAGGAGATTAGGATAAACTGAATACTGATATTTCCCCTAAGCTACACAGAAACTTCCCCATCCATTAGATCTTATCACTTTAGAAATAAGGGAGTAATATTTTTCAAAGAACATAGGACACACTAACCTTTCCATAAAGATTGACAAGTCCTTAATTTACTTGCTAACCGACATCTGATCTGATGAGGATTCCAGAATCATTCAGGTTGATAGATAACTTCTGAACGAAAGATTTTATAGCAATAGAAATTCAGCACTGACATCAGTAAGGATGGTTTGATACTTGAAAAAGAGTCACCCCTTATATAGTCATGGATATGAATTTTCAACTTCCATATGATAATCAAACAGCTGACGAAACCCTGATCTGATCTGACAGTTGAGAATGGATATAGAAAATATGAATTCTGATCTATTGATGTAAGGTAAACCTGAAATTAAGAAATTTTGAAATCCTAGCAACTAAAACTTAAGATGAAGAGTAATAAATACTACCTTTTGGAATACTTTGAGACATTTATTGGAATTATAAGAATTTTTTTGGGAGTTTTAAAATAAAAAATTTTCAAATTTGAAATTTTCAAATCCAAAATTTTCAAATCCAAAATTTTCAAATCTGAAATTTTCAAATCTGAAATTTTCAAATCTGAAATTGTCACATCCGGAATTTTCAAATCCAAAATTTTCAAATCCGAAATTTTCAAATCTGAAATTTTCAAATGAAAGGAAAAAAAATTCAAAGAAAAAAAATAAAAAACATATGTACTCCCCCTGAAATAAGTAGTAGTTTAATGTTAGCAGATGATTTGAAAAGAAGTAGATATGAATGATTACCTTACATAAAGCATTCCTAGCTTCTATTTAATATATTTAAATATATCAGAAGATAGAGATTTTGTAAAAATATCAGCAAGTTGATGTTTCATTATAATGAATTGAAGAATAATATCTCCTTTAAGTGTGTGATCCCTATGAAAGCGATGTCTAATATCTATATGCTTTGCATGAGAGTGATGTTCATGGTTTTTACTTAGGGAAATGGAACATGTGTTATCACCTATAAATTGAGTCTTAGTAAAACTCATACTATAGTCTGTGAGTGTGTGTTGCATTCATAACACTTGAGCAAAACAACTTCCAGCAGCTGCATATTCAGATTCAGCAGTGGAAAGTGCTACAGGGAGTTTCTTGCAAGACCTTGAAACTAAGGAATCTCCGAAGAAATGACAAGTTCCGGATGTACTTTTTCTATTCATTCTACAACCTCCAAATTCCGCATCTGAAAAACTTTTAAGTTCAAAATCATTTCCAAGGGAATAAAATAGTCCCAAATCTAATGTTCCCTTTAAATACCGGAAAAGTATTTTTACAGATTTTGAATGGGATTCTTTAGGATTATCTTGAAATCATGCATATAAGCATACTGAGAACATTAAGTTATTTCGACTAACTATTAAGTACAATAAAATTCCTATCATCCCTCTATAAGATGTTTGCTCTATAGGTTTCCCTGATTGATCAATATCAAGAGTATTAGAGGTTCCAATAGGAGTACTAAAACTCTTATTATTGTCATTCCATAAATTTTTAAAATATCTTTGATATAATTATGACGAGATATGTAAGTTCCCTGTGGTATTTATAAAATTTGAAAACCAAGAAAAAATGTTAACTCACCCATCATACTCATCTCAAACTCATATATCATAATATCCGCAAAGGAATCAGTTAAGGATTGCTCAGTTGATCCAAAGATGATTTCATCAACATAAATTTGAACAATCAAAAAATCATTATTATTTTTCTTAATGAAAAAGGGTTGGATTAGTAGTTCAATTAAAATAGTTATTTTGAAGCAAAAATCCTGAAAGTCTATCATACCAAGCTCTTAGGGCTTGTTTAAGTCCATATAAAGCTTTGGTATGTTTATAAACCTGATTAGGATATTTTGTATCTTCAAAGCCAGGGGCTGATCTACATAGACATCCTCTGGTAGATAACCATTAATAAAAACACACTTAACATCCATTTGATAGAGTTTACAATTAAAGAATGCTATAAAGTATAGAAGAATACGAATAGCTTAAAGTCTTGCAACCAAAGCATAGATTTCTTTATAGTCTATTCCTTCTTGTTGATTATAGCCTTTTGCAACTAGTCTTGCTTTATTTCTAACAATGAATTAATTTTCATCACATTTGTTTCTAAAAACAAATTTTACTCCAACAACAGAAGTTTCCTTAGTTTTCTCAACCAATATCAAAACTTTATTTCTTATGATTTCATTGAGTTCATATTGCATAGCCTTTATCCAATCTTCATCTCCCAAGGCTTCTTCAGGAATCTTTGGTTCAAATTGGGAATGAAATGCTATATGTTCAACTTTATTTCATAAATAACTTCTAGGTCTTACTAGTTGATTAACATTTCAAATGATATTATCACTGGGATGATTCCTAAGTAACAACTGACTTAGATTTTGAAAAAACTGTTCATCAATATAAGGTAGAAAATCTTCAGGGGTAAATGTTTTAGAAACATTTCATGAACATTATCCTTGTCTGAAAGATCTTCTTTCAAATATTGGTGATCAGTTTTAGAAAATAAATCAGGAAAATATTTAGGTTGTTTGAAAACAAAAGGATCATTTTCATCAAAATTAACATGTACCGTTTCTTCCACAGTGCAAGTGTTTTTATTAAAAACTCTATATGCCTTAGAGTTAGCAGGGTAACCTAAGAAAAATCCTTCATTGGATTTGGGTGAAAATTAATGTAAGTTATCCTTGGTATTCAAGGTAAATACTTTGCAACCAAAAACTTTGAAGTAAGAAACTTTCGTTTTTCATCCAGTCCATAACTCAGAAGGAGTTTTATTAAAAAACAGTTTTATTAAAACTCGATTTATAGTATAAAAATCCATTCTTACAGATTCAGCACAAAAATGTTTAGCTATATAATATTCACTCAACATGGTTCATGTCATCTCTTGAAGAATGCAATTTCTTCTTTCGATAACACAATTTTTTTGAGGAGTTCTTGGAGTTGAGAAATTGTGAGTAACACCTTGTTTACTACAAAAAGTTTCAAAATCATAATTTTCAAATTATCCACCATGATCACTATGAATAGTTATCAACGATATGTTTTTTCTCATATTTAACCTGATCTCTAAAGGTTTTGAAATAAGAAAAAGCTTCAGATTCTTTGTGAGAAAATAAACCCATGTAAATCTAGTGTAGTCATCAACTAAGAAAAACACATAGTATTTGCCTCCAATATTTCCAGTTTGTGTTGGACTAAATAAATCCATGTGTGCTAACTGTAAGACATTAGAATTTGTAACCTGATATATTGATTTAATGATAGACTTATGTTTCTTTCCATATTTACAAGTATCACAGACTTTTGAAGAATCAAACTTAAGTTCCGGTAGATCCTAAACAAGTTCTTTCATAGAAAGCTTACTTAGATTCCTTAAGTTACAGTGTCCTAGTCTCCTATGCCAAAGCCATGATTGATCTTCAAATGCACTAAGGCAAGGTAGATCTTGAATTCTAAGGACTTCTAGGTTTAAGGTGTATACATTCTCATACTGAAGGGTAGAGAAAATAAACTCATCCTTGGAATTGTGATCTAAATATTTATCATATCTAAAATTCATGAGGTAACCTTCATCACATAATTTGATTATGCTTATGAGGTTTTTCCTAAGGCCTTTTACCAAAAGAACATTTGAAATAACATCTTTACCAAGAATAATAATGTTACATATACTGAAAATTTCTCTGTGAGTGTTATCACCAAAAATTACCTTTCCAGCTTTTGTTTTTAAAATCTTCTTGAAATAGTCTTTGTTACCCGTCATGTGCTGGGAACATCCAATATCCATGCACCATAGGTTGTTCGTACTTCCATCATTTTCCTGAATAAGAAAGAGTTAGGCTTTCTGAATCCAATCTTGCATGGATCCATAATTATTAGATAATAAAAGCTTTGGTAAGAATATTTGTTTAGAAAACTAGGCTTTATGAAATAAAAGGGATTGCACTTTATTTAAAGAACAGTTTTTATTCCAGTGCCCACCACTTTGGAATTTAGAACAAAAAGGGGCTTTGGAAGGATCAAAATAATTATTTTTTAAAATATGTTTTACATGAGAATAACCTAATCCCTGATTATTACCATGAGGTCGGATCTGAGAGTACATCTTGTCAAAATTTTCCTTACCAGAAGTAAAATTTGTAAGAATTTTGGTCAAGGAAAATATTTTAGATTTTAGTCTGAGGACTGAATTCTTATCCTTAAGAATAATTGATTCAGAGTTATGTTTGTCCTCTAAAACATCATTTTCTAAAAACAGATTATTAAGATCATTAGAATGCTTAACCTTCTTAGAATTAACTTCCTCAAGTTTCTTAGAAAGATTTTTTAAAACATCATTTTTCTCATCAATATCTTTGGAAAGATCTAATTTTTTAAAAAAAATAGATTCTCTAGTGTTTGATTTATCAAGTTTCTTAGAAACCTTACAATTTCTCTTTTCCAACAATTTAGAAAATCTAGAAGCTTCCTCATAGGAAGGAAAATCATTATTATTATCTGATGATAAAGATTCTTCATCTGAAGAAAAACCTATATCTGGAAAATTTTCACTTAACGACATATTGGTTAATGATTCAGTAGTTTGTACCTTAGCCATAAGATAGTGATTTTGAAATGGAGCTCTAGCTATTTGACCAATATTATTTTGCCTAGAAGATTCATATTCTTAAGATTCATCGGAAGAATCTCCACCACTAGCACTCCAAGTGTCATTGGATTTAAAGGATTTATTATGCTTTGATCTAGAGAAATTATTCTTTTTTATTTCAGAATTCCAATCTTTCTTGTCTCTCTTCTTAAGCAAGGGACAATCAGGACTAATATGACCAGTTCTTCTACATTCATAGCAGGTCAGTTCTCCATCTTTATTATCTTTTCAGTCATTCTTCTTATATCTATATTTAAAGTTCTTCTGTTAAAAAATATTGTTCATCCTCTGAGAAAGATTTGAAATCTCATTTTCGAAAGTTTCACTTTCACTAGATTCAGATTGAATAATAACCATATTATCTTTAGATCTTGTAATTCTCTCAAGAGTGTTGGCTTTCATATGATTTGAAGTACTTGTAAAAGGAACACCTCCATATCCATTCTTCTTATTAATATTACAAGAATCTCTCTTCATTATAGTTTCATGTTGAAGAAGAGTTCCAAATAGTTTATCTAGAGAAATCTGTGTAACTTTCCTATTCTCATCTTTTGAAGTCCTCTTGGATTCCCATTCGTTAGGGATGGTGTCAATAATCTTGTCTACAAGATCTTCGTCATCTAAAACTTTCTCACCCATGGATGGTAAGATGTTTATAGTAGTCAAAAATCATTATTGTACCTTACATATAGGTTATCCATAAGGGAAGCAGAAACCATAATACTCAGCCCTGAGAATTTCTCTTCTAGTTTCAATAACATTGGAACCAAAGTGAGTTACTTCAAGCTTCTCCTAAATTATATTTTCAGCTTCACATGATGAAATCTATCTATATATGTTTTTAGTCATGGAACATAGCAAAGTATTATGTACCACAAAGTTCAGCTGATATTCCACCTTTTCTGGATTAGTAAAGGTTCTATGTTCCTTATCAGGAATATTATAATCTCTAGTTAACATATTGTAGTTGTCTACACCTGTGTTTATCAAAAAGTACATCATTCTATCTCTCCTGTACTCATAGTTATTACCATCGAAGATCGGTGGTCTAGTAGGAATGATATTATCAAGAGATCCAACATGAATGACTGCCATACTAAAAATATATTTCTTTCCACAAATCTTTTTAGTAGTAAAAGGTCAAAATCAAATACGAAGAACTTAAGAAAAGGAAAACATGAGCAAGAAAACTTATATGTGGATAAAAGTATTTCAGATACATCCTCTAACACCAATTTTTGGATCGAATATATAAAAGTGAGATGCTCAATATATAAGAGGGGGTGAATTTTATACTTTAAAAATAATTTTAGAACCTTTAATGTCAAGTTTAACATGATTATACAAACATTCACAAGACCTCTTAAAGTAACATTTTCTAATTTCTTAAAATAATTATTCTAACTTAAAGTGTATAGAATCTGTAATATAATCAGAGTAATGAAATTAGAAATTATAAAAAATCTATACATTCTAAATTTAACAAAGATATAGATACAACAGAAATAAAACAACTTGAAATAGGAATCAAGTAACAATGTCATTCTTTTAACCCAAAGAGAAGGGTATCCAACAACCTTGGATAAAGGTTCCTTGATTTATAATTTCAAGAAACTCTGTCTTACCCAAACATAGGAATTCCCTCATTCCAAATATCGGTATCTATCTTGCTATCCTCGCAAGCCCTCGATTTAGAAGGAAATCAGAACCTCTGTCTTCAAAACCCAGAAGCCCACAATCAGCATGATCGGCGTCTGCACTAAGAAATTCTGAACAAGCTGTTCACACCTGAAAAAGTTGTTCACAACATCTGCACGAAGCACTGAGAGTTGTAAGAGCTTATCTATCTCTAGAAATCACTTCACAACTTGTTCACTTTTATGTACTTTTCTCAGTCAAATGATCTTGTATTTATAGGCAACACATCCCAACGGTCAGCTCCTCTCCAACGGTCATATTTTCCTAAAATTATGGAGGGACCTGGACATGTGGAAAACATGAAACGGTTAGATTATAATAGATTGTATGAGATAGTTTCAAGTAAAATAAATGATGTAAAGTATAAGAGAACTTAGAGCCCGATATCATTGGAATGATAGATTTAAACAACTCTAACATTATCAAGAAAACGTAATCTTAAGAAATCAGGAAAACAGATTCATAGAAATAATATTATCAAAAAAATGGAATCATAAAATAAGATTCACATATAAACTGGATTCAGTATTGAAAATTGGCATCACATATAAAGTGGAATCAGTATTGAAAATCGGCATAACATATACACTGGAATTGGTATTGAAAATCGGCATCATATATACACCAGAATCAGAAATTGAAAATAAGCATCACATATACACCCGAATCGTTATTGAAAATCGACATCACATATACACCAGAATCAGTATTGAAAATTGGCATCACATATACACCGAAATCGGTATAATAAATCGGCATCATATATAAACTGGATTTAGTATTGAGAATCAGCATCATATATACACCATATTCAGTATTGAAAATTGGAATCATAAATACATCAGATTCGGTATTGAAAATCAGAATCATATATACACCAGATTCGGTATTGAAAATCGACATCATATATAAACAAGATTTGGAATCATAAAAACTAAATCACATATCGTAATGACAGATCTTTAAAAAATAACTAAATGAAAAAATTGGAATGACAATTCCGGATCTTTTACAGAACGTAAAAATATTCAGAACTTAGAAAGAAGTGTTTGTGATTTTCAAAACATAAAACTATAAGGAATGGAGAAGTCATAAGATATCCTTATTGACTCAACATGTTGGAAAATGGAAATGTACCCATGAATTAGTATGACATACCCTCTATATGATTGTAGCTTAGTTCATTTATCAAAACCATTATTCATGATTGGTCATGAATGTTAAATTTATATATATATATATATATAACAATTATTTCAATATTATTATTTCTGAGATAATGGAACAATATACCAAGAAAGTTTGTCATAGGTAGGCCCCTGACTATTTATTAAAGAAATAGAAAAGTACAACAAACACATACCAAAAATCAGAAGCCGATTACATGTCATAAACACAAAACCCATTAGAACCTATGGTAGAGCCTCCTTCCACAACGGTCGTCTCCCATTCAGAGCTTTCATAGTGCCTTAGGATCTTGGAATATTTCCTTTTGAGGTTCAATTTATCCAATGAGATCAACTCCTGCGGAGATTGTTTGAGAGTGGATCTAGTGGACAACGGCTTCGGCCGCTCAGATTAGTCCTTCTTCATCCTTCAGCTTATTGTGATGGGCACCTCCTTTCCAGATTTTCTCTTCCCATCCTTGAGAGCCTCACAATATGAAGGTTCCACCGTCACAGTTTCCTTGTCACTGTCAAAAAAATCCCCCCACATTCCAGTAACCAGAACATCATGGAAACCATCCTCCACCCCTCTGGTCTGTTCATTGCGCTTGTTACAGTCAATCAGTGCCAAACATGGTGGCTTCCCTCCAAACTCCTGTCTAGAATATTCCTCCATCGATACATCAGTCAAGAGAAGATGCATGTTGTTACATTCCTTCATTGAAGCACCCACCTCCACTTGATAGCATTCCGCAGATTTCCCCATTTCACCACTCACTTCATCCTCATTCAGAATCTATGTGCCAGATTCCACACACTCAGCCTCCAAACCATGAAAGAGGTTCCTCGTGGACACCAAGGGCATCAACTCAATAGCCCATCCACATAATCCTGACTCCTCCACTGGTAGACGAGCATCACAGTCCAGAATTGCAACACAATTCCTCCCATCTTCAGCTTCTAGTGAGGAACCCTACCTCTCATTTCTCACCTTTCCACTGCAACACTCCCACACCACAATAGCAGCACCATCAAACGATCCACCTTCCTGTCCACGATCAAGAGGAGGAAGACCATCATCAATGACCCCAGTATCCTTCTGTCTCTCCCCTACAACCTTTATAATTCTTGAAGCCATTCCAATAGCAGTATCACTTCTGTTCTCAACGTCCTGGACACCATTCCCTCGTTGCACGTCCTGTTTCAGCCGGTTTAACACCACAGACACCAGAGGGTTTGCAAGAATTTCACCTGGCTTAACAGCTGCAGCTCGGGGGCCAAGTCCTGCATTTCCTACCTGATTATCCATAGCAGACATTCCCCCTATCACCGGGTTTGCCTCGCCTTTTCTCCAAGCTTGGAGACCTCCTACTAACACCTCCACCATGAAACCTATCATCCGAATGCAAGAGCAGATAACGTAATTAACACCCAAAACAATGAAAATAATGAAATATTATTAACAAAAGGGAAATAAGAAGTTATAAAAGGTTCATATATGAAATTATAAATTTGAATATTGTTCTTGTATAAAACAATTACATGGTTAAAACCATAATAAAATAGGTTAAAAAACATTCAACCAAAAGGAAGCATAGGGTAAGGGACTTCATCTGAATTTCCCTTCATTGAGGAATATTTTATTATTGTGCACAAAATTTCATATTTATGGTGTACATACTTCCCATTTGTCATTTAATATCATGATTAATTAATAATTGATGGTATTTTATGTTTAAATTTAAAATATTTACTCTATGGTGGATTTCACTTAAATGTAACCAAGTGGAAAAGAATTTCATAACTCAATTTCATTTCATTGGGTTTTATTACTCCCTCATTATCTTTGATATTCTAAGATTATATGTGAAATGATTAATGAATAATTTTTTTATTCTAATTGTTTTATTTGTGTGACATTGGATACATATAATCTATTCATTTTTTAATTCTCACTTTAATGTTATGATAATTGTAAGGGTATATTTCACAATCTAATTTTTTTAGGATAGTTATGACTTGTGTTACATATAAAGAAAAAAAATCATTTTTTAATAAACCAATTAATTCTATTATTCTCTATTTATTCATGAGAATTTTCATCAAATATTACCATATTTTCAAACTTGTTTACTTAAAATGATTAAAAAATTGTTTTAAGAAAAATTTGACTTTATTTCTCTCTTTAGTTGAAAATCCCTTTTCATTAAAATGTATGTTTTCAAAAAATGTTTTTTAAAAAATTTTACCCTTTCCAAATGGATTATGAAATTAATTTTTAATTATATTTTCTTTGGAAATATTTTAAGGAATCTTCATGCAATTTTTAAAACATGGCCCATTTTTATTTTACTGAAAATGTTAATGGAATCATTATTTTATCATATACAATAATAATGGAATTTACATCTATCATGATCACTAAATGTTTTAAAGATACCTTTATAGGTTAAAAATCATAATTTTAAAGAAAATTATTTTGAAAATATTTGGTGAACCTATAGTTTATTAAAGTATTTTCTAATTGAAAATGAAATTTTCCCAAGGAATGATTTTAATGATCTTTTTTTGGTATTTCTATTCATCAATGACAATGAGAAATTATTTTAATTATAATCTAATGTTGATATTCTATACTTATACAATGTTTTATGATCATTTTGAAAAAGTATTGTATTTACATTAAATTTCTTGATTCATTTTTTTATTCATTAAATTTCCCATGAAATATTCATTATCCCATTATTATTGTTGCCATTAAATATCCCCTAAATTTACATATTATTTTTCATGGATATTTTTATTTCTTAAATATTATATCATTTTAAATAAGGTTATATATATTTTAATTTCATTGTTTATTAGGGGAAATATTGAATAATCTATATTCATTACTCAATATGAATATTCGATGATAAGTCACATTATCCATGAATTAAATTTGTTATTAGATATTTGAAGAATGATTTGGACATGGACTGATAGGTGGGGGCCTATATTATACATCACCTCAATGCGGTATTAGTCTCATGAGGTGAATTAGTTGGATATAATTAAATAGTATTAAACCAGTTGTTTTAAACCTACTTTTGAAAGGCCTTAATGGTAGAGGTATCATAATTCTTCATATTATGAAATCCAATAGTTAATTATTTCCTTCATCAAGAATTCATTTATTATTATCCATGATATATTCACAATGATATTGTCTCTAGAATAATTTCATCCTAAATTGTTGATTAAATGAAATGTGTGTTTTGTTATTTACATTTCTATATTTATTATTTCTTACCCTGTTGTCCATGATATTTTCGTATTAATAATATATTGATATGAATTTAATTATCAGTTTATTGATTAAATGGAATGTGTTTTCAATTTTTTTCCTTTTTATATTGATTATGCCTTACCTAATAATTATATCAAAGTTATTGATTAGATATCATTCATGTTTAGTTATTTACATTTCCATGTTGATTATACATATCGTTTCATGATAGCTTCTACTATGCTTAATCCTTACTGAGCATTTGAGGTCATCATTATTTTGTTTCCTTTTATAGGAATTCGTGAAGTGCACTATTATTGTTATGAAAGGATATTATATACGTAATAGTGTTATTCTCTAAAAAATATTTTATTCTTTTTATTTTCAAATGTAATCTTCGGATCACATGTGCATATAGTTTACCAATTTTACTAAATAATTTATTCTTTTGGGATATGATTACATGAATCTTATTCCAATGTAATGAAGATGAAATAGGGTCCAGGATACTGGGTTTAGGGTCACTATTGTAGTTCTTATAATATTTAGAGTAGAAACCTTGTGAACTAGATTTAGCAAAACATATATTGGGGAACATAGCCCTCTGATAAACATTGGGGATAAATATAGAAGAACGTCGTAAAATTTTGGTATGGTAAATATTTTTTGGTGTTTCCTAGAAATAAATCGCTACCTAAATACTTTATATAGATTTGGTTCAAGCATAGATGTACCTATGGTTAATAACTCTAAATTTGGAACATTGGGATTTACCCGATCACTACTTAGTGCACGAAAATAGGCCTTACTGTGTACCATGTATGATACTCCAATGGTGTATGATTTTGATTATTCACATATTTTTAACAAACCATTATGAATAATTTGAGTAGATAAAGACAACGAATGGAATAGTCTAAACCTATGTTTTATTTGATTGAAAATAAATTGTCTCCATGGAATGGGGAAATGTTTAATATATGGAAAATAATTAAATAAGTAATTAGTTCACAATAAACAATAAAGATAATGGTGGAGGAAATAAATCACATCCTAGAAATCTATATATAGTTTTGTGTCTTAAATTTGGGGAACCTATGAATTATCCTAGATAATTCCCTCTTCTAAAGGTTATCCTTTTGAACAAGGAAGTAACTGTATTGAAATATAATGGTTGCAATATTTATGTATCTAGAATACAGAAACAAATTATAGAACTATCTTTACCAATGGGATTTTTATTATATGAATCATGATAAATATATTGATTTTGTTAAATTTTAGAATCACATTTGTATTTATTAAATATAGATTTATGTAAACCATAACATTTTTATGAGTTCAATGTTGATCATAAGTTCAAAGTATTAAACACCCAATTTTAGGAATTATGTTATTAAAGTCTACCAAGAGTATGGATATTTTAGGATAAATTTATAGAAATTATTTTATTTAGTGGAAAATTTATTTGAGGAATAATTAATTTACATTTTATAGAAATAAGTATAAAGGTATTGATAACATTTAGGGATAATATAACCACTAATGAATTTCTAATAATAGTCAAATAAGGTTATTAGACTTTATGAAAAAATAAGATTTATTGAAAACCTCAGAAAAAATACTTACTGGTTATTTATATTTTAAGGATTTACATTATTTATTTTTATAATTTTATAATGATTATGTTATTATAGTTTTAGAAAAACGAAAGAATGCATATTGGGTGAGAACTCGTCATATCAGGTAAAACCATGGGGCTTGAACCCACAACCAAAGTTTGATATGGGTTTTGAACCTACCACTGGCCAATGTGATCTCCTAGATAATTTTTCATTGTTTTTAGTTAAATTATTTTAAAAATAAATATTAATGATGAACAGGTGGTGTTACTTTTTAGGTTTAGAGATTAATTTATTACATTGGATAACTTGTGAAAAACATATAGATTTTGGAAAGTAGTTAGAGATATATGGAAATAATTTTCTCTTTTTTATGGATCTTATGATCTATCAAAATGAATTTTAGTTCTTCAAGAATAAAACTTCAATTGTTTATATTCACTTATTTGAATAAGTTATAAATTTGAAATTGATCTATGTACAACCAACAGATAAAATTATGCTTATGAAATTGAAATGTATCATGTAAGTATAATTCCTTATATTCGTAGACTGTAAATTAATTCCTTAACATTAGGAAAAGGATATTTAAAATAAAATTTATCCTATTTCCTTTATATATGATAAATCAAATGGAATATTAAAATGACACAGATTTAGGATTTATAAGTCCTTAGCTTTCTATTGATCATTCACTTTCTTGTGAACATTGACCTCTATGAGTCCCTAAAACTGTTTTCCATTTTATTCTAAGTTTTCATATTCTAATTCAAATAATGTTATATTTCATGGAATAAAATTAATATTTTATTTGATATTACCCTTTAAATTCCCTTTATCTGTTATTTAGATAATGTTTTTATAACCCCTTTTATCTCATTGGTTTTTAACAAAGGGATTTTTATATATGAAACCCTTAATTACTGAGATCAACAGAAAATTGAGAGGAAATAATTTATTTAAGGCTCATGTATTATAACAACCAAATATTATCAATGTATAAAATTTTATTTTATATTATATGTGACATGCAACGCTGCACCTAAACAACCCACAAAATATATTTCTTTAAATTTAGTCTTTCTGATAGCTTGTGAAGCATACAACCCTAAGTCTTAATGAACAGTGATATAGTATACCATTATAACATGGACATTAAATTCGAGGCTGTTAATGGTTCAAACTAAATTATTAAATTTATGGTTATCTATTGATTTAAAATAAAATAAGAATGTTTTAAAATAAAAAGAAATGTTCTCTGAAAAATTATTTTTTCTAAGACAGTTTATTTTCTCTATGGGAACATAAATTAGAATTAATTTTCTAAAATTTTATAAAATTAATTTGATAAAATTAACTTCATTTTTTAAATTATAATACCAAAATTTACCTATGATTAATTGTTTTGATGTTTCTAAAAAGTTACATTTTTTAATGAATAGTCAAAAATACAGAATTTTAATTGGAAACTTCCTTTTCTTTTAAATTATTTATAAAGATAAATTATATTTCGAATTAGTTTTAAATAATAATATGTTAAATTATATATGTATTAATAAAACTAAAGTCATTGGAATCATTTTCATTATAATTTTGATATAAATCCATTGTAAACGTTTGGACATTCTCTCTTTGAAACCCCACATTCTGGCCCCTAGTGTAGGATTCATTTTAAGTAAATTTTTTTCACTTATATGCATGGGATTATGAAAAATATATTTAATATTTTCAATCAGGATATTTTATAATATCTAATATTTTTACCTTAATTTTTTACCAAAATGAATAGTGAAAAACAGTTAAAACCCTTTTTGTGGTTAAGGTAAAAAATGGTTTATGAGGGGTTAAAATAAAATGTTAAGGGTTAAAATAACCTAAAATTTTATAAAATCTATTTAGTGGACATATTGTTATCATATATTGTCCATGTTTCTAAAATAATACATTTGGGAACCTTTTGGATGGTAAAGAAACATGGGTAAACCGTTTTCGTTTCAAAATTCACAAGTGCACCACTCAACATAATTATAAATGGACCCAACTCTCTTATCATATTCACACTATAAAACCAATCTGGATAATAAAATACCTACCTATATCACATTTAAAAATCCATTTACTCATACTAGAAATTTTTTTCTTTTAATAAATTCATCCTTGGATTAATTTTGGTGCAAACCTATAGAGGTTTCCCAAGAAAGATGTAATTTCCTTCATTGAGCATTTTTCTTTTATTTTTTCTTCCAAAACCTCAAAATATTATTATTTTATGATTATATAATAAAACTATTATCTAAATTATACATATTTATTATTATTTTATGCTCATGAACTATTTCCAACCCCACTTCCCTCAAATAATAAACGATAATAGCGGTCATGTGTACGACATACAACCGCCTCGTGAACCGATGTGACATGTTTTCCATCAACACCTATGACAGTTTGGTATGATGATGGGTGTAAAGTATATTAATGATTGGTATTAAATGTATAAATGATATATAATTATTATAATTTTTTCATTTCTGTTAATCTATTTATTATGTAACTATAAAATATGCACTAGAATCAGATCTTTGGTAAAAAAATAAGCATGAGAAAACATGGTAATTAACACCTCAAACAATGAAAATAATTAATGAAAATTAATAAAAAGGTGACAATATGTTATTAAAGGATAATATGTGATATTATAAATTTTAATATGGTTCTATTAAAAAATAATAACATGATTAAAACCATTATAAAGTAGTTTAAATAACCTTCAACCAAAAAGAAGCATGTGGTAAGGGACTTCATCTTAATTTTTCATTATTGAGACATATTTTGTTTTTCTGCACGTAACTTCTTAAATATGGTGATATAATTCCCCTTCAATATGTAATTTCATGATTTATTAATAATTCTGGGTATTTTAATTTTCAATTTAAAATATTTCATCTAAGGGGGTTTTATCTTAATAGTTACCAAGTTGTATAGAATTCGATAACCCAATTCCATTTTACTGGGTAATATTACTCCTTTATTATCTTTGATAATATAATATTATTTGTGTAATGAATTTTTACCATATATATTTTTATTTACACTTAATTTATTTGGATTTACATTTGACACACATAATCTGTTCATTGGTTAATTCTCACTTCAATGTTATGATCTCTATAATAATTTATTTCACAATATCATTTTAATCGGGATTATTTAAAATTGAATTTATATTGAATAAAATTATTTTATAATTGATTAATAAGAAATTTAATTTTCTTCTCCTATACTTATTAATGATATTTCTCAATTAATATTTTAATATTTACACTCTTTGTTACTTAAAATTATTGATATTTTTTTAAGAAAATACAACATTATTTCTCTCTTCAATAAAATATTATTTTTCATCAAAATACATGATTTCAAAAAAAATTAACCTTTTCAAAAATTATTTATTAATTTTTTACGTTTTACAAAATATTTTTAAATCAATTTTCTTATATTTTTCAATATATGTCCCATTCGTATTTTAATAAAAAAGTTATAAAGGAGTCTTTGTTTTAATATATATTTCATTAACTAAATTTCTTTCCATCACATGGAGTAAATGTTTAAAGGTTATTTTATAAGTTAAAAATGTTATTTTTAAATAGATGTATTTTCAAAATATATTTTTATCTTTTAGTTTAAAATAATATTTTCAAATTGAAAATGATATGTTCCTTAGGAATGTTTTAATTCATCTTTTTATGGTACTTATTTTCATCAATGACAAAAACAGTTTATTTACTTATACTCCAAAGTGGATATGTTGAATTAATAACATCTTTATTCTTATCATGGATGGTTTAAAATCATTTTCACCTTGAAATGTATTTACATTAACTTTATTGAAACAATTTTGTACTCATTATCTTTCCATTGAAATATTCACTTTCCTTTTGTCGTTGGATATTAAATTTACCCTAAATATATGTATTATTTATCATGGATATGTTTATTTCATAAACCATATATCATTTTTCATATGGTATTCTATATTGAATATTCACTCTTTATTTAGAGAAATATTTATAAATCTACATTCTTTACTCAATACAAATATTTGATTATGAGGAACATTATTAATGAATTAATCAAATTATTCAATATATGTGGAGCTCTTTAAGCATACAATGATGGATGGGGCCTGCAATTATATAGTCCCTCGACACATGGGTAGTCTCATGAGGCGAATTAGCATGATAACATTAAACATGTTTCAACCTATAATTTTAAATCGTATTGCAAAAGGTGTTTATGGTAGAGGTGTCACGATACCTGAGATTATGGCATCCAATAATTAAGCATTTCCTTCGTCGAGTATTATTTTATTTTTATCAATGATATTTTTTCAATGATATTTTATTTATATTCATTTTATTTTTAGTTATTGATTAAATGGAATTTGTGTTTAGTTATTTATTGTTCCATATTGATTAATACTTTTATTATTATCCACTATATCATTATAATTATATTATCTCTAGATTAATTTCATTATCTGTTTATTAATTAAAAGGGTTATTTTTTCATTTATTTGCATTTCCTTATTTATTAACACATTTCTAATTATGATATCCATGTTATTGAATAAAAAGATTTTTTGTTCATTTATTTACTATCACATTTTGATTATTGTTATTGATTTATGATAGATTACAATGTAATTAATCCCTAGTGATCATTCTTACTCACCCATATTTTTTTTCATTCTAAGGAATTCATGAATATACTATGATTGATATGTAAGGATATGATATAAGAAATAATTTTATTATTGAGGAAAATTATGTTGTAATTTTCATTTTAAAATGTAATTTCGGAATATTGTGTTTATTTTGTTTACCAAAACATCAAAACTATTTGGTACTTTGGGAAACGATACCTTGTATCTTACCCCAATGTAATAATGTATAAATTGACTCTATGCAATTGGGGTTTGGGTTTATACAATATTTACTAAGAAAAAATATTCATAATTTTCCAAAAATTTCAATGCGACGGTGAAAACTCTATGGGGGAATATAATTTAACTTAACAATATTATAATGAATGTTACAAATAGTAATATTCTAATTTAAAATGTATATATAATTTAACATATTCCCAATGAAAATATATACAAGAAAAAAATTACTGTCGAATGTTTTTTTGAATCCCTTCTTATCCAAGTAAGATAAGGAAATTAAATTTATATTTAAATGGGAACTTTGTAACATTTTTTCTATTATAGGACTAATCACATAAAGATGCCTAGAATTTTTCTATGTGACATATCATATCAACCTGAGGTATATATCTCTGAATTTTCTGTAGGTTATAATTATATGGGATATCAATATGATTTTCATGATGTAAGTGATAATATATAACACAAATATAGCTATGGGTGAGTATCAGGTATTATTTATTTTATAATGGTTTTTAATGAAACTAATCTGACTAAAATAGATAACCCAATATATCAAAAATATTTACGAAGATTATAACAATATTGTATCCTAACATAAATAGGTTTGATCATAAAAATATAGTATTACTATTTTATGTAGTAAAGATCAATTTCATTCATATCATATATGAATATTGGATATTAGAGTGGATAAATTATTTAAAGGAATTTATCATATGTATTCACTCAAATCTATTCATATAAGATTTTCTAGAAAACATAATTAAAAATACACCTATGTTTTAGGGACTTCTTTTTACTTTTTTTTAAAAGAAGGAAGGATGATATTAATGATGAAGATCAACAACCGTACATAAGTAGATCCATAATGGGAAATTGTCCATCCATAGCTAGTTGACATAAAGGGGCCTAAGGCCGCGAGTTGATGGGCCGCATTGTTTCCTTCCCTTTTGGTAAATGAGAAGGTGCAACAAGAGAAGCCTTGGCGCAGCGAGCGGATTCTCCTGATGATGAAGCCAAAGGGCTGGAGTCTGATGCCATTGTGGTTAATGGCATTGATAATAGAGAGGAAGTCATACTCAATTATGATATCGTCCCATCCATGTTCCGCAGCGAACATCATGCCTGCAAGGATGGAAGATGCCTCAGCAACTGTAGGTTCCCAGAAGGCCTGATGGGATACATATTTCTCCGCAATAATCTTCCCCAGATGATTTCGCGCCACGAGGCCAAGAGCAACGGGCCCATCCTTGGGGATATGAGCATCCACGTTAAGCTCAAGAATCCCTTCCGATGGGGGGGGGGGTCCAATAAGGGGGCCAGGAGAGGGTAACACATGGCATAACATGTCCTTTGTGGTCCTTCCAGCCCTCAATCCATGAAGTTTCTCGTTCAATACAGAACTCGAGTGGGTGATGAATGTGGTAACACCTGGCATAACGTGTCCTTAGTCTCACCTATAGTGAATGATTAATTCCCTAAAAATTTATTCATTAAATGGAATCTCTCAATTTAAATTGGAATTTTTTTATTTTAAAATTATCCCTAGTTTAATAAACTTCACATTCTTATTAATCCCATTGGATATCATGAAATCATTAATTTTTTAGGTACTATTATTTTGGGTATTCTTTCTACTAACTATTTTGATTTTCAATCCATTTTACATCTAAATAATTAATGTATTTGGACATATATAATTTATTTCTCTTTGAATACAAAAATTTATGTTATTCAACCAAAAAAAGATGGCAATCATATTTAAAAATATCTTAATGCAACTGATTCATATAGTACATGTACATTTATTTTAACGTCATAGATTTGTATGAGACTGTAAATATTCATCTAAATAAACCTAGAAAAAAATAAATTCATACCATAAATATTATGAACAATGAATAGGCCTCCAGGAAAGTTGGTAGATAGACCCTAAGTCCCTCTCATTTATAGGAAATTACACAAGAGAAAGTTAAATACATGATATCTTAGAAAAAAATTATTCATAATCTTTATTCAACAAATATTATAAATTTTACATGTCTAAGAGTAACTTTATTTCATGGTAGATGCAAACATATACTATACATAACTTTTAATGTAAGCCTCTATCTCCTATAATAAACTTACTATATAAATTTAAATACATGAAATATTTAAATTATACAAATAAGTTGTAAATATGCATACTAAAATGGAAAAATCTAATAAATAAGAACCTTGTTTATTTCAAAAAACAAGAAAATAATAATAATTTTTTATTCGATTTATCTATAGAAAAAATTGAATTTATAATTCCTAACATTTATAATGCCTAAAATTTATAATTTATAATAAATTTATAAAATATAATTTAAAATTTGATATATATATATATATATATATATTCTATATTTTTAACACATTTTTTATTTTATGATGGATTTTAAGTCATAAAATAAAACTAAAATTGGAGAGGTTAATTTATGTGTCAATTGTATTACATGATAAAATCACAATCGTATGCTATGATTGAATCACTAAATATAATAATCCCAATCATAAAACCCCCACTATTTTTTATCATTCTATATGATGTAATAATAATGATATGGATCCAATATTTTCTATAATCATTTAAAATGATGTAATTTTTGATATATCATATCACAGGATGCATCTTAGTTCAAAACCATTGATTTATAACATTTAATAACATATGATATATTCAAATCAAACTTGTTGGATGAAAAAAACCAATGTTAACAATGTGTCATAAATTATGATATAAGTTAATATGAATTTTCTTATGTAATTACTTAAAGAATCAATGAATTAAATATATTAAATCATTAGATAAAAAGGATTTGATACCACTCATAAGATTTTGTGGATTTTCCAATTATTATTAGAAGTGTAAGTAAGACCCTATTATTCATGATTTATTTTCCAAAATAAAACATAAATTGAAATAAATAATTACATCGAGTTAAAAAAATATAACATTGGACACTGTTTTTTTCTTCAATAGATTATTATTAATGATAATTAATAGAGTATTATGAAATCAATTCCTTTCTCTTAGGAGATTAAATTATCTTAAGGATTCATGTTCACAAAATGAGTATCCTTGTATAAAGAAATTGGATAGTGTGCCTTCACATATAGAAAAACAATGATATAATATGTAAAGGGAAAGATTCATTATTATTCATATAGAACTAGTATCTGTAATATCAGGAAACTCATCCCTTTATATTAGACTCCTCTATATTTTCTTTTTAATGAAAATCATTAGCCATATATAGTATATTTGTTTTCATCTTACAACATAGTTCATTTTGTAGAATCTATTAAACCCAATTGAACAATATGAATGATACATTTAATTCATTCATGATGTAGTAAACACTCAAGGAAGCCACATGGGAGATGATTAGAAGGAAGAATGCATCTCAAGGATGAGTATCACAAAGTATTAATCATAATATAAAATATTTGACGGATAATCACCCTATGATTCTCTTATGGCCTAAATAGTAATATGTTGTGACATATATCATATTGTTATCACTACATTAGAGATGAATTTTATCCTTGAATATGATATAACCCTTTTATGAAACAAATACATCAAGTGGGTTCTATAAAAAAGGCCTAATTATAAAAATAATACATAAAAAAAGAAACCATGGTGTGTGACGGATACTCTAAAGTTATAAGAGTTGAAATTGAAGAAACATTTGCAACTAATTCAATATAAGACTCTATCAAGATGTTCTTTAGTGTTTATTCATATATGTATTATGATTATTATCATATTTTTGTGAAATATACAGTATTGAATCAAGATAAATAGAAAGAATTGATTATTTATCTACATGAAGGATTTATCCTTTAAAATGAATGAATAATTATTTACCTCTAGAGAATGATTTTTATTTATTTAAATAAACACTTAGATATTAGTGTTATAATTTGTAAAATTTAATAATGGATATAGATTTCATTAAAAATAACCCTGAGAGTAACATACAAATTAAGGATATTTATATAGGATATAACATCCCAATCCAAACCTGTTTCCTTGGGTTGGACTGAGGTTCCACAACATTAGTTTCATCCCCAAAACACCAAATTTTTGAAATAAATGAAAATGATATTTGGAATTATTGGGGTACGATTTACGCTCAATCCGGACATAACATGTAAAATAAAACCTCAATCAAAGATGAAATAAATATATTGATTGATAAAAAAACAACCTACTATAATTTAAAAAAGAAAAATATAAATCAGATATGCTACATAAATAGTGAAATTGAATGCGCCCAGAACCCTAATTGACGCAAAGAAGTCCTATGTGTCATATGGGGAAATTAATTTTATTCCACATCAAGAACAAATCCACGATCTATCCATAAGAAACTGTTATAAGTGTGTCGATTTTCTTCATGTGAAATATATGAGTCATTTCCCTTACCATTACTACGGTAAACAACATTGCCATATTTACCAATGTGAATATGCAGAGGATGAGTATATATAACATCATGGGATACGATATATACTTTAAATTCACACCACATTAATATGTTATATCACAACTAATATATATATATATATATAATAGGGAAAAAATATTCAAAAATCCTTAACCCATGTATCAAAATGAAATGGGAAAAGTAATCATGTTTTTTTCTCAAGACCTGACATGTAGAACATGTCATGCATCTAATGCAGACCCCATATAATATAGTCCCTATAAAAAACCCAACTCAATAGAAGAATCCATATTCCATTAACATATTATATCCCATGGTGGAGTAACCCAATGTGACCTTAACAAAAAAGTACCCATGTTAGAATCAAACATGTCCCAATCTAGCACATTATGGGCACACACTAACCCCGTACCCAATTCTAGTTTACATGCTATAAAATTATTAATTTAAACTAAATATCATTAATAAATATTTTTAATAAGTTGTTCTATAATTTTCTTCTATGAAAAAAAAATCATATATCTCAGATATCATAAGACTTCATGATATATAAATATTTAATGTGGGATACATGCCACTGACCTTTATCCATTACTCCATTCACAACCACAAGGAATAACATCTTTTTGGAGGAGTTTCTCCCAATAATCTTCTGGATACCACTCCATCATGAACCATAGGGATAAAAAAAATGAATAAATACTTTATAGGGTTTATCGTGTTAAAAATCTCATTATCATAAAAAAACGTTCACATGATTTCCCAATCTAGTGCACATATACCTCTCCCCAAAACACATTGATCTTTTTGGATATTTTAAAAACAAAGATAACTGGTACAATAGATTGAACTATAGCATGGTGAATTTCTCAAAGTTTTTTTTAAATCCTTGAAACATTGGATTCTTACCAGGCACAACAGTCTCCCTTTTGTGAGTAACAGGGTGCATGATGAAATTCAACACCATTTTAAACTCATTATGCCTTTACTATGACATAGTGGTGCACCCTTCAATAGTTTTGAATTACTAGAATAGATCCCAAACCATATTGAACCCTTCCACCACACCCACGTACATGGAATAGTGGTCTACATGTTACTCACATGTGCCCCTCCTTGAATGAAATTCACAAAGAAACAAAAAACATAACTATTTAACAGGTCATGGTGTGATCAAAACTACATAATAATAAAAAACACTAATTGTACCATGATATCAGGATGGAATCCTAATGTGAAGACCATAATTAATGGACCCTTACATATGAAACTATACATGATGACCCATTTTCACGGAGGAAAACCTTCTTGAACCTAATATATGGACTCATAAGATGTTATATGCCCTTGTGTGAGATAAGAAATGCATTTACATGGCCCAAAATACCTCTAGCATGTTTATCCCTTCAACCCTACCCAACAATATGGTACAGTGGACCCCCAAAATCCCAAACTCTATATTTACATACACAAACCCCTTCAAACATTTCAGAACTAAAGCAAGTAAATATAGAATATAAGATAACACAATTAGATAGTAATTTACCTGAAACAAGTTTACGTCGCATTATATCCACAAGCTACATTTTTATGTTGTGATGGAAATGTTTTAGATGTTGGAAATTCAAAAACTAATCTCATTACAAAATCACTTCTTAAAGGAACCATTATTACCGTAATAAAACCTACTTGAATGAGTTAGACTATTCATTACTTCTTCAGTTAAGATATGTGCAATACATTATGGACTATATTGAATCTCAATGATTAAACCAGATAATGGGCTATATCAAAAGTGTTCTCTATAATCTTAAATTTAAAACATATTAAGGATCTAGAATTCCATGCATTCCTTGTCATTGGAGATCAAACCATAGAGATACCTATAAATAAATTTTATCACCCAATTCAAATAAAAATGGTAGTGATGGTGACATATGTTTTCCATATAATGAATTTTGTCCATTTACATCAATTTTATAATCATATTAATTTACTCCATTATTTCATTGACAATATTATGCCCATCAGGGAGGCTTCATCTATCTATACATATGAAAATGCAAATCAACATGTTCGATTTAATAATTCTTCAAATAGATCCACATGTATCAAATCTTGAAAGTTGTTATTATATCAATAATCCACTATATAAAATATTCACCTTTTAAAACACAACTCCATCACACACCATATTAGTATGTCCTACAATGTTTGAATAGAATTATTAGAATACCCAATGGTTTCAAGGTGGAAACAAATGTTAATGGTCAACTAGGTTTTGAAAAAATTCTATAGAGACCCCAAAAATTTGAAGAAAAATCTATGGTCTTAGTTTGTGAAAATGGAAACTAGCACCTTATACATAATCATAATATCTTGAATATAGAGATTTATAACTCATCAATTTAATTTTTCTCTCTAATTTTAACTATGTTTTTAGACTTGGTAATTCAATTAACAATCATCCATATAGATGAAAATATTTGAAGTACATTTTATAATTTGAGGGAAAACTCCGAAGATTTGTAGTCCAAATTCCATAAGTGTATTGGTAGAGATTGTAACATGTCAGTTGTTCATTGATTTTTTTCCTTTACATACAAAAATATTAGGAATCATCACACAACCTTGACTACTTTTCACATTATTTGGGAAACCAAAAAAAGTTATTCATGTAATAATACATCTTATAAATAAATAATATGAAAACCCAATTTGATTGATGATAAGCACCAAGTATTTTTTCTGTAAAGAATGAGGAACTACACCATAGGATTGGGACAAAAATACAAAATTTACATCCACCATTCATCTATTTAAGGTATTAACACAATTATGGGTTTTTCTAATTGTAAGGTAGATAGGGTATAAATACCAAAATATTTTAAAAATATTATTTTGTGATTTTTAAGAAAATTATCTGATAAATTTAAAAAAAGGATCGAAAGACCAAGTGTATTTGGAATACTTGGTACATAAAACATTAGCATGAAAATAAAATAAAACATATTTATTTTAATATCAACAATGAGATCTTAAATACCATTGAGCTCATAAAAATTTATAGGATAACCAAGGAAATATGTAAAATAAGGGTGTGAGTTATAAATCTTAGTAAGGGACTAAACATTATAATGAATCATAATGTGTTAGTCAAAAAATATAACATTATATCATAAAATAGAATCCTCATGAATAATCATATGCTAGAATAATATAAATAAAATGGAATCAAATGATCATGGAAACATAGTAATAATGAAGAATTAGAAAACATGACATAAGTATAAGTCAAGGATAAATACCAATATAGTATCACATGGTGGACACAGTCTCATCATGGATTAGGTTTACTCCCTAATCCCAAACATACCATCTCATGAGACAAAAAATTACCCAGTAAATTGGATTGATATCTAGGTGAACCCATAATAAAATTTATATGCTTATTTTTTCGACCAAATGATATCAATCATAATTCACAAACATTATAATTATACATGTGAAAAAATTAGTTTCATAATCTTCCTACATATTATAATCAAAGGATATTTTATATAGAATATAAAGAGAATAAGAAATTAAAACCTTTTTTACATTAATATCATTGTACTGAAGTATAGGTCTCAAAATATGATTTTCATTTTAAAACAATCATGATAAAGGTTATAGAACTGGGTATAGAAATGAACATTGAAAAATGTATTTTACATTATTGGTTATGGACTTTTGGAATAAGAATAAGTATGGATTTCTTTTTTAAAACCACAGTTAAATAAAAAAGGGTATACCTAAAATATTCATTTATTTAATAAAATATTGAATTGGAAAAAATGACCTTAAATTATAACTATTTAAAAGGATTAAGGGGTATAAAAATTTCCCATAATCTGATTTGATTTTAAATGAGGATTTTGATAAATGAACATAAGGCGTGTATTAGACCTCCAATGGATGGAGGAATAAGATAGGTACATATGTAATATATATATATATATATATATAATTTATAGTCATTAAATAAAAAAACAAATAGGAAGATAACGTTATTTTGATAGATAAAATTCATAAACCTGAGAAAATTGATTATTCAGAGATATTACATACCTTTGGTTGCAGAATCCTTTTAAACTTGCACTAAAATTACTAGATAATAAAATTACATAAAATATTTACTTTATTAAAAAAAATTACATATATACTTTCCTTCATATAATTTTATAAAGTTCATTTAAAATAATTTCAAATAGATATAATGTTTAATTTAATTGTTCTGAGGGTGTTTATTTTATGATTCCACTGTAAAAATACTTGTGGATAATTATTTAAGTTCTTATAAAATTGGACTAAAATTCTAAAGTGAAATGAATTTTTTTTTGAATTAATTAAAAAAAATTAAATGGTATCAAATACCCATATGGATTATCACATAGGGAAAATTCAATTTGTAAAAATGTAAACTTTATGTGGTCAGTTATTTTAGGTCATTTTATGGACAATCAAGAACTAGATTATTTTTATTTAAATTAAATAATTTTTGAAAAATAAAACACATGAATCAAATTATAATATAATTTTAAAAACATTTTTGACCATAAAAGTTTTTCTATAACAAGACATGAAGGCGGTGGATAAAAAACCAAGTATGTTGTTCACGGAGGCGATGAAACAACCATTTTCAAAACAATGTTTTAACTTTAGAAATAAAATAATAGATGTTATAAGATGGATATTATACTATAATAATAATATAATAGTATATTTTGGATAATTATGTTATTATTTTAGTTAGATGGAGATCATATCGGCATTGTAGAAGCAGAATAAAATTAAAATAAATTTATTTTAAAGTTTACCTCTCCCCTTGGTTGTATACTTTTTGGGTACCCCTTAAGGCTCCTTGTAATGGTATTTGGATAAGGTAATATGTTGTAGGAAATTTGAGAGAGAACTGGAATGGGAATTGGGAATAAATATTTCATCATCCAAGGTTTATAATTAGTGAGGAGAAAAGGTGATGAGGGGTGGTATTTATAAGGGAAAGAGGGGTGTATAAACATATTATAATTATTAGGCAATGTTTTTCTAAGATACTTAAAATAATATTGATTCAAATGAATATGTAAATTTTATGTTTCATGTGACTTTGAACTAGTGTCTTCTTACATCATCCATGATAAAAAATCATTTATTAAGCTTCTAATGTTAAATATAACATTTTGTCGTATTTCATTATTAATGAAAAATTTAATTTTTTTTTAAAAATAACCCTTTAAAATTTCAATTAGTAGATTCATAAAATGAAATCCATTTTACGAAAATAATTTTCTAAATATTGCAATTGTAATTTTTTAAATAAATCAAAATTTATTTGAAAAATAACATTTTTAATTTTATAAACAATTTAAAACCAATTGAAAAATAACTAACAGTCAAATAAATTTTTAATATAATTATAATAAATAATAATATTAATTTATAAAACCAATTTATAAAAATAAAATTTATTTTAAATCGTTATATTTGAAATAAAAATTCAAAGAAAACATTTTTTTTATAAAAATATAAACACTTATTTTATAATATAAAACATTTATTTACTTGTATAACGACACAAATAAGCCATATTATCATTTTATAAGATAAATAAATATTATTTTACATTTCCATATGCATGGTTACTATTCAAACACTCATGTTACTATTCTTAATATTCATAATTCTATTCAAATAGTCAAATTACTATTCCAATGGCCATATTGGTAACAGTCATATGGTATCCCAAATTTGTATAAATGGATCATATTTCATTCATTCTTAATTAAAATCTATTTTATATAAATTATATATATATATATATTCACTTACAAAAAAGTATATTTTATTACTAATATTCTTCTTTATCTCTATAGTGTTATTCATGAGTATGATTATTATGAAGGATCGAACATATCAGAAATTTTCTATTATTGTTGTATTATGTTCTATTTTTATCCATTATAATATATTTTTTATTTCCATATTAATTCTCTATATTTAATTTTTATATTAATATACAAAAATAATGTATTTTATCATGTGGTGTTTCAACATTGTATAATATTTTATTTCTTAATGTTACAGAATTATATATTCCAAAGGGAAATTATAATATAAATATTATCGGCCTTTTTATTCCTACCCTCATAAGAAATTTTTTACTCATAATTTTATTTTATATACTAAGTTAAAAACATGTGGAGGTACCTCTGCTTCTAATAATTATCTGGTTCCCATGTTACCTCCCCGTACTTATTGTTTCTTAACAGTGCATTGACTAGTTGAGTTTTATTCTTACATAAAATTTATCTCAATGGTACATAAACATTACTGGTTTATCCTCATAAGAGATACCATTTTCTAGCTATACCACCTCTGAATTTAGTACATGTGATGGATCTGTTATGTAATTCGTTAAGAGGGTTATGTGAAATATATCATGTGCTTGAGAAGGGGTTTGTTGGAGTGCCATTTATTAGGCCACAACTATGATATGATCGAGAATCTCAATCGGGTTGATATACTTGGGAAATATCTTTACCTTCTTAAAAAATCTCTGGGATCTCTTATATGAAGATATATAGAGGAACACATTATCTACAACCACGAAATCCATGTCTTAAAAATGATTTATATCATAGATCATCTTTCAACATTTAGTTACCTTGAGGTGTTACTAAATTGTCTTGACATTTTATACCATTTCATAAACCATTTTAGACCACAGAATCATGTGTTCACCAACATTATACCAACAATAAGGTATTCTATATTCTTCTCATTAAGGAAAATATATGGATCCCTTTGTATTCATGAATAAAAATTATTATTTTAAAAAATATCTATCATAGAAGAATGTTGATACCATATTCGTTTTATGTACCTAGATAATTCTATTAAAATTTCCCCAAGTGCATGGATAGTTCTATTATATTGGATATCAGTTTAGGGGTGGAAATATATCCGAATGGTGAACACATTTTTTAGATAATCAGGAGAGTTTCCCAGAAAATGTGGATAGAAAATTAGATCTCGATCAGATAAAATCATTCGTGGTGTTCCATGAATCCCTACCCCTTTTTATGCATATCCTTTCGTGTTGATCAAGTGAGAAGTCCTCTATAATTAAAATGAAGATATGGTACTTTTTATTAAAATATAACACAACCCATATAGCATTTTTTTATGTCTCTGAAAGACAATTAAAATGTACGCGGAGGTGTTTCCCTATTTCCATGTAGGTATGGGTAATGGATCCATTATCCATTTTTAAATTATTTTCATTCATATTCCACTTACAGCCTATAGAGACCTTGGATTCTCATACATAAATATTATATATTTTTATATGAATATTCATTATAATACATAAACACACACTTGAGGATCATAATGGTTCAGTTCGATCAGAGATTAGGAAAACAATATTCTTATTTAGTCAAAGAATTTAAATGTTTCCCAAAAATATCTTCCCATTTATTACTCTTTATAGACATACCATACATAAAAATTCTCTTCATAACCTGGGGGAAGTAAATATAAGAAAAGGTGAGCTTATATGCTCAATAAGGGTAAAAAATGAAATACATAAGAATAAAAAGAGCATAATGGTATGAGAACATGAGCATAACATTTTAAAACCATGTTCGTCATATCAAAGACCGTAATCATGAGTCACTGAATAAAGATTGTAATTTCATAATACATGGATCATAAGAAAAACAAATAATATGAAAAATGGGATCATAACATTAGAATAGTTCATAGAATTTTATCATACACATTAGAAAAGAAAAAAATTTACATTGTAGTCAATACTCACTTCCAAGGATATCATAGTGGAATTAGATCACCCCGTTAAACATTATAGTATTAATGGTTCACTCCTAAGACTATCATAGCACAAAAATTACATTAACGAACTGGGCTCACCCCCATTCCATTCCTTTCTATCTCATGAGATATAAATATTCACCCAATTCATTGCAGGTAGATATATGTCTCTCCCATCATATAATAAAAATCATATATATGTGTGCCTCAGGATCATATAACATTAATCATATCATAATCCATGAAATAAAATGGATTCCATAAACATTTAACTATTTTATAACCATTGGAAAAGAGATAGTTTTCATAATAATTTCATCATTTTATCATAGCATAACCCATGAAAAGAAGTGGGTTTCCTAATATTTTCTCATGGTGTGACCCATAGATGAGAAACAAATTTCATAAAACAATTTCTATCATAAAAACAATCCTTTCAAAGAAAGAATAAGAATGATATCCTTGGATAATATCCCTAGAAATGCATAGTTACCATTAAGAGATGTCATCTTAGATGGAATTTGATTTTAAACATTCATTTAAAACATTTATTTAGGAAAATAACCTTTCTTTTAAAATCATTTTTTACTAATACAATTTTTAAAATATTTTAGAAAATATTTTCATTGAAAATTAACATGAAATATTATTAAGGAATCTTTAAAAAAACTAAAACATTTATTGATGAAAAATTCTTTTCCAATTTGAAAAACACATTTTAAAAATAAATCTTTTTTAAAATAATTTTTCTGAAAATAATCATGAAAACTTATAAATGATTTTTTATAAAATTAGTTAAAAAATTCTTTGAGTAAAATATCTTTTTTTGACTTGAAAAAAAATTAAAACATAAAAAATTTTGAGGATAATTTTCTTTGAAAATAACCTTTAAAATTTATAAACGAATGTTGAATGAGATTGATGTTGATGATATTGGGAAATTAAATTTATGTTGTACATGTTAAAACAATTATTTCCTTCACATTTTTATGAAAATACAAATTTGAATTGTTTGGAAAATGACTTGAATATTCCGTTAGAAACATTTAAAAAAAATAAAAATGGGAAAATATCTTTAATAAATCTTTTTTATAATGGTAAAAAAATTATTTATTTTATAAAACATTGGTTTTGATGAAAACGTATTTTCTACCTAACAAAGAAAAAAAGAATATTTTTCTTAAAAAATTATTTTGAACCATTGAGTAATATAAATAGACTAAAATTAATGGAAAATCTATATTCTCATGACATAACCTAATAAAAATAAATGTTATGAGTTTCATGAGAGATGGATTGTAGGATTTTATTATTAGAATCATAATTATCAATAATCCTAAAAAACTATGATATTGTAATATAAAATCTTTACCACTTTGGTATATTTTAATTACAAGACCCTTGAAAGAATAAAATTAAATGATACTTAGAATATCATGAGAATATATAAATTCATGATATTAAATGTGAATGTTTTTTTATATACGCCTCATAAGAGAAGTATGGTACATAACATAACGTTTGTCTCAAAGAAGGAAAATTGAGAAAAAATCCCTTACTGATTGGGTAAATTTTGAACAGTTTACCCAATGAATGAAATATCCTAAAATTGATATTTAAATAATTTTTTTGGAGATTAATTTTAAAATATATTTATGGGAATTATATATTCAACATAAAATAAATAGGTGGTGAATATGGAATGTGTCTCACAGAAGTTAAAGGTGAGACAAAAATCCCTGACTTTATGTCTCGACTTTCTACATACACATTAAAACCTAATGTATAATAAATATTAGTTTATTATAAATATATTAGATATGACTATATATATATATATCATATTATATATTATTTTATTATTATTTTTATTACCCATTTATTAACAATTTCATGTTAAAGTCATGTTTCATGCAATTACTACTTTGTTTTTTGTGTATGTTTTCATTTTTTATTTTTATGGGTCCCCATACATTTATCATGGTTACACAATCTATATAATGTTGATAATTATATTAATATAATATATATTCAATATATAAATTTTTATATAATTATATAAAATTTAGAGATATAAAATGAATTATACTTTTAACGGAGACGGTATGTCATATGTACGCTTGAACGTTGTTTCCATTTTTTCGATGGGATGAAAGAAATAATGTAAAATAATTTATTACTATTAATTTTTTAAAAATATGTATCATTTATTTTTAACAACCCTATCCTTATTACCATCCATGTAAAGTGTGAACAAATCACATTGCTTCATGAATCGGTAGTCAGTTATACACAAGAACGATGTTGTTGTATTCCCATAGAATGTAAAGTAAGAAGTAATATTGATATAATTATTATATAAGAATGATGATATAATAATTATAATATATAAATAATTATTTCTTCATTATATACATCCTTGATAAGTGGTGATGGAAAATGGATAACATCAGTTCCTGAGGTGTTAGTTCTTCGTACACACAGATGATGATTTTCTATCACATTTGATAGAAGAGGAAAATGATTTTGGATATTTAATTAACATAATAACATCTAATTATATGTAAGATAAATTTCTTATCATACCATATTTTTTTAATTACAATTTATGGAGGTGGAGAAATAAATAAAATGAAACACTCTATTAGGGATGTTACGACTTCATCAAACAACTTATTTGGTTTGACACAAAAGAATTATTATGCTGAATTTATAACAAAAATAATCATTATAGAATGATTGGAAGGAATTTGATAATTTATTTGGGTAGTTATTAAACAATTTAATGGGTTTTGGAAGTGTGATGAGAAGAGGAGAGGGTGGCCTTTAATAGGTGAGGTGATAGCACACTTTTATTTTTTGAATAAAAAACCGTGTATCCTTGCATTTCAAATACAGTAGGATTAAAATGGTACATTAATGAAATAATAAGAGATATGGTAAAATTATATAAATACAATGGTTTTTGTATAAGTTTTTGACCATTTTAAACCCTTTTCTTTTTAGTTTAATCCCCTAGTAAAAGGATTTTTATCTTTAAAATGGTGATTATTTTTTACTGATTTTACTATTCATAATGGTGAAACAAATTTACCATAATATAAAATATAACTGTTTATTATTTCAAATATTGAATCCATTTTTTCAACATTCATTCATGGAATTTGAAAATTTATAATTAAAATTAAACGAGCATAAGGAATGATAAAGCGATTTTTCAAAGAGAAAATGTTCAAATGTTTACAATGTTTTTATATCAAAATGAAATATTAATTTCATTCCGAATACCTAAATTAGAGTAATAGCTATTTTATTTAACTAATGTTACTTTTAAAACTATATTAAAACTATTTTTATGTTTTTAAATACTCAATAGAGTTAAGAATTCTTAAATGAAACATGTGTTTTCCCTATTCATTGAAAAAATTTTCTTCTTCAAAAAATATCAAAACGTAACCCAGATATAGTATTTAAATTATGATATAAAAAAAATTTCATTAAAAGTTCCAAACATAGAAGAAGATAATTCTAAAATAATTGTGAAAAATATGGAAAAAATATTTTTTAAGATAAAATTCGATTTATTCTTATTTGTTGTTTATAAAACACATAAAATGAATGGATAAAAAACTGATTGAATATAAAATATATAAATTTCACTATTATCATTCAAAAAAAGTTTTTTTCTCAATTTATTTATTTAATCTAGTTTTGTGTTCAAAAAATAGTTTTTCAGAAAAATATTTCCTTTATTTTCAAATAGTTATGATTTTCATTTCTAATTTATTGGTCACTAAAGAATTCATTCTATATATATACCTATACTATATATTTTCACAATTTAATTAATATTATTCATACTTATCATTCTAATATCTATTTTATGACTATAATATTAAATAATAATCATTACCTAATATGACATGTTTCATTTAAAATCAGTGTTGCATGTATCGAATGATACCCCCAGTGTTTTTTGTAACCCAATCCAAACTTAGTGTGATGATTGATGAGAAAAATTCATCATTTCAATTAATTCAATGTAAAACCAATTTTTCATGTTATAAAATATATTTATTTGATTAAATGTATTTGAAAATAAATCATTGAATCTCATGGTTTTATATTCTACCTCGATTAAAATGAAATTTTCCATCTAAATTACTCACTTTGGTACCAAAAAAATGATGAAATTTCTACCTCATTACATCCATATGTTCAATGGTAACTTCTCAATCTAGTGTATTAACCACAAAATATTAACCAACTAGGTGGACATTTTTTATAGAACATTCTCAGTACTATCCAAAGTATCTGCCAGTTTTTCACCATAAAAATGATTATGCTCCACTGATATGACCTCTGAGTTCAATACTTGTGATGGATTAGGTATGTACATCCTCATGAGAGATACATGGAACACATAATATAACTGTGTGAAATTATATTGAAGTTCCAAGTGATAATATTTGGTCTCGAAAAGAAAAATAATTCCAAAGGGATCAATATACCTAGGGAATTATTTTCATTTCTTTCTCCCATGGAGAAATCCATATAACCCCTCTCACTAATTTCAAATTCTAAATCACTTCGATGTTTATCTGCATAACATTTCTATCAAATTTGTGCTTCCTATATACATTAAAATAATGATCTAAACTTATATTCCATTTCATCAACTTTCTCAGGTCCCAATGGATTTATTTATATAACATGATTATATTATATTGGTGTTTACACTTCATTCCATAAAGAGTTTCATTTGGATCTATCATAATGCTTTACTAAAACCTATTATTATAATAAAACTAAACATGAGTAAGGTTTTGATCCCAACCATATATGAAATTCATAGAATAATATATTTACATATAATCTAGGATTTAAATTATTCTCTCAAACTGACCTTCTGTCTGAGGATGATACACATTACTGAACTCAATTTTCTATCAAGATACTTCTAAAAACTTTTCCAAAAATCAAAGTAAAATTTGATTCCCAATGATATAAAATTTAATACCCTATTCCACGAAACATTAAAAATTCTTTAAGGAATATTTTGGAAAGTTTATCTAGATTGAAATATTCTCTAATAGAAAGGAATTATGTTAACAGAATATGGTGATATACTCAAACCCATAATTACATAAAAATCAAATATAAGACCAACCATGAAGGTTACCGGTACCTTCAATAATATTCCCATAATTTTCAATATAATCCCTCCTCAAAAAATCACTAAAACATGTACAAAACCAATGTTTTGTATTACAATAAATGCCTCTTAAAATATCTTTAATCATAATATAATCCCATAACATAAAACCTAAAAAACAGTGTCAATGTCTTTGATAATATGATCAAAAGAAACTCATCCACCGATTATGGTATCCATAAATATTTTTTTAATCATACATAGAAACATATGTGCTTCCAAAAGATAACTCACCCTTTATGTTAAATAAGATATTATCTTATATTAAAATATTTCCATTGGAATATTGGGTTCAACCCTTTAGTGATAAAATATCTAATGCCATTTCATTAATACATAATACAAGTATATGGAGATAATCTATTCTCAAAATCACATGACATTTCACTAAATAATTAAGAATAATATTTTCATAGGGCTCATTCATACAAAATCAAACATCAAATTCCCAACTCAACCATGGAGGATAAGTGATCCCAAATTATCAGGATCCACTTAAACCATTGTGATTGCATAACATTTCACTTTTTCTATTGTCTTTAAAAAGTTTTTTTGGTTTATCATTCACACTATTCATTATATTAGATAACTGAATTTCATAATTCCCTTACTCCTTGAATTTCAAACATTGGAGTGTGGGTGGTTCATTATATACAACTTTCTCTCTATTTTCATCATTAGAAAATTTTTCCCATAACATTATCAATAAATTGATTTATGATATTCCATCCTATAATTGAAACATTTATCATTAAAATTAATACAATTTCCCCAATTTTTCCATCTATGATGTGAGCATGAAATAAATATCATCTTCTTTTCTCCATGGTTTTTAGAGTTTACTTTTAATTCCATCTTACTTTTGTTTTCAAAACCGTGTGATATATGTGTAAACCCAATCTACATTTATACCTTGATATCTTAATGATAAATTTTCCTCATAGTTATTAATGTCCCTTATGGACAATGCCCTTCAAATACTTGTTTTTAAACCACTAAAGAATCTATCAACATGACTTTCACATTGGATGATAATACCTAGAGCATACCATAGAAGTCTTGTAGAATTTTCCTTATAGGTACCAACATATTCATCTTCCTTTTTCTTTAACTCAGTTAATTTGTTCTCTAATTTCATGAAAAGAATATGGGGAATGAAATTATTTAAAATTATATTCTTAATAATATCCCACTCCATGGATTCAATTTCATTATGATCCCATATATTCTCGATAAGATTCCACCATATATATACTTCTCTTTTAAAATAATAGACACCCAAAATAAATTTCTCATGTTATGAACACTTGATAACTGAAAATATCTTTTTAATGATTCCAATCCATTTATCAGTAACTATTGGATCTGAAGAACCACTAAATGAATGTGAAAATTTCCTCATGAAGGACTAAAAAACATCATTCCCTCCTTTTCTTATTTTTATGTTCACCATGATTCATAACCTGAAATCTTTGTGTGAGACCTGAAAACATATTTTCCATTATAATTACCAAAACATTTGAATTATCATGGGGACAATCATTTTATTTTCCATTTCACTTAGTATTAACATCATTCCTTTAGGTTCCAATCATTGACTAAAACCAAAAATCACAGTGTAAGAAAAAATATTCATAGTGGAGACCCACATTATCATGAAAAATATCTTATACATTGTCTAATTCATAACAACTTCTTTTTAATCCAAGAAACCATAGTATTATCCTAACCCATTTATATTCATCATATATTTAACTTCTTCATGATGGTTCATAAATATTTTTCCAATTTCCATAGAATATCCTCCAAGAGTATCAAACCAAGTGTTTAGTAAGGACTATTTTCATTCCCTACTTGATGATTTAGTATCAAACAATATGTTCTTTTTAGAGTTATTTCCCCTAGGTACCTCTGTTCTAATGACACATGCACTTGTACTATCTATATGGGGATGTAATTTCTTGGACACCAATTTCTCTATCCTTTAACAAAATTCTAAAAAAAATTCTTATACTTTGACTCATCTTTAGACTTATCCTTAGAGATATCCTTATAAAAAATCCTTAAAAATGTCCTTAGGGATCTTAATAATGTTTTATCATCTTAGATTCTAATGGTTAATGAAACCTTTACATTAATACAAACCATAAATACCAAAACATCTCATAGATAGATATTATATCTTTTTAGATGAATATTCAATACATTTTAAAAATACACGCTTATAGACCATATTGGTTTAGTGACTTCTGAGGCTAGAAAAAAATATTTTTATTTCTTGAAATATCTTCAACATCTCCCCTAAAGATTATCCCTTTTAGTGACCTTCATAGACATACCATACAAAAATCCTTCTATCATAACATGAGGAATAGAAACAATAAATAAAGGGTGAGACCTTATTCTCAGTAAGGGTAGAAATGGAAAATACATAAGCAAAACACAAACATTGGTGTATGAGAACATGATTATAATATTTGAAATCCATAACCTACATATCAAATAAAAAATATTATTTCATTTCAGAAATATTGGTAGTTCATAAGACATGTATCATAAGGAAAAAAAAGAAAAGGATCCATGAGAGCATAACATTGGAATAAGTAATAGAATTTTTGAATACATATAAGAATAGAAAAACAATTCCATAGTAGTTAAGTCTTACTGGAATAGAAATCATAGTGGAATGGATTCTGTCCCCAACCATCATTGCTCTCAAGGTTCACTACAAATACAATCATAGCTGACAAAGTCCATTGATAAACCAGGTTCACTCCCCAATCTAGTCAATTTTATCTCAAGATATATAAAACATTACACAATTGATTGGATGGAGATATAGGTCACACCCATCACATAATGAAAATCATACATATGTATTCCATAAAATCACTATACATTCAATATATCATAACCCAAGAAATAAAATGGGATTCAAAAAAATTTCCTCCTATCATAAGATATTGAAAAAGACAAGTTTCATAATCATATTATCATTTCATTATATAATAAACCATTAAATAAAGTGGGTTTCATATTATTTCCCCTCAGTATAACCAGTTAAAAAAATAGGTTTCATAGACATCATGCCATTATAAAACCAAACCATTCAGAGATAGAATATAAACAGTATCCTTGAATCATACCCCCGTAAATTTATTGCTAACATGAAATAATGTCATATTTTTTGGAAAATGATTTCAAAAGATAATTTAAATCATTTCATGAGGGAAATAACTTTTCATTGAAAATAAATTTTTGAAACAAAAAATTATAAAATATTTACAAATCCTTTTTTTAATAACCTTGAAAATTTAGAAAGGAAGATTTAAAAATTATTTAAAACATTTCTTGAGGAAAATATATTTTCCTTTTTAAAAAACCTTTTTAAAATTTAAAACTTGTTTAAAATCATTATCTTTGAAAATAACATTGAAATATTATATAAAATAACCATTAAAACCCATTTAAAACTTGTCTTGAAAAAAACACCCTTTTCAATATAAAATGAACATTTAAAACATATAACATTTTGAAAATATTTTTCATTGAAAACAACCTTTAATACATATAATTTAATATTTAAATAAGATAATGGTGATGATAATATGAAATTATTGTCATTTCGTACATGTTAAAAAAGATTTCTTTCATATTTTTAGTAATAGCCAAATGGGAATTAATCGGAAAACTACATGAATATTAATTTGAAAAACATTTTGTAAAAATTCATTAATGTGTAATGATATCATTAAAAAAATTATTTTGGGAGTGCTAAAATTTTTTGAAAACATTTTTAGAACACATGGTTCAAGATGAAATTTGTTTTTGACTGATGAGAGAAATAAATACGATATTTATTTAAAATGATCTTATGAACTACTGAGTACATAAGAAAAGGGAAAGTGAATGGAAAACAATAATTCTTATGAAATAACCATACAAGAATATAATTCATTAGTTTCTTGAGAGATCGATTATAATATTTTATCATCGAAAACATAATCATAAACAATCCTGATATACAATTAGATTGTATCATAAAATCTTTACCACATTAGGAACATTGAATTATAATCCCCATGAAGTAATAACACTAAAAAAATATAAATTATCATGATATTAAATAATTTCATGATATTATATTTAATAAGGGTTGTATATATACCTCATAAATGAATATTGGGTCATAAAATTACATATAACACATGAAAAATTGTGAAAACACACATTACCGATATGATAAGTTTTGAAGTATAATCCCCATTAATGGGAAATAAAAACATTTTCTTGTAAATAGAAATAGTTTCATGATAATAATGATAAAATAAATTTATGGGAATTATTTAAACCACATAAAAGAAATAGGTGGAGAATATGGCGTGTGTCTCGCAGAAGAAAAAAGTGAGACGAAAATCCCTTCCCTGAAGTCTCGACTTCCACCATAATTGTTCAAACATATTATATAATAAATATGTTTTCTTTATAAATCTATTAAAACCATAATTTTATATCTATCACACCATATATTATTTAATTATTACCTTTTATTAAAATATTATTAACAATTTCTTATTAATGTTGCTTTTTAGGAAAGAACTGATTTTTTTTTCATGTATGTTTTGATTTCTAATGTTTGGATCCTATTAATCAAATCGTGGTCCTATAATATAAATAATTTTAACCATTATATAAATATAATATATATTCAGAATATATTTATTTAGATACATCTATAAAATTTAAATATAGAAAATAAAATCTAATTTTCATGTGGACGGTAGGCCATACGTACGCATTAAAGTTGTTTCCATTTTCTGGATGGGTTGTAATAAATAAATTTAAATCATCTATTAAAATTTAATAATAATTTTTATGTAATATATATCATATATATTAATTAAAATTATCAATATTACCTTCCATTTAAAGGCATGAATGAACCACATCACTTCATGAGACAGTAGTCAGTCGTACACACGAACGACGTTATTATATTCCCACAAAATGGATAATAAGAAGGTATATATGATATAATTATTGAAGAATAACAAAAAAAATAATGAATTTCATCTATAAAAAATAATTCCATCATTACATTCATCTTTTAGAGTTATTTGTACACACGAATGATGATTTCGTGATTCATTTGATGGAAGAGGGGAATGATTCAGGTTATTAAATTAACATATTAATATATCATTATAAATAAGATACTAATGGGTGTCATATAATAATGGTTAAATAATAATTTAAGGGTGTGGAGGAAGAAATAAAATAAAATTCCTTATCAGGGACGTTCATGCTTCTTCGTACAACTACTTTTGGTTTACTCCAAAAGGATTCATAGGATGGATTTATGATAAAAATAAGAATTATAGGATAATAGGACATAAGTAATTAAGTGATTTAGGTTGGTATTGTTTAATCCATTATTTTTAATTAGTGATAAGTGGATAGGAGAGTGGTTTCCTTTTAAAAGTGTGGTGAGCGGCACACTTGTAATTTTTGAAATAAAAAATTATTATTCATATTTTTTACATAGAACAAGGATCCAAAATGAGCCATTATTTAACATAAAAGATATAATAATGTAATATTTCAATCAAATAAATGTTGAATAATTGATTATTTTTTACCCTTATAGTTTTAATTTAACCCACTAGTAAACCTATTTTTACCTTAACTGTTATAATTAATTTCAACTATTGTTAATATTCATAATTTTCAAATATAAAGATAAAATTATTAAAAATTTAAATTAATTTTAATATAAAAAATTATCCCATTATTTCAAATTCCATTCATAGAAGTGGAAATTTTTTATTTAAAATTAAAACCACAGGTAAGATGAGAAAGTAGTTTTTTTTAAATTTTTTTTAAAAGGATTAAAATGTTCTTATATTAGAATTATATTTTAATTTGAATAAAATTAACTAAATTGGATTAAATTACTAAAATTTTAACTAATTTTTATTTTAAACCCATATTAAAAGAATTATTGAATTTTTTAAATTCTTTAATATATATAAATTGTTTTAATAAAAACCTATATTTTTAACTATTCATCAAAAAAATACGACTTCTCAAAAAATTCTAAAAAATTCACACTAAAAATATTTTGACATGTTGATTTAAAAAATGAGTTTAATTTTTTCAAATAAATTATCTAAAAGCTTAAAAAAATTAAACTTAAAATAAGTTCTCAAATTAAAATGAAACTGTTATTCAGAAAAATACATTTTATGGGAAAAATTGGATTTATTATTATCTCCTGTCAAAAAACACATAATATGAATTTCATGACATTTGGTTGAATATATAATATTAAAATTTAAATACAATCATTCAATAAAAGTGATTTGTTTAATTTATTGATGTAAAATTCTTTTCAGGGCCTAAAAAATATATTTTCAAATAAATATTTAGATTATTTTCAAATAGTTTTTATTATCATTTCAAATTTAGTTTTTTACCAAATAATTAATTTTATATACATGTTTATACCATATATTTTTCTAATTTAGTTAGTCATATTCCTAACCACTATTCCAATGTATAGGTGATAACTATAATATTAAATAATAATATTGTAATAGTATTTCATGTTTTATTTAAACTCTATGTTGTGTGTATCACAAGTTGCACTCTGTGTTTTTTGTAATGAAAGATAAACTTAATGTTTCATATAACACAAGGTAAAATATTTGTTGTCTATAAAAAAAAATGAACTCAGTGTTGTGTATAACAAAAAATATAAGAAAGATTGAATTTATTTGAAAAAAAAATATTCCACAAAATCTTGGGGTGTTCAACTGATATATGAGGAATTTTATGTATATTATGTGATCCCCTTCTTCATATTGTCCCATTAATTGTACACTTAAAGACCTAAATACATATTCATGATCCCTAGGTTGATAGAGAAGGTCAATCTATGTATATCATTTAACAACTCCTTTTTCTCAAGACAAGATAGTATACATAGTCATGACCTCAATCTTACAAGTCATTATTCATCAATGTCTAACATTGGGGATTTGCCTTTTCATTTTAGTCTGACATTCTTTTATATTTCCAAAACATCTCATTGAGAATCCTTTAACTTCTCTAGAAGGGATGTTTGGTCAATCATTTGAAATATTAATGATGATCATCCTTCCTTTATGATCCCCATGTATATCTTCTACAATTCAATTAATATTTTATCCTTCTAAATTATTATCATTGATAAGGTTTCATTAACATTTCTACTTATGGAACCTACAAATTTATCCTCCCTCTCCATACGCTAGTTAACTGAGCATTTAAATATATTCATCATAACAAGGTATCTTCATTGGAACATATTATGATCCTTATATGTTAATATATATTTGAACTTCTTATCATCTATATATATTTCATACTTGTCACCATAAAGATTGTGCTACCAAATCATTAATATGAATACAACTACATCAAAAACCAAATAATTTGTTGGGTAGTTCTACTCATGAACTTTTAACAACCATGAGGGGTATGAAATAACATTATCATTATCCATTATTAAATAGTTTAATCCCTTCATTTAATCATCATGGTATAACATGAATAGTTCCCCACATGAGGGAAGTGTGAGGAATTATATAGCGGTAAGCCCTTTTTATTTCCATGAACCATTTTTTACATTCATAACCCTATAAAAACATTACAACCTTCTGAGTAATCTTGATTAGTGGTTTTCAAAATCATGAGAAGTTTCTAAAAATTCATTGATAACCCAAAACTATTATATGGAATGTAATGATATCTATTACAAATATTGGTATGGGGCACTCCTCATTTCCATTGTCATAAAAGGGTATATATATATATAAAATGTCTGGTGATAGCATTCCACAATAATGATACAACCTCCATCAATATCTCACAATTTCAATACTTTACAGGTATATTCTCCATAAAAAAATATTTTTGTATATTATTCTAATGGTCCTCACACTACTCCTCACTTTTATATTATATCATATTATCATCTATAAAGCCTACAAAACAATTTCATGGAAATATCTAATCGCTCTATTCATTATGTCCTTAATGATTACCAAATAATTAGTGAGTCTGTATGGAATCACCAGGAACTCATAGTGCCCATACATTTTTGAAAAGGAAGTCTTGGGAATACCCCCTTCTTAACCATTAACTATTGATATCCCAATCGATGGTTTTACTTAGAGAAATATTGATGACCATGTAGTTGATTGAATATTTCAACTATACATGGAACGGGAATTTTTTTCTTTATCTTGATTATTTTGTGTTCTTGATAATCAACGAAGAGGTTCCTTGACACATATTTCTTCTTGATGAAGAGGACTAATGCACTACAATGTGGGTAATTAATGTATATAAACCCATTGTATATATTCTCTTTTAACATCTTCATTGGTTCTCTTATCTCAATTGTGGCTGTTTTTTAGGGTGTCATGGATATGGGAAATATCTATGTATAAGTTCTATTGTGAAATCAACCACTTGACCAAAGGAATACCATGAAACTCTTTAAATAATACATTGGTATAGTCCCTCATAATGGGCTTCTATTCATGCATGATTATCTCCTTTATCTTAATCATTTGAGCTAGATATTGTTACTCATAAGGAAATAATATCCACATTTAATACAAAGACTCCAAATGAGATTCATCATCATCTATAAACATTATATAAGTAGAGGAATATAAATAGTGATCTCAATCACCTGAGAATTAATTTTTTCTTTACATAAGGATATATAACGCATTCCCAAAATATAATCAAACTCTAAAAATTTCTCCATTTGGTGTTCTCATAGTTAACTCTGCCCCCATGTTTTGAGGTAGTGTTTGAATTATTTTTATTAAACATATAAGATATTAAATAATGTGTTGAATTATAATCATATACATTATTTATATCTCATTAATAGATAATGTTAACAAAATTCACTATTTTATTCTAGTTCTAGTCATTTTTTATCCAAAATAAGCATAGGGATGATACTACTTAAACTAAAAATTATAGAAAAATGTGAAGAATAATCATAGAAAGGATAACATATAAATGAAACCTAAATCGTAACATATGAGTCTCTATGTGTCAATATAGGTTATCCATGGAAATATTTCCTATTAGTATTTCTGAACTAAAAATACATTAATGTCCTTTATAATGGTTTGTAAAGAGTTTTTGATTTTTATAAAGAATTTCACTCAAGAGTATTAAAATATGTGTACAAAAAGGCTTCATTTTCATGCACCATGTTGGGATTTAGGTCATTCTCAATAATCCATTTTTTAGGTTTAATATCACTATGTTTAACTATTTTATCGCCACATCCACTTATAGTATCAATGCTGAGATGTAATTTTTTAAAAACCACTCACTCTACACATAACCAGGATTTTATGATATTCTCCAATATATAGACTTATCCCTAGAGTTATCACCCGATTTTTCTATTCCTAATCCTTTAAAATAAATGTAACTTTCTCTGATATCAATTATAGTTACCGAAGCCTTTTAAAAATATATATTTACTTGATTTTAAAAATTATAATACAAAAATAATAACCAATGATCAAAAGTCCTAGTGTCTTTAGAATACTAAGTATATAAAATATCATTATTAAAAAAATTCATTATTTTAATCTCTATAAAAACTTGTTAAATAACATTGAGCTCATAATATATTATAGTATAACCTAGGGAATATATAAAATAAATAGGTGAGATATAAATACCAATAATGGGATAAATATGATAATGAAACATAACATATGATTCAAATAACATAACATGATATCATAGAATAGAAGTATCATGATTAATCACATGGGGGTATGATATAAATACATGGTAAAATAGTATCATGAAAATAGAGAAAAGTTGAAGTAACATGAAACATGATATAATAACATGTCAAGGATAACTAGGAAGATAGCAACACTTGGGGAACCTAGTCCCATCAAGGATTAAATTTTCTCTATAATCACATATATACCATCTCATTAGAAAAAACATTAAAAAATTCATTACAGTGATATATAATCACACACATCATAATATATACATGCTTATGTGTCTATTAAAGGAACACAATCATAAGTAATATATATAATAATTACCCATGAAATGAAATGGGTTGCCTTATATAATAATAAATAAGATTTCATAAAGATTCCAAAGAGAAAAAGGAATTATGTACTTAGTATGTTCATATATGATTAAATAATAATTTTCATCCAAATATGGAGATCATTTGACAAAAATCATCATGATAAATAAAATATAATTGGTTATAGAAATTACTATTGAATACCACTTCTTAAGGAATCAATTAATGAATTTTGATGAAAGAATAAATATGAAATTTTCATTTAAAAGCTGAGGTAAGCACGAATTTTTATACATAAAAATATTACGTTATTAGATGAAATCAGGAGATGAGAATAATAAATTTAAATAAGAAATAAATAAAGTCATTAAAATATATAAATATTTCCCTTAATAAGGTTTGATTTAAAATAAAGATTTTGATAAATGAACTTAATTCATATATTTCCCCATCAATGTAAGGTATAATAAGATATCTACTTATGTAAGAGACAAATATATTGACTTTAGATATATTCTGTAACATCAAAGTTGTAGGATGTTGTTTTTTTAATGTGTTAAAAATTAGTATAGAAATTGAATTTTTAATTTATTAGATAGTTTATTTTGATAATCGAGACTTGAAATAGGGTTAAAGGGAATTGAACATTAACAAATGGTATTTTTGGATGTGGTTTAGTTTTTTAGGGAAGTCCTAGGGATTGGGGAATGCATGGAAGGTGGAACATGTAGCTTAGGATTCTAAAAATATATATTACATAGTATTTTGGTTGTAAATAGGTTATTTAGGATGTAGATATGATTTTTAGGGTGAGGCCTAGGAAATTGGAAGTCTGAATTCCCAAGTATTTAAAATGTAAATAATTTATTTATTTTTTAAATCATTTGTTCTATCACCCTGAGGTCTTACCTTGAAAACATACTCCATAAAACCCTAGTTTATATAGTTAATCATGAGACCCTTAATTTTTTATGTTTTAAAGTGGGGTTTCAACCCCTATACCTTCCTCAAGAGAATGAGACATGCATTTATGGTCTTAGACAATGAATCCCTCCTCTATTTATATACCAATCTTGGAATTCTTAAATGTGATTCGATGATATCATATAGTATGATCTTCCTCCACCTTTCTTCTACGCTATTCTTCTACCATCATTTTTGATATTGGGAAATTCCATTTTAGAGTTCTTCATCAATCTAATTGGTTCATGGAGGAATTTTTCATTTTGGATAGGGTTTTATCTTAGCATATAATAATGGGATCATAGGTTGATGATTGGCTACATTAACACATCGATCAATTTTGGTATTTCTTCCCTTGGTAATTTTCATGTTTTTTTATAAATTACATTGTGGGGTCATTGGAATTGTAGTTTTGGTATGTTCATTTTGTTTATCCTTGATTCAATGATGTTTCAAGAGTGAAATACACCATGTTGGGGATGGTTTCAACAACCATAATTACCCAACCCTTGCGAGGATTCACGGTGGCCAATTAAGATTGGAATGGCACTGGAAGATACTATCGGGCCATAGAAAATAATTTCAATTCTTCCTTAAGGTAGGTGGTTTATCATACATGGCCTATGTATTTATTAATACTTATAGATGTTTGTGTAAACTGGCCTTTCCCCATGATGGAGATTCCTCCTCTTTAAAATTTATCCATTGAACTATGAAATTAATTAAATAAAATAATTGTTAATGATGAACATTACGGGTCACTAACAACCCTTTCATGGTAGCCTCATGCTTTACACCATCATGGCATCAACTTAACCTTCAGACATCAAGTTTCCTCCAAGCATCTCCAAAGGTGATACATTGTTAGTATGTCTATTTAACCATGTTATTGGCCTAGGTAGGCTAAAATTTGGTAGACCATGAATGGGTTGGGTTTTTAGACCATCCTTGAGAGACCTTGAAACTGTAATTGTGTTATGACCCATCTATTGATATATTACTTAGTAAAAAACCCAATGTATCTAGATATTTTATGCTACACTATTTAGGATTTTGTGGGATAAGACATCCTATTATGTCGAGTGTTGACCCCAGACAATTGTATAGACTTAAAGTATTCCAAGAGGGATACCTCTATTTATGTAAAAAACTTGTGTGTAACAAGTAGGATGCCTCTCATGTGTTTTGACCAAAGGGACCACAGGGGTGGTCATGGGGTTGAATGACCCAAAAATAGTGCATTATGGGTTTGGGTAGAGGAGGTAGTTGGTATCACCATATAAACTATACTGAACATTTAATCCCAAAAGATTAGGGAAATAGTGGTTTGTTTACTTGTTTGTCCTCCCTCTATCTTTTATTTATGATTTCACATGGTTATTATTAATGCATTTGGGATTTTCATACATTCTTCCATCTATTTAAATGATGATCCTGATGTTATGAAATATATGATTGGGATTTCTAGATGTACATCCTAGGATCCATTTAGTAATTCTACTTTATTAGGATTACTATACATAATTCATGGTCTCTAACATATATTCCTTACATTATTTGAAAAGGGCAATGGTTCTCTGAATCATTTATTGAGATTAGTGGAAATGGTGTTCCACAGATTATATTTTTTTGGGTGGCCACACTTCTCCAGATCTTTTAACATTTTGATACTCTCAATGATGATTACATTATCTTCTAGTGATGCATAGGTTTCTACCTAGGGCTAGTTGGATGCACCATTACTACATACCCAAGACTTTATTTGGAATGGTTATATCGAGACATTTATTAAGGTAATCTTGAGTTATTACATTAGTTCCAGAGTTCATTCCTTACATATACTTTAAGGGGATTACCCCTTATGAATTATCTGAGTCCTAATGACTAGACTACCTATGGACTGCTACTTATGGATCATATATTAGACTAAATTGTCCTAGAATGGGTAATAGGTCATCTATATTAGTTCATTATTTAAATTATTTCACAATATTACATTGAATCCTTCATTGTATTTATTAGAAGTGACTATGGGCTATCCTAGGGTTAGTTCACGGTGGATATAGCTTGATCTGATAAATTTATAGTGCTAGACATATAAAGTATCATAAATCAGGATTATGGATACAATGATCAAATTGAATTTCATATGGATTTTGTAACATGAAATCCATCTCAATTAGCAATTTACCAGATGTCTAGCTGATAAGGATTATGGACCCATTGATTGAGTGTGGATTTATTTTATTATTTTAATTCAAGTTGTGGATTGGATTAGAATATCACAATACATGATTATTCTTTCCTAACAATATTTCTTTGTTTTGATACCTTCCATCTATTTTATTTTAAGTGGTTCTTTATTTTATTATTATTGTTATCCTAGGAGTATCTCACAAATACATACAATGTATTTAATATCTATTATGGGATTGTGTTTGTGGTTCCCTACAATGTTTTATACTCACACAATATTTAGGATTCCATTTCACTAAGGTACCTAATAAATATTTCTCTAGGTTGTAATAATATATTGGGTTGAGGTCTGAGGATGATCGACCTGGATGGATTAGTTGTATATATATAGAGATTAGGCATGTGGTATATATATCCATATGCAGTAGAGGATTATAAATTTTTTATTTATTTTCTCCTATATATTTGATCATCCAAGTGAGTGATCTGTTTTTTATGTATGGATAGTATATTTGGGAATTTTCTTTTTTTTTATTCTTTATTATGGCCCATTTATATTTATTTTTACCACACTTGGATTCTTCACTACTATGGATGATGTTTTTTTCTTACCCAATTTTCTTACTCTGATATAAATTTATAGTCACCCAATTATCACAATGTATTCCCTTACTACTAGCCGACAGTCTCTATCATATGAGGAGGCATACTTGAGGTCTTATCTATAACCATTCATGTTACAGTTTATAGAGTGATCCAAGTTGATATATGAAAAATTGGTATCATAGGTTTCTTTTCCTAATGTTTTACTATTTGGGATATGGTAGATAAGAGTTTAAGGAATTTTTTTGAGCCTATGATGGATATTGGACTAGTGCATTGTGAACACTTATTTCAGTAAGAGTTCATTATTTCTAGATATATTGGATAACTATTTTTATCTATGATGTTAAATTTTATATCAAATTTTCTTTGAGTGATGCACATGTTGTGTGGAATTTAGGATTTTTTATGTATTATTGGATATTGACCCATTGGTGAGAATATAGTGATTGATTTTGAAACCTAGCCTGTAAATCCAAGAGGAATATCATGAATTATATTTGGAATGTACGATCAACATATTATAGGTACACTAGTGTGTGATTTATTATTGATGATTGAGGGTAACTATATGTGTAAAAAACAACATAAATGGTGTTTTCCAATATAGGTTCTCATTTCATTATACTCAGTTAGATCAAAATGAATATATATTTCCTTCAAACATAGGTTAAATGGATCTACTCTAAGTCATTAATGGTTGGGATGATGAATCCGTCCACATGTATCAGAGGTACAATGACCCATATTGGTCAATAGATTATAATGTGCCCAAGTGTTTGACCACTTGTTGGTGTATCCATTTAATGTTCAATTCACTAATGTCTCATAATAACCTACAGAGAGGTTTCCCATCAAGATTGATATTATATTTTACTTAGTATACCTTTGTTTAAAGATATCTAGTTGGATCATCTTCTGTGATGTAGATAGGTACCTGAACATTTATTGGGAACTAGAACCTCAAGGGTGTATTACCATATATAGATGCCTAGGGAGGACCAGTTCATTATTTTTTACTTCATATCATGAACCTATATGTAGTATTTCTTTATGAGGATGGTCAGAAAAGACCATGTCTTGGAAATTCATGTTGATAGGTTAACACCATTATAGTTTAATGTTATATTTACCACTTTTAGAGAGATTTGTAAGAAATTTTATATGAACTTTTATGAGATGGGTTTTTGGATGATGCCTCGTGAGATGCGACCTTGTGGAGAGGTTGACCTATGGGATAGTTGGTTGGGCCTAGTGACCCCAATATGATACATGATCAGTAGGGAAAGGTAGGTTACCTAGAGGCCCTTCGTTATGATTTGAACCCTGATTTGTGAAAAGTTAGCTTCACCAAGGGTATCTAATGAGAGTTTGTGTCCTAGGTTTAAAAAAAATATTTTAAGAAGTTATCTTGGTTGTATGATCTTGTATTGACTGATGCATGTGAGCTTCCCTATATTTGTAGAATTGTCTTGGTGATGACAATTTTTTTAGGGAAGCACCTAGGGTTCCTGTGTTTCTAGGTTTAGTTTGATGAGTAAGATAGTTAAACTATCTGACCCTACTAACTAGAAGACTCAATTTAGATTCTTTTTAGAGCATGATTATATAATCATGAATATAATGATGTTTTGTTTCGTATGGTCATGGAATAAATAAAGGCACAAGTGATGTGATCCATTTTGAAGATAAGTTTTAATGGAGGTTCAAGATTAATGAGTCTGACGTGTCATGTATCCTGTCCAGCATGTCCTTCTAAAGTGTCATTCATTAGAGTGTGAGTCTGGTGGTATGGGATTGTACACCAAATTTTTAATTTGGGTTTAGTTATTGATGGTTTCCTATTGTAAATGTTAATAATGGAACATCATTGAGTGTCTAGGTAGAGGTCGATGATCAATGGTTTTGAATATGATTCTTGTGGCATTGGTGACCCAAATTTATGGGTAAAATAAAGGAAGTAGCACACGTTGAAGGATTATTATATATATAACGAAGTTCCATAAGGCAATTTTCCCATGGGGGAATCGTGACATGAATTTTTGGAATATATGGTGTCGAGGTTGGTAAAGAAATGTATGACCTATTTTGATGTGATCATGGCTCTGGGAGAACAATACATTCTTATCGACAAAATCACTGTGCACTCTTATATTAGAGATGTTTCAGCCCAATATATTTACATCATCTTGATTAAATTAAGAGATGAAATATGATGCAACGTGATAAAACAAATCTAGTTTGATTAAGGGACTCTTTGAGAGTTGTGAACAATAAGAAGTAGAAGGTAAACCATATTACCGGTAGGGTATTATTGGAAATTTGAAGATGGTGACCCATGTTTTGATTTGACACTCAGATAGAGCCATGGAAACCGCTCTCAAGATGGTGGAATGTGTGATGGATAATATTTTCAATAGTAATTATGAGTGAGTGAGTTTATTTCACTACCAGTTGTTAGGTTATGAAATGGATAGAGAATTGGTTATAGTGATAGAGAATTCATTATGGTGTTGTGAATATAATGATTATCCATATTTGGGTAGTTTAGAGTTGGTCATCATATTTTTACCCTCTCATGATAAGGGTCATTAAAGGATAATACTGGTAATTGGATAGATGTTTTTTCTTTTATATTTCATTGAATTTATTGAACTGATAATGTTGGATTCCTTAATGAATGTCAGATACATGTTTGAATATGGACATGGGGTGGAATAAGAGTGTGTGTGTTTCAAGCCAAGGAGAGGCCTTCCAACCCTTGGGTGGAATCATGTTTGAATAGAGAAATGTGGTGGAATCTCTGTGTGTGTGTCTGGATATAGATAGCTCTTCCAACCCTTAGTTGTTTGATAAGAGTTATGCATGTGTTAATGTAATGGGACAATAAATTTTTTGGGAGGGGGTGGGTATTCAAAAAAATGTCACCAAAAGTTGGTTACATGTTTTAGTGTGTGTTCTCAGAATGATCTTAGTGTTTTTTAGTTTAAAAAAATGACTTTGGGTTTTCATGATGTGTTGGCTTCCGATGTAGAGTGTTTTTCAGAACAGTCTTTCAAGGGTGGTTTGAATAAAGGTCTGAAAATGATTTTCACACAAACCCTGGAGTGAATAGATTAATCATGGTTGATTAGAATTTGATCATTTAGATCAAATCAAAGACCGATATTGGTGTCATCATGTATGAATGGGTGTAACGAGTTATAATCCTATAGGGATAATTATTGGGACTGTAGGGTAATTTTTATATGTAAAATATATTTTTTTACCATGGATCAAAATTATCAATTGAAATAGAAACGTATAGTGGAGAGGGCCCCCTGTATGGTTAATTTTTTTAGCATTGATGTGATCATAGTTCAACTTATATGGGATCAAGTAAAAACTATCTTCATTTTTGGTAGTTTTGATGAGTGTTGGTTCGAGTTCTAGTGGGGAAAGTGCATTATGTTTTTGAGTGGTTCTTAGAATATTATCAGATGTTCTAAAATTAAATGAAGTTATTTGATAAAGAAATCCCAACCCATATAGGTTAAGTCGTTCATTTTTATGGCCCTAAGTCTTTTTTTGGGGGAGAAGTTTTATAATGGGGATATTTTAAGATCTTGTGTTTTGAACATGTTGAAAATTCCAAAGGAAATTAAAAATTCATAATTCTAGATTGTTCATCATAATAAAAAAATTATTGTGGTTCTTAGGCTTTAATTTTCAATAAATGGTGTTATTATTTGTGTTTTATGTTTTTGTGGATGTCACGGGGGTTCAAGCAAGAATAAAAATAAGAGTGGGCAAGTCATTCTTCTAAAAATAGGTTTTATAGGTGATTTACATCATGAATAGAGTACGAATGACATAAATAATATTTAGGGGATACAAAACAGGATATTCAGAGCATTAATTCCATAGAATTTATTACTTAAATCTTTGAATTACTTTATAAATCATGTTTCTAGAATCCCAATGGATTACCTCAAAAAGATAAAATTTAAACCCCTAATATATATTAGGAATCAATCAAATATTTTTTTTAGTTGTAATGAGGGTACTCAACCCATATTCCATCACTAAGATCATGATTTTCATAGGTAGGGTCATGACCAAATTATCCTTATATTTCTACCCTGATCTAGGTTTTCTTGGATATTATTCGACAACTTCGGATGATAATATTTTCCTTCTCTTTTTTTATGTCATTATTGTTCGATTGCTTTTGGTTTAAAAAATCTCCATTAAGATTTCTTCATCAATCCCACTGATTCATTGTGGAGTCGAACATTTACATTTTTTCACTCATACTATAAAATGTGGATCTTGAGACAATGATCATCTATATTCATACGTCGATACATCAATGTATATCCCTATTCATGATTTTTCAAGGGGTGTCCCATAAATTGTCTATGGGGTCCTTAGAAAAACATTGTTTACTGGGGGATTTTGTGTAACCTAGATCAAGGTATCTGATGGTAATTAAACACACCATACCACTACTGGTTTCATCATGGATAAATGACTTGTGCCTCCCAAGGATATGTGGTGGTATATTGAGATTTTATGATCTTGAGAACCACTTGTTGGCCCTTGTAAAATGAATAGAAACATTCCTAAAGATAGGTATCCAGTTGTGCCTTCCATATGGTATTTATTCATGTTAATAGAATAATGTGTATATTAGGTCCACCCCCTAAGGATGACACCACATATTTAAAATTTAGCCAATGGATTTTTGAATAAATTAAATATGATGACTATATTGGGTGAATTCCATCAGTTAATAAAAACCCTTGTGTGCTACACTAATTCTTTGGCCATTAATGGTCAATAAATAACATTGAGACACCAAGTGGCCTCCAAAATTCTCAAGAGGTGACGTTTTTCTTTGTAAGGAATGTATTCCATTGTATATTTCTTAGTGGACAAACCTTATGCAGGCAAGGATTGGGTTGGGTGTTTAGACTATCTTAGGGAGACCTTGGCATTCAGATTGGGTTGTGAACCATCTCATAACATCTTCCCTAATAAGATAAACCTATGTGGCTTATAAATATGTTCAATATTTTTCACAATGTTGTGGTATGTGTCATATTGGTGTGTCAAGTATTTACATGAGGCCATAGTACTGATTTTAGGATCATGATATAGATACCTCCATTTAGGTAATCACCTCAATGATACTGAGTATGATTCCTCTCCCATTTTTCAACCTATGTGACCCCATTGGATGACCAGGTAATTGATTGACCCCAACCTAGTGTGTTATTGTCTTGGTTAGAAATTGTATCATATGTCACTTTAGAACCTATATTAAACTTTCAATTTCAAGGGGCTATGATAGTACTGGTGGTTTCATGCCTTTTTCCACCCTCACTATTTTATTTATGAATTAAAATTGTAATTATTGATGAAACTACGATTTCCATCTATGATTCCTTATATCTTGTTCATGTTCCTGATGTGATGCAATATGTGATTGGTATTCCAAGATGTACTTCTTTGGATCTTACAATTAATCTCACATGATTGAGTATTACATTATCTGGATTCCCAGACATTATTCTTAGGGCCCGACTTATAATTCTTACTTGATTGGATTATGGACATGGCACACCCTGTTTTTTATTGAGATTATTGAAAATTACTTTCCATAGATGATATTTTTAGGTGAGTGAAATTCCCCCGAGCTCTCGATATTTAGATTCTCTTGAAGATTATTTAAGCTCTCTTTGAGAAAATCCAAGGGTACTCTCTAAGGTCAAGTGGATTCACCATTTCTGCATCATCTATTCATTCCTAAGGATTGGTCTCTTGATCTATTTATTAAATGGATCATGAGTTATTAACCATTTCATAGATAATTCCTTACATATCGACTAAGGTTCATACCCATTAGGTATAATCCAGGTTGTAAAGGACTTACATCCTATAGACAGAGACCTAGAGCTTAGACATTGGATTGGATTTACATGGCATGAATGATAGTACATCAAACTCAGTTCCATATATACAAGATGTCTATTTATTACCTAAAATCCTTTATTATAAATATTATATGGAAGTACGAGTGATCTTAGGGTTAGGACATGTATCCCCATATGGTGACATAGCTTACTACAATATATTTTATGTTTTTTTGGAAGCAGGTATCATCGATCATGATTATAGTTCCAATAGTTGACATGAATTGTACATGTTTTTAGTGGAATGACATCCAGATCAATTCTATGTTCATTGGATGCCCATCCAATTAGGATTATGAACCAAAATATCAATTGTGGATTTATTTTATTCTTTTAATTATAACTTTTACTCAGTTAGGCTTATAAAATTGCATGAAAATTCCATCATGATAGAATGCCTTGGTATAATCCTATTCATATGGTTTATTTGTGCTATAAATTATTTTCATAGTATTCTTATCCTAATTATTATCTTATATGTACATACATTTCATTTACTAGTTACAAAAGAGACTATGTTCGTTGTTCCCTACTGATTTTTTTACTTACACCCTGCTTGGGAATCCATTTCAATGGGGTCCCTAAGTAGAAGATCACATGGTTGTAGGAATATATAGGGTTGAGGCACTATACTGATTGATTAGAATGACTTGGATATGTATGTGGATATCAGGTATTTGGTATTATAAGGGCCTAGCCTTAAACCTTACTTAATCTTGAGTTATTACAAGATTACACATTGAGGATCTTTTCAGGTTTAGAGTTTTAGAGAATTAGATCATGAAACTTGCATTACATTCCACATTTAAACAAAGTGGTTACATAAAAGAGAATATTCATTCTTCCCATCAATGGAAACATATTTCAAATAAAACACGGATTATTTCTTGACACATCCTTGACACTACCATCACATCATGTACCTTTCCCTTGACCTGTGAAAAACATTTCAAAAACTTGGGATGAGCATAAAAAGCTCAGTAAGGGTTATAAAAATATGGAAAGTAAACATGAGTTCATATATACATAAGAATTAAATCATACTTTACCTATAAAACATAGGCACTTTAACATACCTCATCAAACCATGAATAAATCATAGAAATCATAAGACATAAAGGTAACTTGAGGCATTCATAACATTCTTACGTAGGGAGTAACCCTCTTGGTTACGTTTGGAATACCCATCATAGTATATTCCCTAAATCTCTTCGGAGAAACATTAGCGTTTCACTCCTTCGCGTTACCCAATGCATTGGAGAGCTATATCGGGCTCACCCGCCCTTAGTTTATCACGGAACCACCCGTTTTCATAACAATGCCCAAGAACCATAACATAAATGTATCACATAAAACATTCATAAAAGAAATATAACATTTCCACATTTCAATCACAATATAACATTTTATGATATTGAAATAATGAATCAATTAAAAAACCCATTTTCAAAACCATTTTAAACATTTAATAAAGAGATTTTTGAATCAAAGAGTCCCATACCTCCTTGAAGATTTTAACATTTTAAACCATTAATATCCATATAAATAAATCCTTAAAACCATTTTGAAAACATTGATATTAATAAGAACAAATAATTAAAACATTTGAAGTGATATTTTGGTTAAAGGGGTTTTACCAAAATTAGTGACACTTGAATACAATAATTGAGGAATAACATTTAATCAGACCTTTATAATATCATGAGAATAAATGGATTCATGATATTATATTCCAAAGGACAATATATACACCATATACGAGTGAATTGGTGCATAACAACAATGAAGTCCCAATAGAGATGTAAAATGTGATGAAATCCCTTATAAAGAAGGTATCCTTAAATTAAGGATAAATCAATCTCAAAATTATGTGTGACAAATATAAATACACCCAATATAATTGGATATTAAGTGTAAAACAATAAAAGTTCATTAAAACATATTCAAAGGATGACATATTCAATAACTACATGTTGAACGCAAAGAAATCGAAATTGGGTTAAAAAGTTCCCTTGGTAAAATTCGACAGCCTAACGGTGTCACTTCAAAAATCCAGAAAATGAGTTAATGAGATATAAAAAGGGAATCTCATCACTTGGACATAAAATTTACATCAATAAGGATATATAAGAACATATCCCAACATAATAGCATGAGAATTAAAATACATAACAAACTAAGTCTTTTAAAAAGAGGAGGGTGAAAGGTTCCCTTACCGACTTGGGTATCTTTCAAAACATACACCCCATGAAAGAAGGACAATAAATCATTGATGTAAATACTCATAAACGAAAGTATATTACACAAATAGTAGAATAATGGGCAGTACATACACCACTAAAAGTAAATTGTGGAAAATGTAGCATAAATCTCACGGGAATAAAAGTGAGATGAAAAATCCCTTATGAAAACTTGGCAGCCTAACGGCACCACATAAAACTTACAAAAATGGATTGATGAGATCAAATAGGGTATCTCATCATATTAACTTAAAGTTTATATAAAGAGGAATATAAAAGAACATCCCCCAACATAACAAAGAGGAGATTAAAAGAAGTGACATAAAGGAGAGTATTTAAAAAGAAAGAGAGAGGTTAGATCTCTTACGAAAATTCGGCAGCCTAACGGCGCCACTCAAAACTTCAAAAATGGATTGATGAGAGAGAATAGGGTCTCCCATCACATGAAAATAAAAATTAAAGTAAGAGTAATATAAAAGAATATCCCAATGACAAGAAATATGATCTTTAAAAGGAATGACATAAAAGAATGTACTTAAAAAGAAAGAGAGGTGTAGGATCCCTTACCTCGGGTCCGACTTGACTCGATCATTCTTTAACATCCTGAATAATAAACTTGAGTTAATTTACACTTTATTAAGAACCATTTTCTAGTTCATTATTCCTTTTATATCACTTATTTTCATGTTATAAACATTATGTAATCATTTAAGTTAATAATGTTTGTTTTGTCGATATTTGGTTCTTAAGTCGAAAGTGGACTTCTTACAATTACATGTTGTTCGTGTGGTCAAAGGTTCTTTCTATCCAGAATGACATTCCTGATTTGGATAGCATATATATCATATATATCCATCATATACATGTATTTATAATATTTTATAATCATTTAGAGGTAAGAAATGAAATGCACCGTTCATGGAGACGGTAAGCCGTACGTACGCATGAACGCTACTTTCATTTCTTTGTCATATTAATGGAATTAAAACTAAATGAGAGGTATGTATATTTTAATTCCAGAATTATATTCATAATTTATATGTATCATTCATCATATATATCCATTATATACATGTACATATAATAGTACATTACATTTGGGGATAAGAAATGAAATGCACCGTTCATGGAGACGGTAAGCCGTACGTACGCATGAACGATACTTTAATTTCTATATCATACTTTAATGGAAAGAAATAATAATGATATAGAGTTATATAATAATTAAATTATAACATTATATATAATAACATTAAATCCATCATTTATACGTCCCACGTATGGCATTAACGAATCACATCACTTTGAGGGGGCGGTAGTCCGCACTTCCTAAAATGAAGATATCGCGTATACCCATAATGGAAGCCATAAAGGTAAGCCACAAATGAAAAATACAGAAGCTTAAGTAAAACATAAACATATTATATATCATATATAAATATACTGACATCTTAATGGACACCTTTGAAGGTGTTATATGAGTGTTGAACAATCATCGTTTCGTGAGGCAGAAATTCTACATCCATGGAAACAGTATGTTCTTTAACCATTAGATGTAGGTGTGTGTAAGTGTAGCTAGAATCATTCTTATAAAAACATCCTAGTATATTGAGGATACTGTATTTTTTACAAAAGAAAAGAATAAAAAGAGTTTAGGGGGTTGGAGAAGCAAAATAAAACAAAAGGACCCAAAAGAAGACATTACCTTAAAATCGGGTAACTCCCCTTGGTTTGAGCTCAAAGGCTTCCTTGGGAAGACTTCTGCCCAACATGAGGCTTCAAGGAGTAAGAGAGGGATGTGGAGAGCCAAAATGGGCAGGGGTTGGCCGAGCCAAAGGCTTTGGGAGTGTGGGTAAGGAGGTATAGGTGGATGCCTTTTATAAGAGGAGAGGAGGGACACTCTTGGAAAGTAAGAAAATGTTACTTTATTTGAAAATGGTATTCGGATTTAGGAGGTCCCACATTGATGTGTTTCAAGGATAAGGTGATAAGGGTTCGCAATCCACCTATCCAATAGGTTTTGTACATGTGTAGGTCTTAGATATTACATTATCTTTCTATTTTATTTAAATCGTTAAATAATGAGGTCATAACTGCATCATCATGATGTCATAAATAATTTAATTTATTTAATGTCTAAAAATTATAAAAAAAATACTATGATGTAGGAAATCGTTTTATATTTCCAATTAATATTTATATTCAAAAATCGGATTTGTATAACCCCATGTAAAAATTATTTTAGTAAAACATTTCATGTTTGTCTCATTTTTACTTTAACTTTAAATAAAAAGATATTAATGTCATTTTCTAACCAAAGTGGCTTCATGGGGTCCCCAAGTTGACCCATGGGTTTTCTTTGTCGGAAATTACACATCCAATGATGTTAGGACACGTGTCAAGTTCATTTCATATTATTAAAACATTATTTTTACCTTCAACTACACTAATTACCTCTAATCGCGATTAAAAACTTAATAAGTTACTATTCACCAAAAAATTATTTTAATCCCATTGAACCACATTTTACTTCTTAATGACAACCATGTATGTTGGATTTTTGAAACTCAAAACACAAAGGTGGAAAAATTTCATTTAAACGGAAAATCAGTTTTTATAATTACCACTTAGTGGTTTCACTATTCATCAAAAATTGATGTTTTTCAGAAAATTACCAAAAATTCACCCTAAGCTATATTTGTTATTCCGAATTCAAAAATGAAGTCTATTTTAAAAAATTCAAAACATATAAGTCACATTAATAAATTTAATAATTAATTCCCGCTGTCATGACAAATAGCGTGTTTTTATGAAACAATAAGTATCAAAATTTTGACACTAGTTTAAGTCTGATTTCAAGGTGAAATTAATTCCAACGACCACTATTGGATTTAATGGTAAAAATATATTCTAATTTCACTTTAAAACCAATTATAAAGATAATATAATCATATAAATAAATTAGATTAAAAAGATGTTTTGAATTAAAATACAACCTTTTACACTATTCATTAAAAAATGAACTTTATCGGAAAGATACCAAAAATTTACAAAAAGTAAATTTTGATGTCCCGATTCTAAAGAAGATTTTTATTTGGTCTAAATATAATGTATAAGAGTGAAAAAAAATATATTTAATGATGGTTCACCATCAAAAGGCGATAAATGAACCTTTAGTGAAAACTAGGGAATATACTCCTAAAATTGAATTCTTTCCGTATTTTAAGCCTTTATCTTTTATTGGATAAATGTAAAAACATTTAAAAACATATATAATCATATTTTAGTTATTTATATCCATTCCTACTAATACAATGGCTACATGTTAACTGCCATTTAAAATAATATTATTTTATTATTAGAGTGCAACGTATGATTCCCAAGAAACTCGTTGTTGCGTGTTGGGTACACCGTCGAGCATAGCGTCCCCTTTAAAGTCATATTAATATTTTATTCACAATTATGGATAAATATGAAAATGTAATATTCTTTATTTACCTAGGGTGTTACATCCTTCCCCCCTTTTGGGAATTGCGTCCTCGCAATTTTAAAATTGGGCTTGGAAACATCTTGAAACTCCCACATCGGAAGAAGAGCCGGTAAAACAATCACTTTAAAATAAAGAAAGATAAGTACAAAGGTCACCCTAGTTAACCCATACTAGTATTCCAAGTATGAAAACATGGAAATGGAGGAGAAAACATAGGGTCATGTTCTTGAGGGAGAGTGATAGTTAACATGTCTAGGAGAAAGTTAACCATAAGAAAATCACAAACTTATGATGGGTTAAACAGTATTTGATTCCCCAGTAGGAAAAGTTAATAGACAACATTTTTGTTTTAAGTTACTTTTTATTGAGGAATTTATTCATAAGGAAACATAATCACTTATCATGTTGACTTTCAACTTTTACTAGATTTCTTAATCAAACTATTATTTTTTTCAAAAGACGAGTATTTAGGGAGACTTGTTCGCATTAAGAGTACTATAATCAACTTCTAGAGAATCACATAATCCACCAAAGAGAACTATATACATCCCATGTCTTTAGGTGTTAACCAAAACCAAACAAAAAAGGTTAGTACAGGGTTAGATAATCCAGTAAAGGATCACCCATTAAAAAGAAAATCTATGCTTAATCTCCAAAATTTGTCCAACAAAACCCAAAGTTCAACGAGGACCATTAGATAAACAATTTATCCATAAAATTCTTCAAAGTAAACCAATCTAAGATTGAAACCCAAATATTTGAAGGATTTAGTCACATAGTCTTCCACGTTAAATCATAACATTTATCTCCAAACAACATCAGTTGCTCATAAAGTCTCGTATTGAAAAGTAATTAACCTAATCACATATCCTCCATGATAGGTTAATCATTTTCATAAATAACCCAAAATTAACTTACTCATAATTCATAAAATCATATAACTATAAAGAATCAGTAAAACTAACCAGGTACTTCACGTAGTCCAGTGGTAGGCGATAAATTCCAGTCGCACTTTGGTTGTGGGTTCGATTCCCGCAGCATTGTCTGATGCGACGGGTTGTCACGCGGTCTGCGTGTTGTCCTTTTTCCAAAGCTATATAATTCTCAAAAAATTTCCGAAAACGAGATAAAATCTTCAAAAATAAACATAACATATTTTAACCTTAAGTTTATCTCATGCCTTTCATTTTCCATCATAACATATAATAACCCATAATTACCTCAAAAGTAAGGAACATATAAACCATAATGGTTACCTTTTTAATTATTACCTGAACATCCACATCGATTGGTCATCTCGTAAATGATGCATTATAGAACATACCAAGGTTCACGTGGTTGATCATGACTCCTTGATAGTTTGATTAGAACAACCACGAGTTTCCTCATTGAATACCCCATTTCATCGAGTCTCTTAATCAGAGAACCACCACAGTTTCCTTCAAACCAATTGTCACTTTGGTCCTGCGAGATCCAACCATTTACTAAAAACAGAAATGTCAGTGTTAGTATGTCAACAAAACCATCATGTACTAATGAGGAAGGTAAACACTAAGATATACTTACTCATTCACTTTATCTAAAACTATGACTCCTTCTGAAATCCTAACCATTATGGTAATATCACTTATGCTTAGAGAATACCCTAACCTCTAAAGTTATCTAAAACGACCTTTGATACCAACTATAAGGCCCCATCCATAAACCTTACTTAATCTTGAGTTATTACAAGATTACACATTGAGGATCTTTTCAGGTTTAGAGTTTTAGAGAATTAGATCATTAAACTTGCAATACATTCCACATTTAAACAAAGTGGTTACATAAAAGAGAATATTCATTCTTACCATCAACGAAAACATATTTAAAATAAAACACGGATTATTTCTTGACACATCCTTGACACTATCATCACATCATGTACCTTTCCCTTGACCTATGAAAAAAATTTCAAAAACTTGGGATGAGCATAAAAATCTCAGTAAGGGTTATAAAAATATGGAAAGGAAACATGAGTTCATATATACATACGAATGAAATCATACTTTACCTATAAAACATAGGCACTTTAATATACCTCATCAAACCATGAATAAATCATAGAAATCATAAGACATAAAGGTAACTTGAGGAATTCAAAGCATTCTTACGTAGGGAGTAACACTCTTGGTTACGTTTGGAATACCCATCACAGTATATTCCCTAAATCTCTTTGGAGAAACCTTAAGGTTTCACTCCTTCACGTTACCCAATGCATTGGAGAGCTATATCGGGCTCACCCGCCCTTAGTTTATCATGGAACCACCCGTTTTCATAACAATTCCCAAGAACCATAACATAAATGTATCACATAAAACATGCATAATGGAAATATAACATTTCCACATTTCTATCACAATATAACATTTTAGGATATTGAAATAATGAATCCATTAAAAAATCCATTTTCAAAACCATTTAAAACATTTAATAAAGAGATTTTTGAATCAAAGAGTCCCATACCAGCTTGAAGCATTTAACATTTTAAACCATTAATATCCATATAAATAAATCCTGAAAACCATTTTGAAAACATGGATATTAATAAGAACAAATAATTAAAACATTTAAAGTGATATTTTGGTTAAAGGGGTTTTACCAAAATTAGTGACACTTGAATACAATAATTGAGGAATAACATTTAATCAGAACTTTATAATATCATGAGAATAAATATATTCATGATATTATATTCCAAAGGATAGTATATACGCCATATATGATTGAATTGGTGCATAACAACAATGAAGTCTCAATAGAGATGTAAAATGTGATGAAATCCCTTATAAAGAAGGTATCCTTAAATTAAGGATAAATCAATCTCAAAATTATGTGTGACAAATATAAATACACCCAATATAATTGGATATTAAGTGTAAAACAATAAAAGCTCATTCACACATATTCAAAGGATGACATATTCAATAACTACATGTTGAACGCAAAGAAATCGTAATTGGGTTAAAAAGTTCCCTTGGTAAAATTCGACAGCCTAACGACGTCACTTCAAAAATCCAAAAAATGAGTTGATGAGAGATAAAAAGGGAATCTAATCACTTGTACATAAAATTTAAATCAATAAGGATATATAATAACATATCCCAACATAATAGTATGATAATTAAAAGACATAACAAACAAAGTCTTTTAAAAAGAGGAGGGTGAAAGGTTCCCTTACTGACTTGGGTATCTTTCAAAACATACACCCCATGAAAGAAGGACAATAAATCATTGATGTAAATACTCATAAACAAAATTATATTACACAAATAGTAGAATAATGGTCAGTACATACACCACTCAAAGGAAATTGTGGCAAATGTTGCATAAATCTCACGAGAATAAAAGTGAGATGAAAAATCTCTTACGAAAACTCGGCAGCCTAACGATGCCACATAAAACATACAAAAATGGATTGATGAGATAAAATAGGGTATCTCATCATATTAACATAAAGTTTATATAAAGAGTAATATAAAAGAACATCCCCCAATATAACAAAGAGGAGCTTAAAAGAAGTGACATAAATGAGAGTACTTAAAAAGAAAGAGAGAGGTTGGATCTCTTACGAAAATTCGGCAGCCTAACAGTGCCACTCAAAACATCCAAAATGGATTGATGAGAGAGAATATGGTCTCTTATCACATGAACATAAAAATTAAAGTAATATTAATATAAAATAATATCCTAATAACATGAAATATGATCTTTAAAAGGAATGACATAAAAGAATGTACTTAAAAAGAAAGAGAGGTGTAGGATCCCTTACCTCGGGTCCGACTTGACTCAATCATTCTTTAACGTCCTGAATAATAAACTTGAGTTAATTTCCCCTTTATTAAGAACAATTTTCTAGTTTATTATTCCTTTTATATCACTTATTGTCATGTTATAAACATTATGTAATCATTTAAGTTAATAATGTTTGTTTTGTCGATATTTGGTTCTTAAGTCGAAAGTGGACTTCTTACAATTACATGTTGTTCGTGTGGTCAAAGGTTCTTTATATCCAGAATGACATTCCTGATTTGGATAGAATATATATCATATATATCCATAATATACATGTATTTATAATATTACATAATCATTTAGAGTTAAGAAATGAAATGCACCATTCATGGAGACGGTAAGCCGTACGTACGCATGAACGCTACTTTCATTTCTTTGTCATATTAATGGAATTAAAACAAAATGAGAGTTATGTATATTTTAATTCCAGAATTATATTCATAATTTATATGTATCATTAATCATATATATCCATAATATACATGTACTTATAATAGTACATTACATTTGGGGATATGAAATGAAATGCACCGTTCATGGAGACGGTAAGCCGTATGTACGCATGAACGCTACTTTCATTTCTATATCATAATTTAATGGAAAGAAATAATAATGATATAGAGGTATATAATACTTCCAGTATAAAATTATATATAATAACATTAAATCCATCCTTTATACGTCCCACGTATGGCATTAACGAATCACATCACTTTGAGGGGGCGGTAGTCCGCACTTCCTAAAATGAAGATATCGCGTATACCCATAATGGAAGCCATAAAGGTAAGCCAAAAATGAAAAATACAGAAGATTAAGTAAAAAATAAACATATTATATATCATATATAAATATAGTGACATCTTAATCGACACCTTTGAAGGTGTTATATGAGTGTTGAACAATCATCGTTTCGTGAGGCAGAAATTCTCCATCCACGGAAACAGTATGTTCTTTAACCATTAGATGTAGGTGTGTGTAAGTGTAGATCGAATCCTTCTCATAAAAACATCCTAGTATATTGAGGATACTGTAGTTGTTACAAAATAAAATAATAAAAAGAGTTTAGGGGTTTGTAGAAGCAAAATAAAACAAAAGGACTCAAAAGAAGACATTACCTTAAAATCGGGTAACTCCCATTGGTTTGAGCTCAAAGGCTTCCTTGGGAAAACTTCTGCCCAAAGTGTGGCTTCAAGGAGTAAGAGAGGGATGTAGAGAACCAAAATGGGCAGGGTTTTTCTGAGCCAAAGGCTTTGAGAGTGTGGGTAAGGAGGTAGAGGTGGGAGCCTTTTATAAGAGGAGAGGAGGGACACTCATGGAAAGTAAAAAAATGTTACTTTATTTGAAAATGGTATTCGGATTTATGAGGTCCCACATTGATGTGTTTCGATGATAAGGTGATAGGGGTTCAAAATCCACTCATCCAATAGGTTTTGGACATGTGTAGGTCTTAGATATTACATTATCTTTCCATTTTATTTAAATCGTTAAATAATGAGGTCATCGCTGCATCATCATGATGTCATAAATAATTTAATTTATTTAATGTCTAAAAATTATAAAAAAATACTATGATGTAGGAAATGTTTTTATATTTCCAATGAATTTTTATAGTCAAAAATCGGATTTGTATAACCCCATGGAAAAATTGTTTTAGTAAAACATTTCATGTTTGTCTCATTTTTACTTTAACTTTAAATAAAAAGATATTAATGTCATTTTCCATCCAAAGTGGCTTCATGGGGTCCACAAGTTGACCCATGGGTTGTCTTGGTCTGACATGAAACATCCAATGAGGTTAGGACATGTGTCAAGTTCATTTCATATTATTAAAACATTATTTTTACCTAAACTACACTAATTACCTCTAATCGCGATTAAAAACTTAATAAGTTACTATTCACCAAAAAATTATTTTAATCCCATTGAACCACATTTTACTTCTTAATGACAACCATGTATATCGGATTTTTGAAATTCAAAACACAAAGGTGGAAAATTTTCATTTAAACGGAAAATCAGTTTTTTTAAGTACCACTTAGTGGTTTCACTATTCATCAAAAATTGAAGTTTTTCAGAAAATTACCAAAAATTCACCCTAAGCTATATTTGATATTACGAATTCAAAAATGAAGTATATTTTAAAAAATTCAAAACATATAAGTTACATTAATAAATTTAATAATTAATTCCCGCTGTCATGACAAATAGCGTGTTTTTATGAAACAATAAGTATCAAAAGTTTGACACTAGTTTAAGTCCGATTTCAAGGTGAAATTAATTCCAACGACCACTATTGGATTTAATGGTAAAAATATATTCTAATTTCACTTTAAAACCAATTATAAAGATAATCTAATCATATAAATAAATTAGATTAAAAAGAGGTTTTGAATTAAAATACAACATTTTACAGTATTCATTAAAAAAATGATCTTTATCGGAAAGATACCAAAAATTTACACAAAGTATATTTTGATGTTACGATTATAAAGAAGAGTTTTATTTGGTGCAAATAGAATGTATAAGAGTGAAAAAAAACTATATTTAATGATGGTTCACCATTAAAAGGCGATAAGTGAACCTTTAGTGAAAACTAGGGCATATACGCCTAAAATTGAATTCTTTCCGTATTTTAAGCCTTTATCTTTTATTGGATAAATGTAAATACATTTAAAAACATATATAATAATATTTTAGTTATTTATATCCATTCCCGCCAATACAACGGCTACATGTTAACTTCCATTTAAAATAATATTATTTTATTATTAGAGTGCAACGTAAGATTCCCAAGAAACTCGTTGTTGTGTGTTGGGTATACCATCGAGCATAGTGTCCCCTTTAAAGTCATATTAATATTTTATTCACAAATATGGATAAATATGAAAATTTCATATTCTTTATTTACCTGGGGTGTTACAGGTATGGTTTTACATATGCATTAGAACCTTATAATTTTTTTTACTCTTTTTTACTCCATTATATGCGATCATCCTAGTGGTGGGCCATTATTATTTGTATGAAATTGTAATTAAGGCCTTTTATTCTTTACACTATTTATTATATCTTTGCAATATTTATTTCTCCCACACTCTAATTATTCACTAATATGGATGGTGTTTTGTTGTTTCTAATATTTTCTTACTCTGGTATGATTTCATAGTCTCCTCACTATCACACCCTTGGCACTCACTATTTGTTGGAAACTTATGACATATCAGAAGGTGTTCATAGGTAATTGTCCCCTACTAATAATATTACTATTTATAGAGTGATCTGTGATAGGACATGAAAAAAGAGATTGAAAATGTGTGTTGGAGATAAAAAATTCATATCCCAAAGAAAAATGGAGGTTCTAGAGATCCATTAACTTAGGTTTCAGAATCATTTTGAACAGGATCTTAACATCCTCCATAATAAAACTATTTTTTCTATTTTCTAAATTGCAAACCATTTCTATCATTTTTTACTATAATTTTACTATGTTGATTTATAATCATTTCATCAAGATATAATGATTCATCTTATTATTCTAAATGTGTTCTTTTCAATATTCCAAGTTCAAATCACTAGTGGATAATTATGAAATTTATTATCAAATGGGAATATAAATAAATAAGTCAAATGAAATTGTAAAGATGTACTGAATTTTTTTGAAATGGTCCCAAATACCCATATGTGTTCAAATAAAGGGCTTATTCACTTAGTAAAAATGTTATCATTATGTGTTTTGTTCATTTAGTAAATTTTACCAATCAATATGAATTCGATTCATTTTATTTAATTAAATCATTATTAAAACATTAAAGATCATAAAAAAGTTATAATATACTTATTATAATCATTTTCAGCTATAATATTGTTTCTTTAACCATCCTTGAATGGGATATAGAAAAAATGAAGTGTGTTGTTCCTGGGGTGGTGAACCAACCATATTGTGACCAATGATATCATTAAAAACAAAAAGGAGAGAATAAAATGAAAATTACACCATAATAATGACATATCAGTATAGTTAGTACGTTGATGTTACTATGTTTGGTTGATGGAGGTCGTATGGGTGTGGTAAAAGAATAGTAAAGCTAAAAAATAGACTTTACTTCTTCCTTTAGTTGTCTCCTTTTATGCTACCCCATAAGGCACCTAAGAGTGGACGTTGGATGAGACTAGTAGCACAAGTACATGGTGGAGAGTATTGGGAAATGTATTGGGTAAAAATTTAAAATGATACATGTCTTAGAAGTTTTGATGAAAAGGGGTGGTGAGGGTGGTATTTATAAGGTGAGGAGAGGGGTCTTTTGAAAAATTATAATCACTAATTTATTATTTTGTCTCCTAAATAAAAATAGTATTGATTATTTGTACTATAAAAAATAAAAGGCTTAATTTTAATTGTAACTAATAGGTTCTTACCACATCCCTAACTAAAAAATTCGTGTATTTAGATTATAATGTTAGATATCATTTGTTTTCATATTGTACTATTCACAAAAAATTCAACTATTTTTTAAAATCACTAAAAAATTATCCCAACAATTTTTTGATGTTTTTATTCCAAACATGAAATAAATTTCTTGAGAATAATTTTCTAAATATAAGAAATTTAATTTTTAATTAAAATCCTCATTTATTTAAAAATACTGATTTTATTATTATTGTCAATTTTTAGACCCTTTGAAATGATACTTATGATCTCGTAAAATTATAAATTCAATATTATAAAATATCATATGAACACTTATATTATCATTTATAACAATTATTTTATTATTTTAATTTATAAATATATCATATTATCATTTTCTAAGGTATTGAAATATTGTTTTACATTTCCATATGTGATGTTATTATTCTAAAAAGTCATGTTCTTTTAAGTTATTCCATTTGATCATTGAATTTTAGAAATACAATTGGTTCTATTATATATGAGTAAAATAGATTAGGACTCATTAATAGTAATAAGTTAATGAAAAATTAAACCTCTCTTTAAAATGGTTGTACAGAAACATATTCTAGAAAGATACCGTGGCTGTGATTCACCACTACTAGAAAATTTGGTTTCCACAGTGCCACTATTTAACAACGCTTACAAAAGCACTATTAAAGGGGGTGGGGGTGTGCCTTTATAAGTGATAAAAAAATAACTGAAAAAGGGAACTTCTAACAGAAAAAAAAGAAGAATCGTTGAAAGTGACCCTTTGTCAGTTCTTTTTTAGCACTGATAAAGGGGACCCATTTATCAGTGCTTTTTTTAGTAGTGGTGTTACAGGGGGGTTTATCAGTGCTTTTTACTAGCACTGATAAAGTGTATATTTCAAAAAAAAACATGAAAAATAATATATTTTTATATAAGTATATTTATATTGATATGAATATAATGTATATTTTTTAAGTATATTTTAGATAATTATCAATAAAGTATTACATTTAATATATAATAAATTTAGTGAAAATAGATTTTAAATATTTTAAAAAATTTTATTAATTAATAATTTTCTACTTATCATAAATTAATAATCATTTAATATCAATTTTAAGACACAAAAAATCAAAACAACTCATAAAATATCAAAAATAAGTTGAAATTGTAACTCAAACATCAAATGACTATAACTTTTGATCTGGGTGTCTGTTTGAGCTCTACAACATATCAAATCGAATCTTGTGACGAGAACTAAGTGATAGTGACCTAAGGGAAACTTTTTTTTTGGTATATTTTGGGGCCCAAAAAGGCCAAGAAGTCCTCCAAAACTGGGTTTTTAGTCGGGATACTCTGATTATTTAACATTAAAAAAGATATAACTTCTAATCTAGAGGTCTGCTATGCATGTACCACATATAATATGGAATATTTTTTCATTTTCTTCGATTTTACTGGTTTTAGAATTAAAATGGACTTCTGGATTAGAGGTTATAGTTGTTTTAACATTCTATGTCTTTTTAAATACACATACATATATGTATTTATTCATAATTATATATATGTGCGTGTGTGTGTTGTATATATATATATATATATGTATTTATTTATTTATAAACACACATAAAAACCCTATTTTATAAATTTATTTAAAACTAATATTATAAATATGAATTAATATAAAAATAAATATACGGATAAAAATGTATAACTAAATATATATCTATAAATAAAAAAATATAAATCAATATACAAATAAATATATCTATATGTACATATATAAAAATATATAAATACACATTAATATAGGAATAAATATATATATTAATATATGAATAAATATATATGTATTAATATAACTAAATATATTTTTATATTAATATGAATCTATATTAATATATAAATAAATATAACTATTTATATATAAATATATATTAATATACTAATAAATATATTTATCGTAACTTATGAATAAATTTATATGTATTGATATAACTAAATATATTTATATTAGTATTAATCTATATTATTATATGAATAAATATAACTATATATATCATTAAATAGAGAAAACAATGAAATGAGTTAGTGATATAGGGGTTGGCACCCAAGGGGGGAGGACACGGGTTTGAGTTCGGGTGGAAGCAAGGAGGGGCGCACAGGCATGTGGGGGATGATGTGGGCAATGGCAGCACGCAGGAGAGTGAGAGGGGGTCCGCCTAGCGCTGATAGGGGGGGTCAAACACTGTTAAAAGACCCCCCCACACACACATTATTTATTCATTTTAACATTTTTTTAATTTTTTTTGACTTTTATCCGCACTTTTTTTAGCATTGATAAAAGGGGCCTTTATCTGCACTTTTCTAAGCGTAGATAAAAGGGACCCCCATATTTGTAGTGGTGGACTATCTGAGGAATATCCTTACATTATATTGCATCAATGTCCCCCAAGTAAATATTTGGTAACTGATATGAGATATTTATTTTTACTGTTATTGAGGGACATTATCAACTAAAATTATTGTCTCATTATCCTTTATGTAAATCAGTATCTCTATCAAAGGATGTGAAAGAGGATTTTTCGGTCATAAGAGTCAATATATTCTTTTAATGAAATTAAATATTTTATCCCTAAAATTAGATAAAAATGTGAATTTTTTTTGATAGATAACAGAAACAAAAATTATAGAACAATTTGTACACATAAATCCCATATACTCTAGTTTCCGGGGAGAAGTCTTGATTCCCAATATATAAGGCTAAATCTCTACATGTAACTCCATTTTATTCACTTCATGAAAACCAATATAAGAGTGGGATTCGTTGATTTAAAATTAATTATACATTAAATTATGGTTAATAATAATCATACATCAAACTATTATGATCCCATTTATTAATTTACTATATATTTCTTATCAACATAAAGCTTTCACCAATTTTTTCTAGGGTTTCTCCAACTCTGACATTGAGAGTGAGCTCGTTGAGGTATTTTGGTGATCTTGGAATTACACTTACTAGGTAGGTGATGGTAATTAGATCCACCATTTTTATATCTTCTATATAGATCATTTTAAACATGATTTATATTTAAATATCCTCTAATGATTGAATTTGGTTTGTACCAATAGATATGAATGAGATTCCCCCTTTGAAAATAAATATGGAACTGGAAAGGTGGTGCATCAATTTCATCACAAAGTGGTATAATAAACAAAGTTCATAGATTCCATATTACTTTTAATTTGTGGTGGATGAAAAGAAAATCTTGAAAATTTTTCATCTACTTATTTATTAATTGGATAGTATTACTCCCTCCTATTCTAATTTTCAAAATAATAGATTCCTCTTATGCTTGGATATAAAAATTTGTTATCTATACTATGGTTTTTAGAAATTTAATATTCTAGAAAAATCTATTTATTTACCATGTCTACATACTTTACATTATTTAACATCACCACTCAAGGGTGAATATATTATTGTATGACTGACTGAAATAAGAAAAATTTAAGCAATTTTTTAGCTTCCACTTCTAATGAAAAATGATCAAGGTAGTTTGATCATGTTTTTTATTGAATAACTATAATATCTAATTTTTTAGAGCAAATAAATATTCCATTCTCTAAATATGAAATGTATATAGATATAATTTATTATTAAATAATTTTTCAAAAAATTACCATGTGAGGTATTAGTAAATATATTTTTGAATAAATACATCTCAATTTTTAATTTTAGTTCATTAAGAATATACACCACAAAAATAACATTTAGGTATTTTTAGATACCATGAAAATTGATGATTCAGTCCATCTAACCTATCCATGTTTAATCTTTCAAGGGAGTTGGGTCTTCTTTGACTGATTGGTGTGATTTTATTTTCTTATTCTAATTAAAAACCCACATTTCATGTATCATTGTCCCGTTTTACAATTTTAACAGACTGAAAATCATCAATAATTCATTGAATGAGATATTGGTTCACGTTTGGATTATGTAGAACCATATTATTGCCCACCCCCACTTAATATTTTCTATTTCTCCTGATTGGTGGAATTTTCCTCTAGCCATAGAAAAATTCACCAATGAATCACCATCAACACTCTAGTAATATCATTTTCAAATTTATTCTAGATAACAAAAAAAATTATATTTTCAGTGTTTCAAATCAGGAGACATGAAATATATGAGGAAAAATGATGTCAAAGTTTTAAGTCTCTCATTATCACATGACACCCATGTCCCATCATTGAAACCCACAATAATAATGTGATGACACAACTTGATGTTTTTTAGATGAATTTTTCACATAGATGGCCCTTGTTTCTTGAAAATTAGTATGAATAGTGTATAAAAACATTTTTTATATACTGCATGTCATGTCCTGACGTGTCTTTTATCCACCCCTAAAATCCCAACTGAAGGATTGTAACAAACTAATTCCAATTGAATTTTCTCCATTCAAACCCATTGCATTGGGTAGGATTGAACCTCCATTAAGCTTATGTGAATTTACAGAACAGCAAAGGTAAGAAATAAATTACAATGGTATATGAAATCATTGGGTTATTATTTATCAACATACATGACATTACCAGTTATATTAATTCATAGAGAAATACATTATAGAGACATGATACATGATATAAAACCAGCTAACGAAACATGAGATAAAATCCAAAAAATATTAATTAGAGAAAAAAATATTATAACTGAATGTTCCCATAATCCCAAATGACTCAAAGAAGACCCTAGTGCTGACCATGAAGCTGTAATCTTCTCTATATAATGACCAAATCTATACTAAAAAAGGTTTTAATAGTGGATTGGTCCTCAAGGTTCTCTGATTTTAAATTTTTAGACCATTCCCTTAGATATATCATGATATGGAACATCTGTATATTCACTAATGGTCATGTACATGGGTTGTGTATACAACCATTTTTTCAATATTCAGAGACATACAACCCACCCTACTAATAGAAGAACATGTATTCTCACAATTAGTATATATATTACATTTGTAACAAAATATTTAAGGATCAATAACACATGTATAAAAATAAAATGGTGGAAAACCCCATTTTATGCCCCTAATAAATACCATATTGAACCATGTCATTAATTTAATGACTCCCCTATAAAAAAATCCCCAAAAAATATCCAAATCATTATTGGAACTTGTATTCCAATAATAAAATTTATGACTTTGGTAGTATCCTAATATGCTATTGATAGCATGAAAATTATGTCTAGATAAACAATACCCCTATAAAGTTAGTATTAATACCCATCAATACCATGAAAATTTCTAGCTAACACATAAAAAATTTCATAATTTTACAAAATAATCAGAATCAATATATTTGGGAGGGGTTTCCATAGTTATATATTATTATAAAAATTAATTTAACATTTATATCATTATCCTTCATGTTCTTAAAATATGTAATGTGAGAGGGAATCCACCAAAAATCAACTATTAGTTTATCAAAAAACACAAGGAATAACTTTAGGACAAGGGAGAGTGTCCCAACATACGTCTTGAAGCCTCTCTTATATAATCCCCATATATATGGAAGAATAATATTTTTTCTAGGGATTAATCAATTCAAAAATCTAATTAATACACCAAAACTATATCACATATTATGTACCAATAAAATGATCATCTCCCTCTGAAACTGTAGAGGTTGTTTTAACTAATTTAAAAACTCATGTGAATGGAACTAATTCATGGACCATGATGTTTCTCTTTCCCATAACTCATTTCAAATATCTTGGATGAACCTAATCCTTCCCCACTAATATGGACTACCAATAGTGAGCGTCACAATTTATGATAGAGTCTATCATTGTTTTTTACCTAACATACCTCAGTTTATGGAAAAGTGCTTCATCCTTAATTGATTAGGAAATTCATACATAGATCTTACCCCATTCAAACCCTTATAACCGCACTTACATACATGGAGTGGTGGTATCTTCATTTCACATAGGTTATTATCCCTAGCTCAAAGACCCCCATAAATGGACACCTAATCCATTTCACTAACTGTGGTGTAATCAACACCACAACTAGCTCAAAATGATCACTCATACATTAGATCTATAAATAAACTTAACATGAATACCCTCATTCATATAACCAAATAAAAGGACCATGATGTTCATTACATCATTCATGGACCATTATGCTAGGACCCCAATACAAAGACCCTCACACAAGGTGGATTTCCTTCACAGAGCTGAAATATACTGTCGTGAAATGTAAAATACCCTTACTCAAGATAGGAATTACCTTAAAATGAATAATAAAACATGTAACTAAGATGAGAAATCCATCATGACTAGCACTATGGTATAGTGGACCACTAAAATCATAAACTCCCATTTTCCAGTAAAGTACCCCTGTAATCCTCCCATCATAGAGGAAGGCCAAAAGAAAACAATATAAACAAAAAAATATCAATTTAACACAAACTATGTGTTTCAACTAGGTAATCCCATTATTATTATATATGATAATGAAATAATATTTTCATGTGATGGGACTATGATTTTAATGAATTTAAATGGTATATAATAAAGTATTTGGGAATGTAAGCACACAATTAAATGATATTTTTTTTATAATTGCATGTCTCATTGAATGATAAATTTAATTTCCTAAAACATTAGAATAATTCAATGGAATTATAAATTAAATTTTCCATAAGTAATACTATATAAGTGTACACTCGATGAGATTTATTGGAAGTATGAGTATGTATATTATATATTAATATGTGAATAAAAAAGATTCATGATAGATAATTTAAATCCTTTTATATCTCAAAGGATCTAGACATTTCATTTTTAATGTAGTGACATTCTGTGTCAAATCTCAATGAAATACAAGATAATCACTAACTCAATTTTCTTTTTTTAAGGAATCTAATTTTATGGGATTAGTGAAAACCCTAATAAAATTGATATATATAATAAAATGATTAAAATGGGTATCAAAACACAAGATTAATCCAAAAATATTTTAAAATATTACATCCATGAACCATGTGTATGTTATACAAAAATAAATACCCCCTTTTATGAATTACCATCTATTTGGTCCTTGATTTAGACGTTCATATTTTTATATGTATTTATGTATTATTCATTGTTTATATTCCCATCATTAAATTCATCGACGAAAATATGGTCTTAATTATTGAATAGTATTAATTATTTCTGACCATTATTGATTTCACACACTCTTACCAACATTTTATTGGCATTATACAGTGATACATTAATGATGAAAGTATCTTTATATATATTTTTCATGAGTGTAGTATCAAATCGAAATGTGTCTTTGTTTCTCATCCATTTTATTAAGTGACCTATTCATTGAAATTCTTAGTTTCCATAGTTTTTGCATCTATAAAGGGCTTGTATGGGTCATGTATCTTTTCTATTACGTTCTCCTCCCATATTATAAATCCATCTAGAGTTAAAGAGATGTTTTATGTTACCTCGTTTAACAAATTTTTCCTTATGAATGGAACATATTCATGTGTTTTCATCCATGTTAATTTTTTTCATTCAATTTACCATGATGTTGGGTATATTAGAATAGTACTTCCTTATTGTGGGTTTTCATGTATTTTTATCTAGATAAAACGTTAAATAAAATCCAATATTTTAAAAATATTATCCTATACAAAGATTTTATATTCCCTGTAAAACTCATAGATAGTTCTTCCTTATAAATTATTATATTCCCCTTAATTCTCTATATTATATTATTTATATCTATATATGTAGGTATTTTCCATTTGAGCAACATGTGATTTCACATTACTGATTTTCTTTTATTTTAATTTAAACATTAAAACTCCTCATACCTAATTAGCATTATTACCTATTCTATTTTCAGATAAGATATCAAATCTAGTGTCCCCCTGACACCTGAATCTTATTTCGGTGAACTAATATCATTACTAAGGGTTATTGGTGGTCATTATACTAAAATGATATAAGGTTGTAGAAAAATATCTACAAGACCATGAATGGTATCATATGGTCCCTGTAATGGATTGATGTTCAGATTTTCACTGGAAGATTCTCACCATAGGGAGAACATATAAAAACTATGATATAATAGATGACTCAAATTCATATAATAATAATAGGGCATTTCAATGTTAGAAAAATGTGCAGATTAGTAAGGTGGTGCCGCCTGAAAAATCAATCCATTCATATAATATTCATAAGGGGAATTGAATACCAATATGTCACATATGGATCCTCCTAGGTCTCCAATCCAAAATGAAAAGGTTATATATATTATCAATTCTAGTAGTTAAGAAGTCTCCACCTTCCTTTTGATTGACACCACATGAAAAAAGGATCTATTTATCTTCAATGAACTCACATGATGTGACCTATGACATAGTGACGTTGAGAACTATTAAAAGGGTCCACATTTCAATGGGACACCACATATATATAGATTTAATTATTCAATTTACATCTTAATAGACCTTCATAAGTACTACCTAATATGTCCACTTTAGGACTTTTAAAATGACTATGACCAAGTATGAAACACGATGAACATAATTCAACCAACAATTCAGAGAAAACATGTTGCTTCTATTAATAATCCACCTTAAACTCAATGAAAATAAAATCCTCCAACAAATTTAAAATTTCATAATTTTCAAAACTATTATGGGAATTCCATATTCTGTAGTGATATTATTTTTAAGACATTTTACTATATGAAAACCATCTTATATTGCTATATATAAAAAATGGTCATTAGATATTAAAAAAATACATGAAAATGTCACAGAGAAGTTTTCATAACTATCTTATAGTACTAGAGGATTACGTTTTATTAGTTTAAAATATTTTAAAAAAAATTATATCTCAACATAAAGGGGATATAAAATTTGACCTACAAAAAATTACCATGTAAAGAAATTAATAGTTTCAAATGAGTAGTGTAATATCATTATATCATTTTTAAATAGATCCTAAGAATCCATGTAGGTTGATACATCTAATGTATCTAATGATATATTATAAATATGCACTAGTTTATAAGATTTTTTAATTCTATATTATCAATAAATTACTATTAAAATATATGTTATCATTATATAACAGTTATTATACTATACTAGATGACTGGTAAACTATAGAGGAAAAAGCAATATATTGGAGTGATATCAAATTATTATATATTTTACTAAAATTAGTGAATTAACAGTTATTAAAGTATCCATTGATTAAAATTATGAGTCTTTTCTTAAAAATACATATATTTGATGAATATTTTTTTCATTTAAGAACAAAGGATTTGTGAATGTTTAAGTGTTGGATATAGTTCAAGTGGGTGTGTTGTGAGTGTTGGTACCAAAAAAACTCAAACATGTATTTTTTGATTAAAATTCCATGTAACCAAGTAGATATTTTAATAACGTACTATTTTCAAAGAATACTATAATATTTTATCCCTTCCTAAAAGGAGTTTTAAGTTATTATTTTTTTATTTGAATTCACAAGTAGATTGTGTGTGGTTTGTAATGATCTTGGGGGAGTGATAGAGGGATGAATAGTTTGTTAATGGTTTGAGAAAATCATTTACTTATACCCATGAAGTCAAATAGATTATTGCAGTGGGAATGTAGATTGTGAAATTTTTTTCCAAGGATAGAGATAATCATGTGACATTCTCATGGAAACCATGTGACTCAGGATAGAGGCCAAATAATGGTTGGAACATTGTTTAACAAACTGTGTAGGTACCTTGAAGAGATTATGATCCACATATGGTTGTCTCATGGGTAAACGATGTTACCAAATCATGAATATCGAATTAATTAATCCAAAAAATGGAATCTTAAACTAAAACCTCATTTATACCATTTATTATTCCTCCTATGCATAAGGATCTCGAACATAGGGTCTCCACTTCTAGTTCATGGAAATTCATATCCCACTGAACTCTAATTATCATGGATATAATGGTTTAGTCCAAGAGAAATCAAGTTAAGAGGCCATTTTTACTTTTTCTATAATGTTTCTTATAGATATTATCTCTTATTCTTCAAGGGAATCATATATATGTGATGTCATGTCTAGATATATGAATTATATTATGATCTAATAATGGATTCTACATTTATCAATTGATCGGTAGTTGGATGAAGATATTTTTCATATTCCCTTGATCGATTATTGATTTATTTGTGGAGGTGGTTCCCGCTAGGAAATATTAATACAATTCAATACCATATCATATTAATCTTATTTAATATCATTTTTAAATACTTATTCTAATGAACTGGGATCAATTTCAGGTATACATTGAGTGGATTGTTGATCTTCCTAGTGTGCATGAATGGTTTGGGAGATGAATCATGGTTGCTATTTACATTTGGATTCAACATTCTTGTGGTAGGAAGTTCCTAGAAACATTGGGAACCAATATGAAGTATTTTCCATTAATATGATCACATTTGTGTTTTTATGAATCCCATGAGACATATTATTGATAATTATTTCATTTTCTTTCAATTTTATACCCTGAGACTCATGATTGATAATAATTTCAGGTGTTTGTAGCCTGTGAGACCCATTCTTGGTAATGATCACATGATTGTGTGTGTGGATATTAAGACTCATGATTTATACTATATGCTTGTGCCTATATGTCTATTATTCCCTTATGTATTTGAATGTATAGATTGTGGGACATCATGGAATGGTAAAACATAGAGGGTGATAATGTGCAGTATATGATGATGACAATGATGGACCTAGATAGAGGGTTGAGGTATGATGGTTATGAGGCCTAACCCAAGTAAGTTTTGGTATAAGATAACTATGTGGCCTAACATGAGGTATATATTTTTTTTATGCCCCTATGTCCCAAGCCATGATAGAGATAGGTCATGACAACCTTGTGGCCAGAATAGAGGTTTGATGGAAATTTTCATGATTAAGGATTAACAATGGTCTTCTGTCTGACCCATGAACATGACTTTTGTTATGACATTCCTTCAAGAATTTACAAAAAATGGGTATATCAGGGGTTTTCTATGGCATGGTTTGTGCACAATCTCCCAATTAATTATTTATTTTTGATTCCTTATGCACTTATTATAATTACATATACCCCTTGTGCATGGGAACTTATGGTTAAGGATTAATTGGTGTGGTCCTAGTTGGTTTATACTTAAAACATGCATGGGTATCTTAGTGTGAATGTAGGAATAATGTTCAATTACCCTGGGAAGGGAAAGGGCCCTATAGTAGGTAGCATAGGAGATGAAGCATGGTGTTAAATGGTGTTGTTGGGATCCAATCTATATTGATTCTATTGCAAATTTATTTATTTCTTGTTATTTTGGTTTATACATTGTCCTAACCTACCACATTTGGGGTACTTGGTTTATTACATTGTATAAACCTATAATACCTCACATTAAATATGATCTAGTAGTTGTTATTATTTTATTCCACCATGTTATTATTCCATTCATGTTATAATTCTAGTGTATGGGAATTGATATTGAGGGTGAAACCACCACAATTTACCATTTGGACAGTCTCCATAGGTTAAATGCATCTTTCTAACATGGAGGTGCACATTAGCATATATATAATTTTATCTCAAACCTAATGATTCAACTTGAGGCATTACAGAATTGTATCAAGCGACGTTTTTTCATTATTATAGACTATGTTTAGAGAATTTTAGATTTATGACAGTTTGTGTGGAACCCATGTGAGGTGGTTTCTATTAGTCCTAGCTAGTTCATGTGAAATAAACCACATAGTTACCTGTGGTTTCACTTTTGTTATAGTTATGGTTCTATGGTTGAATGATTATCCGAACTATGATGTGTTGTTATTGTTTTAGAGATTTGGATTCATTTATCACTAATAATTAGGCACATATGAGGGTTATGACATATCATTTTGGGTATCCTCATGGGGAAATTTACATAATGAAAACAATTTTTTTGTGCCTATAAACTACCTGAGTTAATATATAATGTAAGCTTCTATATGTGTTCTTAGTGTTTAGTTGGAATTATTGATTATTATTCCTAGAATACATTTGATGGGACCACCTAAAAAATAAAGATATAATACTCCAAGAAGGGAGTAATACTAGGTTCATCCATCATATATAAATGTTGATGTAGTTGAGTATGCTCATGTGCCTTCTCTAGTGGTTCAGGAGGTGAAATCAATCTATCCCAGTGTCTTCTGCATAGTGTATGTCTAAGGAAAATGATTATCTTGTAAATTTGTTGATTATACATGATTCATTGAGTCTCTAGTATCCTCCATCCATTAATGAAACTGGTGGTCCTAAGTATAATGAGGACTATATTTATTTGTTTTATGGAATCTTTGAACTAGTGGATAATCCTAATGAAAAATGAGTAATTATGGTTTTTATAATGCTTCATAGACCCGATTTGAGATGGTGGGGTGTTATGGACCAGGAATGAAGGTATGAGGGTATAAAAATTGAGGAATTCAAGGATATTTTCTTTTGAGTATCATTTCCTAGAAATGATCAATCTCTATTACATGCATGATGTTATGGAGTTTTAATAGGAGATTATGTGAGTGTTTGACTAATATGTTCCTATCAAGGATTTTTTCTACTTCACTAAACTATTTGATGAGATGGAGGCATAAAGGGGTGCGATGTTTGAGATTTTCCTTCCTATGGAACTAAGTAATATTGTTTGGATCATTTACATTTTGACATATACAAAGGATCCAAATAATAACTTGATAACCAAGAAACATATAGAGGATAACTGGGTTGTAGGTCATGTTCCAGGGATTAGTCGATTATTTAGTGGACCTTTTGGTGAAGTAGTGGGTACCTCTTCTAGTTTCACAAGGAAGAAGGATAAAGAGTTATAGTATTGTGGTGGTAGGCCATAATATTATATTATAGTTCCATTATCCCCCCTTTTGTGGGGAGGAGGTCCTTGGTGTTTCAACTTTGGATAGATTGGTCACTATTATAATTTTTTTAAGACCTTAGAGAAAATGTCATCAGTTTGGAAAGATGGGGTATCATTAGTAGTTCTATTCGAGGTTTTGTGGATGGATCTCACAGAGGTGAATGTTAGATGTTAACTATTACCCCAGGAATTGGTTAGGGTCCTCAGAAGTAGATTCATTCTGCACAGACATTGGTGATCTAGAAAGGTTATTCACTTTAGGGGTAGGGTCATGGAACTGAGGTAGTCATATTTTATGCATTGGAACAGGTCCTAGATGATATTGGGGATGACCATAATCTATTTGAGGTATGGACTATATCACATTTACTTTATTCTCTACCTTTTTATGTAAAAGTTTACCATTTATTTATATTTTATTGTGATTTTTTGGGTATGATTTGTTGGTTAATATTTCTTCAGAATTGTTATCTCCTGACACTCCCATGGGGAAGAAATAATAACATCTCAAAATATTTCCATAGTATCTCATAACAGTTTCTATCTATAGACATCTATGGTATATGATGATTCCTGAGATGGACATCTTTGATGTGATATTTTTTATGGAATAGATGACTAGTTCTTAGTCTCACATCAACTATTATAGGATGTGGGTGTCATATTCATTACCTAAATGAGACAATATTATTCTAAATGGAAAATAGGAATTTGGAGCAGGTGGAATGGGTCCATACCTGACTTGTATTTGGTCTATTATGAAATATGAAGAATGCATAGTTCATGTAGTATATTAGGTGGTATCTACCTCCATTTTTACTCTTATAGAGGACCTATAATATTTTGTATTCATATATGAATATTTATGGCTTCTTCTTGATCTGGGAGTACATTTTGATATTTAACTCAAGTCCGGTTGATTCGTTCATATTGTATAGTGTCAGATGAGTTCAAAGAACTTAATATAAAAATAATTTATTTTTAGGTGAAAGGATTTGTCAAAACATGCTTGTCTTTTTGCAATAGCCAAGTATTTTTTATGAAGAAGGAGCATGCTAGTCTACAATTGTGTATATTCAATAGGAAGCATAACAAATTTAACATGAATAATATATACATGTTATCAAGGATTGATGTTCTATTTAATATGTTTTGTGGAGATTGATGGTTCTCTATGATTTTATATGACTAATAAACCACCAACTTAGGTTTTAATAGTGGGATATTGTTAAGATAGTTCTCAGAAGAAAAAATGTTGAGCTTAAGTAAGGTTTTAGTTTTTTTAAAGGAGTCAATTTTTTTGAGTGGTGATTATGTCATTATTCTTATAGGATCATTATATATTCATAAAGCGGAATGTTGTGTCATTCTTGTGAAATAATATATGTTTATATGATGGTTGATGTGCTAATATTCAAATAGATAAATGAAAACTCAGGGAGTATAATGGAATCTTTTCAAAATTATGTGATTGAAGTTGGAAGACCATGATATTGTTCCTTAGGTGTTTGAGAAGTATTTGATAAGGCCTTTGGTGATAATGAGATAAATATGAATTAATCTACCATAACTAATGAATATATAGTCAATGAGACCATTCCTAGTGAGTATGACCATGCCCGATGAATAAGGGATCCAACTATCTATATACTAATGATTAACATGAATATTTTGATGGTCTCATGAAATACCATTTGATCCCAAAAATACGAATGCACCTCATTGAAGAAAAGAAAATAATTTTATATCTGACATCCTTGTAAAAATCCTTATTCACTTTTACAGCATATATAAATGACACAGTAAAAGAAAATAGTCTACACTATATTAGTAGAACCATGATTAAATTTTAGACTCAATATTGAGATATCGATAAAACTTATCTTATGTTAATCTCCATAGTTCAAAAATAGAGGAAATACCTATAATACCATAAGGTATAATTTTTATCTCATAATGAATCACTAAAATATATCCTAAATCATCTCATGTTAACTTGAACTTTTTCATGTTGGTCAGTTATCTTGTTACAGTTTGACCTTAAATTTATATTGAAAAAGGGAGTAAAATAATAGGCATTATAAAATATTCTTACATTGTAGAATAATAAGGAAAACCCACTATTTTGTACTAAGTTCCCCAATAAAGAAGGTTTCTATGTTTAATAATGTCCCTAGTCATAGTATATATACTTTTATGATACCTCAAGAATCCCAACAAGGAAAATTATGGCTGGCCACAAACCCGATGTTTTCGGTTTGGGTGTAATCCTTATCTCTCCTAAAAATTAATTTTTTCGCTATTCATTATAAATTTCCAAAGGTCAAACCAATAGTGATGAAAAATACCAAACCCTTATTGCTGGATTTGAATTGGTACTATAGACACCAATATCCCATCAAAAAATAAATTTTGATTTAGATTTACTAATCTAGAACATTAATGGTGAGTGTACCACCAAATAAAAATAGTTACTTCCTTTTCTCGACTATATATGTAGTTTCATGGAGAATTCCCCTAAAAATATACACTATTTGATATCATAAATTAACAAAGAACCTAAGAATATGAATTAGATAATGCATCTATAACATTAGTAGATCTAGCCTATGATGAAATAGTCATCGACATTGAAAATCATGGGGTGGTGTCACTATTCATTGAAAACAACATGGATGATATAAATGAGGTAAAATAAACCACTAATAATTATTTTTTTGAATATATTGATGTTACCTATATTTTATTATCTTTGAAATGGGATTCTCCCATTAAACATTGAAAAAAATATAAAATATGAAAATGGGTAGTCACTTGTACCCCATATGATGACCTAAGATCTCAATAAGTCCTCTATAAATGAGGTTTTTATAGATTTATCCTTATATGCATTGAAGGATGGGAAACATTAACTATATTTTAAGAAGTCCATATTGTTCCCTATAGTGATCATCATCCCAGTATTATGCTTTCCCATTAGATCAAAAAGCAAGGATATTTATGGAAATAATTAACATAGGATTGTATAGACTTTACCAAAAGATTTAGTGCATATTAAATATAACTCAAATTCATTTATCAACCCCTCTAATTGTTTGATATAATCGAATAATCTTGTTTTTTTATATTTAGGGAATATATTTCATTTGGCCATATCCCCCAGAAACAAATAATATGTTTAAGTACATCCCTTTTTCCACCGACATCTTTTCCAATTGGTTCGAGACTACATATCTCAAAGATGTTAGCATAGTGGTTATGATAAATTTTATAAAGTTAACCCTTACAACCATATTCAGTGTCCCATTTACAATATTGGATAATAATTTCACTAACTTAAAATATTCCAAACAAACTCTATTGCACCAGCATGATGGAATTTAGTCTAACAACCCATCCCAATACTAAATAGAAGAAAATAGATTGATAGAGGATTTAGAAAACCTATCCAACATACTCTAGAATATGTTGTGAAAGGACTAGAAATATTTTCATAATAATATTATTCTTAATTTATAGGATTATCACACCACAACCCATATGGGTTTAGAAGAAACCCTTTATTCACTTGTGTACAGGAAAAACATGATATAATCGGTATTACCCATCAAGGTGAAATGAAATTCACTCTGCATTTCAATTTTTAATCAGTTATCCATTGATGAGAAATATCCTAAGGGATTGGATGATTTGGAATGGATCAATGAGAAAATATTATATAGCCTACATATCTTGGTGGTTTATAAAAAACGTGTAGTTTTATCCTTCAACAAAAAATCTCACCTATGTTTATTCCTCCAATATGATTTGGTATTGGATCTCAAAGATCTAATGATACATGGGATAAAACCACAAAAACATGAACCAAAGTGGGAAGGAATATATACCATACAGAAGTTAAACTAAAATGAATCATATTACTTAGTCACAATCAATTTTGAGTGTATCACACTGGTCACTAGTGCAAGGATTCTACAGAAATACATTTCATAATTTTGATACAATTAATATGATATGTATGAATTTAAACTTCCTAGAAAATGACTTATTCATATGACATAAAACTATAAAAAACTTCCTTAGGGAATGATGTTAAACTACATGGTCATCATATTTTTAGTATGATTTTTACTAATTCTTTCATTGAGGTCCTTCCAGTGTGTCGGCATACGATGTATGCGCTGGCATAAATGTTTCCAGGATTTACATTTTCCAACGGAAGGATTATTTTATCAGTTCTAATGGAGATGTATCCTCTTTTATTGAAATGGTATGATGGAATATTGGTTCCTTGTTCTATGGATTCCTATTTGGAGCTTGTTTTCTAGTCATGGTCTCCCTTGTATAGTTAATCTATGTTTGTGGAACTCATTGATGGTGCCATCTCTTTGTGAATTCTAGTTATTTTCACTACTTTATATATAAGGGAAGAAAAACATCACCCAATAAAGTAGTCACATTTTGAATCTATAAAAATTTATGTATGTTGTGAACATTGGTCACCTATGTATATTCCTCATGGGTGGTAATATCATATGAGGCATCTTAAGGCATGAGACCCAAATAATCTTATGTCGATCGTGAGGTAATTAACACCAAGGGAATAAGTCTTCCAAGGTTTTTTACCTCAGGACTCTGATGATTATTTCTTATGGTTGTTGTTTGATTTAGGTGACAAGTTCTACATCATATGGTGACAGATTAAATCATATGGATGAGATAGATTGGGTCATGAGTTTATCATCTTTAAGAGATGAGAGGTTGATCAAAACACCCTATATGGGTGGATCAAGGATGTGTGTCCCTAGGAGGGAATATGTCACACTTGAATAGTTTACCAATGGAATGGAACAACCTATGAAGGTGGATTCATGGAATTATTTTAACATCTTTTAGAGATAGATGGTTGATCATAACACCCTATGGCGATGGATCAGGGAGCTATGTTCCAAGGAGGGAAGATGCCACACCTGAATAGTTTATTGATGAATCAAACACCCAATGGAGGTGTATCGAGGGGAAAAAATTGAGACATAAGTTTTACCTGAACACCCCATGGAGGTGCATCATGGAGGTGTATCCTAATGAGGGAAGATGTCACACCTGAATAGTTTACCGATGGATCATAACAACCCATGGAGGTGGATCTAAGGAAGGAGTTTAACATCTTATGGTGATGAGAGGTTGATCAGAAACCCCTATTTAGGTAGATCAATAATGGAGGGATCATAATGCCCATTTAGAAAGATATGGTATGGATAGATCTGAACACCCCTTGAGGCGGAACTAGGATGGATGGATCAGAAATCCCATTGAGGCGAATCCAAGATGGATGGATCAAAACAACCCTTAATGTGGATCTATTAGGTGATTACTTTGGATGGAACACCATGTGATTACCATGGTTAGGATTAAACATCTGGTAGGAATCCAATGTAACCTTCTTAGAATATAAGTATCAAAACACAAGTAGTTAGGTGTTGAAATTTAATGTCGTGTAATAGGATTGATCCATGCAGTTAAGCATAATGTGGTAAGGATGATTATGTCCTGAAAGGAGAGACAACGAACGATGGAGTGATGACTATGTATAGAAACTACACTCCATGAGATTATTTCTCTTGGTTTCAACAATGCAGGGATTACACATTAAGCAGAATGGAGGATCTCATTACATGTGGGTCGTACACAAAGTATCTTCTATTCATCACACCTGATATGAATATAGTTTTACATCATGTGATAAGGCCATTATCATTTAGTTTAATGTCATATGATTATGATATGTTGTAGTTTAACATCATATAATAATTATGTGGGGATAGGTATATTAATTTCATGTAGCTTGGACAATGGTGGAATCACTCTTTAGCCTTTTGGATTATCTGACCATCGCTCATGTGCCTTTGGGAGGGGCATGGAGTTGGAACAACCATGAAGGAGTGTCAAGTCAGAGATTCAACATTATGATCCCTATTCTTATAAATAAATGAGGTAAAATACATATTATTATAATAAAAATGTAGTTGTTAGGCTCGAGATACACTTTGGGTGAAGTGGGAAGACACAAGAATGGGTGTCACTTGTCATATATGGACTTGGGGTGCAACTGAATGTGTCGTCAACTAGTGTGGGGGCCCTTGACACTCATCCTTCATGAAGGGGAACCAAGATAAGGGAAAAAATTTTAGAGTCCCAAGAGAAGGGTTTTGTGAAGATAGGGGCCTCATAGAGATGTTCTTTGTGAAGCTCAGATGCTTCATGGAGGTCAGGGTCTTCGTGAAGGAGTATGCTTCATGAAGCATGACACACCTTCCTCCAAGTGAAGTCCTGATTTGGAAAGGGAGTACTTCACCAAGAATGAATTATTTTAGAAGATTCAAGGGCCCCATGGGGAATTATTCTTTCATGAAGGAATTGTAACTTCATGAAAGGTCACTCTATCTTTGGTGGAGGCTCTTAAAAACATAGCTCTACGGGTTTCATGATGTTTTTGAAACATGGATGATCCATTTCCCTTTTGATTGTAATTATTAGGAGGTTCTCTAATCAAGTGTGATTTAAATAGTTTAATGGTCATGATTCATCCATAGAATTATTTAATGAATAGAGTATTTATAGGAAACTGGTTTTGTGAATAATAGAGGTGTTTGCGAAGTGGAATGACCTTTGTGAATTGGAATGGATATGTGAGTCCGAGGGATGCATGGGAAAACATCACCATCAATTGTTCTCACACTCATGAAGCATTTTGTGACTTTTAATATCATTGTGTGGAGCCTACCATCATGCCTTAATTTTTTTGAGAATAAACCTTCTCACCCAGGGAGCTTTGTGAGCTACAACCATTCCAAAATCAATTGAGCTTCACAAAGTAGACACATTAAAGGGATTCTTACAATGTTTCGGCACATATTAAATTCAAACCAACTATGGTTTCCTAGAATACTTCCATATTACATGTATTTTAGCTACAACAAATCCCCCCCCAAGAATAGGATATAATAAGGAAAATGTATTTCGAGGTTCTAAGGGAGAATCACTTAAAATTGTAAATCAACTCATGTTCATCAAGGTCACCAGTGAAAGATGTTCACTTTGGTTTCTTGAAAGAAGTAAATCATGAGGGATGGTCCATCCATGCACCTATAAAAAATTTTGGTGGTCCTCAAAGACATTGAACTCTCACAACAACAAAATAAAGTTACTCTCTTTTCAGGAAGCTCTTCATCTTCACGAACTATTCTATGCAAATGATTCTCAGTGTACCAGACTCCTTTGGACTTTTCTCCATGAAGTCTACACAACAAACCGGAAAATTCAAGCCCATCCTTCGCAAAGAAATCTTTGTGAACTAGATCTTCACAATTTAACTCCATGAATGAAATTTGTGAATGAAATCTATGAAACTAACTCAAAAGAAAAAATAATCTTTGAATTAAATGGTTTCCCAGGGAGTCAACATTGTCGCTGCTCATAGAGAAGAAATGGATTTGAACATCATGATCGATGAGTGCATTCAAATCACCTCTGACCATGTATCACTAATCGCATTAATGATAGAGGATAAAAGGGAGTAACCACTGTGAAAGATGCATACTATCTATATATATTGGGATGAGAGACAACATCTTTATCCTAGTACTGAGTATGGATGATCCATCTTGGAGGTTCATAGGCATACGAGGGTAGTACCAATGGAATAAGGTTACTATATGGAATATCTGGAAGGACCATGTGTTAATTAAAGTGGATGTTATCTAGAAACACATCAAGAATATTTATGGGGAGAATGTGGAGTGTGAGGAATCCCCATAGTAGTATGAGATGATCCTCAAGGATTGTTTAGGGGATCCATTGAAAGAATGGAACGATAGTTGGGACCTATGCCAAGGTTAAAACTTTATAGATGAGTGGATCTAGTCCTAATGATAATGTGGACCATGCCATTAATTGTAGGTGGAGCTTAATCATGTTTGTATCTATAGAGAATAATGGGCCTCAGAGTTCCATATCTATCTCCCCCACGAATTTATTCTTGAGTTTCTAAGAAGGTGGTTATCAAGAAAAACCTATTTCATTTACATCATAAAGATGTTGGATTCAACCTATGGTACCTTAATCAACTCATTAAGATCCCAATCTAGGGGTGATGTATGATGAGTTCCTCCCTGTAGAGAACATGTGGTGGGACCAAGAGTACATTTCATCCTTAGAAAAGGTGTTGTTGGATCTAGTGTAGGGAACTAGTGATGAGAAGACATGGATGAGGGATAGCCCATTCAAGAAATGTGTCAGGTACTTCTTGAATGAATTAAAAACAAGTCTATTCAATGGCTAGGAGAAATTAAATATGTTATTACTAGGTTTTAAACATGTCATTGATCATACTAGTATGGAAATAATCACTCCTACTAGAAAATATTGGAAGAAATTCAGTGGTAGTTGTGGGGATACAACATCAAGCTCAAAGATCGACTTATTTTCAGGATAGAGGGGATCATTTTCTTGTTAATATGCTGTTGGATTCTCCTAGTCAGGGATTCAAACATGGGGTTAAGGTTAGGCACTATTGTCATGGTGGTGATTCTAGTGATGGCCAGTGCATCGTCTTGGCTATCCTAATGTTGTATAAGCTCTACAATGTTCTAAACCACGTCAGTGAAGGAAATAATTCTCTACACATGTATGGGACCCTACATTTATTATATAATTATTTGGTTGAACAGATGGGGTTTTATGATTACCTAAACCTCAACTATCCTCCTAAAACAAACTTATATCTGGAAATCATCAATATCATGGGGATCCACACACTCAAATTGGGTTTGGTGAACATGTTGGAGAAGGTCAGGTTGGAAGATCACTTAATATTTCACCCATTACACTTTCCCATAGTGATGGTGAATAATGATGGAAAATATATCATTAAGAAGAAATCATACATTCTAGACTTTTAAGGTGGGGTACTAGTGGTGCGGGTTGACTTAGAGTTGATATGTGAAAAATTAAACCCACCCTAGATCACAAGAAAATAAAATTCCAGAAATAGATGACATTGATGGTATACTTATAGGTTCCTCATGAGCGTCACCCTTTATTGATGAGGTAGATCTAGAACATGTTTATGTGTGAGGATGGGGAGATGATACATTAGTTTCCCCCATCTTCAATTATGTATGGACTCATCCATGAGTATATATAGAGTTGGAAAATTGAATATCCAGGAAATATATTTCAGTGGTGGGACACCTGATCAAATGAATGGGTGGACCTTTATCTACAGTGGTATGTTCGATTAGTGGTTGTGTATGGTGTGGCAGTAGATCTAACCCATTGGTCAGGGAAGAAGTAGTAGGTCTAGCATTTTAGGGCCTCAAACATTCCGGAACTACAGTGAGAGAATTAGTAGCACCAGGCCCAACACTCTTGGATAGGTAGTCATAGGAAGTAGGGGAGCCCTCTAGGTTGGTCCCATGAACATTCATCCAAGTTCTTGAGAAACAATTTTTCCATATGGATGTTCCCAGTGATGCTGTATTCCCTGAAGACTGGGAAAACTAGGACGTCTATAATAATTTTACCAATTCTCATGGAATATTGAATAATCTCAATAGAAATGGAATGAATATATATAAAATTTTTCATTCCAAGTCCAAATTACATAAAAATCAACGTGAGGAGGATTGATATGTAGTGGATACATAGGAAATGGTGAATTATAGGGTTACTACGAGCCCTTTGATAGATCAGGTAATGTTTTTATTGGACATGACCACTCCACCATAGTTGTTGGCTACTGAGTTGGATTTTCTCATGCCTCTACCAGTGTAATTAAACGATTCATGGGGAATCGATGCCTACCAAAGCTCTTATGGGAATATATGTTTTCCTCTTAAATAGGTAAACCATCTGATCTTGCTATTTCCGTACAATGCTAAACCTTTAAACTCAATGATTGATATCTTCTTTCACTTCTAGTAATTAATAAAAAAAATATGGGGAGGTCTCTAACATACCTCATGTCGAGGGAGAGGGAACCATAAACCATAAAGAGGAAAGTACGGGGTCTCTTCCTAATGTTGTGACTATAAGTATCCAACCATCAACTCTTGCAAATGAGGCAGCTATTGAGGCATGGACCTTTCTACATGAACTACCTCTGAACCTCTAAGAGATTCTCGATGTTTTTTAAAGTTAACAGAATCCTCTTCCTCCTCTATATCCTTAACTATTTTTCTCTTCCTTATTATGATTGATTGATTAATTTTGGGAATTATATTTCAAATGGTTCATTGGACTTTCCCACCCGCATAGACACTTGCATTAACAACACCTTCTGCTAATGTGGTGATGGGGGAAGCTACTACCATAAAAAATGGCTTAGAATACTAGGATGATGACCAACTAAGGAGGTGCTAATGGGGGTGGGGGTACTATTAATATTGTTACCTCAATATAGGGGATCAAGGAGGGGACTAGGGTAGGGTTAGACGTAGAATCTATGGTGGTGGAGCTGATCATAGAGGCACCACCAGAAACAACCATTGGAGATGATGTTATGATAGGAGTAGCGGTTGCTATGCTAGTGATTGGAGGAAATGGGGATGCTTTATTGGATGTTAATACCATGGAACTTCCACCATTGGTTTCCATGAGATTCAATGATGATATTTTTCCAATAGCATAGGTAGATGAGGGAGTCGGGACTGTTGTATCCACCTCAGGGGTGTCATAGGGGGAAGCCAACACTACCACTCCTGGTGAAGACTCTGATGAGGAACTATTTTTGGAGATAGTTCTTGAACTGCTCATGCTAGAGGACATACACTTGGAGGAATCAGCCGATAATATACTAGAAGTATTTCCTCTATATGATCTTTTACAACCTGAAGACTCCAAAGATTCTGGATCAGAGGCTGAGCGTGATAATCAAATAATTCACCACAAGGTGTGGAGGAATGTATGAAATTTTATCACCTTCAACTAGGTATACAAACTATCATAGTGGGTGGGATCTCTCCCCCATTGTATAATCAATCTAGGGGATGTTGTGGGTGAAATCTATAAAAATCCTTGCACTAGCTCAGAAGTTTCATGTCGAGCAGGTGCACACAGAATGGTAGACGATTGACCATTCCTGGAAGAAACAAAAGGATGAGGGATCCAAGGCACTTGAGGTGTCTGAAGGAGAGATCACCCTCTTGGAGGGGTTTTTATAAGATAATGTGGTGGTTTCTTCTTTCTGAACAATTATTGTTAATTACTTCAGGTCCTAACTAGAATCAACTGATGACAAGGTGGGGAATGAGAAATATTTTGTGGCTAAGTGTCGGGCTAGGTAGAACTAGTAGCAAATAAGATGGCATGATTTCTATTCCATGGATAATGAAGAAAAATATGATAGTGTGATGCAACAGTGGATCTTGGAGGCTACTCTATAGGTTCATCACAAGTTCAAGCACTCAATCAACAGGGTTAATCCTTAATGTATTTTTGTATATGAGAGTCTCCAATGTGTGGATGACCCTCTAAAACATTGGTTTGTTTTTTACTCCTACATGATTGAACATATTCCTTTCACTTTGTTATCATACTATTTTTTCCAATTCAATTATATTTTATAAACAACTTGGGGAAAATCCCTAAGATCCAATGATTCATACTTGTTGTGAGAAATAAGGGATGACCATTTGATTTATCGCTCATATGAGGGTGTCAAACAATTTTCCACCACTCTAGGAATATTATATACAATTCAAAATTGAGATAGATTAGACCAAGAAGGGATGAGGCTTTATAATAGGGTTCTTTGTATAGATGACTTGATTTTATATTGTTCTCTAATGCACGAATAGTTTAATTCCATGGGAATTCTATAATACTTGAACAAAGGGGGATAGAATGTGTGAATCATGATTCAAAAAAAATTGGAACATCATGGGAGTGGGGTGATGATACAGGATGACTTATAACAAGGTTTAAAACACAACATATATATTTCCTATCCTAAAATGTTGAAAAACAATGAGTATCGAAAACTTACCATGATTGAAATAAGGAACCCCAAATTGCACACAAAATAGCTTTGGGATGTTGTCCCAGGATGGTAGGTGATCCATTTTTTACAAACACAGTGTCATTAGGGAGTACCTTTAGATGTGTAGGAGGATGAGGATCCAAATAAGGGCAATACAAAAAATGGAAATGAAGTGATGTAATTTTCGACTGGATTCCAACACTCTTAGAATTACACCATAATGGATTAAATCCCATTGGTGTGGGAATATAAGTTTAATTTTTTTTCAAAATAATATTCCTGTGGATATTATTATTGGATTATGAATAATTGTTGAATGATAAAAAAGATGTAGTAGGTGAATGGAACTAGAATAAAGGGATTCTCGGGTGAAAGTACAAGATGCCTTGCAGTTTTAGGTCATGCATTGAGGATGATGAACACATAGTTTAAAATTATACAGTAAGGAAGGGGAATAATAGTTTAATGTCATATGATTTGGAAGCAACCCATGTTTTAATGTCATGTGACCAGGACATGGATTGCATTGGGATTATGTTACATGCCTTCCAACATTTATTCTTCATTTACAAGTAAAGAATGAATCATGTGTTAATTTAATGGGGTAGATTCATAGATTAGCATCGTGTAAAAGGGTATGTAGTGAACTAAAGTAAATGATACTATTTAAACCGTTAGATTCAAGGTAGAATTAGGGTAGCATTATGGGAGATCTCTCACTAAGAAACAAAATTCTTGGAATGTCTCATACAGACAAAGGTCATAATTCTGGAACCAAGACTTTTATTTTAAGGTAAAAAAGTTTGGATATTTTAATATTATTTCAAAGTTATAAATTTTGGATCATGGGTTTCATTTTAAGTTTACAAATCATAGACCAAGGTGTTTGTTCTTAAAAGGAATATATGTGAAATTCAGGGAAATCCACCTGATGAGAATGGATGATCCTATGAGGACACCTGATTCCACACACACACAAAACCCCTAAGACAAACCACATGATGATTAATTTCATTGTGTTTAGACTTTATTTATACTCCTAGTTTATTGTCATAGATTTTTGACCATGAGGTTCCTTAAAGTACTTTTCATTCCATGCAAGGGTTTTAACCTTGAGGTAAATGAGGGATAATAAGGGACCACGTTCCGTGTGAAACATAATGGGAGGGTTGTAAAGGCTTTAGTTCATATTTCTTGGACCAAGTAATTTATTTTAATGTCATAAAGATTGGTCCATAAAACTGGGGTAGGAAAAGGCTATGTTATTAATTGAATAAGGTGATAAACCCAAGAATGAATTTCTGGGTGCCACTATGTATCACATGAAAATGGGAATCAATACACATGTGGTTATATAATATGACATGGTAGAAGACTGATGCCGATAAGTGAAACCCTTTCAAATGAGTGTTTTGAATATTTTCATACTTGGATATATGACATCACAAATTTATATGGGGAAAGGATATAGTTAAATGATTTTTGGTGTGAACGTTAGTGTTTTTTCATCCCCCATTTATCATATAGATAATCTTGTTTTGATATAGGGTATGGTTGTCTCTTGTTAAGAGGTATCCCAAACTTGTCTAGGGTGGGGCTTTAGTTTATCATCATGGTGAATAGGATGTTCCTTCCTCATATCAGGCTACAGGGCATAAATTCCAACTAATGTTTCATGGTAATTGGAAGGGACATATACCTATAATGAGGATCATATGACATTTTGAGGTGATTACACCATATATAATTTATGATTTTTTGGGGAACCAATAGTTGGTCCTTTATAAGGAAAGTATAGGCATCACTAAGTATCCTATAAGGATGGGAATCAAGACACATGTAGTTCTTGAGGTGTAGATACACATAGATTAAGGTTTTATGGTCTATACCATGAGTATATAAGGGGGTTAAAGAATTTCCATGTGGTGAAAGTGTTAAACCCCTGATGTGAATGATAATAAGAGTTCCTACACCATTTCAAGTAATCCTGAAGTTAGATTCACATAGTTAATGGTCAAATGGTTTAGAGTATGGAAGACATCATTGAGGCATATCACCTGGAAAATGAGAAATTAGTTTAATGTTGTGATTATTAGACTATGGGAGGTATTTTTTCCCTAATGGTATATGTGTGGCATGAAATATAAAAAAATGGACCTGAATGGATCCAAAGGAAGCTCGGGTACCACAAAAACACTAGGAAAAAATAGCATTTAGTTTAAGGTAGTAATTATAGGACCATGGAAAACATTTTAAAGTAGTTTTGTATGGACTTGGGAAATATTGGTCTGAAGGGTACATATGCATAATTAAAGAGGTAAGATCTTATGTGAATAGAGTCAAAGGGGAATTGTTTCCATGTGCGTACCTTGAGAAAAACTGCACATAGTTTATGGTCATTATTCTTGGACCTTGGCTGACACCAATGGGATGAAGGCTTGATGAATTTGCAGCTGGGCCCAGAGATAAAGAGTCTAAGAATAGATACATATCCCATGAGAATGGGAGTAAAGACACACATATATTTGAAACATATTGTGGTAGAAGAAGAACACTGGTAGGGGTGATCCTCTCTAGAAGGAGAATATGAGGCATGTCATGGTGATCATGTGCATCCCCAATTTAGGGTATTGGGTAAAGTTTTTTTTGACCATATCATACTTATTTTACATGTCTTACTGATCTCAAAAAGTTAAAAATAATCTCATATTAAGTGGAAACATAATTTTTTTTATGGGATAAGATCGTAGTTTAAAATCATACATTGAGGATTCCATGATTCATTGATTAATTTTATATAGCTCAAGATATAGGGGATGTAAAAAATTTAAGGACATGATGATTGGACCTGTTGCAGATAGTTTGATGTTGTATTTCCTGGACTATATGGTGGATACTAGTTTAAGGACATAAATCTTAGACCAAGTGATCTTAGTTTAAGTTCATAGATTGTAGACCCAAGGATGAGTGTCCCAAAAGGATAAGAGTAATGTGGTGGCATGAAAAACCCAATTTGAATGAAGTAAAAGGAGACAAAACACCACACAAAACATTCCTTATGATTCTCACACAAATTATTAAGTCATGATACTTGTAATTGGGATCCTTGTTTAAGTTCACAGAGTTCAGAACCATGAATCTCTTAGTTTAAGGTCGTAGAGTTCAGACCATGGGAGAGTATTCTGAAAGGGATATGCATGGATTGGAAAAAACAACCTCCCATGAATGAGGACCATGGAGGCCCACATCATGAAACACACTCACATGGAATACCCCCACATAGTTTAAAGTCATGGTTCTGGGACTTGGGAACCTATTTTAAAGTAACATAGTTCATACCAATGGGGCCATATAAAATAAATATTTTCAGCATGTAGGTATTTCAACCTAACTTGAATGAGTACCTAAGAGGCCCAGTGCCACCCCATACATTCTTGAGAGAACATATATATAGTTTAAATTAATGATTGTTGGACTTAAAATTCTAGTTTATGGTAAAAGAGTCTAGACCCCCTTTTCATATTATGAAAAGTATTACTTGAGAAAATTGGAATTGCTGGAAGGTGTGACAAAATCTCAATCCATAGTGACCAAAGAGTGTGAGCCATTGGAATAGACCTTATGAATGATTTAGGGTACCTCCCACTAGAGATCCAACATTTGTGGAATCTTTTCAGTTATCATTGGAATTATAAGATCCAATACTGGGTCACCCTAGGAAAAAGAGTGGAGGAAAACCTTCTTGTTGAACTGCCTTTATATCTTTTTCTAGTTACTCTCTAGATTGTGAAAGTCCTAAATCATATTATATTCATGGGATTCCAACTCCTATAGACAGAATTATGTTATTTTTTATTCTTTTTTGTGGTCATAGAAAGATGTTCAGAGTGATGAAAATTGATCCTCAATGAGTAGGACACGCTCTGTTTCATAAACCAGGGAATAAGGGGTCACCTAGGTGGAATTTAGAGTCATATTTTGATGGGACCAAGGGCGCTGGGGAGATTTTCTAGATACATTTTCTTGTTCTGGCCCACTATCTTCTGCAGAATGTTAGAGAGAGTCTTCATGAATGCCTTGATCAGCCCATATTCCTACTCATGGTTTTTGGATGTATGGTTGGATAAAAAAATTTATATTCCATACAATCTATTCACCTTAGTTCCCTAGAAGTTAGTGCCATTTTTTGTGATAATTGAATGATGGACTCCAAATAAATGAATGATGTGGGATCTCAAAAATTTTATCATTGATTGGGACTTGAATCCTTTAAGGTAAATTGTTTCTTCCCACTTGAAAAATAAAACCATCATGGTCAGAATAAACATACACTGGTGAGCAAGGGTTTGTGGATAATGACCCACAACATTGATTACCCATACTAAAAATTTCAAAAATAATTATTGGAGTGATGGAGATCTATTTTTCAATGAAAAATGATTTCATGGATCTGACGCACGGAACATCTATTGAAAAACTCAATGTATTAATGAACTATGGTGTGCTAGAAGTATCCTAACCTCCAAATTTGGTGAGACAGCTCTATCCCTACCTGATGAGCACCACAAGATCCGATGTGAAATTTCTGTATAACCAAGGGAATCTCATCTATTTGGATACAATGAAGTATAATTCCATCAAATACATGATTGAAAAGAGTCTTCGCATGGTTAACCCCACTCTGGAGGGTGAACTGTGTTGTACACTGATGGATTCGCTCACGCTTGGCATGGTCATTCTAGATTATACCATGCTGGAGATACTCAATGAAAAGAGTTTTCTAATTAGGAATTTCCCCTAGTCTGGGGGAACTTGGGGGGTCTTGATGCATAAGCACCAAAATCTTGCGGGTTTACCTGCTGGTCATCATCACCATTCAGAATGAGGAGAACAATGACCCTCTAATACACTACAAGAATAAAACATTAATCCTAGTCTAGTTCTACAAGAGATTCAACTAGATAGACCAAGGAATCAGCTTAATCATTATATGATCAAGGGGTGTGAGACACCTCTGGATGAGAATGGAACTAGGAAATTAACTATAGATTACACTCTTTTAGGGGAATGATTTTAAGATTTCTAATGATGTAGTCACCATTAATCTATTTGATGACTATCTTGGAGTCTCCATTCACATGAAAGAGGTGTAAAAAAATCTTTAGGGATAGTTCGATACCATTAGTGAGAGCTTGTTACTCTTACTCATTGTTGGTTCATCTTTTTTACAACATGAATGAGTATGGTAGAATAGCTTGTGCTATGGTGATGAAGACAATCCCCTTATCAACTATGTTGAGCTTGGGATTTTCTATCCTTTTTTCAATTGGGATCCAAGAGGCACCATAAAATTTTATTTTCCACCATGGTGTATCTTGATCCAAAGAGAGGATGGACTTTTCTTGGAAATCAATGGCTAATTGATCTTATTCAAGGGCCAAATGATCAGCCTAAAAATATGTCAATGCATGGACCTTGACAAACTTCTACTGAATGAACTGGATGTCAAACAGCTGAAGGATTATTTCATAGTTTGCTAGTCAGCCTATCAACATGGGTTAGTTTCAGATATCATTTTTTAGATCCACACTAGACAATATATGTATCTCATGATGCTACAAATATTGTCACAACTTTTTCACTACAAAATGAATCCGAGTTATCTTTTCATGATAAGGGAATTGTTGATCATCATGTCAAGGAGAATGATACTAAGATAATATAGACTATTTATAATGCCATAATTGTTATTTTTTGCGATAAGGGCACTCATGGGACATTCTGGGGCAGTCATGTGCAAGATTAGAGTCTTCTCAAAGATGGTCAGCATCAGAATCAAAGGCTGGTCAAATAGTACATAATTTCATCAAATGTTTTCTCGAACTCCTCATCCCATTGGTAGAGAGTGCCTTTCATCATGATATTCAAATAGGGATTACACATTTCATCCATATTTTCAATGAATCATTGTATATGGTCTACGTGGAATTTGGAGGCCTCACATAACTCAGAGGTTTCTCATGGTAGGCATTTGGATGATGGCCTTAATCTTCTTTGAGTCGATCTCGATGCCTCTGTATCAGACAAATAAGTTGAAAAACTTGCTAGAGGTATCTACCCATTCACACTTCAAGGGTATCATATTAATATTTTGGGGTTGGTGGAAGTCGAATACTTTCTCACGGCCTTTCATATGGCTCTAACACTGGTTGGATTTGAGCTCCAAGTCATCTATATAGAATTATACTGATGTGTTTAGACTTGGTTTGATGATATGGTGTATGTCTTTCTAAAAATAGGACCCTTCATTCTTTAAACTGAAAGGAATAACCAGATATCAGAAGGTCCCTTGGGACACTCATGAGGTGGTAGAATCCTCATTCTCAGTAGCCATCTATATATGGTTTTACTAGAATTATCCATCTATTATAATAGATCCTATATCCCAGTAGATAAATCTATGAAATTCTCTATCAATGGAAGGATAAAACAATCCTTTGGAAAATGGCAGTTTAGGTCCCAAAAGTCGATACAGACTCTGATCTACCCATTCTTATTCCTGATTGGCATGATGTTTTCTATCCACTTAGGGTACTAGACCTCCCTCATAAAGATGGATTTGATAAGATTATCATCCTCAACCTCTACCTTGTCACCATGATAGGGGTTTATTTTCATGGGAGGTTATTTGAACCCATGATGACTTATTGGGAGACTAAGATGATGAAAGGCAGCACGAGGTTCTAGTCTTAGAATCTCATCATAACTCTAGGTCAATCAAATGAAATTATAATTTATGAAATCTATATAATGTTGTTGCTACTCTAGAATCATGGTTCTAATAATCAGAACTGGCCTCAGATCTACCTCAGTAGCCAATTTCACCTGAATCATCTCATCGAATGTGGTGGAGACACCCTGATCAAATTTGAAAGAAGTGTATTCCAAATATTATTCATCATCTGATGTGGGATAATCAATAGGAGGTAGTTCATCATGACATCTAATTTGGATGGATAAATAGTGCTTACTTGATAGGATACAAAATCTCTACTGGAGGGTTCCTTCTTAGCTGACTCATAAGAGACTGAATCCTTCAAAAAAATTACATCAGGCATTGGACCGCATGTCCTATTCATTATTTCAATGAAATGGTGGTGGGTTAGCTTCTAGTGATTCAACCTTATGTGGTGTAATAGTAATGAATTGTAGAAAATGGTGGCCACATGGAGAACATCTCAGTATCTCACAACTATAGGATCTTATGGTATCATTGTGTCCTATGTCGTGTAAGAGTATAAGGTAATTCATGGACATTCCACCCTTTTAGTAATGTTCCATTCCTTTTTGTGGGAAATAGAAAAACCAATTCGTATTTCCAATGTTGTGGCCTCTAACCAGTGGATTGGGATAAGAAAGACATAATCCTAGTCTTTCCATGAGATGGTTCTGCTGGTTGTGCACTCAACCTCATTGGTCTGAAAATTCTTCCCCTCCCTATTGAAATAGTATATTTATATATAATTTGATTCACAAGAGTTGGATGGGGACACATTACCTGATAGTACCCCTAATCTACCATTTAGGGTGTATTTGTGGCACTAGTGATACGAGGAGGGAACTGCCACATTCAAATGAAACTAGGGCCTACCCAACATCACCTTTTAGGAAGTGTCCTATAAAATTTCCACGAATACATCACTTTCAATCAAACCTATGAACAAGGTCTTAAACTAAATAATAACAAATTTTTTTTTCTCAGTCCTATCATAACCTTGGATTTTTAGGTTAGTGAGAGTCTGATCTTTTTTGGTCAGTCCCATCTTATAAAGAATTCGGGTTAGGATGAGATTAATCCCAAAACATGTGTCAGACAAGAAGTCACATATATCTATGAAATTTAAATGTCCCATAATTTGAAGTGGATGGATGTTCCATTGTATGAGGTTTTGTTCATCCACCTCCTAAAATGAGATGACATATTGGAAATTGTACCACTCGACCTCTTCTATATTAGTTGGTCTATTGGAAAGCTACTTCTACATCAAACTAGAAAGGTCACTTCAATCCATCCAAAAGTGACTCATGAATTCCATTCAACAATAGAAGGGAATCATGAATCCATAACCTTGTATTAATGATGGATAGGTTCTTCAACATATCATACTTACATTCCAAAGGAAATATTTTTTCTCATAAGGGGGCGTTCCTTGGATGGGGGTATAATAGGTGATGTGGATGGACCCCTATGTTCTGTCCGGTATTGGAAATATCCTACTACTGACCAGCTGAATTTATCAGAACTACTACTGGTTGACATTCATCTTGTTGAGGCTGGACTCTAGCTGGGAACAGCCGACACCAATATAGTTGTGGATGATCTACTATGTCAGTTAACACAACTAGCTATGAATTGTCCATTTGATCAATTAAAAATGTCATCTATGGTGTTGTATCTGATGGAACAGACTGGGAGGATTGTTCATGATGATCTTTTCAAAAAAAAACAAACTTCCTAGTCTTAGTATCATGCATGGATCGGTTTGATCTATTTGGCCTAAGTATCCTATCCCCTCACACATCCTTGTCCTTTCCATTGACGGAGTCAGAAAAAGTTATTCGATGGGGGGGGGGGGGGGGGTTCAGAGCATTCTCAATTAGTAGGTGCAATGAAAAGGTACTCTAACTTAACAAATTTCATAATGGAATACTCCTGATCATCATCATATGGGGTTATCTAATAATGGGATAACCCTTAGGGATGTTCACCATTAAGGAGGCATGAAATAATTGAGAGTGAAATACTATGTTGGAACTAAAGAGGGACTATGATTTCCTTTTCTTTTTCAGTTCATGCTCCTCTGATATTTGGAGGGTTGTGGTGTAGATGTAGCAGTTGCATCAGAGGTTGGAACAATGACCATAGGATACTCTGGAATTCTTAAGAGAGAATGGATGACACAGTGGGTATGAGAGACCTCTCTAAAAGCTAAATAGTCATCATAATTCTAAGTCCCACAGCTATAAACCTGATGTCATTCACCTGATCCCTCATTGTAACTTCCATGATTAATGGATTTATGTTTTAGTTGCTCAGGGATGTCTCCCAACTTGATCAAATCATTATCCACTTTGTCTTGGAGCCAATCCTTAAACACATAGTATTATTTATGGTATTTCTGAGGATCCTATGGTATGGGCAATGATCGGGGTGGTTAGTACGTCTAGCTTCCTCTGACCTCCAGAAACCAAGTAGCTTTAGAATACCCTTTTCTAAGAAATATTTTAAATAGTGTGATACCTATGAATCCTTTAAGGAATAGGTTTTGTTTCTTTTATCCGAGAATGGCACTCTAAGATCCTAGCCTTGATGAGTGTCTAGAGTCTAATAAAGGGATGGATCCACATTCTCTCATCTGGGTGACTGTGCTTGGTGAGGAAGTGTCTAGAGGTTCTTTTCTATATGTGGTTGATCTTAGTAAGGCTATTTTACTTGAAGAGGCACCTCTATCAAGGGGGATAACAAATCTAATTTATAGGGGGGCTCCACTTGTACAGAGATTCCATTCTCTACATTGGAAGGCCTTCTCACATGATTTGGTAAATGAAATTGGTATAACTCTTTAACCTACTATAACAGTTCCTCTAGATTCTAGTCCTTGTAAAAAAACAAGAAATTCACCTAGAAATTTCTGGGTGATTGGGGTAGGGACCAGCTAAATATTATAATTCCAAACACACATCATTAGTAGATCCTCTTTAGTCAACAACATGTTGAGTGTGTACATGAGGACTTTCCACCAGTTGAAAAAATTTGTGAAAAAATCATTGGAACGTTTCCTTCACTTGGATAGATATGTAATACTCTTCTTGTAAATGGTTGAGCTAAAATTGTAATAGAACAGTCTGTGAAGGACTTCCCAACTAGTGATGGACTACATAGGCAACTAATTGTACCAAACAAATACAGGTTATTCAAATTTCCGGACGAAACATAGATGATTGGTGGCTTCCTACTATTATGGGGTTCCCATTACGGGTTTATATCTTGAGATTAAGTTTCCCTAGTGCTATAGTGGGTTACCCATCCCATTGAGTATGGAAAAGATAGGGTTTCCAAACTTTGTGGGTTCTCGTATATCCTCTGCCTATGATGGGTACAACATTTCTTCAGGTGGGATTGACACCTATCAAATATCTATGGAATCTCTGAGAGTTGTGAGAGTGGTTATAAAATAATCTTGTATAGGATAAAAATATTGAAAAGTATTACTAAACACAAATGTTTTGATATTCTCATAAACATGGTAAGAAGGCTTGGAGGATCATGGTGGGGCTTGATCTACGTCTCGAAGAGGATGATCAAAATTCTTGGTTAGGCTTGACGACTCATACCTTTGTTGTTTTCCACAAACTCATACCTATGATCATTCTAGATGAGTGGGGTTACCATGATCGGCTAGGGAAACTGGATAAGAAGTAATTCCTTCCCTACTAGAGGAGAAATGGGTTATCACCAGGTTGTGTTATAATATAGACATTGATCAACAATGATATCATTCATGATTATCCACTTCTCTTCAAACTTCTTAATTCATCAATATATCATAGGACATGTTTCTATTTTTTGCACCATCTAGGATGCATTGGAGGGCCCAACATTCTCCTTACCCTTGTTGGTTTTCCAATAGGTAAGCAATGTCTCATAAGGATCCCCAAGGATGAGGGCCTAAATTTTCTAGTGGATGAGGAAACCTGAATGAGTGTTTACCTAGTGCCTTATCCTAGAGGAGGGGTTTACCCATCAAACACTAAATCAAAGAACCTATTCCTAAGAATCCTTGGGATGGCCATGTTCACCATTATGGTACCCAAAGGAGAGTCCCCTTTATCAATATTTTTGTTAGGATATTGATAGATATAGTTAAAGTGGAGAGAATAATACTATCCCCATCCCCTGATCATCACATGCAAATATGCCCCTTCCATGATCTAGTGTACCACTATGAGGCTCTTGATACATATCTATTGGAGGGTCTATTAGTATCCTTACAAATCATGGTGATGATCCACTTAGATTTATACCAACTAAATCATTCATCATATTTCTTAGATATCCTCGAGGATCCCAAGGATTCATGGGTAGGCCAACTAATGCTAAAATAGGTGATGAATCATATCCCTGATGATATGGTAGAAAAACGCAGCTTGTCTCCCCTAGTATAGGATTTTGGGATTTCAAAGTTGGTAGTCACCAACAGCTAGAATACCAATGATAGCTTATTAGTGGCAAGAACCTCCCACAATCCATCATTTTTTAGGAACAACCCTACTCTTGGTCAACCAAGACTCTGATTGGTGCTGGAAAAGAGGTTTTTGGTGGCACTGATATAGGTAATCTCAATGTCTAGTCAGCCAGTGGATGAGAAACAACATCAATGATCTATTCACTACCCCCTAATATGTCTCTTGTGGGTGGTACGAACCACATTATCACATCCCTGTAAGACTGATTGTTCACTACTACCTCATGCATAAGAGAAATTCCAATCATTTGTACCATTGAATGGTGTTTACCATCGGAATGAGCCATCCCAAACCATAAAAATTATCTAATATACAATGTATAGGTGGAGATGAGGGAGATTTTTGGGAATGAATATCATTTTAATGTGAGTCCTTAGAATGGGTCCATAACTTACTCCATATGCTTGTTCATATGGAGGGAATTGGGAATCTTATAGATTTTACCTTCTGGGATGATGAATTTCACCTATTTTACTCTTCACCCAGACTCTAGAAGTTGGAGAAGAGGTTCCATTATTGAATCATATATGTCCTCAAAATATTAAATATTGAAAAGGTCGATGATGACTTGACATTTCCTAGTATTTCTCCTTTGGTGGAAAGTGTTCTCCCTTCATCCCTTGGATTGTTCTTCATGGAAGGGAACATCTTCATCATGGGGAGAACCTACATTTTGATGGATGGTAACATGGGGAGTGAATCCTATTTTTGTGGTTGGTTATGAGTAGGGTCTTTATGCTGGTTGAAATAGACATGGGAAGGACCTCCGTGTTGAAATGTTGGAGTGCAGAGAAGACCTATGTACTAGTTGTTGAAAAAGAGGGGGTGATCTCTGATTTTGTTGGTGATAGTGCAGGGCGGAATTCCACACTACATACCATCATCATGTATTAGATAATAATGGATTTCGGTGGTTTCCATGATTTAAATGGTCAACCACAATCTACCTATGAGGTGGTTATATCCTCTAACCCAATCTGGTGAAGATGGATCCCCGTTCACCTGTTGCCGGGATATTTCGGGATGCATTAATGGAAAAAGGGGCCACTGGAGCCATGTAAGCTGATTCCCCTTATTGTTAAATATCTTAAAATTACCCCTAATGTTAGAATCTAGTGATTCAGATTGGGGCTGGTGGAGAAGGGTTGAAGTCCACCTGTTCTCCGGCCTAAGGGACAAGTCATTACTTGTAATAAAGCAACCTTGTGGGATCACTCTTTAGAAACTCCGAGTAAGTATTCTTGGCTAGGTTGACTCAAAAATCCCTAACACTATCTCTTTATAGGGTAGATATTCATAGGATCTCTATGAGTAGATAATACCTAGAACACCCTTCAAGGGTAGTGGTTTTAGCTAGGAATTGATGCCTCTAGGTCCTAGCGGGCCATGTCCCTTGTAAGAATGATCTCATCCTAATCATACTGATCTAAAAATGTTTTTATCACCCTACATTGGATGATTGTAGAAGGTGATACAGGTCATGGGTGCACTGAAGTTGATGTCGTGGAAGAATTCTTGTTGGAAGGGTGATTAAGTGGGACTATCGCATCATTGCTTCTCCTACCCCGACACCTGTGAGAATTAAGTGAATGTTTTCCTATAGTTGTGGTCAAGTAAGTCAGGTGGATTAATCTATCGGTACAATTATGAGGATATAAATCACCAATACCACCAGCATCATCCATTATTTTTAAGTAGATAAGGATACATGCGGGCGATGTCCAAGAAGAGAATGCCCAACGTTTACTGCCCCAATTTTCTAGTGAGTTCTATACTTGGCCCACCGTCTTCATGGTGGGACATAGAACTAGATTTTAGAATGGGTTGAAATTATAATCCACTGATGTATTAAATTATACTTTTCCCTATGTATTGGAGAAGAGTTTCACATCAAGTTCACTATTCATATTTTTGAATCTTTCGTTGGGGCCCCACATGCAAATCAGCATATGATGAACACATGAGAAAAATTATTTCCCTGCATTCAAACATTATAAATGTGAGTATATGTCATCAATTTCAATAGTGATTTATACCAATTAATTGAAACAGGATTATGGAATGCCACTTCTTCCTTCCATGGATTCCTCTATGGAGCTCATTGCCTGGTTTGGGTCTCCATCACAGAGTTAAGTCATCATTGTGGAATTAAATCCTAGTTCTATCTCTTTGTGGACACTAGATAAATACACTGCTTCTGTCTATTAGGGAAAAAACCTTCCGTTATGATAGTAGTCAAGTTGGGAATATCTGAGAATATATGGAGATTGGGTGTATTGGTCACCCGTGAATCATTCTCTAGGGGTGGGGGAATCTCATATGAGGAATCTTGATGTGGGGAACCCATGGCATCCCATGTCAATCATTAGGTAAATAACTCTATGATCATATTCCTTAAAAGTATTTTTACCATAAGAATCCCAGTTTTATTACATAGGGTAGCTATTTATGTTATCTCACAAGTTCTACATCATTTAGAGTTGGATCATAACATCTAGTAGAGATGGATTAGCTCACAAGTTAAACATGTTTTGGATACATGAGGTTGACCAGAACACCCCATGGAGGTCGATCAAGGAGGTGTGTCCCTAGGATGGAAGATTTAACACCTGAAATGTTTACCAAAGGGTTAGAAAAACCAGCGTCGATTGATCCATGGTGTGATTTTAATGTCTTATAGAGACATAAGTTTGATTAAAACACCCCCATTGAGGTGGATCAAAGGTGTGTCCCTCGGTGGGAAGATGACACACCTAAACAATTTACAATTGGATGAAAACACCCCATGTAGGTGAATTGGGGGAATTATTTTAACATCCTTTGGAGATAGAAGATTTATCAAAACACCATGTGGAGGTGGATCAAAGAGGCGTGTCCCAAGGAGGGAAGATGTCACACCATAATTTTTTACTAATGGATTAGGACACCCCATGGCAGTGGATCCGGGTCATGAGTTTAATGTCATGGGAAGACAGATGGTTGATCAGAAAAACCCATAGAGGTAGATCAAGGATGGATAGATTAGAACACTCCTTGAAGAATATTTGGGATGGATGGATCATATTGTTTGTTGAGGCGGATCTAGGATGGAAGTATTAAAAAGAACAATGAGGTGGATCCAAGATGGATCGATCAGAATGACCATTGAAGAAGAACTAGTATGGATGTATCATAATTCCCCTCATAGAAAATCTTGGAGTTTTCTCTATCAGAGAAAACACCATGAGTTTATTGTGGTCCAGATTAAACATCAGGGAGGCATCATATGTATCCTACATTGAAGTCATGGATCAAAATCCATGTAGTTTGATGTCACTATTTAAGGTTTTGTTATAGGATAGATCCAGGTAGTTTAACATCATGTGGTGAATTCCTTGTAATGACATATAAAAATTATTATGATTTTAAAAGGTATTTGTATTTTATTAAAGACCCAAATTCATCTCTCAAGGAGCATTGATAGGTTTTTAGTGTGTATTTTTAATAAAAAGTGCTACAAGAGGTTGGTAGTTTGAAAAGAGTTTTAAGAAAAAATATAATTTAAAGAGTTTAATAGTTGATAAATAAAGGTCGTGTATTGAGAATTATGATATAAAGAGATCATTTTATGTTCACTACATATCTTGTATGGTTTATTGTTCTAAAAATTTTATATGTTTTAATCTATTCCTTTGGTTGATGGTTGTCAATATCTCAACTTCCCTCTTGCCTCTTAAAATGATGCTCAAAGAATAACCCCATAACACAACAATATTGTTTTCAAGGTTTTGTTCTAAAAAATAGAAAAAGGGATACCAATCATACTGAAATATTATGTATGTGTGAGATATGTAGGTTTCTTTTTTGGTCCAATCAGAACAACCAAAGACTCCGACTTGAAATCTCAACCCAATCGGTGTTGAAAAAAAAAGTGTTTCACTTAATTATAACAAAAGAAATATATTCCAAGAAGAATAACATGAAAACTAAAAATAATTGAAATATTTAGCACACAAATTACATAAAACTAGTAGAAGATCATGTTCCAGAACACCCTCCCATGTATGTGTAGCTCCCTCCAAATTATTGTCCACTCTTTTTATCGCCATTGAGAGAAGGAGGAGGATAGGGTAGAACTTCACCTTCATCCATGACCCCCTATGAGGATAGGTGCCTCTATAACTTATTGGATGAGTAGAGGAATCATTCGGGTCTCCAAAATACCAGAGATTTTCCTCCTGGACGAACATGAAAATGGGGACCCCAAGGTAACATTTTATAGGAAAATTGGAAGGTGGTTTTAGCCCCCAATTTAGGGAATACACTTGGATAACAGGTTTCGACCTCTAAAAATTCATATCAATCTTTGAAAAAAAAATAGTGCTATATCCCCACATTATGACTATCGCTACTAAAACTTTTCAACCATTTGGACATCTACAGCTCAATATATGGACATATCACAAAACACCACTTTTGACTTCATTCAGATTCGGTGTGCTTGACATATCTGGTCAGTTGTTCCACTTAATGGATGAATTAGGCTTGGATTTATTAATAAGAGTTGTAGAAAATTAAAGTTCATACCTGAAAAAAAAATCTCAGCCAATTTTGATTCAATTATATTACTTAACATTAACCGAAGTGGATAGGTGTTCATGGATCCCATTCAATTTTGGCCTATTTTTCTTCAACTTCATCCTAGGCCCTGAAAATCACCTCCACCTACAATGAAATTATACAAACAAATGAAATTACCCTATTTAAAAGTGATTAAAAAAATTATTCAAAAATGGAGTGAAATTTGTTATAATAATTGTAATTTTCAATACAAAATCATCTTAATTCAGTGGTTTAATGGGTGAAAATGAATTGTGAATTCTGGTGCGATCACACCCCCACACCTAAACATTTTCACTCCTGGGAAAAGTAACATTTCCAGAAATTATTCATTTATATATTTCCATCTTTATAAATATTTAACACTCAATTAAAATTTAATTTATAATATAAATGCGATCAAAGAAAATATCATACAGAGGAGTTATTCTCAGTGATCATGGAAAAAGACGTCTCAAAAAATGGATCAAAATGAAATTACAAGAGGTTCATGATACCAAGAAAAGAAAATAACTCAAAAGTTAATCATTTCACTAATTCTCCACGTTTTTGTGTGTGTGTGTGAAACCCATTTCATGACATTACTTCAATTTTATATCAATTAAATATATGTTATTTTAAACATTATCTACCTACATGATCCTTTCCACTGAACCTTCCCTACATCCGTTACAATAAACTTTCATGACCCACTCACTTAAGAATTCCTATAAGTCAAACCATAATATCTCGACCTAGATATCCCTATATGTTGTACATTTCATCACTCTCCTTGTTTATTTTGTTAAATGTTTGAGATGGAAAAAATTTTAAACTCTTCTCTCAACCCTTGTTTGATCTCTTCAAGAAAATAATTATAATAGTTATAACAAGATCAAAAGTCATGGATGGGTGGTTTCTAACCTTTCTAATATACATCCCTTTTTTATTTTTTGAGGGTTTGAAACAGTCAGATAATAGGTACGTACACATAGGTCAATCGAGTACAGTAATGAAATAGATCAAATAAAGAAAAAACGTATAGAAAAATAAGTTTGGGAAGGAGAGAAAAATTAACATAACTTATATTTACATTATATTATTTTATATATCTTCACACTTCATGGTTGTGTGAAAAGGTGTGTGGAAAAATTAAGGGACACAACTTTCCCTTAAAAAACTCACCCAAAGGGTACCATTATTCTCAAAGGTTTTAAAATGATACAACCATTTATATCATTTATAAAGAAAAAAATTTCAAAATAAAGTCACACCACAAAATTATATTCTTGAAGAAATGAAAATTTCCTCAAAAGATATTTTTTCAATGTTAAAAAAATATAAAATATGGAAATTCCTCATGAATTTTCAATAAATTTCACGATTAAGTGGGCATAATTTTCCATGATAAAGTGGGAATAAAAATTAACATTTCACCATAAAATTGAGGGGGGAAGTGAGGGGGAAGTGATAATACTATACAGTAAGTGAAAAGGAGGAAAATAAAGAAGGACGATGAAAATTCCTAACTAACCCATGAATATACCCATCCCCCCACACCTAAAGTGTTCAATGTACTCACTATAATAAAATAGAATGTGAGAAGGGATGATAAATCCTAGTGGGTTTCATTCATATATTTCTTTAATAACATTTAATTCCTCCATCGAGGACTCTGGAATGACTTTGTGGAAGTGCGTCACCTATTTCCCATTGATAGTGAAGGTTTTCTTGGTTTCTTCATTTTGAACATAAACAAAACTAAATAGAGTGACATTAGTAACATTGTATGGTCCAAACAAGCAGGAAAAAATGGTAATTGGATGCAAATTCAACAGTGCATTGTATTGGAGGACCTTATTCCTAATGTAAAACTGGCGATGAAGGATGATATGGTAGTTGGAATCCTTGGATCTCTCTTTATAAGTCCAAGAGTTATAACATGAATCTCTTCTCATTTCCTCGAACTCCTAAATCTACAACTTCCATTGAGAACCTACACCATAAACATCAGAATCTAATTGTTTAACGGCTCAGTAGGCCTGGTGCTCAATATCAATAGGGACGTGACAACTCTTTTCAGACAAAAGCTGATAAGGTAACATTCCAATGGGAGTTTTAAATGAATTATGGTATGACCATAATGAATAATGAAGCTAAAGACTCTAATATTTTCTTTAAGGTTGAATTTTTTTTTAAAGAATATATTTTACCTTTCTATTTGACACCTAGACCTAACCATTGGTTTGGGGAATGGTTCATTAAATTCAATTCCCAAAACATCAATAATTTCATGGAAGATCAAGGGTTTTTTGGAAATCAATTTCTTTTAGATACATTCCTCATTATTTGATAGTGAGGAAAAGATTTATAAAAAAATGGGCTTCCTTAAAATGGTTGGCCAAAAGATACCAAAATCAATGACCTTGACATCAGTTTATTGGGGACCAAAGTGACCCCTTCCAGAAAGAGTGTGAAATAACCTAAGGATAGACTAAAACTCTCTATAAAGAATACAACACCTAATGACTTGTTCACTACATGTTCATCAAAGGTAGGGGACATCCCAAATGTACCAACATGACTCATGTTTTAGATGGTTATCCTGGTTGTTATTGAAATCAGCAAGAATGCAATATGCTACCAAATAAATTAAAATTTTGGCATACCATGAAATATTATCTTGAACTCAATACAATTTTCGATCTGGAAACATGTAATTTAGGGGAAAATATGTGGATGAGTGAATGTCCAATGATGGGTGAATCCAACTGATATGGTCTAACACCACATTTTCTACTCCTTTTTTATCTCTAATTTCAAAATTGAATTCCTGAAGGATGACCATCTAAAAAATGAGATGTCTTTTGGATTCTAGTTTCTTAAGGTGATATTGTAGGGATTCATTTCCTAGGAACAAAATGAATTTGGACCCCAAAACATATTGCCTAAATTTATCCAAGGAAAACACAATTGAAAGAAATTATTTTTCAATTGTGGTGTAATTTTCTTGGGCAGCGTCCAATGTACATGAGGCATATGCAATGAAATGTAGAACTCAATTGACCCTTTGTGATAAGACTACCCCAACTTCATAGTTAGTGGCATCCCACATGATCTCAAATGGTAAATCCCATTGAGGTGGTTGGATTATTGGGGGTGTCTTGTGACTCTATTTTAAGTTATTAAAATCTTCCTCACATTTGTTATAAAAAAACCTTTTTGGATCAATCGTGATGGGGGGGGGGGGGTGCAATTTTACTAATTTAATGATTTAAACGATGCAAAAATCCAACAAGACTTAGGAAAGACATCACATCACATACATCTTTGGGGAATGGTAGGGATGAAATGAAATCCACTTTTGATTTATCTACTTGGATACCATCCCTAGAAATGAAAAGCCCCAAAAATATACCTTATCACACCATGAAATGGAATTTCTCATAATTTAATATGTGATTATTTTCAATATATAAATTAAATACTGAATGAAGACTACTCAAAAGTTCATCAAAAGAGGATCCATAAATAGTGAAATTAGACATGAAAACATTAGTTTAAATTTCTAGATAATGCAATAAAACTCTAACCATGAATCACTGGAAAGTACCTGGAGCATTTCATAGACCAAATGGAACCCTAATTTATCCAAATTTTCCAAAGGAGAAAGTAAAGTTTGTATTTTCATAATACTTGGGGGTAATATGGATATAAAAGTATCAAGAATACCCATCAAGAAAATTTTAATGGGACTTCCTTACTATCCTCTCTAGTATCAGGTAAATGAATGGTAATGGGAAATGGTGTAATACCCCCGGTTTGAGGTATGTAACCACGTTTTATGCATTTGTATGTGTTTAAAGTGCATGGAATGAGTTGGGAAGAGGTTTGGAGTGTTTGGAATGGTTTTGGGGGAGTTTGGAGGCTTTTAAAGGGGTGTATGGTTTGAGCACGATTAGTGTAAACCGTGCGTATGCTCCTGGAAACCGTGCAGGGGGAGACAATAGGCTCTGCACGGCCTGTCCATGGTTTGCCAAACCATGCGCGGAAACCGTGCAGGCTCTGGCTCTCGAGGCAGTGACGTGCACACGGTTAGCGCACAGTTTTCCAAACCGTGCGGGCTAACCGTGCGACCACTTAAAGATAGCATTTTAAAACCCAAGCTTACTCAGGATTACCTTATTTCACTCCTATCTTCCTCCCACTCAAGCCGCACTCGGGATTTTCGGTTATCAAGTGTTGGAGGGGCTCTCCCACACGTTTTGGAAGCTATTCTAATGGGTTTCAAGGTGGATTCAAGGTGATTTCTCTCGGGTAAGTCTCTCCTGTTGTTTCTCTTGTGTTTTCCACTAGATCTTCTTCCCTCTCTTTCTTGGTTTTCTAGATATACACTTGTTGAGTGTAGATATAGGGTTGGGGTTGGCTTGGATTTTAATTTTATGGATTGTTAATGTTAGGGAATGGGATCTAGAGAGGTTTCAGTGGTGTGTTCCCTGTTTTTGAGGTGTGTTCGCTAGTTTTGAGGTGCGGTGGCTTGTGGGTCATTTTCTCAGGAACCCTAATGGTAGGTGGCTTCTCTCTTGACTCCACTTGGTTAGAACTTGTGGTTCCTTGTTTCAATTAATTTATTTTCTGAAAATTAATTGTGTTTTGATGTGAGAATGTGGTTGGAAATCCCTTGGGTGATGTTCTGGGGGTTTTTGGGTAAAATGGGTTTTGTGGGGAAATACAGTTGTTGTGGATTTTAAAATGGAGATTTTAAAATGGGTTGCTGAGTTTGATTTGGGAAAATGGTTGATGGAAATGGTTTTCAATAAAATGGGTTGTTTTAATGAAATTTTTTTTGGCATGGAAACTGGTTTTCAATAAATAGGTGATTTATTGAAGTTAATTGATATGCAATGGAAATTGGTTGATTGTATGTGGTTGTGACCTTGGTGAATTATATGCATGGAATTGGCTTGATTTAAACGTTGTGTGGAAGTGGGAAAGAAGTCTCACTATAAAAAGGGGATGGATAGTGGTCATAAGAACCACCATATGAGCAGTGGTCGAGAAGTACTGCTAGATGCGAATGGGTGAACGGGATGGGCGGAAGTCCCACCATTTTGATTTTTTGTGTGAATTCGTGAACGGGTTGGGTGAAAGTCCCACCATTTTGGTTGTTTGTTGTGCATTACCTTGCAAGATGGAAGTTGTTGTGTTAACGTGTAAATGATGAGACAGTTTATAGAATGTCTGCTTTGGCTTTCCCTTGGTTTCATGGGTTGGGTGTGATGGCTTGGTAAGAGCATGGTTGGCATATGGTAATGGTTGCACTTGTGATTATTTTATATAAAGTGTTTATGTAAATGTGATAAATATATTATCTTAGTGGCGTGTGTAGGGAAATCATTTCGGGAAATCCTACTAAGTTTTAGTACTCACCCCCTACATTGGCACATTGGCGTCATTACAGATGTTGTGTACCGTGATGTGTGCAAAGGTAAGGCATCAACCTCCTTTAGTGGTGCATTGTGATGTCTTGGTGGAACTTGGAGCTTGGAGCTTGGTGTGGAGTTGTGGTGGTGTCATGGCTCGTGGTGTTCTTGTTGAGTCTTCTGCATTGTACTCTAATGTTGTATTGGGTTGTGTTGGCATGTGAGATTATGGATTATCTGGTTGTCTTGGGAAATGTATGAGTTTGGTTGTGTTGACATGCATCATTTAGTTGTGGTTGTTTGGTTGGTTTTGTCTCAAGGGAATATTGTTCCCCAATTCTTCTCGGAGCCCTCATAATTTATTTCTAGCCTTTAGCACCTTGGGAACGTTGCTTAAGGCCAAGAAACCCCCACTGCCTCCTCAAGCCAATGAGGTAGGGGTGGGGTGTTACAAGTGGTATCAGTTTGTTCAGTCCTTTGGAGTTGATTTTCATATTTGGTGTTGACATTCGTTGTGTTACATTCCTTGAGTCGGGATGGTAGCAAGGCGTAGGAATGTCGATACTTGGAATGTATAGCATAAAAGGACGTAGATAACCCTCTTTTTCTGAAATTCATGTTACCAGGGGGTTGGGTATGTAAGTGTTTTAGAGACAATTATAGTCATTGGATATCTCATTGTCGTGTAGCCAATGAGATGATCATGGCATGCATGGTAGAAATGAATTCTCACTAGGATGCATATTTCATTGGGTTATAATGATTTATAATGTGACATGAATGTGTGAAATTGTAATGCGAATAAATTGGTATTTTAAAAATGGTTTGGTTTTCAAAATGGTTAAACATGGAACATGTTGAAAATGTAGAAATCCTTGTTGTGATAGTGTTGTGTAATGTGATTTTAATGGGGATTTCGTGATGTCTATGAATGTAAGACTCATGGTTGTTTATTTTATGTTTAAAGAAATGGCACCGGGTAGGCATCGTAGAGACCAACTGGAGGAGGCTGCTGAGAATATGGTAGCACCTGAGCCTCAGGTGAACCAGCCGCTAGTGCAACGCATAGTGAAAGCTTTCCAAGCTATGGAAATTGGAAACAAAGTGCATAACCAAGACATGTGGATCATGCAGTTCAGTTTCAAAAGAAGAATCCATCCATCTTCAGGGGTGATTCAGAGCCAGATATGGAAGAAGCATGGTTAAATAAAATGAATAAGATCTTCGAGTTCTTGGGAACACCGGTAGTTGGCCACGTATATGTTGGAAGATCTTTCCCTTCAGTGGTGGGAGTTGGTAGTCCAAGCGGGGACAGACCAGGGTATGATGTGGGAAGGATTTGAAGAATTTTTTAATAAAAAATTATACCCACATACGTTCAAAATTCAGTGTACGACTGATTTATTTAGTTTGAAGCAAGAGCTTATGTCTGTGACGGAGTATGCAACTATGTTTATGAACATAGTGCGGTTTGCACCCGAGGTGGTGGGTAGCACGTCATTGAAGGCAAGGATCCTTGAAGTGGGGTTAAGGCAAGAAATCTGTTCAAAGATAGTGGTGTTGTGTATAGATGATTACAAAAAAATGGTTAATAGAGCCTCGGTGGCTAAGCGGGATCTGTTGGGAGCTCCGGGAGGGGGAAGCATGGTGGTACCCATGGGGAAAAGTGGAAAATCTAACACTGGGTTTAAGAAGAATAGGGACACTTATTCCTAGGGCAGGAATATGGCATATAATCTGATGTCTGGATCGGTAAATCTTCCTCGAAATCCCCAGCGCAAGCCGGGATGTTTTCAGGGTGGTTCTACGAGCCACATCAAGCGGGATTGTACAACACAACCTCAAGAATGTCATAATTGTAAGCAGATGGGGCATCTGTAGTGTTATTGTCAGAATGCTCCAAGGTCGGGTGTGTGTGACACTCCTCAGGGATCGCAGACATCATATGCTTCGACGGGATAGGGACAACAACATTATACCCCTCGGTAGCAGAGTAAAGTGGGTCACGGTGATTCTTGGAATACCACGACGCATCAACAAAGCAATAAAGAGCAGAGTGTGGCAAGAAAACATGTGTTCGGTGCTGAACAGGTTGTGGTGGATGATAAGTCGGGACTATCCACGGTGTGAGGTACTATTCTTTTAAATTGTACCTCGATGCAAGTGTTGTTTGATATGGTTTATTCACACTCTTTTATTGATGCATGTGTGGTTGATTTGCTGGGTTTAAGGGTAGAAATTATGCCCTCCATTATGAAACATCAAACTCCTCTGGGTCGAAGAGAGTTTCGAGCCTTCTTGTTTGGAAAATGTTGTATCATTGTGGGCAAGGTTGAGATAGTGTGGAATTTCTCAATGAATGAGATAGATGGGTATGATGTAATCCTAGGAATGGATTGGATGGTGCCTTTTAAGGCCCACATCGATTGTAATACACGGACAATGGATTTTATGACACATGATGGCATTAGAAATCTCTTTAGAAGAGAGAGGCATGAAAGGCAGGGTGCAACGGGTTTGTTGGCACCAGCAGTGGGTACGTTATTGTATTAGTTGGCGGTGTTGTCATTGGAATCAGTGGATGGTGGTGAGAAGAGTGTTCTTCCAGCAGTGGTGGATCGGTTCATGGGTGTTTTTCCTAAAGAATTCTCTGGGTTAACTCCCATAAGAGAATTGGAGTTTACGATTGATCTCCTTCCGGGGACCAGTCCTATCTCACTTACGTCTTATCCGATGGCACCAGCTGAATTGATGGAATTAAAACTTCAGTTGGAAGAGTTAGAATACAAGGGGTTTATCCAACCTAGCACGTCTCCGTGGTCAGCGCCAGTGTTGTTTGTGAAAAATTAGGATGGAACTTTGAGGCTCTGTGTTGATTATCGTAGACTTAACCAAGTTATGGTAAAGAACAGATATCCACTTCCATGAATTGATGATTTTTTCGACAAGTTGAGGGGAGCCCAGTGGTTCTCCAAGATCGACCTCAGGTCGGGATAACATCAATTGCGGGTGAGGAAGGACGATATTCCTAAAACATCTTTCATAAGTAGATATGTCCATTATGAATATGTGGTTATTCCCTTTGGTATAACGAATGCGCCAGCAGTGTTCATGGCATTGATGAATCAGATATTTTAGAGATATGTAGATTCATTTGTGGTGGTGTTTGTAGATGATATTCTGGTGTATTCAAAGGCAAGGGTGGAGCATGAGAAGCACTTGGCGATAGTGTTGGGGATTTTGAGGGATTATCTGTTGTATGCAAAATTTTCAAAGTGTGACTTTTGGATACATAAAATTCAATTTCTTGGCCATGAGATTTCTGAAAGGGGTGTTTCAGTAGATCTAGAAAAGATAGAGGTTGTTCTCTCATGGCAACCTCCAAAGAATGTGTTTGAGATACAAACTTTCCTTGGTCTAGATGAGTATTATCGGCATTTTGTTCATGATTTTTCATGTTTGGCTTCGCCTATGATAGAATTTACAAGGTAGAATGCTCCATTCCATTGGAATGAACAGTGCCAGTAGTGTTTTGAAGAATTAAAGGGTTGTCTTACATCAGCACCAATCTTGGTTTTGCCAGAACCATGAAAAGGGTAAGCGGTGAATTGCGATGCATCAGGATCAGGGTCGGGGTGCATTCTCATGCATGGGAATAATGTGGTTGCGTATGGCTCTCGATAGTTGAGAGTGCATGAGAAGAACTACCCAACTCATGATTTGGAGTTCACAGTAGTGGTCCATGCTTTGAAAATATGGCGTCATTATCTCTTTGGTGTGAAATTCATGGTATATACAGATCATAAGAGCTTGAATTTTTTTTTGTCACAAATGGATTTGAACTTGAGGAAAAGGAGATGGATGGAATATCTCCAGATGTTTGATTTTGACTTGATGTACACACTGGGTAAGGGAAATTCGGTGGCAAATGCATTAAGTAGGAAATAATATGCTCAGATGGTGAAACAGGCATCAGACCAGTGGTAGTTGATGTCGGTTATAGCTGATATGTGGTTGGAATGTGAGGACCAGGGTGATAGAGCGGTCTTATTTCTGGTTTTGTTTATTCTTGACTTGGTTGGCCTGGTTAGAGAGACACATATATCTGATTCTGAGTGTGTGACCGTGGGGTCAAGACTCAATGGTGGGGAGACCATTGAGGGTTGGAAACTGAATGGAGATTCAGTTTTGTGTTTTCAGAATTGGATGGTAGTACCAGTTACTTGTTAGGAGGATCTTCTCAGGGTGTATCATCATTCCAGGTGGGATGTTCATCCTTGAATTTAGAAAATGTATAAAGCGTTGAAAGCGCAGTTCTGGTGGGCTGGTATAAAATGAAGTGTGGCTGAGTTTTTTTTGAGATGCATGACTTGTCGGGAGGATCTTCTCAAAGAATCAGAGGACAGTAGGAATGTTGTATTCTTTACCAATCCCTATTTGGAAGTGGGAGTAGATAGCGATGGATTTTGTCTCAGGTCTCCCATGAACGTTCAGAAAGCACGATGCCATTTGGGTGATAGTGGATCAGCTAATGAAGTCGTCCCATTTCATCCCGATTCGTGAATCTCATATAGTGGAGGATCTTTCCAAAATCTATATCTGGGAGGTGGTAAAGAGGCATGGTGTTCCAGTTTAGATTTTATCAGATAGATATCCGAGGTTTACATCTTGTTTCTAGAAATCCTTACAGCAATCCCTTGGAACACAGTTGACGATGAGTACGACATATCACCCTCAGACGGATGGTCAATACGAGAGGATGATACAAACTCTGGGGGATATGTTGTGGGCTTGTGTCATGGATTTTGGTGGCTCATGGGAGGAGCACTTGTCATTGGTTGAGTTCTCTTACAATAACAGTTATCAGACATCCATACATATGTCTCTATTTGAAGCATTGTATGGGAGGCCATGTCGTTCTCCACTATGTTGGGTGGAAACGGGTGAGTCTTCAATGGTTGGACTGAGCCTTGTCCAGGAGACTAAGGATAAGATCAAGTTTATCAGAAAATGAATGGATATGGCTCAGAGTCATTAGAAATCGTATGCAGATCATCGTCGACGACCGTTTTCATTCGAGGTGAGTGATCATGTTTTCTTGAGAATCTCTCCTAGGTTGGGACATCATCGGTTTGGGAAGCAGGAAAAGTTATCTCCGAGGTATATTAGGCCTTTTGAGACTCTTGAGAAGATTGGTGAGGTGGATTATCATTTGTCTTTTCCACCACGGTTTATTTCGGTTCAAAATGTGTTTCATGTGTTGCAGTTGAAAAAGTATCAGCCAGATAGTGACCATGTGATTCGTTGGGATCATGTTGAGCTAGAACCAGATGCTTCGTTAGTGCACATACCTGTGCGGGTTGTGCATAGGCAAGAGAAAGTCTTTCATGGTAAAATCATTGGTTTAGTTCGTGTTTTGTGGCAACATGGTCAGATTCAAGAGGATACTTGGGAGCGTGAGAAGGAGATGGTCGAGCAGTGGCCCGAGCTCTTTCGGAAAAGGGAGGGTTCACTACTTTCCGAGGATGGAAAGTCCAATGGTGGGGAGAATTTAGCACCCCTGGTTTGAGGTTTGTAGCCTTTTTAATGCATTTTTATGTGTTTAAAGTGCATTGAATGAGTTGGGAAGAGTTTGGGAGTGTTTGGAATGGGTTTGGATGAGTTTGGAGGCTTTTAAAGGGGTGCACAGTTTGAGCATGGTTAGTGTAAACCGTTCGTATGCTCCAGGAAACCGTGCAAGGGGAGATAGTAGGCTCCGCATGGCCTGCACATGGTTTTCCAAACCGTTCTAGGAAACCATGCGGACTTTGGATCTCGAGGTAGTGGCGTACGCACAATTAGCACACGGTTTTCCAAACTGTGCGGGCTAACCGTGCGGCCACTTAATGTTGTGGTTGTAAAACCCGATCTCACTCATGATTGCCTCATTTCACTTGTCTCTTCCTCCCACTCGAGCCTCACTTGGGATTTCCATTTCTCAAGGGTTGTATGGGCTCTCCCACATGTTTTGGAAGCGATTCGAAGGTATTTCACGGTGGATTCAAGGTGATTTCTCCCGGGTAAGTCTCTCCTCTTGTTTCTCTTGTGTTTTCCTCTAGATCTGCATCCCTATATTTCTTGGTTTTCTAGATCTACACTTCTTGTGTGTAGATATAGGGTTGTGGTTTCCTTGGATGTTAATTTTAAGGCTTGTGAATGTTAGAGAAAGGGATCTAGAGAGGTTTCGATGGTGCGTTCCCCAGTTTTGAGGTGTGTTCGCCGGTTTTGAGGTGCGGTGGCTTGTGGGTCGTTTTATCGGGAACCCTAATGGTAGGTGGATTATCTCTTGACTCCACTTGGTTAGAAATTGTGTTTCCTTATTACAATTAATTTTTGTGCTGAAAATTAAATGTGTTTTGTTGTTTGAATGTGTTTGTAAATCCCTTGGGTGATGTTTTTGGGATTTTTGGGAAAAAGGGGTTTTGTGGTGAAATGCTCTTGTTGTGGATTTTAAAATGGAGAATTTAAAATGGGTTGCTGAGTTTGATTTTTGAAAATGGTCGATGGAAATGGTTTTTAATAAAAAGGGTTGTTTTATTGAAATATTTTTTGGCATGGAAAATGGTTTTCAATAAATAGGTGATTTATTTAAGTGAATTGATATGAAATAGAAATTGGTTGATTGCATGTGGTTGTGACCTTGGTGAATTATATGCTTGGCATTGTCTTGATTGAAATTTTTTGTGGAAGTGGACGGGAAGTCTCACTATAAAAAGGGGATGGATAGAGGTCGGAAGAATCACCATATGAGAAGTGGTCGGAATGTACCGCTAGTTGCGAATGGGTGAACGGGTTGGGTGGAAGTTCCACCGTTTTGATTGTTTTGGTGTGAATGGGTGAACGGGTTGGGAGGAAGTCCCACCATTTTTGTTGTTTGTTGTGCATTGCCTTTCAAGATGGAAGTTGTTGTGTTAACGTGTAAATGATGAGATAGTTTGTAGAATGTTTTCTTTGGATTTCCCTTGGTTGCTTGGGTTGGGTGTGATGTCTTGGTAGGAGCATGGTTGGCTTATAGTAATGGTTGCATTTGGGATTATTTTATCTAAACTATTTATATTAATGTGATAATGGTTTTATCCTAGTGGCGTGTGTAGGGAATTGATTTGGGGAAATACTACTGAGTTTTAGTACTCACCCCTACTTTGGAAAATTGGTGTCTTTGCAGATGTTGTGTACCGTTATGTGGGAAAAGGTAAGGCATCAACCTCCTTTATTGGTGCGTTGTGATGTCTTGGTGGAACTTGGAGCTTGGAGCTTGGAGTGGAGTTGTGGTGGTGTCATGGCTCATGGTGTTCTTGTGGAGTCTTCCGCATTGTACTCTGATGTTGTATTGGGTTCTGTTGGAATGTGAGATTATGGATTATCTGGTTGTCTTGGGAAATGTATGAGTTTGGTTTTGTTGACATGCATCATTTAGTTGTGGCTGTTTGGTTGGTTTTGTCTCAAGGGAAAATCATTCCCCAATTGTTCTGGGAGACCTCAACATTTATTGCCAGCATTTAGCGCCTTAGGAACGTCGCTTAAGGCCAAGTAACCCTCACCGCCTCCTCAATCCAATGAGGTAGGGGTGGGGTGTTACAAATGGTCTTTCCTAGTGTGTTGGTTTAGTCACTAATAGTCTATAAAGACATGCCAAATATTCTGCACATGAGTTGGAACCAATTATTTTTTCTTATTTTTAATTACCATGAGACCAGTTTTTGTAGGAACCACTTGTACTAGACTAACCCATTTTCTATTATAGAGGGGTAAATGATTCCAGCAATCTATAATTCTGTTACCTCCTTTTTAACATCATATAAGAGTTTGGGTTTTTTCAATGTTGTGACTGTATCACTCGTTTATCATCATCATTTAAAAATATATTATGTGTAAAAATTAATGGCCTAATTCTTGGAATATTAATAAGTGTCCATCCTAAATCGTTTTTATACACCCTAAAAGTTCATGTAGTCTAAATTCATGCTCTAGAGGGAGTGAACTAGCAATTGTGACAGGCATCTTGTTTCCATTCTCAAGATATAAATATTTTAAATCATGATGTAGTTGTTTTAGTTCTAATTTAGGGGGATTTTGGATTGATGGGAGTGTGTGTGAAAGTGAGAGATCACTAATCTCATCTAACTACTCAATGGTATCATCCTTGGATGAGGAATGAGATTTTAAAAGATTAGTAGTATCATCGATGGTCATGTGATCCTCAATGTTCAAGAAATCATCAATTAACAAGAATGCATGACATTTTTCTAGACTGGTACAACATTCTATACATGATTCATTACTTAACATTCCTATCAATGAATAAAACATAGAAAGGGGATCAGGGGAGTGAAAAGAAGTGTTTTTATGGGAAGGGGTAAATCTATAGAGTTAATAGTGAGAGAGGAATGTTCTTTTGAGGGGGGCCTCAAGGCATCCAGGATGGTGAAGTGGACATCATCTCCACAAAACTCTATAGCTAATGTACTATTGTGGACATTAATTATGGTTTTGAAGGTTTTATAGAAAGGTATTCCCAATATAATAAAGTAATTTCATTCATCCTATAATCATCCATGTTTAGCACATAAAAATAATCATGAAATATTATATTTTTTACCCTCACAAGAACATCCTCTGACACAATAAAAGTGTATGCTTACTCTGATATGCGAGTTCAACAATAATTATTGTTGTCTTTAGTTCTCTGGCCTACAATATAGAGTAAATGGAGTGATACATACCATTTATATAGCCACCCAAATCAAGAATATCATTGGAAAAGTAATACTCTCTTATGGTGCACATAATGGAGAATGTTCTTAGATAATTGCATTTGGTGGGAAGTGATTGATATATCAATGCTGATACATTCCTCCAAAATCTCACCTTCTCATCACCTCTAAGTCTCCTCTGGTGTGTACATATCTCCTTGAGAAACTGGGCATATCTTGTAATTTTCTTCAAGGCATCAATCAATTGGATGTTAACCTTCAGTTTTTTGAAAGTTTCCAATATTTCCTTATCAAGTTCAGATTTATTTTGTATTTTCAATTGGGTGTCCCTTTGGGGAAATATAAGAGGAATGGTTGGGATAGGTGAATCATTAATAGACACACTCTTTCCTTTTGAATGGATTCTTTTAGGAAAATTATTTTCTTCTCTTGGACCATTTTCAGTAGTTGCGATGTTGGTTTCCCTAGGATGGGATGAATCTAATGGAGATTTTATTTGTGATTTAATTTATTTACCACTCCTATGGGTTATTGAACTAACATTTCCATTATCCATAGGGTTAACTAATGGTTTATAGAGATGTTTACTCGACCCATGACTTTAAAATTCCTCTGCATAGTAAGCACGCTAGCATAATTGGGTTTTTAGGTCTTGTACGACTGCTTGGGTGGTTTTTTGGAATTAGATACTATTGGAAACCATTTTTTTCATTATATTCTAGGGTAGCATCATGTTTTAGGTGGGTGGTAAGAAATGAATTTGTGGTGGTTGGGGATTTTTGGGTGGTGGTTGTTGACTACTCTACCCCGGTTGGTTCCATGTTTATTGATGTTGGTTTGAATACAACCCTTTATCGTAGGCTTGGTTGTATTTCCACCCAGGGTTAGATGGATAGTATGGTTCTTTCCTAAAGGGTTGGTTATAGGGTTATCCTGGAAATATTTACTCACAACACACATAATTTTTTTTCAATTGGGGGAATTTGTTAGAGTAACGGGTGTCTGAAGAATATATACCACAATAGATTCTAGGAGGATATTGGTATTTCCCTTTGGAAAGAGAAAGTTGTTGAAGAAGGGTAGTTACCTCTTCAAACTTCGTGTCCAACTTCTTCTCAAATTCAGTACTTTTTACCTCTTGGACACCTCAAATGGGTACACTATACCTTAAAATAAAATGTAGAGTGTTTTGTGCCATGTTCTCAATTAGGGTCATGTAGTAATTGGGGTTTTATCAACTAGTGTTCCATCGGTATCAATTTCAACCATATTTTGATTAATAGAAATTAAACCTTCATAAAAATATTGAATTAAAACTTGATCACTTATTTGGATATGTGGACATCTTGAACATAACCTCTTAAATCTCTCCCAAAATTCATGTTGTTTTTTCCTTTGTGATTATATTATACCACAAATATCATTATTTATTGTTCTGGTTTGAGAGGATATTATTGTTGTGGTTTGAGAGGCTGTAAAATAATTTCCAAGAAAAAGGCATTTCATTTGTTCCCAACCTCTAATTAGTGAATTAACATAATACAACCAACCTTTCATAGTGTCTTCTAAAGAAAATGGGAATGTTCTCAGCTTTACATACTATTCATCCACATTAGAAGGTTTTAATATAGAACACATTGTATGAAATTATTTTAAGTGATTATGTATATCTTCTCCATCAAGTCCATAAAATCTAGGAAATAAGTGAATTAGACCAGATTTTATTTAAAAATTGGATGCCTCACCTTGGAATTGAATATAGGTGGGTTGGATATCAACATCAGGTGAGGTTAGTTCTTTTAATGTTCAGTTTTTCAGCCATATAATGTAAGTTTTATTAATCTTTGATATTGGTTCTATAAGAATAATAAGAATAAGAATCATTAAGAATATGTTCAAAATGTGATGTGTCCTCCTTCAAAGGGTTGTCTTGTGTGTAACGGTGTCGCTGACATAGGATCCTCTCTAGTTTGGGTTCAAAAGGTGGTAAATCTCCCAGAGTAGAATGTGTCATGAAATAAAACTACACATGAGGAATATTTTATAATTCAAATAAAACAATAAGGAAGTAAATAAGAAAATAAATAGTTAAAAAATTAATTATTTTATTATAAAAATTCACACTAAAAATAAAAGCGCTCTCTAGAAGCGGTGTAAAAAATTGAACGTGTTGTCATGACATGTCAAATTGATTATGATTTTAAAAGGTATTTATAGTCTAGGAAATACCCTATGGAATCTTTCAAGGAGTGTTGATTGGTTTAGAGTGTATTTTATTTAAAAAGTACTAAAATAAGGAGATTTTTTTGAACATATTTTTAAGAAAATAAATTAATTTACAAAGTTTAATAGTTGATAAATAAAGATGGTCTTTTAAGAATTATGAGTGAATGAGATCCTTTCAAGTTCACTACATATCATAGATATTTCATTTTTCTGAAAACTTTATGTGGTTTAATGTAATACTTTTTTTTATGGTTGTCAAGATCTTGACTTCCCTCTTTCTTCTAAAAATGATGCTCAAAGAATCACGCCTTGAAACAACAATCGTGTTATCAAGGTTTGGTTCTAAAACATAGAAAAAGGGCTACCAAATAATACTAAAATCTTATGTATATGTGAGAGAAATATGATTATTTTCTTTTCAAATTATAATAACCCCAGATTACCACTTGAAATCTCAACCCAATCGGAGTTGAAATAAAAATTGTTTAATTTATTTATAATAAAAGAAATATATTCAGAGTAGAAGTGAATCCAAACTAAACATAATTGAAATATTTAACACACAAATTAAACAAAAATAGTAGAATAAAATGTGTCATAACTCCCTATAAATTATGTATATCTATCTCAAAATTATCATCCAATATGTAGCTCTCCATCGAGAGAAGGAGGAGGCTTGGGTGGAAATACACCTTCATCCATGATCCCCATACGCGGATAGGGGCATCACAAACTTTAGGTATGAGGAGAGGAATAATTTAGGTCTCCAAAATACGAGAGCAATACCACCTAGCTTAACATTCAAGTAAGGATCAAAAGGTATCTTATTATAGAAAAATTAGAAGGTGGTTTTGAGCCCCCATATTTAGAGAAACCACTCGGCCAATAGATTTTGACCACCATACAGTTTTATCTGACTTTGAAAAAAATAAAAAAGTTTTAGACGCACATCAAGACTATGTGTTTCCGACGCTTTCGACGGGGCACGTGCATCTGTCCGTCCGCGGAGGAGGACGCGCTGCGCTTGTTGCCCCGCTTTCCCGCTTTCCAATGGCGGGCGACATTCTCTCCTTATTCAGGGATGTCTGCTCCTTGATCGAAACATGATGATGGGATGTCGGTTCTTCCTTCTGTGGATTCCTCCTCAGAACATGTCCCCTAGTCCAGGACTCCCTCATAGATTTCATACATTGTTCGTGAAACTCTTCCCAGTTCCATGTTTCCATGAACACCGGTTAATTACACTGCTTCTGTCGGGACATTCCAAAGGGTCCGGTCAGGGCAGCAACCTTCAGTCGGGGGAGTAGTCACGTTGAGGCTTCAGTAGTGTGTCTGGATGCTGGGGAACCTGGCATGTCTGTCTATTGTCCCTGGTCAGGGCTTCTCAAGGGCGTGGAAGCCCGAGGCATCCCACATAGAGCGTGGGGAATTATATGCCATAGGCACATATCTGAGGTTTTCCTCAGCTTCCCGTGTTTAACACAGGGTACGCCGTGATTTTAACGTCCAGCAGAGACGGATCAGCCCGATCAGAGCATTAGCTAGAATAGATCGGATTGAGGGATTTCCCTTGAAGGGATGCTGATACCTGGGCCAACCCATGGGCGGCTGTGAAGAGGAGCGTACCGACATGGTCTCACTGGGATATGACGAACCATGCGAGAATCAGGGTGGGTGATAGATGGATGAATGGAGTGGAGGGGGAATGAAATGGGACCATCGCAAGGGCGACAGTGAAGTTGGGCTTGAGCCATGAAGTGGCTTCCTACGTATCCCCGTGGTGGGGAATCAAAGTCCGCGTAGTTCGGGATGGTGCTGGTGAAATGATGTGAAGGTGGACCTTAGCCCGATGGATGTCCTCAGCGAACCAACATAATGGTGGCCTTGGTCTGATGCGTCATCGAACCGACGTGGAGGTGGACCTTGGTCCGATGGGCATTGTCAGCGAACCGACGTGAAGGTGGACCTTGGTCCGATGGGTGGTGGGCTTGAACCTCAGGGAGGCTTCCTACATACCATGCCTTGACATGGATCAAAGACTTCTTAGTTCAAAGGGTTTCATCAGTGAACTGACGTGAAAGTAGACCCGTGGGTCCACTAGTGGTGGGCTTGATCCTTGGGAAGGTTTCCTACATACCATGCCTTGACATGGATCAAAGTCCTCATAGTTCAAAGGATTGATGGAATACAGTTTAACTTCATGCGGGACGGTAGTGAACCCTGACGTGAATAAACGACGGGCGTTGGGTGTCGGCGAATCGATGTAAATGGGGGACCTTGGTCTGATGGGAGATGGGCTTGAACCTCAGGGAGGCTTCCTATGTACCATGCCTTGACATGGATCAAAGTCCTCGTAGTTCGGGTGAAAAAAGGGGGGGCTTGGCACACCGACAAGGAGACGGTTTGGGCCAATGATTGTTGGGCTTGAAACTCAGGGAGGATTCCTACGTACCATGCCTTGACACAGATCAAACTCCTCGTAGTTCGGGTTGGACACAATGGCTTGCCGTCGGACTGGAATGCAGTTTAACGTCATGTTGGACGCAGGTAGAACTCGACGTGAGTTGGATGACTGGTGGGCTTGAACCTCGTGGAGGCTTCCTACGTGCCATGCCTTGACATGGATCAAAGACCTCGTAGTTCAAATGGGTGTGCATTTTATCATCATGCGGGACAAGGGTGCATACAGTTTAACGTCATGCTGGACGGGGCATGCAGTTTAACATCATGTTGGACGAGGCGTTCAGTTTAACATCATACTGGACGAGGCGTGCAGTTTAACGTCATGCTGGATGAGGGAGAAACTCGACGTGAATGAACGACCGAGTAATGTGGCTTGAACCTCATGGAGGCTTCCTACGTACCATGCCATGACATGGATCAAAGTCCTCGTAGTTCGCTAAAGGTAGGGGTCAGGGTCGGTGCTCACTCTAAGCCCATGTTAGTCATGCTCGGTGTGATAAACAAGAGGTTGCAATGACCTGACGATCATGTCGCGAAGGATGCATCCGTGGGAAGTGAATTGGGGCTTACGCGTTAGGCGGCCCATGGTGCTGGGACTTACTCCAGGATGGAGGCCCAGAGTGCGACAAAGAGCATCGAAAGGGGGATTTGGGACCAATGATGGGAGGTGCCTTATTCCCTATCACGCCCTCCACTGACCTTGGTAGTGGGGAAGTACGGAGATGCAGGGGTGAAACCATCCGTTGGGGGACTAGGGTCGCCCTTCTCCTGAGAACATACGCCACTCCAATAAGTAGGATATCATCCCTTGTGGATGGGTGATTCCACTCCCGTGGAGACGAGTGGCGTAAAAAATGTTCGAGTTGGGGGGACCCTTCGTGAGAGGCACGAGGTCGGGTCACAATTTAACATCATGTGTTGAGGATATGGTGCTTGGAAATTTAACGTCCTGTAGCTCGGACGAGGTGGGTTCACTCCGCACCCCTAGGACTTACATAACCGGTACCCTCTGGTCCTTGGGGGAGGGAAGGTACTGGCAAGGCCATGGTCAAAGGGGGTTGTAGAGCGAACCATCAAGGGGTCCACGTTAGCATGGCTATGCGACGAAGCAATAGCCGTTAGCGTGCCTATACAAAGAAGCATTAGGCGAAGCAACGCTATGGGTGGTATTGTCCATGGGACTTAGAAATCACATCATGCAAACCTGGAGGGTCGCACGGGAAGAGGAATTGCCAAGAAAAGGAGCGTGCTTCGTGAAGTGGAGTGCCTTGGCCTTAGCACGAGGCATAGTTGTGAGTGGAGGGTGCTTTGCGAAGTGGAACAGCATTCGCGGAGCACTGCCTCGCGAAGAAGAGGTACCTCGCAAAGCAGGGTCCTACGAAGCAGTGTGCTTCATGATGTGTAGCGATCCTTCCTTAGCATTGGGATCACTGGTACAGGTTGGGTGTTTCGCGAAGCATAAACGCTCCGCGGCTGCCCTGCTTCCCTTGGGAATCCCCTTCCTTCGTGAATACCCTTGAGCTTCACGAAGGGCATCCCTCTAGGAAGAGGGGCTTAAAGTGATTCAAAGCGAAGGCATCACACGAAGTAGAAGTACCTATAAGAGCTCATGATTCTCAGGGGAAAAGGGTGCTTCACGATTCGGGAGAGGAGAAGCCGAATGGTCGGATTGTCCGTCTCTGGGACTCTGGGGGAGTCCAGTATTTATAAGGAATGGGTGCCACGAAGCAAAACTCGCGCACCGCCTCAGGTGCTTCGCGGTGCGCTCGCGAACATCAACGGCATCCCCGAAGAGTTACCGCCTCTAGAGCTTCGCGGCGGGCTCGCGAACGTCAAATGCGTTTGCAGAGAGTTACCACCTCTGGAGCTTCGCGGCGGGCTCGCGAATGTCAAATGCGTTCGCAGATAGTTACCACCTCTAGAGCTTCGCGAGACCGCGATGCTCGGGGTGCTTCGCGTCGGTGCTTCGCGTCGGTGCTTCGCGAGGCAGCGTGCCGGCCGTCTTTTTCGTCCCTTATTTTCATGCAATATTTTGGCACCAACAAATTCCCCCCCTCAGACTTGGAGCCGCGGAGGGTGAATGGTCGAAGTCTGTGGGAAAATCGCCAAAATTGTCGGTCGTTCGTGATGCAGCTTCGCGAAGGGGGCCCGCGGTGCTGACCGGGGCCACGGATCCAAATGTGCCGAGATGATCCGCGCGGGTGAGGCGCACCGCGATGCTCCGGGGTCGCCGCCTATAAATAAGGGGTCAACCCCTTTGGTCTTCACGTGACTTCCTTGTCTTTTTGTGCTCTCGACTTCGCGAAGCTCTGCGTACTCCGAGTCAGCCCTCCGCGAATCGAGCTTCGCGGCGAACCGCAGGTCTCTGACTCCGCGACCGCGCCAAGCGAACTCATGTTTTCCGGCCTAGGCCAGACTTCGCGGCTTGGTCTCTCGACCGACCTTCGCGATTCAGCTTCGCGATCCGGCTTCGTGATCCGTTCTGAAAAATTTCTTTCCTGAGTGCAGTAATTGAAATGGCCCATCAAGAAGCTGTATGGGGGGTGCTTGCAGATGCTGCTCGTCGGGATGAGATGGACAAATGTCCAGGCATTGGGGAGATGGTCTGAAGCCATTCGGACCACGCTTCTTTGACAGATCTTCTATCGGAGGGTCAGAAGGATTATCCGCAGTGCAAGAAACTACCATTGTACGGATTTGGGTTGAGGGATGACGTCTTCATCCCATAGGCGAGTAGGGATGAACCAGCTTGCTGGTTCAAGAGCACACCATGCCAGCACCAATGGTTCAGGGCAGCCGATGGTCATGCGCAGGAGGACTTCACACCCGTCACCACTGACTGTCTCTACAACCATTTGAACGATATTGACGGGAAGCCACTGCAACCGGAGACGTCCCCTCTTCTCTACTGCACCATTCTGAAGGCGGCTTTGCAGGATTCGAAGAAGGGATGGTCCGATGAGTCGGACCTGCGCCAGGGCGGCAACTTTACTGATGACTGGGCCTGGGCCTACTGGGTAGGCGCCTCATGCGAGGAGTTTGGGGACGAGATGAGGAGATTGGGGTTTTATGAGGCGGCATGGGCCTCCCAATTCCACATTTACCAACCAAAGCAACTGATGCCAGAATTGCTGAGCAGATGGTCATCTAGGACCAATACCTTTCACCTGCATCAGGGGGAGGTGGGCATCAGCCTGTGGGATGTCCACCAGATTTCTGGGGTTCCGATCTTGGGGGCCATGTATGATGAGTTCCTCCCTGTCATGAGCGCGTGGGAGGATACGGAACAAATGACGCGACTGGCGTCATCATTGATGGCGCTCGTCCCTGGAGAGGACAAGGAGGCAGTGAGGGATGTCCACTTTAGGAGATGGTTCAAGTGCTTCCTGAATTTCTCAGAGAATCGAGAGTTCCCTCTGAGGCCTCGAACTTGTCTGAGGGCGGCCCAACGGGGCAAGGGGCACTCGTATTGGCGGGTCTTGGAGGACAGCCAATGGAAGACTTGGGGTTTCAGTGTCAGCACTAAACAATGGCCGATAGTCATGATGGCGGCGTTCATCGCGGCTCTCATCTGTGGTTGGATCCTACCGGTGAGGGATACAAGCATGGGGGTGCGGCCCAGCTCGTTTATTATGGATTCCGTGTTAGTCATGGGGCAGCAGATCAATTTGGGGATTCCGATGCTCGCCAAACTGTACAGAATGTTGTGGCACATTAGCGAGGGCAAGAAGCCGCCAAGGATATGCGGGCCCTTCCACCTCCTATATGGGTGGATCGCAGCGCACATCAGGGGGATTTATGAGTATCTGAACCCCATTTCGCCGCCAGGATCGAACTTCCGCCCCTCCATCCTGAACGCAGTCAGGAGCTTCTCGTTCAAACTAGCCGTGCCGATGGTGCTGAATCGGGTGTGGAGGGCGGATGAGTTTAATTTCCACACCTTCCCATTGCCGACAGGGATACTTACTGATGACGGGTGGGGAACGGAAGAACATTGAGCTTACCTCATGGCCTTTTGAGGTGGAGTTTTGGTGGCATGGGTAGATCATGATCCACTCTACAAATCCTACACCCCACATCGGTTTGTGAGGCAGTTCCGGTGCCTCCAGCGGCTGACCCCGCAGGTTTACTGGGAGGTGCGCCACGAGGAGCACCCGTGTGTGATGAGGAATTTGTGGCTCATGTTCACACGGGAAAATTGGAAGATGCGAATTACATTGCCTCCATCCACCGTCGCTTTTGGATTGGTGAGGGAGTATGCCATTAGTTGGGATACTGCTTACCCAGGGGAGATGCTGAAACAACCAACTATTCGGGTCGGTGACGGTGGGCCTCCTCTATCTCGAGGTCGGGGTCGGAGGGCGGCTAGGGCCGCTTGCGGTAGCGGGGCTGCCATGGCGGCGAGACCCGTACTAGCTGAGGGTATGGAAACAGCGGCGGATCTGGTGATTTCGGAAGAGCAGGGCCATCCGGAGGGGCAGCCAACGAGGGGATTCCGTAGGATATCCCCTCAAGCTCCGGGGATGTGCCTACATCATATCGACATGGTAGAGGATGCCGTCTTCCCGGAAGCCTGGGACATTTGGGATGTCAACCGGAAGTTCCTCAGCCCACCCGAGATATGGGCCCACCTGAATCGCCTCGGGATGGAATTACCGGGCATAGGCCCAGTCCGGGCTGGATTCATGGCGTCTCGGGCGGAGGCAGAGCAATACCTAGACGAGCTGGAGGATTATGTCCACTCCAGTGGTGTCCCTCGCCCAATGATAGACCAGGTGAGGGTAATGTTGAATCAAACGGTCCCCCCACAGTTATTGGCTTTCGATCTGAGGGAGCGCTTCCCCCTGCCGGAAGAATCATAGGACTCCTCTAGGGAGGATGAGGCTAGAGCAGGGAGTCCGTTGGAGGAGGGCGACGTCGGGGATCAAGGCTCAGATTCCGACGATTTCACGGAGGCTCTCAAGGTAGCACTCCAAACTTCTTTCCTTACATTTCGTTCTTGGGTCACTATGGACTTCTCACCGATGTTTGAGCCATGCATGAGGAACTTGTTCGCAGGCCTCGTTCTCGCCCCTCAGCGGGTGATGATGCGGGACCTTCAGAACCCGCGCCTATGGCTACGTCCAGTTCCGCGTCTGGTGGGACCAGAGCACCCGAGGAGGCTCTTCCAGAATCTCCAGACCTTCCAACAGTATACGGAGGTCCTTTCCTTGGGGTCCCGTCAGTACCGGCTCAAGAGGAGCGCCGGGAGGTCGATCTCCATATGTTTCCTCTACCGGTTTCCTTTTCGTCACATGTAGACTATGCCAACTAACGTTTATGTCCCTCTCCGTCGTACAGTTCTCCGACTGGCGTAGGGTACTGCGGCAAGACTGGTCGGGATGTCTGGTGGCGTCCCTCCTAGGGGCATTCCGTTGATGGTGGTGATAGTCCCTCCATCTCCTCAAGCTGCGACACACATCATCACTGGCGGGACCACCATCAGGGTCGCGCCTGAGGTTATCGAGGTGGACTCTGATGAAGAGGATCAACTGGTCGGTCCCAGTCCTATCAGGCCTGCTTCGGCGCCATGTGCCGTACTGGATTCAACACCAGATGTAGATCCTGCCGAGGATTTCTTGCGGGCGTATCCCGCGTACGAGCCTGCCAATCGTGCAGACTAGGAAGAAACGGCCTCTAATGAGGAGGACAGCAGCATAGTCCACCGCCGGTCGTGGAAGCTAATCACGCGATTTATCAAGGACACCCCCCAAGCGCAATGGTTGACCTAAATGGATATAATCCGCTCACGGTTGCGTGAACTGTGTGCTGGGAGAGTGGATTCCCAATGTCCTCACGCACTCATCCGAGATCTTTTGGCTGAGAAGATCCGGGAGCATGATCGTGGGCTCAGCGTGGGCTGGCAGCGGAGGAAGACGACCAACATCAAGAAGCTCCAGGAGGCTGATGGAGAGGTCCAAAAGATGAAGACCCAGGAAGATGAGGTTTCAGCCTGTCTTAATGAACAATCTGAGCTGGTCTCATGGTTGAAGGCCCAGCTGGCAGAGGCAGAAGATCATATGAGGCAGGCCTCTGGAAAGATGGCTGTCGTTCAAGCCGGCGTAGAGAGGGAAAAAGCCAAGGCTGACGAACTGCGCCCCGCCGCTACTGAGGAGGAGTGGGAGCTAAGTCAGCAGAAGCAAGCCTTGGACGTCACAAGCCAATGGGTGGAAGATCTGCAACGCTCTTTTGACGGGGTTAACCCGTCCATGGGGGGGAGTCGACTCCCGGGTATTGTAACAAACCAAAAAACCTTTTATTGGTACTTTCGTGCTTCATTTTTTTCTTTCTTTGTTTTGAATGCCATAGCGCACACGATTTCCACTGTTTGAATCACCTTGTTACATCCCTACAATGTTTGCGGGACATTCGGCGACAATTCCCTAAGCCCACGTGGGTCGAGCCCGATGTGAGAAACATGAGATAGTTGCCTTCTCGTCCCACTGAACATAGGAGTGGAGACCATGCTCCGGGCATCGAGGGTTCGGATTGCTAGTCCGGATTTCCGAAAGATGGGGGAGGCTTGACCGGAGAAGGAAGTTTCCAGGACAGCCGAATTACCGTTTCTTCAGCGTGCTCTTATGCACGAATAGCGCAACGCCAGGGGCACTGAAATCGGTCCAAACAGACGAAAATGGGAAGTGTGAATCACGATACCCAAGATTCGGAGCACTGTGGGGATGACGTGACAATAAAGGACAATCGTTAACCATGGTGGAGAAGCGGTACCCTTACTGCGTTAGCCTGTAACGGGGAAAAAAATGAGGGTCAACCATTGACCATGTTCGAAACACGGGACCATGTCATAAATATTGTCGGTCAATCTTTTGGGACATTGACCCAAGACAGTTGACGGACCATAAGTCAAACATTCATACTATTAGGGGGTCCATCCAAACATGACCAGTCTCCCAGAACGTTGGCCCAGGACGGTAGGTGAGCCGATGCGGCATGAGACCAGGCCGTTAGGGGGTCCCGTGAGACATGAAAGGGGACGAGGGTCCGAATAAGGGGCACGCAAAGGGTGGAATATGGAGTGATGGTTTGTCTGGACAGAATCCAACACTCAGGTAGTTACACCACCGTGGTGGGAGTACACCATATGGGCACATTGGTTTGATCATGTATCATTCCTTCTTTCAGACAGGGCCTCTCTGGAGAGGGGGTCTGTCACTTCCCAATGGGATCTTGGGGCATCCTGAACTTGTTCAGGGAAAAAAAGCTACATAGTTCCCCTCAAGGGGTCAGGCCAGAGGGCCGGAAATGGGTAGGAACGGGATTTTGCGATTCCTGAGGCTGGACCCTAGGTGAAATGCCCGAGTGTCTCTACATATCCCATGAGGATGGGAATCAATCCATACATAGTTCTGGAGGCACAGTGCAGTCATAGACTAACACTGACAGGTGAAATCCTCTCTGGCAGAGGCTCTGGTGCATCCCATGATTAACACAGGGCATCCTGAACTTATTCAGGGTAGAATTGTAATTTAGTTTCATGCGTTGAGGACACATGGACTCCTGTAGTTTAACGTCATACGATAGGACATGGAATAAAAGGGAAGATCCCATGGAGCGTGTGGTGCGGTAGATATGAAACCGACGTGAATGAGGACCTGGAGTCCAAATCACACCACGTACCCCCAGAGAAAACTCTTCGGGTCGAGGGACCAAGAGTGAGGATCAACCTGGGCCCGAACCAGAGTGGTCAGGCGTTCCTATGTATCCCATGAGGATGGGAATCAAGATGAACGTAGTTCTACAAGCACAGTTTAACGTCTTGCGGGATGATGAGAAACCTGGCCGTGTTGGTACACATCCCGCCAAAACTACTAAGCCCACGTGAGTCGTGCTCGGTGTGGGAAACAAGCAGTAGTGGTGGGAATTTCCCGACAAAAAGGGGCAGGTTAGGGAAAAGGGATGCTCGGTGAATACTGGACCAATGACACTAACACGATCATTTAGCGCACCTAGATGCGCGAAGAGAAAGAGTCGAGTATGATGGAATTCCACTTGAACACGAGGAAGTGGAAATGTGTGAATCATGGTGCTCGAGATTCAGATCACGATGATGGCGGCGTGACAATGGAGGATAACTGTTTACCGTGGCAGAAACCCAGCGTCCATATCGCGTTAGCCTAGAACGGGGACAAACAAATGAGGGTTGACTGTTGACCATGTTCGAAACACGGGACCATGTCACAAATGTTGTCAGATATCCGTAGTGACGCTGGCCCGAAACGATTTGAGGTCCCTTAGGTCCAGCATTCATGAAGATCCCTTAAGCCTAGTATCCATGTCGTCCGAGGGTCCTTTTTGATGCGGGAGAGGATGAGGATCCAAATAAAAAGCTCACGAAGCATGGTCATGGGATGAGGTGGATGTCCCTGGGAAAATCCCACACTTCGGACTCTTTTTCAAAACAAATCTGAATACGACAACGAGACGTATTAGATAGAGGGAGCAAATTACTTTCCCATAGGGAGATCTTAGTTTAGGGTCATAGAATTCAGACCATGGATGGGAGGAGACATAAGAGGCACATGGTGGAGTAACTCAAACACCTGGCGTAAATGGGAATAGGGGGTGTGTGCAGTGCGATGAACAACCTAACATGAATGAGGACGTAATCCCATATCACATCGCACGACCCCTTTGGGAGAGGTTTTTGGTCAAGGGACCGAAAGCGAAAGATAGGCTGGGCCCAAGGGGAAGTGCCTGGGCACTCCTACATATCTCATAAGGATGAGAATCAAGACTCACGTAGTTTTTGACGGACCTTAGACCATGAATGGGTAAAAGGAGCAAGGGATGCATGGCATCAAGACAAGACGTGAAGGAGGACCTAAGCCCTACTTACCATACGTTCTCTGGGGAAATGCTCGAGTCGAGGGACCGAACACAAAGGTTAGGCTGGGCCTGTGGGGAAGTGTCTGGGAGCTCCTACGTATCTCATAAGGATGAGAATCAAGCCATACGTAGTTCTGAAAGGTGACATGGTAAGGTACCAGTGCCAGGGGAAAAGGGGAGTGCAGCCGTGGCCCTTGCACTAAAAGAAGATGAATTTGATAAATCTTGTTTGTTCTTTAAGGTGAGTGGTTTTTTTTGTGAAGAGACAGGCCTAGAGTAGTAGGCCATGGTGTCGCCACAAGGATCAAGCCGTGATGGGCGTTGAGAAATGGCATGGAACGTGACCAATACCCAACGTGATGTCCTCTACAACGAGGTCACCACAATGCAGTGCCGTTTTTTCGTCGTGCGGCCAGGATGATAATGTCACAGTTTAGGGTCGTATGATAGGACCAAGAATGCATTTTATCATCATGCAGCGCAGACATAGAAGAGACGATGCTTGGTGGGGAATGTGCGCAGTGTTATAAAACAAAATTGATGGAGACATGATCCCACATCACATTGTACGCCAATCAGAGAGGGAGACCTTAGGCCTAGGGGCCCATATAGAGGTAAGAGGTGAAACAGGGGGAGAGACTGGTTCCCTAAATGGGTTGTACCCGAAGACAGGGCGTCCGGGCGGTCCTACGTATCCCATGAGGATGGGAATCAAGTTGAACGCAGTCCCGGATGGATCTTAGTTTATGGTCTTAGAGCTCGGACCATGGGAGCCCCGAAGGACGCCATATTGCATCTTTGTCCCCTGACATGCAAAGGTGCACTGAGGGATAGCGCGAAAAGTGTCGAGATTCCACCTGGACATGATGGGGTGGAAATGATGTGAATCATGCAACCAATATTCGAGGACTGAAGGGGCTGGTGTGACGATAGAGGATTACTGCTGACCATGTTCGCAACACAGCATCCTGTCGCGTTAGCCTGAAATGGGGACAAACAAATGAGCATCGACCGCTGACCGTATTCACAACACAGGATTTTATTGATTTGTTGTCCAAAACCCTCGGGGGCATTGGCCCGTAACGGTAGGAGAGCCCTTGGGCATTGTATCCAGGCCGTTCTTGGGGGTCCCTCCAGGTGAAGCCCGAATGGAGGGGAACACAAATCTTGACAAGTGGAAGGAACTTGATCATGTTGAATCTGACACTCTTGGTCCTAGACCAGAGTACTCTTAACACATGGGTAAACCACTGCAAGGGGTCAAGAGACTCAACTTGAAGGTAACCAAGAGATGGCGGGTTCCCGGGGGAAGGGGGTATGGTGCCCAAAACCTTTTATCATACCTACATATCCCCCTCCTGGAGAGGGATAGACCAAGTGGCCTAGGTGACCGGGAGATCAGGAGATCTCTAAGAGGTGGGGTTGGACCCGAATCCTAGACATTCAGGTGGTCCTATGTATCCCATGAGGATGGGAATCAAGCCATACGTAGTTCTGGGGGGTGCCTTTTAATGTCATGCGGGACAAGGAATAAGAGGGCTAACTCTCAGAACGGGGGTGTGCGTGGTGCAACTATTGCAAACCCGACGTGAATGAGGACATAATATCGCACTACGCCACACGGTCCCGTAGTTAGGGTCCTGAAGGCAGGACCAGAGAGGCGAATTAGCTGAACTCATGCTGGACCCGAAGACAGGAGGTCTGGGCATTCCTACGTATCCCATTAGGATGGGAATCAAGAAGAGCGTAGTTCTGAGAGGATCATAGTTTATGGTCATAGAGCTCAGACCAAGGATGGTGGCAACTTCCCGAGTAAGCGCAGGTGTCAACCTGATCCCTAAGCCCACGTGAGCTAAACTCGGTGTGGGAAACAAGGGGGGAAGACCCTTATCGCAATACTTGGGGCGCCCATCGAAGGGGAGTTGGAAGAGGGCCCCGAAGGACACCTTTGATGAGGCTTGTTCCCCCAATGTGAATACGTGCACGGAGGAAAAGTACCAAGAGTTCTGAGATTTTACTTGGACACGATGAAGTTATGGAGGGTGTGAATTGTGTACCCAATATTTTGGGCTTAATGGATTGGCGTGTCGATAGAGGAAAACTGTTAACCATGGTGGAAACGCACTGTCCATATCGCGTTAGCCTAAGGTGGGAACAAAGAACGAGCATCGACTGCTGACCATATTCGAAACGTGGGATTTTATCAATTTGTTGTCTGAAACCATCGGGGGTGTTGGCCCGTAACGGTAGGAGAGCCCTTGGGCGTAGTATCCAGGCCGTTCCCGGGGGTCCCTATGGGTGTGAAAGGTGATGCAAGCCTTGATGAAGGGATAAAAAAAGCCTGGAAAGCAGGTGCGGACGTGTCCGAGTAAAGCTTGGAATTCCAGGTAATGAACCAGAGTACTCTTAGGCACATTGGTGAACTGCCGAAAAGGGATTGACGAAACAGCTCAGGAGGGAGAGGTACATGGTGTGGTCATTACGAGATCAACGTGAATGAGAAAATAACCTCACGACACACCATACACTCCCATAAGAGAGGACCTTGGCTGTGGCCCGGAAAGGCCAAGGGGCCTGATGGTTAGGAATTTGTCAGGAAGGCCTGACCTGCTTGTAGTTTAACGTCTTGCAATGAGGATGAGGGTCGGGGACCCGAGGAGGCCAAGGGGCCTGAGACTGGGCCTCATAAGAGAAGGCGTACGGCATGGTACATGATCCCTACGTGAAGGAGGTCGTAGTCCCACGCCACACCGTACACCCCTATGGGGAATCGGGGCCATGGGCCCTATCGCTATCACCACCCGGGGGGAAGTTTGTCACTTCGGGATGGAGCAGAACGAATCACTACAATCGCTATCTGGGACATCTTGGGGTGGGCCCGTAGATCCAGGACACTATTGACCATGTTCGAAACAAAGTGTTCCTATGGTGACCCGATATGGGAGCAACAAATGAGCGTCGACCGCTGACCGAATTCACAACGCGAGACTTGTTTCGGCTTGTTGCTTGAAAACCCTCGGGGGCGTTGGCCCGTATCGGTAGGAGAGCCCTTGGTCATGGTATCTAAGCTATTCTTGGGGGTCCCTCTGGGTGTGAGAAAAAATTATGGAATCCCAGTTAAGGAGTTGGTGAAGCATAATTGTATCCATCCACGAAAGAGGCAAACATCTCCAGGGGGATGTGCAGCTGGATCAGGGCTTGCTCGATGTGAGTTGGGCCAAGAGTGTGCACCCTGCCATATGTCTTGACTCGAGGGGATGATTTTGGATTTTGGTCTGGGTCAATAGACAAAATGTCCGGGCATTCCTACGTATCTCATGAGGATGAGAATCAAGCCATAAGTAGTTCTTGAAGGCCATGCAGTTTAGCGTCATGCGGTGAGGACGTGGGAGGATAGAAGAACAGGAGCGGGCACATGGTGCGAACCTTAAAATCCTTGTGTGAGCGGGACTACAAAAATCCAACCCCACGCTACACAAAGATCCTCCGAGGAAACTATTCCCAGGGGGGATAATGGAAGAGAAAAGCTTGGGGCTGGGCTCAAAATGAGGCGTCCGAGTGTTTCTACATATCCCATGAAGATGGGAATCAAGCCACACGTAGTTCTTAAGATGCAGTTTAACGTCATGCGGGACGAGGATGCATTTCATTTGGGGATATTTAAGGTACGGAAAGTAATCCGACGTGAATGAGTACATAATCCCACACAATACCGTACAATCCCGCAAGAGGGTAAGTCAGGGAAAACCAAGAGCCCTGAGGCCAGACCGCAGTCAGGGAGACCTAACCAGCTTGCGGTTTAACGTCTCGTGGTGAAGACGGGGCCGGGGGCCCGAGGAGGCCAAGGTGCCTGAGGCTGAGCCTCGGTCAGGAAGGCCTGACTAGCTTGTAGTTTAACGTCTTGCAGTAAGGACGTGGGCCAAGTCCTGAGGGGGCCAAGGGGCCTGAGGCTGAGCCTCGGTCAGGAAGGCCTGACTGGCTTGCAGTTTAACGTCTTGCAGCAAGGAATGAGGGGGATATCTTAGTTTAAAGTCATAGATCTCAGACCATTTTGCAGTTTATCATCTTGCAGGACGAGGATGCAGTTTAAGGTCATGCAGGACTTTACAGTTTAAGGTCGTGTTGGACCATAACATGCAGTTTAAGGTCATGCAGGACCATTTTGCAGTTTAACGTCTTGCAGGACGAGGATGAAGTTTAAGGTCGTGCAGGACTTTACAGTTTAAGGTCGTGTTGGACCATAACGTGCAGTTTAAGGTCATGCGGGACCATTTCACAGTTTATCGTCTTGCAGGACGAAGATGCAGTTTAAGGTCGTGAAGGACCTTTTTTTCCCTAGGCAAAGTATCGCTTGAGGAACTTGGCATTGGTGGGAGGGGTTCTGCGCTCTCCATCCGTGGTCACCAAGGAGTATGCTCCATTGTGGTAAACCTTATGGATGATATAAGGATCTTCTCATTTGGGTTCTAATTTGGGTGGTTTCCTACCAGGAATCATTGGCGCTCAAAGCGCCAGTACTAGGTCACCTTGTAGGAAAGAACGGAGACGAACCTTCTTGTTGAAGGCCCTCGCTATCTTATCCTGATGCCTTTCCAGATTGTGCAGGACACGAAGCCGGTTATCGTCCAGTGCTTCTAATTCATCTAAATGGATTTCAGCTACCTCATGTGATGTATGGTGATCATAGACTGCGGTGCGTAACGACGACAGCTGGATCTCAATGGGTAGGATGGCCTCAGCTCCATACACCAGGGAATATGGGGTCACCTGGGTAGAGTTGTGAGTCGTCGTCCGATAAGCCCAGAGGGCATTGGGGAGCTTGTCCGGCCAACTTTTCTTGTTCTGACCAACCATCTTCTGCAGAATGTTTGAGTGGGTTTTGTTGAACGCATCGATCTGTCCATTTGCCTGCGCGTGGTAGCGGGAGGTATGGTTCGACCGGGTATCGTACTTGGTGTACCATTTTTTTAGTTCAGCCGCTCAGAAGTTGGTGACGTTATCGGTGAGGATGGCGTGAGGGACCCCAAACCGGTGGATAATATTGGATCTCACAAAGTCAACGATGGAAAGGGCTTTGACCTCTTTGAGTGTAACTGCCTCTTCCCACTTGGAGAAGAAATCCGTAGCAGTTAGGATGAACCTACACTGTCGGACTGTTGCCGGTGGATACGGTCCCACTACATCAAGTCCCCATACCGCAAACGGCCAAGAGTACTTGGTGGCGTGGAGGGGCTCCGGCGGCCAATGCAGGAAGTTGGCATGAACTTGGCACGCATGGCATCTCTTGGCATATCCAATACAATCGTGGATCATAGAGGGCCAAAAGTACCCCAACATCCGGATTTAATGGGACATATTCGGCCCAGCTTGATGGGAGCCACAGGAACCGGCGTGAACCTCTTGCATAACTTGAGGTATCTATACTCCTTGGATGCAACGGAGGAGGACACCATCGAAACTCCACTTATAAAGGATCTGTTCAAGACTGGGGCCACTCTGGAGGGTAAATTGCAGTGCGCGGCGTCGGATTCGCTCGCGCTCGGCCCGGTCGTCCGGGAGGCCACCATTTTGGAGGTACTCGACAAAAGGTGCCCTCCAGTGGGGAGTGGCTTCAACCACTATGTCTGACGAACCCGGGACCCCTGACGTGGAGGGTCCGGCGGTGAGATGACTTACCTGTAGGCCATCATTGTACTCTTGGGTGATGGGGGCAATGACTCTCCGGTGAGCCACATGTATGATCAAATAATTTTGCTCGGGTTCTACGAGCGATGCGGCCAAGCCAGCCAAGGCGTCTGCTTTACCGTTCTGTGACCGTGGGACATGGGTAACCTCTGGTCGAGAAGAGAACTGGGCCATTAGGCAAAGGGTGTACTCCAGCAACGGTGCAAGCTCCGGCTTCCTTACGACGTAGTCGCCATTAACCTGTTTGATTACCAGCTCGGAATCTCCCTTCACATGTAGATGGGGCACATGGATCTCAAGGGCCAACTCGAGGCCGGTGATGAGAGCCTGGTACTCTGCCTTGTTGTTCGTATAGCCTTCTGACAACAGGAATGAGTATGGTAGGATGGCTTGAGCCAGGGTAATGAAGACAATACCCAGGCCCACTCTGTTGAGCTTGGGATCATTGAGCTGCCTACCGGTGGGGCTCTGGGAGGCGCCGTCGAAATGCATTTGCCAACATGGGACGACATGATCAACTGAGAGGATCGTCTCATCAGGAAAATCCAGGTCTAGGGATTGATCCGCAGAGGTTGGATGGGCAACTAAAAAATCTGCCAACTCCTGTCCCTTAATGACCTTCTGAGGTACAAACCTGATATCAAACTACTGGAGAATCACTGCCAACCGCGCTAGTCATCCAGTCAGCATGGGGTGGTTCAGGGTGTACTTCAGTGAGTCTACCCAGGAGACCAATTTCACCTCATGGTGCTGCATGTAATGTCGCAACTTCTGCACGGCGAAGACGAGCGCAAGGCAGCTCTTTTCGATAGGGGAGTATCTGACCTCCGTATCGAGAATCATGCAGCTGAGATAGTAGAGACTGTTCTCAGTACCCTCGTTATTCTTCTGTGTGAGCAGCGCACCGAGGGATCTTTCCAGGGCGGTCATGTAAAGGAGAAGCGACTTTCTGGAGATGGGTGGCATCAAGACCGGAGGTTGGAGCAGATACTGATTGATTTCCTCGAAGGCGGTCTGACACTCCTCATCCCATTCGTATGCGGCACCCTTATTCATGAGCCGGGAAAAGGGATTACACTTGCCGGCCAGATTCGCGATGAATCAGCGTATATAGGCTAAATGGCCTTGAAGGCCTTGAAGTTCCCGAATGTTGCTCGGGGGTGGCATTTGGATGAGGGACTTGATCTTCTCCTGGTCGATCTCGATACCTCGGTATCTGAAATCAAAGCCCAGAAACATCCCAAAGGTGACCCCGAAGGCACACTTCAACAGGATCATCTTCAGGTGACGGGAACGGAGGAAACCGAACACTTTCTTGAGGTCTTTGAGATGGTCCTGGCGCTGAAATGATTTGACTACGAGATCATCTACATAGCATTCCACCAATGCCCCGAGAATCGGCTTGAATATGCGATGCATGGCCCTCTGATAAGTGGCACCTACATTTTTCAAACCGAATGGCATAACCCAGTAGAAAAAGGTACCTTGGGGTGCCCTGAAGGCAGTGGAATCCTCGTCTTCGGGGGCCATTTGGATCTGGTTGTACCCGGAATACCCGTCAATGAAAGAGAGATCTTGGAACCCGGCCGTCACATCAATCGATAACTCCGTCACTGGGAGTGGAAAGTCATCCTTTGGGAAGTGGCGATTAAGATCGTGGAAGTCGATGCAAACTTTGATCTGCCCATTCTTCTTCCTGACTGGAACAATGTTGGCAAGCCACTTGGGGTACTAGAATTCCTTAATGAAGTTGTCTTTGATAAGCTTGTCAACATTGGCCTCAACCATTGAACCATGAGAAGGGTGCATCTTCCTGGGAGGCTGCTTAAACCCATGATGTCTTACCGGGAGGCCCAGACGGTGAACGAATACCTAGGGATCTAGTCCTGGAATCTCATTGTAACTCCAGGAAAATACATCACAATGTTGTCTGAGGAAATCTACGTACTGCTGCCGCTCCTCGGGGGACATGGCTGCACTGATCAATGTGGGTTTCGGATCTGCCTCGCTACCAAGGTTCACCTGTACCAGTTCATCAACCGTGGTGGAGAAGCCTTCCTCAAAGGCGGGGGGGAGCATCCTCCAGGTCTTCCTCCCCACCCGTGGGGGGATTTCCCGCGACGGGAGATACTTATGGGATATCAAAACCCGAGGGGCAGCTGGTGCCGGCTCAGGCAGCAGTGGTCATCTTATCAGGGGACTCACTAGCCACTGAGCCCATAAAAATGAAGGCAGTCGACCCTATCCCATCTGGCCTTCGGCCTAAGGGGCCACGTTTGATGATATCAAAGCAGTGGTGACGTGTCGGCCTGAGTTAGTGGAATCCAACCCGGCGGAAGAGACACGTATAGCGTACCGCCATTGTCATTAGCATGAAATTCTGGTACCGTACAGTGGTAGGAGGTTTCGGGATCACCTGATCCTGGTTGATGTAGGAGTACGAGGTGATTTTCCACCGTCGCTTGGAGATGGGAACATGCCTTCCTTGTGTACCTGAAACAACAAAACATTGCCCCATGTCGGGGGTCGTGGCCTCCATCCGTTGGATTGGGAGGATGTAGGCATCATCCATCCTTACCCAGGGATCACTTGTGATCGGGGAGGGTTCATCCTCACTTACTAGGATTTGATTATCCTTACTTTTGTAATAACCCACATCCAGATAGTGGGCCTCACAAGAAGCGAAGGGAGACACATCTCCTTGGAGCACGCGTACTCGGCCGTTGAGTGAGTATTTAAGGCACTGGTGACACGACGAAGGGACTGCTGCATGCAGATGGAGCCATGGCCTACCCATCAATGCGTTGTAGGCGGTGTCCTGAGAGACGACCATGAACTCGGTGCTGGCAATTAAGCCACCAAACTAAGTCTTCAGGCGGATCTTGCTGACTGGGGTTTTCTCGGTCCTGTCGTACCCCTAGATTCTGAGGTCAGAGGGAGTTAAATCACCCTCAGACAGACCCAACTTTCGCAAGGTTCGAGTCGGAATTTGGTTGATTCCGGAACCCACGTCAACAAGTCAACGATGGACTTCCACACCATTGAAGTGGCCAGTGATGTACAGCGGGCGAATGTGCCCCTGTATAGGAGGGTCCTCATCCTCACCGGAGAACAAGATAACCGCCTAAAATTCTTCGTTTTCAATCATCTCAGTATGGAAGGCTTATGTAGCTGCTACCTCTGTCTCAAACTGGAGGGGGCTCCTTAGGGCCTCGGCAAGTGCCTCGTGCATTTCGGATGACAGGCGAAGGGCCTCAAGGATATAAAGCCTTTCCGGAATGCCGGACAGGTGCTTCAGGATGTCATACTTTCGTGCCAAATGTGAACCTCTGCTTACAGGAGGTCGTTCGGCATTTGGAGGCATAGCGCGTTCTGCCGGTTTAACTGGCGATCGGCTAGTACTGGGTACATCCTGCTGCCTACTAGTTGAAGCCTGGAGAGTATTCTCCGGAATAGGATTGGACCATGGAGGCTGGCCTGTATCCAGGCAAGACTGACTGTGATACGAATGAGGCATCTCTCCCTGATCCAGTAGGACAAACTGCGGTGGAGGTAGAGCCGAGGGCGTTAGATGGGGTTGCGCATGCTTAGCTCTATGCTGAGCCTGCTGTTTGGTCTTAGTAGCATGCATGGCTTGGATAAAAGTGCCTACGGACGTACCTCGATGACCGGCGTGGTTGCGATTCCGCTGACGTTGACGTCTGCTAGAAACGTTGGGGAGGTTCGTCCGACGTTCCCCCTCGTCGGGAGTCATATAGGGCTTTACCAGCTCCACGGCGTTAACCGAAGCATACCCCTGGCTGTCGCTCAAGGAGTCATCCACCACTATGCGGATTCTGGGAGGAATCCCTATCCCAGGGGGCATAAAGTTTCCGAGAGTGTGGGATGACGACAGCACCGGTGGTGCGCGTTACTTCTTCTTGCGTCGCTGCTGCTTGCCCTTTTGGGAAGAGGTCGACTGTGAAGACGATGCGGAGGTACCGACTACTTCTTCCGAAGGTTCCGACTACTTCAGGCACGCCCGAATGATACCATGGGCATGGAAGATGGTTTTTTGAGTCATCCAGTCGTCGTATTTCCGGGATCCGCGGCTGGGGACCTGCTGCCACTCTCCTTCGCTGTCGCTACCGATCTCTGACCCTGCAAAGACACCCGCCACGTGTGCTGGTGCCGGGCCCAACCTGACTATGTTGTTGTTGACCTGGTATTGAAGCCAGTCTTTAAACACATAGCATTTCTTGAGGGTATTCCCCAAAATCCGGTGATAAGGGTAGTAGTTGGGGTGATCGGTGAGATTCGCCTCTACCGGCCTTCTGCCCTCGGGCATGCACACAATGCCTTGCTCTAGAGCACTTCGGAAGTATCCAGGGACCTGATTTTTGTTGAATGAATAAGTATGGTGCCTTATTTCGGGATTGGGGTCCCTGGGGGCTTGGCCTTTACGAGGGGCCGGAGGGGCCTGCCGAGGAGGCGGCACCTGATGGTCTCGCCTGGGTGGCGGTGGCGCATTGTGCGGGGGAACCTGTCAGTTCTGAGGCAGTCGCTGCTGGGCAGGAGCCTGTGCTTAAGGTGGAGGACCTCTGTGGGGCGACTGGGGGAACCCAGACTGGATTCTTCAAATTTCCCCGTCGTTCAGGAGGGTTTGGCGAGACGTATCACGCCCTCTTACCGTAAGTTCCGGCTTCTGCCCTGTCTGCGGCAGTAGCATGATCAGGGTTGCCCGGAGGCATCTCACCAGGGGGAAATTGTTCCTGCCCCAGCCTGGGATTACCATAGTCGGGTCGCCGCTCTACGGTGCACTCAGCCAAGAGTTCATCAACCAGCCTCTTCTGCTCAGCAAGCTGCTGGCGTAACATGGCCTTCTCAGGATCTTCTTCCATTTTATGCATAGAGGCAGACAGGTCAGAGTGCTTGATAGTTCCGATGTGCTCCTTACCCTTTCCGGTATTTCGACCGAGTACCAGTGACTCGGTGGGTAGGGGGAGGCCTAGCAGGTTCCTCTACTGACGGGTAACCCTCCCTGATGGGTCCAGTAGTGGCGGTACGCCCTCAGGGGGTAAGTCTCCATCACGGAATTCAAGCTCGTCTTCCTTGTCCACAACGTCATCCATGTGGACCGTGACCCCTCTCGAGGGAATGTCCTCGATATCGCATAACGAATCGGGCTACCTTCGGATAGGGTCGAAGAGGAGAGCGGCGTAGTGTCCCCAACCACGGACTTGCGCATGGGGGGTAGCATCCCTGACGATTCTGCGGAGTACTTTGAAACTCTGAACACATTTCCGTTGAAGGGCACTCTGACGGCCTGGCGACTCGTGGTGCTGGGCCACAAAGAGTGTGGCCGAATCGATCAGGGGGCATTGCTCACCGATTTCTTCGAAGTGCTCTCGACTTCTGCGGTACACCACCCGTCCGTAACGAAGGAGAAACTGTGTCTCCCATAGGGTTTGACAAAAGCACCCCACTTCTTCAGGGGTAAGGGATTCTGGTGCGCGAAAGTTCAGCGCTTCCGTCGGCCAGAACTTCTCCGGGAAGTAATCTGCTGCAAGAATACTCCAGAATCACTTGGGTTCGGGCTCTGGGTCTGGCCCTGTATTGCCCCACTCATCAACCAGGGGCGGCTGAGGGACCGGTAGCGGTACCGAGGTGGACCTTTGGGACGGAAAACTCGGCGACGGAGAATACGGCGAACGAGCTGACTGGCCGCCGAATTCCGGGCCATCCTCTAAAGAGTAAGGTGACCTGGCCATGATGTCACGATACGATGGGCTGATAGCCACAGCTTCCGGCACAGGAGTCGCGGCTACCGGCGACCGGTCATGTCGTCGCTCTACCGCCGTCGGCCCCCAAAATAGCTCTCTGTGATCTCTGGTAGAGGTAGAGGGCGCTTTTGGTGACAATGGCGGTGATTGCGCGGTCGAGACCTGCAGAATTCCCATGATTTTATTCCTCTTGGATGTACCTGCAGAGAGAGATGGGAATCTGGTGGACCTCATATTCCGGGAGAATGCGGCTAACACGTCTGGTTCCTGCCCCAGTCCCTGATATGGAGGAGCGGGGAGAAGGTTCCATCGCTAAGTCGCATTCCTCTTCAGAGTCGGAGAAGCGGGCATGTTTGATCTCCACCCGGGCCTTCCCAGGATTCTTCTTGTGGCAGCGACGACCCACTCTCCTAGCCTGGGGTGGCTCTTCGGGACAGGGTTGATCCCTATCATGGAGTCTCGGGGCGGCGCTGGCGCCGTGGCAGAGAGGGCCCCCACTCGAGATAGCCGAGGTGTGAGGGGAACCAGGGAAAATGTCGCAGGGTACATGGGGAGTACCTCTATCGACAGCACCCATGTGGGCGGAGCCTCTGTTGGAATCGGCAGGAGCATGGGCAGACGCTCCATGGTCGATGCGGGCAGAGCAAGGATGAACTTCACTCCTCGAGTTGCTGGGGCGAGGAGGACCTTCGCCGGTTGCAGATAGGACGTAGGGAGGGACCCCACATTGGAGAAGGACCGGATGGATGGTGCCATTAGATCGGCGTTCGGGGGCAGGAGGATGGACTCCATACCCTGTATAGTGGGTGCGGGAAAGGTTTCTACGCCGAGCATCACTGCCGCGGGGCAGGTCTTCATTCGGGATAGGGGTAGCACGAGGCATACCTCCATAACGAGCTTCGGAGTGGGGAAGGTCCACGCTCTGTGAACTAGTGGTACAGGGAGGGCCTCCGTACGGGGTGACATCACCGCGGGTTAGTTCGCGGCGATCACCACTTGGGCCTGCAACCCAGAGAGTCAACCCAACCTACCCGTGGGGCGGTTGGGTTCTTGATCCTAGTTGGGCGAAGAAGTGCCCCTGCTCAGTGTATGCAGGGGCTTCATGATGCACGTCGGCGGTGGCTCGGGCCACTGTAGCTGTCGACGTCGACGCGCCTGGGCGAGCGTCCTCAGCCCGGGCCCGACACTGATGTTGGGTCAGGCGAGCTGGTGCAGGTGGTGCAGGGGCATGGCCTGCCTGCTCTTTCTGCAGAGTCAAACGGCGGCGCTGACGTGGCCGGGTGGGAGCTCTTTCCTGGAGCCATCGGGTCGGGACCCTGAGCGGGCTGAGCCAGACGACGCCCGCCTCATCAGCGTAAGGCGAGGAGTCATCAAGGCATTCCGGGGATAGGCTCCCGAAATAGTTGAACGTTGGGGTGGGGAGTAGGGGCTCCCTGCGCGGCCTGTTAGGGCGGTGTTAACGGTGGGGCCTGGATGCCTCTAGGTCCAGGCGGGCCATATCCCGAGTTGGGATGACCCCTTCCTCCTCGTACCAGCACACGAGGTTTTTGATCACCCTTCACTGGATGACCTCTAATGGGGAAAGGGGACGTGGGCGCCCCATGTTCCGCGATGTGGAAGCCGTCGATGCGGTGGCGGTGCCATGTAGGGTGGCTGTAGCGATGTTTCCCCTGCCCATGTGTAGGCGAGCGGGCAGTGATCGCGTCTCTGTAACAGAAACCTGGTTCCTGAGAAACGAAGGGATCAACTCATCAGCACTGAGAGGAAAAGGATTGACAACCAGTGCCCCAGTGTCCTTCCATTCTCCACGTCTGTAAGAAGGATCCATGCCAACACGTTTCAGAATGGAGTGCCCCACGTTCTAATTCCCTGACTTCCGGTGAGTTTCACGACAGGCCCGCTATTTGCTTGGCGGGACCAGGCGCCAGATATCTGGATCCGGTGACACGTCAATCTACTGGTGTCTCGGACACTACTAATCTCCATATTGAGGAGAAGAACATCACGTCGGGTTCACCATTTCTGTTTCCAACTCTTTCGTCGGGGCGCGCGCATCCGTCCGTCCGCGGAGGAGGACGCACTGCGCTTGTTGCCCCGTGTTCCCACATTCCAAAGGTGGCCGGCATTCGATCCTTATTCAGGGACGTCTGCTCCTTGATCGAAACGGGATGATGGGATTTCGGTTCTTCCTTCTATGGATTCCTCCTCAGAACTCATCACCTAGTCCGGGTCTCCCTCACAGATTTAATACATTGTTCGTGAAACTCTTCCCAATGCCATGTTTCCATGAACGCCGGTTAATTACACTGCTTCTGTCGGGACATTCCAAAGGGTCCGGTGAGGGAAACAACCTTCAGTCGGGGGATTAGTCACGTTGAGGCATCAGTAGCGTGTCTGGATGTTGGGGAACCTGGCATGTCTGTCTATTGTCCCTGGTCAGGGCTTCTCAAGGGCGTGGAAGCCCGAGGCATCCCACATTGAGCACGGGGAATTATATGCCATAGGCACATATCTGAGGTTTTCCTCAACTTCCCATGTTTAAAACAGGGTACGCCGTGATTTTAACGTCCAGCGGAGACGGTTCGCCCGATCGGAGCATTATCTAGAATAGATCTGATTGAGGGATTTCCCTTGAAGGGATGCCGATACCGGGGCCAGCCCATGGGCGGCTGTGAAGAGGAGTGTACCGACATGGTCTCACCAGGATATGACGATCCGGGCGAGAATCAGGGTGGGTGATAGATGGATGAATGGATTGGAGGGGGAATGAAATGGGACCATCGCAAGGGAGACAATGAAGTTGGGCTTGAGCCTTGAAGAGGCTTCCTACGTATCTCCGTGGCGGGGAATCAAAGTCCGCGTAGTTCAGGATGGTGTTGGTGAACTGACATGAAGGTGGACCTTGGCCCGATGGATGTCGTCAGTGAACCAACGTAAAGGTGGACCTTGGTCCGATGCGTCGTCGAACCGACGTGGAGGTGGACCTTGGTCCGATGGACATTGTCAGCGAACCGATGTGAAGGTGGACCTTGGTCTGATGGGTGGTGGGCTTGAACCTCGGGGAGGCTTCCTATGTACCATGCGTTGACAAGGATCAAAGAATTCGTATTTCAAAGGGTTTCATCAGTGAACCGACGTGAAAGTAGACCCGTGGGTCCACTAGGGGTGGGCTTGAACCTCGAAAGGTTTCATACGTACCATGCCTTGGCATGGATCAAAGTCCTCGTAGTTCAAAGGATTGATGGAATACAGTTTAATGTCATGCGGGATGGTAGTGAACCCTGACGTGAATAAACGACGGGCATTGGGTGTCGACGAACCGACGTAAATGAGGGACCTTGGTCTGATGGGAGATGGGCTTGAACCTCGGGGAGGATTCCTACGTACCATGCCTTGAAATGGATCAAAGTCCTCGTAGTTCGGGTGAAAAATGGGGGGGGGGGCTTGGCATAATGAAAAGGAGACGGTTTGGGCCAATGATTGTTGGGCTTGAACCTCAGGGTGGCTTTCTACGTACCATGCCTTGACAAGGATCAAAGTCCTCGTAGTTCGGGTTGGTCACAACGGCTTGCCGTCGGACTGGAGTGCAGTTTAACGTCATGTTGGATGTAGGTAGAACTCGACGTGAATTGGATGACTGGTGGGCTTGAACCTCGTGGAGGCTTCCTACGTACCATGCCTTGACATGGATCAAAGACCTCGTAGTTCAAATGAGTGTGCAGTTTATCATCATGCGGGACAAGGGGGCATACAGTTTAACGTCATGCTGGACGGGACGTACAGTTTAACGTCATGCTGGATGGGGCATGCAGTTTAACATCATGCTGGACGAGGCGTGCAGTTTAACGTCATGCTGGACGAGGGAGAAACTCGACATGAATGAACGACCAAGTAATGTGGCTTGAACCTCATGGAGGCTTCCTACGTACCATGCCATGACACAGATCAAAGTCCTCGTAGTTCGCCGAAGGTAGGGGTCAGGGTCGGTGCTCACTCTAAGCCCACATGAGTCATGCTCGGTGTGAGAAACAAGAGGTTGCAAGGACCTGACTATCACGTCGCGAAGGATGCATCCGTGGGAAGCGAAGAGGGGCTTACGCGTTAGGCGACCCATGGTGCTGGGACTTACTCCAGGATGGAGGCCCAGAGTGCAACAAAGCGCAGTGAAAGAGGGATTTGGGGCCAATGATGGGAGGTGCCTCGTTCCCTATCACGCCCTCCACTGACCTTGGTAGTGGGGAAGTACGGAGATGCAGGGGTGCAGCCATCCGTTGGGGGACTAGGTTCACCCTTCTCCTGAGAACATACGCCACTCCAGTAAGGAGGATATCATCCCTTGTGGATGGGTGATTCCACTCCCGTGGAGACGAGTGGCATAAAAAATGTTCGAGCTGGGGGACCCTTCGTGGGGGGCACGAGGTCGGGTCATAGTTTAACGTCATGTGTTGAGGACGTGGTGCTTGGCAGTTTAACGTCCTACAGCTCAGACGAGGTGGGTTCACTCTGCACCCCTAGGACTTACATAACTGGTACCCTCTGGTCCTTGGGGGAGGGAAGGTACTGGCAAGGCCATGGTCAAGGGGGGTTATGGAGCGAACCATCAAGGGGTCCACGTTAGCGTGGCTATGCGAAGAAGCAATAGACATTAGCGTTCCTATGTGAAGAAGAATTAGGCGAAGCAACTCTACGGGTGGTATTGTCCATGGGACTTTGAAATCACATCGTGCAAACCTGGAGGGTCTCACGAGAAGAGGAATTGCCAAGAAAAGGAGCATGCTTCGCGAAGTGGAGTGCCTTGGCCTTAGTACGGGGCATAGGTGTGAGTGGAGGGTAATTCGCGAAGTGGAACAGTATTCGCGGAACACTTCCTCGCGAAGAAGAGGTGCCTCGCGAAGCAGGGTCTTGTGAAGCAGTGTGCTTCGCGATGTGTAGCGATCCTGCCTTAGTATAGGGATCACTGGTACAGGTTGGGTGTTTCGCGAAGCATAAATGCTCCGCAGCTGCCCGGGTTCCCTTGGGAATCCCCTTCCTTCGCGAATTCCCTTGAGCTTCGTGAAGGGAATCCCTCTTGGAAGAGGGTCTTAAAACTATTCAAAGAGAAGGCGTCACGCGAAGTAGAAGTACCTCACGGAGCTCATGATTCCCGGGGCCAAAGGGTGCTTCGCGATTCGGGATAGGAGAATCCGAAAGGTCGGATTGTCCATCTCTTGGACTCCGGGGGAGTCTAGTATTTATAGGGAAGGGGCGCTGCGAAGCAGAACTCACACGCCGCCTCAGGTGCTTCACGGCGCACTTGCGAACTTCAACGACGTCCGTGAAGAGTTACCTCCTCTGGAGCTTCGCGGCGGGCTCGCGAATGTCAAATGCGTTTGCAGAGAGTTACCACCTCTGGAGCTTCACGAGACCGCGATGCTCAGGGTGCTTCGCATCGGTGCTTCACGTCGGTGCTTCGCGTCGGTGCTTCGTGAGGCAGCGTGCCAGCCGTCTTATTCGTCCCTTGCTTTCGTGCAATATTTTGGTGCCAACACTATGTACACCTAAACTTGGCACCATTTGTACAAACACTTCTCGAGATATGGACAGATTAGAGCACACCACTTTTGACTTCATGCATATTTGGTGTGCTGGATATATCAGGTTAGTTGGGCTACTAAATGGACGAATTGGAATTCAATGTATTAATAATAGTTGTATCCTATTGAAATCTGGAACATTCGAAAAAATATCATCCCATTTGGATGCACAGATATTTCGTGACATTCAAAATGGTGGAAATGTGTTCATGGATACCATGAAATTTAGCACATTTTTCTTCCACTTCATCCTAGGCCCTCCAAATCACCACCACCTACAATGAAATTATATAGACAAGTGAATTAACCTTTTTAACAATGATTAAAACATAGAAATTGATTCAAACACGAAGTTATTTTTTTATAATAATTGGAATTTTCAATAAAAAATATGTTTTATTCAGTGGTGTAAAGGGTGAAAATGAATTGTAAATCATAGTGCGTTAATTCGGTGTGGAAGATCATGTCATGAAAAGAGAATCGATGAGGGATTGTGTGGGGATAACACATATATGTTTCCCTTTTCAAGATGATTTTTCTTGTTTGGAATGGTTTGGGTCTTGCACATTTTGTTGTCCGGAGGATCTCATTCCATGTAGGTCACACACAAAGAATCACGTGTTTATCACACCATGTGAGACTATAGTTTTTCTTCGTGTGCTAAGGATGTTGTCATGAATTTTAACATCATACAATTAGGATGTCATGCATTTTAACATCATGAAATATAGAAGTTTTACTAGTCATTTTTAAGTCATGTATCTTGGACATGGGAGGAATCACTCCTTGCCCTTTGGGATTATGTGACCACCACTCTCTATTACAAAACTAGCATTTACCAACACTTCAAATAGCCTTTATTAGCACTAGAAAATTGCTGACAATGTCAGGGATGTTAAAATCCTAGGACTTTTATGGTCACTAAAAAGAAATGATAAAGGGGACATTTATCTGTGCTTTTATTTAGAACCACTAATGGAATCCTTTTTCTGCACTTTTATAAGAACCCATAAAGGACTTTTTATCTGCTCTATAGATGCAATGATAAAGTATAGCTTAATCACCACTTTTAGAAGTACTGATAAATTTTTCTTTTATCAGTGCTTTTAAAAGGGGTGGTAAATGTGTTCTTTATCGGTGATTTTAAACATGATGATAAAGGTCCATACTATAGTGTGTTGTAACAACACACTATCTCACTAGAAGCACCAGAAACAAACCAAAAACACACTAGAAACACACCAGATAAAAATAGAAACTAGTCCCAATGCATAATTTAAATGAAATGAAATTTACAACACAAATACCAAAAAAACACTATATAATATACATTTCAAACATTGGTTTGTAAAATTACATAAATTTAAATTACTAAATACATTCAAAAAAATCTTAACTATCAATGTTACCATGATTTCCATTGGCTTTATTTTTCTAAATTCCAGCACTACATTAGTATCTTCCAAAAAATCATACCAACTCGAAAAAATAATACACATCTATTAGAAAATAATTATTATGAGTGATTCTAAGATGAAATAAATTAAACATAAATATGAAATAAAACATTAACTTTATAGAAAATCATTTTACTATGCAAATATATAGATTATATTTTTAATTGAGCATAGGAAGAAACATTGATCTTCCTGTAAATGAAATAGAGAGACCATGATAGAAAGTGATAAATGAAACAGTGTCGTGGTGAAAGGGTTCTAAGGGAGAAGAAGCATAAAAGTTGGAGAGAAAACCTCAACTCTAACAAAAACATCCACCTTTATAAGAAAAAAAATCATTACGTGAGTAATACTAAAAAATAAATTAAACATAAATATGAAACACTCCATTAATTCTTTGGATAAGGATTTTACTCTACAAAAATAAATATTACCTCTGTGATTGAGCCGAGATAGCATTGCTACTCTTCCTGTAAAGGCATGACCAATGGATAGAAATATTATGAAATAAATGAATTCTGTAAGGAATAAGAAGATTTAATTCAATGTTTTATTATATAATTTTTCTACAAAATAGAGAAATTGTGTCATAAAATTACCATCACATCTTTCCAAAGGGTTTCTTTATTCGAGATATGCATTAATAAAAAAACTAAGGATTCTCTGTGCACTTCACTACTATTGTTTAACTACTACTTAACATAGAATCTAACCAAAACTTCCTTCTTAACATCCTCATGATTCTCTCATCCCACACACTCTTTCCACCATCTCTATCATATCACCATTCAAAATTCATTTTTTATTCTTTTCTAGCACCCATTTACTACATGTAAGGATGCATGATACATGTAGTTGTTTGCATATAGTAAATGGGTGTTAGAAGAGAAGAAAAAGTGATTTTTTCATGGTGATATGATATAGATGGTGGTGAGAATGTGTGACATGAGATAATCACATGGACTTTGGGTAGGAAGTTCAGATTAGATGATATTCTATTCAGTAGTTAACCAATAATAGTGAAGTGCATAGGGAATCCTTAGTTTTGTTATTAAATTTTTCAATGACGCACAACCAATCAATGATTTGGCTCCATTGATTAATGTTTCCAAATAGACATCAATATTTTTCAAACACACTACATCAGTAGAAAAAACATAAGAAATGATCAAAATACAAAATATAAATGAACCCACACATAAGGCACAAAGAGATATTTCCACAAAAATAGACATCTACAAACAAGAACGGTAGAGAGAGGGGAACTAATTCATGAAAGGCTGATTATTTAAAGGTTCACATTCATAAAAACATAACTATTTGAACTATAAAAAGATAATTTCATCATACTTTTATAATGAAAGATGATATTACAACAACCACCAAACAAAAATGAGGAAACTCTGAATGTCTTCAGCCCAACACATGAGACAACATCTGAGCCAATGGGATTTTGATTCTTTCACAACAACTCATCCAAAAAGCTTCATCCACCAACATATAAAAATTGACATCCTTAGAGAAGAGGACTCGCTCCTTAATCTCTGGATAAATACCTCCAAGGAAAAGAGAAGATTTAAATAGATCCTACAAAACCACCTATATACAAAATGAAACTAGCTCTTTGAATGTTCAATATAAACCTTCACCATCTGTTGACCTTGTTGGACACTCATGAGATCTTCCCGTTTATTTGGATTCACCTCCTCAGGTATAAACCATCAGACAAATAGGGACATAAAATCTTCCCACATAATCCCAACTTTCATCATTGTTTGGGTAAACAACTCCCATTATTTCAAATCTAGACCCCAAAGGAGACCCAAAATAATAAAAAACCTAACAACATTAGGAGTTCCAAACACTCTAAAGACATTCTCAACTTCTTCAAGATACATCAAAGCCTATAACAAACATAGATTACCACAGAAGATGAGAAGAAAATGAGGAAAACTAGAAATAGGGTGATACCTATTAGAAAAATTGAGTATCTTTTAGAAGGGAATATTCTAAATAATAAAAACTCATAAAATTGGGATCAGAATCAATCTCAAACATAACTAAAATGAAAATCTCAGGCCAAAATAACTTTCTCAGAAGCCAAATATCATAAAAAAAGAATTATATCTTAGGAAACAACTATTTTATTTTCAATTTAAAACCAAATTCTTCTACGGAATATTTTTATATTATAAAAACCCACAATTTTAAATAAAATAAAATTCCAAAAATCATTTTTCCTCTTTCCAAAACCCATTTCGTAAATTCATGCCAGGATGATCCAAAAAAAAAAGACCATGTTCGTTGAACAAAATGGATGAAGAATGAGTCAAATCCCAAATTAATACAGTATTTCTCATGAAATACCTTGCATTGTGGTCATAAATCATCTCTCGTCATGCTTCCATGATGTTAAACTACACAAATTCATCCTAGAAGACAGATGTTAAATTGCATAGTGTCTCTCGTCCTCTTTTCATTATGTTAAATAGAAAAATTCATCCTAGCAGTAAGGGAATAAACTACACAATGTATATCATCTTGTTAATAGGATTTCAAGCTACACAAATTCATTTTTGAATAAAGTTCTGAAACTTCACAGTGTCTCTCATCTTGGCTTCATGACATTAAACTACACAAATTCATCCAAGCAGTAGGAAGTTAAATTGTATAATGTCTCACATCCTGATTTCATTAATTTAAACTACAAATATTCATCTTGTCAACAAGATATTAAAATACATAATGTATTCAATCTGGAATTGGTGAGGAGATGATATGTAGGGTTCATCAATGGTAAGAACAGCACAAATGCACAAAACATAGAACCCAAAAGATCAAAAAATGATATAGGAAAATTAGAAAATAAAATACATTGGATTCTATCCTTGATTCATCTAATTGATCAAAGTAGAGTCACACTAGTAGTAGAGGAGTTCTGTGAGAGCTTCAGAATCATGATTAGTGTGTACCAGTTAGGGTTATTTTAAAAATTTCGGGAACACTTTTAACTGCATTTTAATAAAAGCACTAATAAAGAACCCTTTTATCAGCGTTAAATTGATAGGTGTTGATAAAATTTATCTTTATCCATGCTAAAAAATCACTGATAAATCTCAAGATTTATCAGTGCTCAGAAAGAGCTGGTAAAAACATCTTTATCTGTTCCAGTATTTTAGCACTGATAAAAATTCTTTTTAACAACACTTTTTAGTGATGATAATTATCGATCATTATTAGGACATTTTCAGAACTGATAAATATTGATATTTATAAGGACAAAAATTTTAGCGCTGATAAATGATTTATTCAAAAAAATTTATTATAATTTTATAATTACTAAATATATATATATAATTAATTATAATTATATAAATACTTATTTAAAGAATAAAAATTATTTATTTATAATAATTATTAATATATAAATTAACAAATATATTAAATATACATTTATAAATATATATATTTATAAATATTTATCCACAAATATATTTTTAGCAATATTAGTGGATATATTATCTTAAATACATGCATTTAAAAATGAGTGAAATTGAATAATTCAAAATGAGTGCACTTAAAAAATATTGAAAAATGGATAAGTTTTATTAATAAAATATAGATTATTAAAAAAAATATGGATATATATATATTTAAGTAAATAAGAATACTTATTGAAAATGCTTAAAAAGAATAAATATATATATAAATAAATAATATAAAATGATCAAATTCAAAAATAAAATAAAAAAAAGAATAATATTAAAAATGAATGCCCTAACTATAATAATATTAAACATAAATAAATAAAACTGTATGATTAAAAACATAATATATTTAATGTATCATGTTAACAATGTAATTCTAAAATATATTCAAATTTGTATAAATTACATAAATATTAGGGCTATGTTCTTATATATATTTCGTATATACATTTTTCTTATGCGTTTGTATATAAACTGCATTAATTACATATATATGTGTATATTAAATCAATGTAACACACGACGTTTGATATATGTTAAATTGAAAAATTAAAAAACATTAAAAATGCATAATATATTAATACGTTTGTAATTAACATTTTATTCATTTCATATATAGTTATATTTAATATATACTATTTATTACTATTTATAATTATATATATATATATATATATTATAATTATTAGTTTTTTTGTTAATAATTGTATCATTAAGTAATTTTTAATTAATTTTTTAATCAATTAATTTTTAATTTTTTGGATTAATTGCATATTCATTTATATATCTATATTTAATATATACTATTTATCAATATTTATAATATATATATATATATAAAATTTAGTCATTTTTATCAATAATTATTTAATTAATAATATGTTTAATATTTTTCTTAATTTACACGATTTTAAATTTTTATTTATTTAACTATTTCATTTTATTCATTTTACATATCTATATATTTTATATATACGATTTATTAATTTTTTAAATTTGTGTATATGTTTATTAATTTTTAATAATAATTATTTAATTAATGAAATTGTCATATTTTTTTGATTTTGTTTTCTGAACCTTTATCACTGCTAATAAAGAACTGATAAAGGTTACCATTTATTAGATCTTTATTGTTAGTGCTCAAAAAGGGTAACTTTTATCAGTGCTAAAAATAAAGTGTCGACAAAGGGTAACCTTTATCGGTGCTAAACTAATGTGCTAATTAAGGTGAACATTTATTAGATTTATAAAAAATGAAATGATAAAGGTCACCCTTTATGAGTGTTTATTTTAGTGCTGATAAAGATAGAAATTCTCCAAGAATTTTTCTAGAATTGATAAATGCCATCGCTGTTAAATGCCAGTTTTGTTGTAGTGGCTCATGTGCCATTAGGAGGGGTATGACATTAGCACTTCCATAGAGGGGTGTCCAATCATGGGGTCCAAATTATGATCCTTATTTTTAGAATCTAAATGGGTTATAAAACATATTATTTTAACCAAAAGGCATATGGGAGGCAAGAGCTACTCTAAGGGTGAAGTGAGCGGTCATTAGAATGGGTGGCCCTTTTCACTTGGGGACTTGAGTTGCAGCTAAACTTGTCCTATAGTGGGTTGGGTCCCCTACCACTCAACCTTCTTGAGGGGTACCAGAAAAAGGGAATCACCATGGGGAGGTATAGGAAAGAGATTTCATGATGTTTGGGGCCTCACACGGAGGTTCTACGTGAAGCTCAGATTCATCATAGAGGTCAGAAGCTTTACAAAGGATTATTCTTCATGAAATATGATTCCTCTACCTCATAGTAAAATCTTTACTTAGAAAGGTAGTTCTTTGAGAATTATTAATGTTGTGTAACGCCTCAAGTTCCCCAGGGGGCCTTCTTCCTTCTCGAGTGCTAATGCCTTTTCAAAAGGAACATCCACCTTGGGTGGAGGATCTCAAAAACACAAGGGAATTGGTTTTTTGAATCTCGATCACCTTAGGTGTTCCATTTTTTTGAAGCTTATGTGGTTTTCAAATCTCGAGTGATTTTAGATGTTAAATGGTTGTGCATCATCCCTAATATGTTTGACTAAAGTGGGTATTTATAGGCCAGGGGTTTCCCTACAATTTGGGGAATTTACAAAGAATAAGGAGCTTCATGAATGGGAATAGATCTACTAAATTGAGATTTATGGTCAAATTTATCCCTGTTATCCATTCACATGCTCGTGAAGTGCTCCATGACTCCGAATGTTGTTGCACGGATGTTACCCTTATTCCATAGCACATTCTCAAAGAAAAATTCATTGTCAGGGAGTTTTTTTTATCTCCGGTAGTTCATGAAGCTACTGATATTCGTAAAGAAGACCATTTAGAGGGATTTTGAATCTGTTTTGATGAGATTCATTCTGAACTGTCCATGGGTTCATAGACTATTCCCATGGTATGTGTATTTTGTTTCCAAAAATTATGTAAAACAATATTCTGAAAATGTCATAGTGTCATGAAATTAAACTACAACATAGTGCTCCCACCATAAAATTATTGACTATGTGGTGTGAATTGAAAATATACTTGATAATGGTTTTAGTGTTATTTTTGAAATATTCTAATTACCTATTATTTATCACACCAATCATAACTCACATGAGTTTATAGGTTAGAGATGATTTCTCCAACTGTCATGACTATGATACACTATGTCCAAAATCAAGGAACCTTTTTTCTATCCTACATGACCAAAAAATGCATAGAGTGAACAAATTTTCATGGAATGGTTCTCCAAAAAAAGAACCAAGTCTATGTAAGGATTCATGGATAACAAAATTATTTTATTTAGGAAAAACATGCATCCACCTTTATGTAATAGATTGTTTTGTATAAAGAAATTTCCATTATAAAAATGTATGGCTTGATTCTAATGCCAATGATAACCATAGTGAAAGTGTGATTCCCTATCCTAGGCATAGCTACTGATTCAAAAAAAATACCATACTCCAAATTTATGAGCAATATCTATATTGGTTTTTTATTATAAATAACTTCATTTTTTTGATTCTCATCCCAGTTATATATTTATTGTCACCAAGATCTCTTATCCTATTCCTATCTATAAATTCCATAAAAATAAACCTCATCTTTATGATGGAGTGTTATTTACATAAAGAATGTAATAATAAATAATTTTTTGATGATTATCATTCCAAATAGATATATAGTGACCCATATATCCCTTATCATAGTCCTAGCAACAATCTACAACAACAAAAATCACCATCTAAAGTATATGAGCCTTATCTATATAAGTAATATCCTAAAAGTAATGTGTTACCAGGTTCTCATTCTATAGGGATACATAGAGGTGTTTGTGTCTCCTAATTTATCCCCATAGGTGAATTTAAATTGAGATAATTCCTCTTTCACTTTGTCATTTTATTCTATTTTTTCACACTAAATACCCAATGTCAGGGTAAGGTCGTCTAATTTTTGAATTTCATCTAATTAGAAGGTTGATCCCCATTGAATGTTTGTACATTCCTCAACATTCATTAAGATAAAATGTCGACATATCTAATCAATTTCATAGCATGAGAATGAGGTATATGTCATGAAGTCTAAGATGGGAGTTTATATATTGGATTAGATGTCCCTTTAACATTGGTATCATGGTATCTGAGGATTTATATTATAGATACATTAGGGATGTTTTCTAGTTATATGATATATCAATATCCTGAAAACATCCAAGGAGCACATTCAAGTTAGAATTGTCACCAGAATTTAAAAATACCCCCTTGTTCGACACAAAACTCAGATTTATACATATAAATACTTATGATATCCACATGGGGTTTATTTTAAACCTATAAAAAGATCACAACCACCCATTCAGGTAATTATCAATCCTAAATTCCCCTAGTGTTATTTCTAAACATCTTTATTTTTAACCATACTTCAAGACGTGAGAATCTTGGGTTGTTACAAAAATTATTTGACTATTGGTGGTTATTGTATCTAAATCGATGGGACAATTATATTATAAATATTTTTGACTCCTGCCAAATGAAAATTGTAAATTTCATTATCAAAGAAATACCAGAAGTATTGTTATTGTTCTATACAAAATAATGGAAGGAGAAGAACAACTACATGAAGATCCAGCAGTTGGATCCTGTGAATTGCATGACCCTAATAATGTCACATGGCTGAATTATCTATTCTTTATGATCTGAAAATTATCAACCAAAGCCCCTTTGGTGAGTCCTTCTGATCATATAAAGAACCACTATACATCTCATTGTATCATGTTCATTCATTCTCATAATCCCTCATGAGCTTGTGAATGCAACTAGATGAGTTCCTCTAATCACATGAAATGTCAACCGATAGATTCCTAAAAACAACACAAATTCCATTAGAAAATAGAACCTATGAAATGTGAAAGATTTGTGTGATGAATACTACATTGATATTCATATTATGTTCTTAAACTGATCATGGGATTAGTTCAATGATAAAATTATATCCCAAGTGGTATTTCATTTATGTCATGAGAATGTTTCTAGGTTCTTCACCTTCATCATGTGAATCCCCTCAAACATGTCCACTCAATAATGAGACACCACTTTTGATACACATTCAATTGGAGTGACTGCTTTTGAAAATTATATCATGCCATCGCGAGATCCATCATTGATCATGAAAAACACCATATAAAAGCAGAGAGACTTCCCATGAAAATTCTCCCACTCCATTTTGAGATCCATTATTGATCATAAGACACCCTGATGGAAAACGAATGGGAAAAAGACAAAGGTCATGGAAAATATAAAATAAAAACTAGAAAATTCATAAGCCTCGGTAAAAATAATGTTAAAATGTTTTTCTTATGAAGGGAGTATGTGATCCACAAGATCAATCCATTGGTCTTGTAAAATCCCCATAGATATGGAGGCCCTTCCACTTGAAGACCACTAGGCAAGTCACCTCTATCATTAGAAGGATTTTGGACATTTCCATTTGATCGTGTGATTCCCTCATAGAAAATCAATGGATTAGAGCGATAGTATTTTTAAAATCAAAGATAAAAAATGAGAACCCTTATAAAATGGATAGTAATGCTATTTTTCATATGAAGTCCCTTTGAAGAGCCAACATGATCTCATGAATGTCCCAATAAAAGTCTCCCTAGATCATGAAAACCCCTATTTTGCAGTCTGTATGATCTCACAATGACTCCCTGACATGTTATCCTGATCATAAAAAGGATATTTGACATGTATATATGACTATGAAAAATCCCTTAAAAAATCATAGATCTAACAAATATGGTAAAGATTGAATGTTCTCATGGACTCTATTTATCATGTGATAGAAAGATTATTCCATGGAAGACCTATGGATGGTTCTTGTGAAACATATAATGATAAACTAACTCAATTTCATATTTATGATATAAGAACTATATGAAGAATCTTAGATCCAGGGTGGGGTTGCCTATAATCCCCCCGTTAAGCACTAAAAATAAACACAAGATGGAAGTGGTGAGAGCAAACTTAACTGAGCAAAAATCATCAGAATCGAAAGGTTCATACACTAGGTAAACATGGAGGACAACTTAAGGGATTATGTGATATGTATATACATGTCAAATGATTACCAATTGATCATGTGATGTACATCAGGTGAATTGACAACATTTTGAAAAGGAGTTTCCATGTATCGAATTGGTCATGAAATGTCTCAACTAGCTAATGTCAGATTAAATTTTTTTAATTTATGAAATAATGGATAAAAAGGGTAGATTCCTTACATGAAGATAAGTATGATTATTTTCATGCGATGGGATAATGTTCTTTACGTGACCTTTTTATTTGTCATGTGATAGTAACCTAACATGTTATCCAGTTCATGAAGTAGTACTTTGGACATATCTTCTATGTGAGGAGATTTTCTTTAGACATATCAGAAATGCCACATGATGTCCTCCAGGAATATTGGCTAAGTCATGTGAGTTCCTCAAAACATATCATCCTTGTCACATGACACACATTAGTGTGTCTATATCAATCATGTGAGGAGTCCCCAAAAAAGTCATTTGAATCATGCATCAACCCCCATATTTGTATCCTAAATCATGTGAATTCATCCCAACATGGCATCAAAGTCACATAAAAGTCCTCAAGATATTTCATCCCGATCATAAGGAATCCCTCCAACATGTCGAACTTGATCAGGATAAATGGTCTAGAAATTTCTAATTATATCATATTTAGAACTAAAAGACATTTTAGCCACGCCCGCTAGATAATCAAGAAATGTTTGGAATAAAACTAGGATATGTAAAGAAGACACTGAAGATATGATAGGTAGACACTCAGGACATATAAAAGAAACACCTAGGATGTATCATACAAGAACCAATTATATGTTAGGAAAACAATTAGGTTATTTTAGGAAGACACCCCCAAGATATTTTTTTCTTTTATAACATGAGTATGTGGGCATGTTCTCTTAAACAATGTGAACTCTAACCCATTAATCTTTATCTAGTAATTCCCCTTTCATTTGTGATGTGTCCAAAATGGTTTCGTAATATAAACTCAATCAATCCTATGGGTATTATGGGATCATTATTCCATCCACACATACTCAGTTGGCCACTCATGGTTACTACTCTATCCATCAGAGGGTAAGGGTCATATATCTTCTAATGGGTATACATCTGGGTATAAGCCAATAAAATTAATAAAACTCATAGTTAATAATAATTCTCCAAATTTAATCACCCAATCCAACATTTCTATGGGTTAGGGATGAAATGAACAATGTGGACTCTGATTCCTTCTATAAGAAGGATATACAAGATTCCTTTCTAAGGAATGGTCTCCATTTTAAAATCTGAATAAAGGCCACAACAATTAGTAAGAACATTATTAATATGGGTTGAGTTAGAACAAATTATATCCATTGTTTTTCACACTAAGCATGGATCAATGCAATTAGGGATTTTCAATGATCATATATCCCATGACAAATATTTCCTCCAGTTAGGGAAACCAAAGTGTGTAAGACTTATTTAGTGACTTGATATGATTACTCCCACAAACTATTATCATCCTCTATGTAAGTACCAAATTACTTTCCATATTGGTAAGACCTCATTCAATAACCCTCAAGGGAATTAATTTTACGTCCCTTCTCATATTCAAGTTTAGGGAATATCGAACAATGATAAATCTGATTCCATTTATAAGTTGGTTGTTTGGGAAATATTCTTAATGTTCATCCTCTATAATCGGTGGCTAAGTGCCCTCATATATATCCTTATATCATGAAATTAAACCACACATCTTAGACTTAAAATTAATATTTGGGTGTTGATTGCTATTATGAATAGGATACATAGAATGACATATGAATGTACAATCCAATCCTAGAAACACTAATCACCTTATTGGATGGTTTTAAACTCAATGGTTCATAGTTATATGGATTAAAAATATAAGAATCTACCCAATGATAATAAATAATGATAATTATAATTATAAACTTTGATATATACAAATGCTATCATCAATAGAACCCATTTACATGTAGAAGGACTCAATACCCGATCATTTTATTAGGGTTACCATTCTAATGATACGATTTGAAAGAGATTCAAAAACATACCTTAAATCTATATGAGAGTCTTAGAATAGTAAATAACCCCCCTAATGGTTTTATGAGACTGAACTCCCCTCCTCCAAGACAATGTGAGTTCATTAGAATCATTAGGTTTGAAATCCAAAAATATTTTCTGCCTTTGGAAAGCATTTATATACCTTCTTATCAATGTTGAAACCATTGGTATTTTCCATAATAGATTAAAATGGTGAAACTAGTGTTAATGGATTTAAAATTTTAATTGAAGCCCCTTAAAGGAAACATCATAGATCAGATGACTTTTGATGGAAATATATAATGGTCAACCCAATGTGAATGAATGTAATGATAGGATAATTGAACCCTTATATTCATTGGTCATCATGTATCCTAAACTTGGGGAACCATAAACATATCTCTAAAATAAAAAAATAGTAAATCCTATATGAATCTTTCAAAAAAATAGAATTATAAATTGAACATTATTTTTGATATTTTGTTCTGTGACCCTTATGAAAATGAAAATTGTATGCCTTATGTGAAACCATTCAACAAAAAAAAATGTAACTGGGGTTCTCTTGAAATAATTATATTCCCGCCATAAAAATAACTCACAAGAAAAAGGGAAGAATTGGGAACAATAAAGGGTAATTATTTTACTCATGTGTTGTTCATTGGAAATGTTTCATAGTGAATTTTGTGCCTTGATTGATGACCTTGTGACATATTATATTTGTGACTATAGAAACTAGTCTCTCACACATCATTATTTGAGATCATGTTTTCATCAAGAAAATTTCATGGAACCTTAGCTATGGAAATAAAATCCATGGGTCACTAAAGCGAACCATGCTTAATATACCCGTATATTACATAATTTTAGAAAAATATTCAGCACATTACAAAAATACATACCTAAGGACTATATTAGTTTAGTGTTTTTGGAAACATGGAAACATAAACATCCATTATCTTGAATTATTTTCAACTTGTACCTTAAATATTTTCCCCACATCGAATCATACTTGAAACCTTTTTTCCAAACCCAGGGAAAAAATATAAGAAAGGGGTGACCTAAGATGCCCAAAAAGGGTAATCAAAAGATATATGTGAGCATAAACATGAGCATAAGGGTATGAGAACATGGTTAGAACATTAGAAGATAATAACCTGCACATTGAACACCATAAACACGAATCATGGTATAGATATTGGTAGTTCATAAGACATGAATCATAAGGTAATCAATATCATAATCCATGAAATAAAAAAATATGAATAAGGCGTGGAATATTTGAAGACACACAAGCATATAAAATGATTTCCATAGTATTCAAGGATTATTAAAAATACCATATTAGTAGTATGGGTTCAATCTTCATACAATATTGGTAGTCATGGTTCACTCTCATGGCCATCTTAGTTGTCAAGGTTCACCCCCAATAACATATTTGTCGACAAAGCCCTTTACACAACCGAGTTCACTCCCCATTCCATCCATGTATATCTCATGGGATATAAATCATTACCCATTGAATTAGAGGGAGATATAGGATATAAATATATCATAATGAAATATTAAATATTTTTTCCACAAGATCATAACCAATTATATCAGAACCCCTGAAATGAAATGCATATCATAAGCATGTCATCATATCATAACTTGAAGAAAATAGATAGGTTTCATAATCCTTTCATCAAAGAAAAACCTATGAAAATAAGAGTGTTTCATAAGAATATAACTTGTGAAAAATAAATGAGTTTCATAGATATATAACCCATGAAAGAGAAATGTGTTTCATAAACATATAACTCAGGAAAGAGAAACATGTTTCATAAAAATCATTCAATCAAAACATAAACCATTAAGAGAAAGAATAGGAATGGGTCCCTTGGATTATATCCCTAGAAAAAGAATGGGTAACACAAACGGATGTCATCTTAGAAGGAAAATAATTTTCAAGTATCTTTTAAAAATATATATTGACAAAAATATCCTTTCCACTTTTAAAAATTATTTTTAAAGAATAAAACCTTTTCATGGAAATTTTCATTGAAAATAAACTCGAAAAGTCAAAAGTGAAGGTTGAAAACATTTTGAAAACCTTTTTCTTGAAAACTATAATATGAATATTTAAAATATTTTATTAACATATTTCATTGATAATTTTTAGAGGAAGGTTCATTTTTTTATCATGTTTCTTTGAAAATAATTTTAATATTTTAAAAGAATTCATGAAAAAAATTTCAATTTTTTTTATTTTAAAATACTAATAAAAATATAAAATAAATATTGAAAACATTTTTAAATACTTTTTCCTTGAAATAAATTCTAAAAAGTATAAGAAATACTCAAAAACCTTTTGAAACCAATTTTCTATGAAAACACTTTTAAAACATATAAAGAAACCATGAAAACATCTTGAAAGACAATTTCATTGAAAATACTTTAAAATCATATAAATAAATATTTTAAGCATTTAAAACATTTTTCCAGAAATTTTTTTTTCAATATCATTTTATAAAACATATTTTTAAATTAACATGATATCCGACTGAAGAGAGAGATAAAATCTAATTTTCATAAAAACACTTTCATAATTATATTAAGTACCAAAGAGTGGAAAATAGAACCATTAAATAAATATATAATGAATAAATATTTAATAATAATTTAATTATATTTTTTGATAGTTTTATTTTAATATTTCATCAATGGAAGAATAATCATAAAAAATATAGATAAATTGTGATATTGTTGCAATAAATTGTTACCACTTTTATAAATTTGAATAATAATACACATGAAATAATAAAATAACAAGAAGATTAAAATAATATGAAAATAATTATATTCATTATATAACTTTTTAAATTTAATTTTATTCACCTAGTATAAGAATATTGGTTTATAGCATGACATGTGTCTCAAATAAGGAAAATTGAGACAAAATTGTTTTACAGATTTGGAAAGTTTTGAATAATATACTCCATTAAATATAGATCATAAAATGTATATGTAAATACCCCTAAATTTGATTATAAATATCTAATAATATATTCATGTTAAGTATATACACCACATAAAATAAACAAGTGGTTAATAAGTCATAAATCTTATAGAAATAAAAGTGTGGTGAGAAAACTCTTACCTTATCTCTTGACTATCATCATAATCATTAAAAAATCATGTATAATTGATATAATTTTATTTTAAATATAAAAAATAAACATATTATTCTATATAATACCATATATTATTTTATTATTACTTTATATTACCCATTTTTTAACAATTTCATGTTGATGTTGTGTTTTGGGTAATATCAACTTTTTTCGTATGTGATTTGAATTATTTTTATTGATACTATTAAATAGATAATAATTTACTTATATTCATAATTTAAAACTTGATTTAAATACCATATATATTCCATATATAAATATTTATAACAATCTTTAAAATAGACTAATGTGAAATGGAATACATCGTTCATGGAGATAATATATCACACGTATGCAGAACGTTGTTCCCGTTTTGTTGCGTATTGAAAGAAAGAAATTAAATAGAATATATGATTATATATATATAATATATTTAGAAAATAATTAATATTTTATATATATTATATAAAATTACTAAACCCATCCTTAAAACATTCCATGTAAATTCTAGATTAATCACATTTCTTTGAGGAGGTGGTAGTCCACACCTCCACAAACTAAGTTATCATATTTAAACAAAATAAAAAGTATGAATTATGATAGTATGTATTAAATAATAATCCCTTAAGCACAAATACCCCATAAATATCATATATATCACATAAAAATATAAATTACATAATTATTCCCAACCATGAAAGGTAGAAGTGGATGAATGAATGGCCATCCAAGTTTAATTCTTTATTAAAACAATTTTTAAGAAAAATCGAAAATTGTAGTTCACAAAAAGTTACCACTAAATTCTGAAAGAGCTCACAAACTAGTTAAACACAAGACTAATGTTACTTGAACCAACTATTCTATAAAGCTCCCAGTGCAGAAAACTAACCTTGATACCGAGATCTTCTCTGATGAGCTCTTCAATATGGGAGATCATCCTTTCCATTGTCTGAATAAATTCCTCTGAGTTGATTTTTCCCTGGTTAAAGTCTCGGGCCATAATTCTATCTTGTTTATCTATCCATACTTCTTGCTCCTTTATAGCATCAACTTGAAACATTCTTTCATAAATCCTCTTGAGTTCCACTTATGAGACATTGGGTCGTATGTCTTGCTCAAGCATGTCTTTCTTGGAGTGCAGAATTAGTTGCAAGCACTCCCCATCTTCTCCCATATTTTCTTTGTTCCTTACTTTCTTGGCCGATCGAGTTTCCATATGTTTTGGAAAGTAAAAGTAATCCTTGTGTCCCTTTGCCTTTTTCCCCTAAACCACTATACATTTTTCTAAGCCTTTAATACTTTTCTTCCCCTTCTTCCTGCAAGGGCTGTGAGGACCTTTCCCTTGACATCGGTCCATGCTATCCACCGAAGGTAGGCTATTACTTCCATCATCCCAGGATGAGTCGTCCTCCTCATTCCATGAATGTTCTTGGTCGTCTAATCCATCAAAGAGGTTCCCATGCTTTAACTTCAACTCAACTATAAGGGACTTTGTTACTTTGAGATTTCCCTTTACCTACATTATTCTCCTATCTAGTTATCCTCTCCCCAGACCCAGCCTTCGGATGGCTGAGAGTGTTTGGGTCTAATTCTCTCAATATATTCACATCATCAGACTTCCTTTGACCCTTGTGAGATGTTGCAGCCAAAAATTAAGGCTTCTCTTGCACTAATTCTGATTCATTTAATTGCACATACCCTCGACGTATATACTACTGCTGGTAAATATTTTCCTCCCAGCCTCTATTTTGAGATCTATCGAAACAATGTACCTCCCTCCCAGCTAGTCTCATCGCACCATCCTTGAGTGTAGCTACCGATTCCACCGAGGCCACTACTAAGGGAAGCTATTTTTCAAAACTACAAATACCCAAGTCCTACTTCAACCGGGAAAATATTTCCTCAACTCGTGGTCTATCCTGCTTTAGCCTCCCCTTCTTCACATCCCCTGTGGAAATCAAAGGATTTTCCTGATTCTGAGCCTCCCTGTTACTGGCTCCCGCTGCTGGAGAATCATGATTCCTAACTAGATTAAGCTGTAATAGAACTTCAATGAACTCAGATTCTTGCACGTCCAATTCTCTACTATATCGCAACTGATGGTCAAAAGCTGCATCCTCTTGCACCGCTGAAAGTCGGTCCCGGTTCGCACGACGATACTCAGAGTGTAAATGGCCGAATTTGACGCATGTCGAGCAGAAAGTAGTACATGAATCAACACCACTCTCTGGATCCATCTGAACTCCTCTCCAATTGAGATCCATAACCACTTTGATGATGGTTTGGAGATGTTGACCTCAACATAAGTGCGAGGAAAAATCGGATGACATTTGTTCGTGTGGTGGTAATCTACCGTTCACATTAACGATGATTGTGTATCCCATTTTATGTAAGTGGTTCTGAGTGTAGTTTGAACCCATAACATACCTAAATCTATTTATATTTTTTATATTTTTTTATTTAGTTAATCATAGAATAAGAATATTTATGGGGGTGGAGAATGAAAAAAAATAAAATGCGATTTTGGAATGATGTTACCCCTTCTTTGGGTAACTCCTTTTGGTTTGTAGCGAAGGAATTCCTTGGATAGATTTAATCCCAATTTGAATATTCTATTATGAATTTAGGGATGTTAAGAAAATATTTATATAGGGTTTGGATGATCCAAAAGAGATTAATATGTTAAAATATAGTGGGAAGAGGAGGCCTTTTATGAGTGGGGAAAAGGACTCATAGGGCATTATTGAATAGATTTGAGTCATCCCCATGTATTACTTGCCACAAAAGTGTTTCAAATAGACCTTAATAGATAATTATATGTTTAATGGTTGAAATATCTCCAAGGAATAATTTTTAGACATGTTTATGGTCATTCTTACACCTTATTTTCTATGTTTAGTCATTATTGAAGCACCTTTTTACCTTAATCACTGTAATTAATTTTAATTAACTTCACTAATATTTTTTTTGAAATAATCTTACCTTATTATATATTATTAATGATGATGATTCCAAATATGGAGTCTATTTTTTCAAATTTTGAATACATTATTGGAAGAAATAAAATTATAATTATTCCTGCAAACGGTACGAGATAATAGGTTATTGAGCAAAATTGTTTAATATTTTGAAATATTTTTATAGTAAATTTAAATATAAATTTTGTTAAAATAAAATAAATTCTATTAAATTAAGTAAAATTTATCTAATAAAACTTTATAACCAAATTAAAGTATAATTTATGTATATAAAAAATAAAGATGGAAAGTAGTTTTGAACTAAAATTTATTATTTTTCATTATTCATCTAAAAATGTATCTTCTAAGAAACAAAAATTCACCCAATGTAAATTATAATATTATTATTTGAAAAATTTAGTTTTATTAAATAATTTAATAAAAATTATATTTAATAATAGGTTTCTCATTAAGATTCAGTAAAATTACCTTTTATAAAAATACATCTTTTTATTCATAAGGTTGGATTCGTTCTCATATCTTATCAAGAAAACACAAAAGATGAATGATTAATACTTTATAGAATGTATATTATAAATAAATATATTGTTAAAATAAATTATAAAAAGATTTTAAAAAAAATTATTATGGGAAAACTTATTTCATTGCATAAATATATTTTTCAAGAGAAAGATTTCTTATATTTTCAGATGGATTTATTTTCAGTTATAGTTAATTGGTCTCTAAAAATTTATTCTTATATAAAATTTCAAACTATACATTTATAGTTTAATTCATTCTATTTTAAATAGTATTCCAATAGTTGGGTCTCAATAATAATAATATTTTAATGATAATATTAATATCACATTGTAGTTTGGTAAACCTAGGTCTTGTGTGTAACACAATCTATCAAAGGAACATGGCATTATGTGTAAAACTAGATAAAATAGGTTTTTATGTACCACAAGATAATCTATGTGTTGCGTGTAGTGTAATCTTAACTTTGTGTTGTGTAAAATGTAAAACCAAAATAGTGATTTCAAATAAAACAAGCTATATTTAGTGTTGTGTGAAATGAAAAATATATAAAATATTAAATTAATTTGAATCAATTTCCCAAAATATCAGGGTGTTACATTCTAGCCCCATTAAAATTAATTTCACCCTCAAAATATTTATGGGTTATCAATGGTTCAATACTTGAATGTTCCTTCAATTAAAACCCACATCATAAAAATTAATACAAAAAAATTCTTTAAAATAGGAAACTTAGAAACCTAACGATTACCCAAAGTAACTCATAACTAGGTTTCCATATAGGATAACATAGGTGGAAAGTGAAAACATGGAAATGTAAGAAAATATTAAATAATCATAATGATTGATAAAGATATTTATTCACAATAAAGTGGTTTATCTAGAGAACATTAAGAATCACAAAAAAATAAACTGAGGAAGCCTAAAAGAGGTCATTGATTTCATAAAAAATGATGATAATAGAACAAAATTTTATTTGAATACCCCTTTTCCTAATGTTTAAGAATTTCCATGAAATGGTATACTTACTTGATTTTCGTACAACCTCACACTTTTTTTCTCATAGATCAATTTCCACTTCATCTCGTATTCCAATAAAATGTTGTTAATTTTTCAATCTCAAAGCATTATCAGATCATGAGATTAAAATGTATAATGAAAGGTTATTTTATCTATCTTTATCAAACCAAATATTTTATCACAGGTTATCCAATATCCATTAGTATTTATATAGATAAAGAATAATTTAATCTCTATAACCTCATGGAATGTTTAACTTAAACCATTACACAAATGGTTAACCATATAATCTCTTTGAAAAATAAAAGACCAAATAATTATAAATATGGTCACTAAATTTCTCAAAAAAAATTAATCATTGATCAACCATATATCATAATGTTTCTCTTGTTTTTTATATACCAAACATTTGAATACTTTCATCATGTATTTTAATTAAATAGGGAAATAACCTAATTACCATAAATCCTTTTTGAAAACATGAATGATTCCTTATTACAAATATTACTCAATATATTCCTTAAATTCAAGAAAATTTAAACTTCATCCATGAAAAATTTACCACTTTTTCATCCAATCCATAATCAATTACATGGTAATTAGTACCATCCAATTTACTTATTCATATCCTACATGTCATTATCCAAACAATGATGTCTCAACATAAATAACATATTTTGGGTTATCTTACCTCATTTAGAATTTCACCATTCTATTAAATAACTTTCTATCCCATTGGAACAATTCCACATATCATTGTAAATCCTTAGAGAAATACATAAACTAATTAATCCTTAAATATTTCACCGTTAATATAACATAATTATTTTATCCAAATACATATAATCATTGATTAATCCATATCATTATTAATCAATTAACAATTCGACTTCATCATATTACTTAATAACTATTTCCTTCCACATTCCACATATAGTCTCATCATCGTCAAAAATATAAACATTACTAATACCACTTAGTTTATTCTCTTAATTACCTTTTCTTTTAGGATATCAATTTAAATAATGATCATTCATTACAAGATTAAATCATTTAATCTTTGAAAACATCTTAAGGAGGCCAATATTCTCATCCAATACTTCAACTGAACTCTTAATTTTTACTTTTCTGTAACATTATTTGTGACCTTCTTTCTATAGTCAAAACATATTATTATTCCTCTATGACATTCACTTGGGTGGTTAGTTCCACATTCTTAACATAAATGAAATTGAATCTTCTATACACCATGGCCACTATTACCCAAACTCTCATCAAACTCATTCCATCTATTATTTGGGGATTCTAAGAGTTGGTTAAGATATATATTTTTAATAATTTTCCATGAAACCTGATTAGGTTTGATCACAACATCCATCACTCTAGTGATCTTCCAATTTTAGTTCTCATCAACAATTTTATATCACATTCAGCGTTAACCTAGTTTCTTTCTGTTCCAACCATTTAATAAAACCATAAAACATAGTATTATCAACAATTATCATAGTGGAAACCACATAATCTTGAAAAATAACTTATAGGATGTATTAATTATTACACCTTATTTTAAATATATGACACCTTAGGCTTATCCTTAGAGACATCGCTTTTTATATCCTTATAAATACCCCTAGGGATATCACAAAAGTTTTGTGATCTTAGTTTCCAAAGGTTGACTAAAATTTCCTTTGATACCAACTATAGAAACTCGAGCTTGACATACATGGATATTACATCATTTTAGATGAATATTCAAAAAATTACAAAAATACATTCCAGAGGACTTTGATAGTTTAGTGTCAATGGAAACTTGAAAAAATAAAAATTTATCTTGGTCAATGATCATAAACATATCCCTTATATATATCCCCCTGAGTACACTAACTTAAAACCTTTCTTCATAACCTTAGAAAAGGAAACATAACAAAGGGGCGATCTAAGATGCTCTGTATGGGTAAACAAGGAAGGCGTGTATGTATAAACATGATCATAAGGTTATGAGAATGTTATCATAACATCATAAAATAATACCCTTCATATAAAAGATCATAAACATGAATATGAATAAATCCCTTGGATCATATCCCCAGAAAAGAAAGGATTAACAGAAAATAATGTCTTCTTAGATATAAAATAATTTTAAATGTATTTTAAAAACATTTCTTGGGGAAAATATCATTTTTTAATTGAAACATTTTTAATTCATAAAACATTTTGAAGACCACTTTCCATGAAATTAAACTTGAAAAAATAAAAATAAAACTATAAAACATTTCAAAATCCTTTTTCTTGAAAATAAATAAATGAATCTTGAAACCATTTTGATAACATAATACTTTTAAAACATATAAAGGAATCTAGAAATTGATTTTAAAAGATAATTATTCTAAAATAAGTTGAAGACATATAAATAATGGTTGAAAACAATTTGAAAACCTTATTTTAAAATAATTTTAAAACATATAAATAATGTTTCAAAAAAGTTCAAAAACAATTATTTGAAAATACTTTGAAAACATATGACTAAATAATGAAAACATTTTTATTTGAAAAGAAATTCAAAAATAAAAAATAAATCTACAAAACCTTTTTAAAACCTTTTTCTTATAAAATACTTTGAAAACATATAAATAATACTTGAAAACATTTTGAAACCCTTTTTCTTTAAAAATACTCCCAAAATTTATAAGGAAACCTTTGAATCTTCTTGAAAAATTGTTTCATAAAAACAATTATTTGAAAATGTATAAGGAAATATTTAAAACAATTAAACCCTTTTTAAGCATAAAACCTTTTTTAAAACCTTTATATAAAACATGGTTTTGAATGAACATAGATTTCTAACTGAAGAGAGAGATAATGTCAGATTTTCATAAAACACTTTATTAATTATTTTAAGATCAAAAAAGTTGAAAAATTGGACCATTAATTAAATATATCATTAATTACCATAGTATAATTAAATTAAAAATATTTCATGATATTTTTGTCATAATATTTCATCAATGTAATCATTATCATAAATAATTCTGATAAATGATTAGATTGTTTCCATAAAGTGTTACACTTTTGTAACATTGCATATTAATCCACATGAAATAATAAAAATAAATAAAGATTAAAATATCATTAAAATAATAAAATTAATTACATAACATGTCAAATTTCAATGCATATCCCTCGTAAATAAATATATGTTCATAACATGGCATGTTTCTCAAAGAATGCAAATCGAGAGAAAAATACATTACAGATTTGGTAACTTTTGAAATAAACCGCATGAAAGATATATCATTAAATGGATATGTAAATACCATAAATTTATGGATAATAATTATAGAATATATTCATGGGTATTATATACATTCAACAAAAGAGAAAAGTGGTGAATAAGGCATAAATCTCATAGAAATAATGGTGAGACGAGAAAACTCTTACATTATGTATTGACTCTCATAGTACTCATTTAAAACTCATGTATAATAAAAATAATTTTATTAATAATATAACACAAAAACATATTATAATATATCATACCATATATGATTTTATTGTGACTTTATATTAACATTTTATTAACAATTTTTTGTTAATGTTACATTATGGGTAATATCTACTTTGTTTTTTCTATGTATGTTTACTTTATATTATTAATCCCCCAAAATAGTTCATTATTTACTTATTTAAAGAATTTAAAACATTATTTAAATTTCATATATATTCTGAATATAATTTTTTATAGTAATATATAACATATATATATATATATGAAATGTAATACAGTGTTCATGGAGACGGTAGGTCGTACTTACGCATGAACGTTGTTTATGTTCTATTTCATATTGAAAGAAAGAAAGTAAATTAAATATATGTATAAATATATATAATATCATTACAAAAGAATTAAAATTTTATATATATCATATAATATTATTAAACACATCATTATTGCATTCCATGTAAAGTGTGAACAAATCACGTCGCTTTGTGGAGGCGGTAGTCCACACGACCACAAATGAAGTTATCATATTTACAAAAAATAAAAATTCTGAATGTGTGTGTCATATAATAATTAAATACGAATAAATAAATAATAAATATCATATATATAACATAAAATCATAAATTCCATAATTATTCCCTACCTTGAAAGGTGTTAATGGGAGAACGAACGACATCGGTTCACAAGGCGGTAGTCCGTCACACACACAAATGATGATTGTGTATCCCATTTGATGGATGTGTGAGTGATATTAGGAGGAACAATTAACATAAAAACATATAATTATTTATATTATACAAATTTTTTATTTAATCATATAATAAGAAGACTTGAGAGGGTGGAGATAGAAAATAAAACAAAAGAGCCTGTGGAAGGATGTTACCACTTCTTTGGGTAACTCCTTTTTCATTGCACTAAAAGGATTACTTTGATGGATTTATTATGAAAGGTATTATTATATGATAAAATTAATTAATATGGGGAGATATTTAGGCTGGTTTTTTCTGATCTAAAATGGATTTGTAGGTGTAAAAGAAAGAGAGGAGAGAAGACCTTTTATAAGTTGTGAAGAGGATTCATTGGGTATTCTTCAAATGATTTGAGTGATCCCAACATTTTACTATCCACCAAGGGTAAAAAATTGAACATTATATATACATAGAGGTGTAATGGATGAAATATTTCTATGATATAATTTTTATACAAGGGTAGTTTAATTATTAAACTATATTTTACATAGTTTAGTAATTAATTAAGCCTCTTTTACCTTAATCACTGTAATTAATTTTAATTACCTTGATGAATATTTAAAAAAAATTAAGTTGAACTTACCAGACATTATCAATTATTATTTTTAATATTATGGAATCCATTTTTATTAATTATAACTAAATAATTTGTAGAAATTAAATTAAAATATTTCAAGAATACGTGTTGAGACAATGAGTTTTTAAGCGAAAATGTTTTGATGTGTGAAATTGTTTTATATTCCATTTCAATGTGAAATTGGTATAAAAGACCAAAATTGGATTAATTGATGTAAAATTGACATAATTATAGTTTAAAAACAAATTCAAATATTATTTAACAATATAAATAAATTAGAAAAATGAAGAAGTTTTGAATTAAAATTCAGTATTTCTCACTATTCATCAAAAAATGAAACTTCTTATAAAAATACAAAAAATTCACCCAAAGTAAATTTAAATATTATTATTTCACATATAAATTTTATTATCTAAAATAAATAATAATAAAATTTAGAAAATATATTTTTTAAAATATAATCTCCATTAAAAGGTGGTAAAATTGCATTTAAGATAAATACATTTTTTATTCATAAATTTCTTTTTATTCTAATCTATTTTATAGAAAACATGCATTATGAATGTTTAATATTTCATTTAATATTATATATATATTATTAAAATAATTTTTTATAAGTGATTTAACTAGTTTTATAGAAAACTTATTTGATTACACAATTATAGTTTTCAAGCGAATGAGTACCTATATTTTCAGGAGGATTTTATTTTCACATATAGTTAATTGGTCACCAAATAATTTGTCTTATATTGATGTTTAAAACATATTTTAATAATTAAATTAATCATATTCATAACTCCCATTCTAATGGGTATGTGAAAACTATTATAAAAGTTTAATAATATTATTAATAATACATTATAGTTTGGTAAAACTAGGTCTTGCGTGAAATATTTGTTATCAAAGGACCCCGACATTGTGTGTAACTCAAGACAAGCATCATGTTGTGTGCACCACAAGCTAATCTAATTGTTTCATGTAGTGAAATATTAACTTGGTTTTTTATTAAATGTAATCCAAAATTTGTGATTTCATATAACTAAATCTATATTCATTGTTGCATGAAATGAAAAATATCAAAAGATTAAATTAATTTGAAAAACAATCACCAAATCTCAGGGTGTTATAGTTACAAATCAACCTCACCAACCTTAATCCTTTATCCTTTTATGGTGAATACAATGGTTTGGAAATACCATCAACATGGTATCATCCGGAACCTAAAGTCTTCACATAGAGGTCTCCAGACATTGAATATAAAAAATTCATATCGCTTAGGGAATGCTATATTGAATCAGGTGGCATCTATCTCAACCACCAATCACTTAAAAATATTATCCCCAAAGCATGAAAATCATTCCCTAAATTATCATAGTAAGGTGGATCAAGGAGTTGAATATGGCTCCTCGTAGTTTAGGATCTTCAAAGGAGGTCTCTTATCTACCATTGTTGCTAGTTCTATACTTCTAGCACATGTCAGTCTCTTATTGAGGTCACCACCAATCAAATATTCACCCTGGTCACTCATGCATAGGTACCATGGAGGTCTCTCTAAGGGTGGAATGTTTTGGATAAATGATAGTAGGATCATATCCCTTCTTCCACTAATGAATCCCATCAAAATATTTTGGTGGTAGCCAGTAGGAGATCACATTTTCGTACTTACTCGGATCATGTATGCACAAATATTGCAACAATAATCATAGGGAAGGAACATATCCCTTCACCCTCACATAAAGACCATCATCATATTCTGATTTTACTAGGAGGATATTAGTGGGGTTATATTCCAAATTCAATCAATGACATCTTCCGGTATAACTCAGGGACTAAGAATGTGTAGGCCTATATTCCTATACGGACTTTGATAATGTTTAACTACACTATATAAATATCAGAATAGGTCCCCCAGAATATTATTTCACTATTATATATATAGGGATAGGAACATTTCCCTATATTGATATCCAGAGTAGTATACCAACAAGATTAGTCAGAACAGGTGGCTACTCTAGAGTAAGAAAACATTATTTATACCATCCAATAGAATTATTAGAATATTTTGGTAGAGTATAAGGAAGAAGAACATTCTCATAACTCTATCCCAACTAGGGATCACCAGATCATTTTATAAAATTTCTTAGGAAAGGTGAGACTTATTGTCAGAAATACTAGCGGCGTACTATAAAGGCCTTGTACTGGGAACATATCCCTGTTTCAACTGAGGATCCCAACACCATTTGGTACATGCCTCAATATAGGTGCACAATCCTATCAAAAAAGGCCATAGGCATACTACAAAGGCATAGTACCAGGGTCATATCCCCAATCCAACCATGGTTCATCATTAAAATATGGAAATCACCTCATAGAAGGCTCATATCCCTATCAATGAAGATACTCAGCATTTTCCCGTAACATACATAAGACATTATAATATCCAAGATTCCACAAATAAATGATTATATTGGTATCATTAAGAGTCTATATATGAGAAGGATTATATTCCTTCTCTATTTCTGGAGGTCTGTCATCATATTCTGATGAGGAATGCATATTTGAACTAGGCTCATACCCCTACTTCAATTAGAATTGATTCAAATATTCTAGAAAACACCAACAAGTAGATTTATATCCCTACCGATAACACAGAGGATCACTGGTTTGATCCATCATATTCTCATTAGCATGCTCATATATCCAAAGCTCCATAAGTTTATCATCATATAATGGTATCATTCATGAAATATGCTTATATCCCTTCTAAAACCTAGAAGTAAGGCCATAATATTTTGTACATGATATAGAATGAGGCTCATATCCTTGATATGATCAATGTCAGTGTCCTTAACATAATTCAATTCATGTATGAAACACCTCAAGTGATTTTCAAAACATTAACTAAAGAAAAATGTTTTCCCTACATCGACTTTATTCCTCACAGTAGTGAAGATATTGATCCCAATGAATATACTCCTAAAATCATCCATGTTCAACATACCATTAGTGATATCTCTCCCAGACAAGGAAATCCAACCCTTTCCCAGAAATATTTATATAGAAAGGTTCTGAAAACACAGACACCTTTTTTAGAGATTTTCTCAAAATACAGAGGTTACTCATATATAGTGTTGCATAAACTATTTTTATCCCATCACTACAGTCAACATGTCACCCATGGAAACAACAAATTTATTCTAACTAGTTTTTGGCATATAATTTTGAGGAATTGGTGGCCAATATGGATATATGGAGAGTGTTTGGTGGAAAAAACCACCAAACCATGTTTTGGACAATCTCTACTTTTGACTATGAGATCTAAGATGATCTAGAGAAGTATTTCATGCCTTACATATTCTAGAACATATGTTCAACTCATAAAAATATGAAGGATAAACAATTTCCTAATCAAGGATATGAGGGTAATCTCATGATCATAAATACACTCTGTTGTCATCTGTATATGGACACATTCTTTCTAGACCATAACCTTTGAATTGAATAGAATGAAAATAACATACAAATTTTTTGTCTTCTTATCATAAAAACACTCCATCAACTAATTTATAGTGTCTATCCAAATGTTTGTATCCAAGAATGGGGAAAATATATAGCACTTCACTTCACTATATCCTCATAACATCAAGGATCCCCAGACATGGAATCTTTTAATGTTATAGTTATAGGAGAAATTAGGGTACTAGGTAATGAATGAACCAATCAGTCAATATAGTAAGATTCTCCCACTATGAAGCGATTAAGACGGCGTAAACTGATAGATATTTCCATGAACATACTCCTAAACTAAATCCAATGAAAAAGTAGGAATGCATTTTAGACATGGAGTCCAAAATTCTGGACTACCCGATATATTTCTTTTGAAGATTGATCCTGTCATAGGAATCGTTTTCACCAAACTCACACACAATCACAGTTTCACCAAATCAAATGGATCATAATAGAATTCTCCATATTATCAATCCATGAAAAAACCCAACCCATAGGGATGGGGGAATTTTTACCACATCCTCCACCCCTTATATCATCAAACCCTGAGAGGATCTAGGAAATATTAGTAAAACCTAAAACTAACCCGGTCCAGATGTTCTGGGAGAATATTTACTTCAGTCTACACCACCAGGTTCATAATACCCTAAGAGAGTCATATAGAAATTAGTTAGGATACTATATCAACCCTATCCCCCAGGGGTGGGAAAATTTATATCTCAATTTCCATATAAAGAGCCACTAGTTCATCACTTGTGATCATTAGAGCCTCTACAACATGATCTGAATATTCTAATAGAGGCCAAGAATTATACCTATCCCACTTGGATGTGGTTATTTTTACCATTATCAACACCCCATATGTAATTAGTCTTCTCTATGATGGGAGATAAATATCTATGGTTGACATCCCATATATTCTTCCAACTATGAGACATACCATTTCTATTTTTGTAATTTTTAGTAAACATGATGAGAAACTACTTTAATGTCACTATCCACATACCGAAATAAAATTAATGTATAATGAATGCAATAAAATATAAGAAGGGATCCTAATCCAAAATGGTCCAATATGGCCAGGGTTAGAGAAATCACCTTCATGAAACCCTAAAGGTTGGAGTAAATGGTGTATAACCACCATATTTCATGTAGAGTACTTGTATAAATACCATTTCTTGAGAATTATTAGTGAAAATTATCACCATTAACATAAAATATGTTGAAAAACAAGACGTAACATAGTGGAAAATATTAATGAAATTGTACCTTGAGAGGTGGGAGATCTGGATTTACAAATCAAGGCTCGACATACATAGAAGTGGAGAAGCATCAAGAACATGGAACCTTTGAATAATGAATTTCAACCTCCAAAGAAGAACAATACTAAGGATAAAAGGTCAGGTTTATCAATATCATGCTCACCACCCAGAGGACCTTAAATTCCCTCAAAAAAGGAACAATGAGCACAATATGAGAATTTGAATAAAAATCTCAGATAGTTCAATAAGGAAATAATCAGGGGAAACATTCGCACTAGGTAACATCATTAGACAGAGATGAATATACCTCCTCACACATATCAAGGTAGAGATAATCCACCTTCAAGAGTGGAATTTGGACATCAGGATGGTTATGGATCTATGAATTTAATCTAAATAAATGACGATGTAAAGGATAGTCGAGATATTCCACCATTATGGTGAGATCACATTCCCTATAAGGGTGACTATTCGGTCTATGCATATATCGTGATTTCATAAGATATAAAAACAAGAACAACACATCAATCATTTCTTTCTCCCTGTAGGCAAGAGGTGGTCTTGAATGTGGTATCACTAGAACTCCTCAATTCCATTGACTCACTACTCTCAAATGGAATACATGGAAGGGAGGCATGCACTAATGTAGCTCAATAAGGATCCATATCCTAAACTAGTGGATGAAAATTTTCCACCACCCAATTATGAAAATCCTATCATCTAAACCATTGAAATCATGGGAGATCAAGAATAAAATTTCTAGCAATTTGTGTCCTAATGCAGCTGGATAATGGGCCCTCAAGATCAGACAATGGTGACCAAAATGAGATTTTCTAACAGACTTTGGTTGATCCAGCATTCATTTGGAACAACACCATTATTATAGGATCTATTGTGTTATGGAAAGACCTTCTTAATTAATTTAATTTTCATTTTTGTTCCACATTATGGAAAATGAATATTTTCCACCTCAAAAATTGAATTCAATGTGAAAATGATAGTGTTTATAACTTCATTTCCAGAAAGAACAGTTTAACCAATTCACTCTTTATCACAATCTTACAAGAGAAATTTTGGAATTATATACTGAATATATAAAAAAATGAGATGCAAACACATTTGATACTGATAAAGTATTTGGAGAATTCTGTGAGTTTGCAGAAATGGAACAATATCAAGAAGATTCCATTCAGTAGACTGTTGACGCTCCTTTTCGTCACAGAATCCAAAGATCGGAAAAGGGGAATATCTAAGCAAAAAGTGATTAATCCTTTGAAGAAACATCAAAAATCGACAAAGGGATGGAAAAGGAGAACATTGCCCATGTATCGCGCAAGTTCCATCTTGGTCGCGCAAGTACACTTGCGCGCCGCCTCAACACTTGCGCGACCCCTCATGGTCGGGCAAGGGACTTGCGCGACAGATCTGATAACCGCCCAGTAACCGCCCGGGGTCTTCCTTTGCCTATAAATAGACCCTGTGGGCCCCCCATTCGGGAGGATCTGTTCCCAAAAACTCGGATCAAAGCTCCCGACGCCCAAGTCTCTTCTCAAAGTTTCCAGAACACTTCTAAGGTAATTTCTTACCTAGAATGGAAGATCTAAAGGGAAGAAGGAAGGCCTAAGTGTTGAAACTTATCAAACACTTGCGCGCCGACTTAATTCCTTCAATATAACTTGCGCGTCCCTCTTCTGGAAGAACCTCAAGAGGATGGGAAAGGGTTTAATAAAGAGTCGCTCAAGTAATTCCACTCTGATGGAAAATCGCGCAAGTATCCCTTATGTCGCGCAAGTATACTTGCGCGACCAATACTTGCGCGCCGCCGCAGGACTTGCGCGACCTTCAATACTTGCGCGCCCCTATCTTTTTGGGTGCCCATCTTGCCCTTGTTCACCCCTCTTAAGCCATTTCACCCTTCCTATTCAAGATTCAGTCTTCAAGATACTCTTCAAAGCCATTTATGGCATGATTTCTTGATTTGACATCCTTATCTGAACGGAATTATGTGAAATATCTCTCAAAACCTAATGATTTAAACATCTTTATGTCACCAAAGATTGAGAGTTCATTCATTCAACCTCATCCTTTAAGATGAGAGAATCCTAACCTGGGTTTCCTTTTCAGGAATAATCCCCAGTTATAAAACCTTTGATTTAGGCATCTTCCTTAAGAATAAGCCCCAATCAAAGTCCTTTAAACTTTGGGCTTCCTTTTCAGGAGTAAGCCCCAGTCATAACCTGGGTCTCCTTTTCAGGAATAAGACTCAGTCATAACCTTGGGCTTCCTTTTCAGGAGTAAGCCCCAAGTCCCCTAACCTAGGCTTCCTTCTCAGGAATAAGTCCTAGTCATAAATCTTGGGCATCTTTCTTAAGAGTAAGCCCCAAGTCTCTTAAAATTTCTCTTAACCAGTCATAAATTTCCTTTGATTTGGGTTTCCTTTTCAGGAATAAAACCCAATCATAAGTCCCCTCCTAACTTGGGCATCCTCCTTAGGAGTAAGACCCAAGATTAGAGTATTCAAATCTCCATGAAGCACATATAACTTTGTGGACCCTGTTCATGGATTTTCTTCCTAAAAGTAAATCTTAAACCTTCGCCTATCTGGGCAGTCATCTATACATAAGCCCCAAAACAAATTCTTATGATTGCATCTTTTATGGCACAATTGTCTAAATTTTACCAATACCTCTTGTTTCTCACACCGAGCATGACTCACGTGAGCTTAGAGTGTAAAAGTAATTATGACATTCATCTTTGAGCCATCAATCATAAAACATCATATCCCATTCCTCGAACTACGTGGGTTCTGATTCCTTTTTCAAAACAAAGGATACGTAGGTAGCCCATTCATGGGTTCGATCCCAACATTGAAATAATCTCTGTCCTTCTGAATGACGATAAACTTCAAGTGCCCCACTGAGTGGCTTTAAAACCAGCCTGGTCATCAAAATGACCAAGAGACTTTTATATAAATGTTTTGAAGGATACCATTGACCTAGAATCTCTAAACAAATATAGATGATTCTATATTGATGAAGAACCTCGAATACATATAAAAGATTCTCTAAATTTCTTGCATATTTAATCATTGATTGTTAAAACTAAAGGAAAGCTCATTTTATACTTGGTAATGTAATAAGGATTCACGAACTTAACTTAAATCTATAAAGAGAGTCCCAGAGTAGACAATAATTCCCCTCAAAAAGGTGTGATGAGTCCGACCTCCCATCCTCTCGACCAATGCAAATTCCTAAGCCTCATTAGCCCACAAGCTAATGAGCGCCTGCCTTTGGAAAGTAGGTCCAAACGGATGTGGAATCATTGGATGTTTCCGGTTCTACGAACAAACCCGTTAGAAACCGATCGGAACGTTTGAATCTCCCGTCCAGGAGGTCATCCCCGGATTCCGCGCGAAACAAAAATGGTGAACCCGACGTGAATCCTTAACCAAGTTAAAGTGATGTTCTTCTTAGATGTTAGGCCCCTTGGGCCAACAAGGCAATCATTTACATATGATCATCCAAAAGATGCAGTAGCCGGATTCATCTTGATTATGTCTGTTATATGGAACAGGCACTCTTTTTTCAAGATCTTCTACAAAAAATGGCTTTCCTTAAATTCACCCCTGTGAATACTGCTGCTGAGAACACCTCTACTGTGAGGTCTGCTGCCATGAAAACCAATGCTGCTACTCCTGCTGGAACGTCATCCGCTCTGAGGATGACATCACCAACTCAGCGTCTTCAACGCTGTGTTTCAAATGCACTGGTTAAGGAGTACCGTCGTAACGGTACTATCCCAACTCTGGAGGCCGCTCGTCAAGCCCTCCAAGTTAACAATTCTACCTGGTCGTCCGGACAACGGCGACCAGCAATCAAGAAGCAGGCGGTGCTGACTACCGTCTCCAACCGTTTCGGGTCGTTATCCCCGGAACGCAATTTCCATTCACTCCCTTATTCTGAGGAAGTGAATGAGCAGGTCCCGCATGACCTTAATTCAAAGAGATAGGAGTCCTTCTCAAGGGCTCCCATCAACAATCGCCGCCAGACTCGTGCGGTAGTGCACCCTCAACATGATGAGGGTACCGGCTCCAGGCATTCAGCTCAGGTTCCTCGAACCCGAGCAGGCAAGATGAATCACCAGAGACGGAATCCGGTTAATAATAGGCAGGTTGTCATCCCTGCCATCTCCGAAGAAGTCCACCAACCTAACTTGGTGGCAAACAACGAGCAGGCACACACACCTGTCCGTTTTAATTCAGCTGTCCAGCAGACTCGTCTGGCAGCATCAAGCCGATCCCGCCAGGCAATTCCGGCGGAGTACCATAGGCAGGAAAATACACCTGCTTATACATCAGCAGTTAGTCAGCAGGCTCGTCTGACTACATATGATGGATCTCGTCAACAGCGTTTGGCGAAGTGTAATCAGCAGGCACATACACCTGCTAATACTAATCAAGCCTACCAACAGTCTCGTTTGGTAGCGCACGGAGAAGTCAGTCGGAAAGCCCCGACGACAAACAGGAGGCAGACTAAACTCTCTGCCTCCACACTTGAGTACTGTCAGGATTCACTGACAGGAAAAGGAGGACAGGAGCAGGCACATACACCTACTCCAAGCCCGGAATGGACGTATATCCCTGTTCCGGCGGCTGAAGTCACCAAACATATTTTGTCAATGGTGAAAGAGAAGAAGCAAATTCCTGCTCATATTCTGGATGCTTGCCAGGATATCATAACAGCTTCAGCATCATCTCAGGGACAGACACATAAATCTATCCCTAGCAGTGGAGTGACACATCAACAATTCACTCCGGAACAGACACACACATCTGTTCCAGTCCAAGAGGGTTGTGGGGCCTACTCCCCCATATCATATGGACAACCAAGTCAGGCACATACATCTGATTTGAGCGATGATTGTCAGCCTAACCTGACCATCTTTCCTGATCAGGCACATACACCTGCTCAGAGCAATCACTTTCGTCATCAAGTGATTTCTAAAGCGAGTAAGAAGGCATCTAAGAAAAAGATCCGCCCAGCACAGTCAGGAGATCAAAGGCCAATCTGCAACAAGGCCTTGCTCGATGCTGGAGTTCTTGAAGCCCTCAGACATTTATCTGTCGGAATTCAAGATTCTACTCCCTCAGTTCCCAATAACATGAACATAAATCCCGAAGGTCTTCAACAGACACTTCCTCATGAAGACTTTCTTCATGAAAATTCGGTCAATCTTGAAGTTTCCTCTTCAGATGAGAACCACAGGAACCCTCTGTGTGGTCAGAAGACCAAGGAGCAAGAGATATCATCTTTTGCTGTAACCCATCATGAAGGTCCTCCTCATGGTGATGAACTTCGCTGCGAAAGTCCTCTCCGCAGTAGTGATTCACATTGTCTCGAAAATTCTTCAAAAGGCAATGTAGAAACGAGAAAGCCCTCCTATCTCGAGGCACTTGCAAACGTAAAACCAGTCATGCCTGAAGTTTTACTATCGGCAGGTGAAACTCTTTCTCCATCAGAAGATAGCTTGGGGTTCAGGTTATTCTCCGAACCTTCCCTAGGTCATTCATCTTCCAGCATGAATAGTGATTCCTCTACCAATCTTGTTGAATCCAATGAAGCAACAAGGAAACACCAACTCTGGTCCAAACAGGTAGAAGAATCTTCATTTAATGATAAAGAGGAAATGCTGAACATGAGAAAAAAACTGGAAAAAGGTGAAGTACCAGTCATGTTTTGGCCTTTGGCTGATTCACAATATGACATTCCAAAGATGTTGACGGATGATGGAATCCATGATATTCGTCTTAACATATGGAAAACTCTTTGTCAATTAAAGAAGAAGGTATTATCTTACGATGAATATGAAAATCATCTTAAGATAATAGAAGGGTTACAACGCCAGATTGATTTGGCATCTCTATCAGTCTCTCGGTATCCGAAGGCTGAAAAGCAACAGAGAACCCTTCAACGTTCATGCCTTGGCGCGCTGAGAAAATTGCGTCAGTTAATTTCCAATGCTCCATCTAATGTTCATATCAGAGGATGGGGTATTCACGGAGCACTACATTTCACAGTGCTTTCCGGTCAGCAAAGCCCGCCAAAAATGGTCTCATGCAATGTTATTGCCCATGGCCGGCCACAGTCAATGGGCTTTGTTCATAATCAAAATCTTGCTCGAGATCAAGCTTCAACTAGTTCCTCTAAAAATCAAGTATATAGAGAACAGGTTGTTGAATTGCTCCTACATCAAGCAGGCGAGAATATTGCGCAAGCCTCTCGTCTGGAGCAAACACGTCATCAAATGACAGAAGTTTCGGAAATCATCCAACGGTCTGTTGAACCAGGTGATAAAAGTGGATACAGGTTAATGCATCCAGCTAATTTCCGAACTAAGATCCGCAAGATCAAGAGAGATTTCAAGAAGATCTCAGACATAGCATGTCAAGAGACACCCCAGCTTGCCAGACTGGGGACTTCTCTAACCCAACCCTCAGAATCAACGAATGGGATTCGAGGAGTTGAGCAGAAGCAACAGGAACACCCCCAGTCCATCGGACTGGGGACTTTTTCAAATCTTCAATCCCTCCCTCAGAGAAAGTCAGTATTCTATCGATTAGGGAATAAGCCTCAAGAGGAACGAAGAGCCAAGATGTCAGGAGATTCTCTCCAAGTGACGGTTCACAAAGAAATTCCTGAGGGGTCAAGTCAACGGAATGCCATGTCTTATCATGGACATAAAAGGAGACAATATCATAGAAATGCTGATAGAAAGGATTTCATGAAATATGCATCCATTAATGTCATCACTGCCGTTGCTGCTGATTCACCAGATGAGGCTCAATCAGAGGGATCAGATGAAGAGGTTCCTGCTCAAGAAGTTGCGCACACAGATCTAAATGAAGAAGGTGTGCGCACACGTAATCAAAGGCTTACCCAAAATTTGGGTATTCCTTCAAGTAACCCACTTCCCCCTCTCCGAAAAGGATCCAATAAGGGGAAAGGAAAGAATCAGGTTACTTCTCACCCTTCCTCTGAAGGAGGTCAATCGCTCTCATTAGAGCAAAGGCTTGCACAACAGGAGGAAGAAATGAAAGAATTAAGAAGGTTGAATGCAGAACTACTTCAGAGTAGTCTTCTTCTTAAGAATGCTGAAGTATGACAGCCAGAGGAATTTGTTGTAACTACTGAGATGGATCAGGAATATCCTCCTTTATCAGTACACCCACAGAGGTCTAATCCTACGGGTCAAACGCAACAACGGTTGGCAGCACTACCATTAGTTGCAGCACCAACCTCCACGGCTGTCCAAGCTCCATTCATTGCACCTACCCAAAACCAAGTTCAACTTGACGTTTCTCAAAAGTTAATAACTACTATTGAGTCATTAACAGCTCGGTTAGAAACTATGGAAGGGAAACGGGCGCAAGTTCAACCTGAAAAGAAAGTTTACCCTAAATGGGTAGATTCAATTTCTCCTCCATCCAGTTTTGGAAACCCTATTTTCCCTACTTTCAATGGATCAGGCGACCCTGAACAACATTTGACGCATTACGTGTCTTGTTGTGATCCTATGATGGGAACTCCAGAACAACAAGAAGCAGTGAAACTCAGATGCTTCGTGCGAACCTTGCAAGGACCAGCTTTTGTCTGGTATACAAGCTTGAAATCCCGGTCAGTCATCGGATGGGAGGATCTTCGTCAAAAATTCCTTCTTCAGTTCAGCTCAACTTTGCCAAAAACAACAGTTTTCGATCTTACAAACTGCAAGCAAAGGGAGAATGAAAGAGTCTCTGATTTCATTGCTCGTTGGAAGGGATTAACGTATTCCTTGAGTTTATCACTCCCTCAGGAGGAATTATTGCCAATCTGTGTGGCAAATTTGCGTGACGAATTACGCACGCCATTGATCCCTGTGAAATACACAGGAGGGTTTCGAGACCTTACTTCAATCGCTCAACAGATTGAAGATTCCCTTATGCAGGCTAAGGTTAAATCTCGTGTAATTCCATCAGCTCCAGGAAGAAGAATGGGTAAAGCAGAAACTGCTACAGTTATGCTTAAACAGGCATCTGTACCTATTTCTACTTCAAAACCTTCATCTTCTCGAAGGGCTCCACCTCCTGAACGCCAACAACAAAGGCTGTTTCGTCCAAATGATCAAAAAGATCAACGACGAAAACAATTTGAGGATATGAAGAGTAAAACATACTCTTTTCGAAGTGAGAAAGTTACTGGTTACTTCATTTCAGCTCTGGAAAATAATTTGGTTCAATTACCAGTGCCGAAGAGACCAAACAAGGAAGGAGATGAAGACCGTCCCAATTATTGTCCCTTTCATCAAATGTTGGGACATCCCATCCAAGAGTGTTTTGTCTTTAAAGACCTCCTACAAAAGATGGTTGACTTGGGACAAGTCAAATTGAAGGGTTCTTCAGCTCATGTAGCGTGTATTACCGCTACAGATCCAGAGGAAGGAGGCGAGTGGCAGGAAGTCAAAAGCAAAACTGCGAAAAAATATGATGATTGGATGGTCAGAAAGACAATCAATCGGACTCATTCCATTTTTGCGAACACAATTGAAGAAGCCAATTGTGTCTCCTACAAAAGCTGCAGTAAAGCCTCCATCAAAGGACAAATCCTCAAAAGGGCAGCGTAATTCAAAGAAGAAAGAGGAATCAGAAGAAGATGAGTATTCATCAAAGCCTAAATTGTCTTTGACTCTGGCAGATTTCATGCCATCTACTTCAAAGTCACGGGCACCGTCCCACCAAACGGCACAGCCTAAACAGGCCAACCAGGCAGAGTCTTTATCAGACGAAGAATTGATCTTTGGTTCTGTTAATATGATTCAATTAACAGATTCATATTCCAGTCTTGATGAGCCTGAATTCCCTGTATCAAATAAAGGAACCCGAGGAAGTTCTAGAGGTTCAGGATATAGGGGAAGACGTGGATCTTTCCGAAGCCACTACTCTAATTCTACCCCTGCTAGCACTGTATATGCAGCAGAAACTCGTGGTAGAGCCCTTCAGCGAGCTCAAAATGAACAAGCAAGTTCTTCTGCTAATGGCCAACTCAACTTCGGCACAATTATTTTGGAAGACCGATTAAAGGTTCCATCTTCTTTATCTCAGCAAGCAAATGGATCTAATCAGTCTAATTTTCCAAAACCAAAGATGTTGCCAACTTCAATACAAGATGCATCAGCCTCCAAAGCATCTGCTTCCAAGATACCTGCTAAACCACATATTCCTATTGGGAAACGCAGGCCTCTAGATCAAAAGTATGATATATTGAAACACTTGGCCCAAGTACCAGCCAAATTATCAATTTTGGATGCTTTGAATCTATCAAGAGATCTTCGGGAAGCACTCATCGAAGCTTTTTCAAGTCCTCAAGAGTTTGAAGCTGAGATTGCTGCAGCTGAAATCTATCACATAGAGAATAATCCTGCAGAATGCCATGCAGTGATATCTTTTACTGATAAAGATGAGGATGATGTTGTGCATGGGCACATAAAACCTTTGTACTTATCTGGCAAAGTCAATGGTATAGATGTTCGAAGAGCTTTCATTGACAATGGTTCAGGAGTCAACCTCATGCCCATTCGCACACTTCGTCGATTGGGCCTCACAGAATCTGATTTATCTCCTTCTACCATGATGTTGCAAGGATATGATAAAAATGAACAAGAACCACTGGGAGAAGTTACGCTCAGAACTCAGTTTGGAGATCTTGTTTCCAATTCAGATTTCATGATTGTTGATCAAGACTCAGCTTTCAATATCTTGCTTGGAAGACCCTGGTTACATCAGCATGCAGCTATTCCGTCATCATACCATCAATGTCTCAAATACTGTTTCGATGGTCAAGTTGGAACATTATATGGTGATAAGGCCCCGTTCAAAACATGTGAGTCTCAATACATTGAGGCGGAATTTTATCACATGAAGGGAAGAGAAAAATCTACAATGAAGGAAATTACCAAAGTTAATGCTCCATATGGTTTGGAAAAAATTCCAATAAATCCATTTTCACATGTGAGTACAGATTATGTGTTACCTATCAGTCAAATTGACAAAATAGGCCCAAATCAAAATACTCTTATGGAAAGATCCATAATGTCAATTACGGCAATCGAGCCAGACAACATGGGAGAAATTGGTAACTTACCAAGCAATGATGAAAGCATAAGTGGTGACGTTTTCATTTCGTCTGCTGAAATCCAACAAGTCTATACTTCGCTAATCAGGCCAGAAGAAGTTATAGAAACACCAGAGGTGAATGTTGATGTCGATTCTCAATCCATCATCTCCTCTTTATTTCCCAAAGAAGACCCTTTTTCATCAATAGGGACGGAAATGGAAGCTTCTTCTTCAAAATGTGAAAATTTTGACATCTCTTATGATCATGAGAATTTCATTTTTTCATCTACTTTGCAAGTAGAAACGGAAGATATAACACATGATGAAGAGGAAGAGGAAGATCTTAGAGATGCTCCTCCAGCATTTGAAGAGGGTATCTCTACCACTGTGGATGAACTCAGAGAAGTAAATCTGGGTACAAAGAAAGATCCACGCCCCACTTTAATTAGTGCGGCCATGACCCTTGAAGAACAAGAGATGTATATTTCTTTTCTAAAGCAAAATAAAGATATCTTTGCTTGGAATTATACAGAGATGCCTGGCCTTGATCCTGATGTTGCCACCCATCATTTGGGTTTGCCAAAAGAACATCGAGGATTCAAGCAAGCCGCGAGAAGAACACACCCAACCTATGCTTCCAAAATCGAGGCTGAAGTGGATAAGCTTATCAAAGCTAACTTCGTCAGAGAAGTTCAATATCCCAAGTGGTTGGCTAATATTGTCCCAGTAAAGAAAAATAACGGACAAATTAGGGTTTGCATCGATTTCAGAGATCTTAATCGGTATTGTCCCAAAGATGATTTTCCAGTTCCGATTACAGAACTCTTAATTGATGCGACGGCTGGCTATGAAGTACTTTCTTTCATGGATGGATATTCTGGATATAATCAGATCCGAATGGCCCCAGAAGATGAGGAATATACAGCCTTCAGAGCTCCTCAAGGTGTGTTTTGTTACCGGGTGATGCCCTTTGGTTTAAAGAATGCAGGTGCAACATATCAACGCGCCATGCATCGTATCTTCAAACCTTTTCTAGGGAAATTTGTTGAATGCTATGTAGATGATTTGGTGGTTAAATCCAAACAACGTTTTGATCACTTGGCTGATTTGGAAATCATATTCCACAAGCTTCGACAACATAATTTGAAGATGAACCCCTTAAAATGTGCTTTTGGGGTAACCTCAGGAAAATTCCTCGGCTTTGTTGTACGCCATCGTGGTATTGAAGTCGATCCTGAGAAGACCAAATCAATCCTTGGTATGTCACCTCCTCAGAATTTGAAAGAATTAAGAGGACTTCAAGGACACTTAGCCTATATTCGGCGTTTCATCGCCAATTTGGCAGGCAAAAGTTTACCTTTTACCAAATTATTGAAGAAAGGAGTCACTTACCAGTGGACTAAAGAATGTCAAGAAGCATTTGATGTTCTCAAGAAATACCTCTTAAGTCCACCAGTACTCATGCCACCTGTTGAGGGTAGACCTCTTATCCTCTATGTGACAGCTTTAGAGCGATCATTGGGTGCCTTTCTCGCTCAAAAGAATGATGCTGGGAATGAAAATAGTCTCTACTATCTCAGTAGAACTATGCTTGAAGCAGAAACCCGGTATTCGAGTATTGAAAAATGATGCCTAGCATTAATCTTTGCAGTTCAGAAACTGAGACACTACCTGCAACATCACGAGGTCCAATTGGTATCTCGTAATAATCCACTCAAATTCATCCTTAGTCGTCCAATGCTTACAGGACGTCTGGCAAGATGGGCGGTTATTCTACAGCAGTTCGACATTCAATATGTGTCTCAAAAGGCAATTAAGGGCCAAGCTCTGGCTGATTTCCTGGCTGAACACCCTTCAGTGGAAGACACATATTCAGATATCGAACTCCCTGATGAGGAAGTTTTTTCTATTCAAGAGAATCCTCAAACATGGGAAATGTATTTTGATGGTGCTTCTAGAAGTCCAACAGGGAAGAAAATGGAAAATCCTAAATTCAACAAAGTTGGTTTAGGAATTGTGCTCATTTCTCCAGATAAGGCAGTGTTACCTTATTCCTTTTTGTTGTGGGAAGGTGGTACCAATAATGAAGCTGAATATCAAGCTCTCATTGCAGGCTTGGAGTTAGCGCTTCAAGCACAAGTGAATCACTTAAAGGTAAAAGGTGATTCAGACCTAGTAATCAAACAAGTCAATGGGGATTATGCCATCAGAAAAGAAGAATTAATCCCTTTGTATGATTACGTCAGAGAGTTAATATCGGAATTCCCTTCAGAACCGACATTTTCTTATGTCCCAAGATCACAAAATGCTCAAGCTGATGCACTGGCTAATATAGCCACAACTTTAGCAGATCCAAATCGGGACGAGACAACCATCGGTATTTCCCACCGTCGTGCAATTTCACCTTATGTTCAAGTCAGAACAGAGGAAATTAATGAAATTAGTCCCATTCCTGAACCATATGGTCATACTACAGGATGGATGTCACCTATCAGAGAATACCTTCAAAATGGAACACTTCCACCTGATAGAGCCGAGAGAGAACAAATTCGGCGACGTGTGGTCAATTTTACTCTTTATGATGGTCCAAACCACCTCGAGAAAATTCTCTACAAATGTGGTTTTGATGGAGTTCTCTTCAGATGTATTGATGGTGAAGAGACAATGGCTGTCATAAAAGAAGTGCATGCAGGAGTCTGTGGTGCCCACCAGTCTGGACATAGATTGTCTGATCAAATTCGAAGACTTGGATACTTCTGGCCTTCAATGATACAAGATTGTGTTAATTTCACAAAGAAGTGTCATTCATGCCAAGTATATGCCAATTTCATTCATCAACCTCCAGAGTTTCTTCATACAGCTAAATACTCATGGCCATTTTCCACATGGGGAATGGATGTGGTGGGACCTTACCCTTCAGCTACAGCCAAGCAGTTTAAGTACATTCTTACTGCTACTGATTTCTTTTCCAAATGGGCAGAGGCAGTACCTCTCAAAGAAGTCAGTTCTAAATGCATTGTTAGCTTCATCAAGTCTAACATCATTACTAGATTTGGTGTCCCTCATACCATATTGACAGACAACGGCACCAACTTCTGTTCTTCTGAGGTAAAGAGATTGTATCAAGAATACAACATTAAGTCCAACCATTCATCTCGATATCATGCAGCGGCTAATGGCCAGATAGAGGCCTTCAACAAGACTCTTTCAAATATACTGCAAAAGATGGTGGATAAAGATAAGAGGTCATGGCCTGATAAACTCTATCATGCTTTATGGGCTTATCGGACTACCACTCGCAATGCAACGCGGTCTACTCCATATTCATTGATATATGGAACAGAAGCAGTCTTGCCAATTGAAGTCCAATTGCCCTCACTCAGAATATCCATTTGTGATCAGTTATCAACAGATGAGCAATCCCAAAAGCGGTTGAATGAATTGGAACAGTTAGATGAGAAAAGATTGTGCACTTTGCACCACTTGGAAATCTATCAGAATCGAATAGCCCGAGCTTTTAACAAAAAAGTTCGTCTTCGTTCATTCATTCAGGGAGAATTGGTATTGGTTCTCAGAACACCAATGATACCAGGAAAGAAGCCTCCCAAGCTTGAACCAAAATGGGAAGGACCTTATTCAGTACATAAGGTCTACTCCAATGGAGCGTATTCTCTGATTTCAATGGATGGAGAACACATCACGACTCCAACTAATGCCAGATTTCTGAAGAAGTATTTTGTATAAACACAAAATATTGTTCACAGAACTAAGACTCTTACATTTGGTTCATGCAGCTATGGTCCAGTATGACCTTAAACTAAAACTACGTCCAGCATGACGATAAACTGTATGGTCCGTGCATATGACCTTAAACTATTCGCACTTATGTCCCTGCAACATGACACTAAACTGTGCATCACCAATAGTCCTAACTGCAAGACTTTAAACTGCATAGTCCCTAATTTTGTCCTAGCGACATGACATTAAACTGTGTGGCACTTCCAATGTCCAGCATGACGTTAAACTGTGTTAAGTCCCTTATTGTCCTACATGACACTAAACTGTATTCTGTCCGAGATGACATTAAACTATATTGTGTCCTAGCAACATGACATTAAACTGTGTGGCACTTCCAACGTCTAGCATGACGATAAACTGTAAAAAGATCAGAACTGATATCCTCATATTGATTCACCTTAGTCTTAGCTACATGACTTTAAACTGTACAGCATCAGTTCGTCCTTGCTATATGACGCTAAAACTATACAGCAATGGTCCAGTATGACTTTAAACTGCAACTTCGTCCCACACGACATTAAAACTGTGGAAAAGTTCCATAAAACAGTCCAGCATGACCTTAAAACTGCATCATTCCTGGTCCATGTATACGACCATAAACTATTTGCAAATATGTCCAGCAAGACGTTAAATTGTGACGTCCTAACTACATGACGCTAAACTGTATAAAAGTCTCTCACGTCCGGAAAGACGTTAAACTATATAATCATCAAAAGTCCAGCATGACATTAAAACTGCACAATCCCCCTTTCGTCCAATATGACGTTAAACTGTATTGTCCCCATCGTCCTAACTACATGACGCTAAACTGTACAGAAAATCCTTGATATGTCCTACATGACATTAAACTGTGCATCGTTAAGGTTGTTATTACCTCTTGTTTCTCACACCGAGTATGACTCACGTGAGCTTAGAGCGAACATCAACCATAACACTCCCTTTGGGCCACTAACCATGTGTAAGTCCCAACAACATTTTTTTTTAGATCATTGTCCACAAGAACAACTTGATCATTAATTCATTCTTTAATTGAACTACACAGACTTTGATCCTTGCCCTCCAGGCTGGGTATGTAGGCAACCTCCCAAAGGTTCAAGCCCAAAAACAATCTTTTCACATTGGTTCACCACAATCTCATATGATAATGATTTGTGAAACCACCCTTGGAATCAATATCTTTACATTGATTCACTTTCGTCCTTGTTATATGACGTTAAACTATACAACACTTTTGTCCAGTACGACAATAAACTGCAATATTCTTTGATTTCCTCATTTGAGAAGGAACCATTATTAACATTGATTCTTTTTCAATCATGGTTTTCATTTTCAAAAAGACTACGTACATACATGGTAATGCCTAAACTTTTTATCTTAGGTTAAAACCATCATTGCACTAAAGTCCCTTTTCACCCTTCACATGTACGAACCAAATTTGTACAAAGGGTAGTTTCTAGAACTACGTGGACTTGATTCCCATCTTTATGGGATACGTAGGAACATTCGAGTGTCCCTCGAATCCAGTCCCAAGTCTTTTGGGCCTAACCCCAAATTTCACTTTCAGTCCCTTGGCTGAAAAGTCCTCATGAAAACACACACTGTGTATTCATTATTATGGTCCGAATTCTATGACCCCAAAAACTAAGATCACTCATCCTTTCGTCCTGCACGACATTAAACTGCATTTCAAGAACTACGTATGGCTTGATTCTCATTCTTATGAGATACGTAGTGAAGTCCAAGTTTCAATTCAGGACCCAGCCACAACATGATTATGGTTTTCATTGACCTATGTATCTCTATATACATTGGAAAATACCCATCTTTCTGTATTATAATCCTAACCTTAAATATTTTCAGATCTTCATAACCCTTTTCATGACTTATGGTCACAAAAATGTCAAACTTCTGAGAATTCTTTTGCCTGACTATGCAGCACGTGCCCATAGGTGGCCTTGCATAAACAGTCCACATAACAGACTTGTCAGCCAAGAGATGCTATTTATTTGACCATGCAGCCAATGCCCATAGGTGGCCCTGCATGTTTTCAACCCCCTAACGGGTTTGTTAAATAATAGTAACTTCATTCTTGGGAAGAATGCCTCTTTTGTCCTTATTTGTCTTAAATGACAGTATGTAGGGATCCGCAAAAATAGCCATCCTTAACGTATTTGTCCCATATCCTTTTTCATGATCTGAAAGTATTCAAGTCTATGGTTTATTCTTCTTCCCTACGTTTGGGTTAGACCTTCGTAGGAGTGATATTCATCCAGTTCTTCGATATTCTTGTTTGAAAATATCTTCTCCATATTCAAGTACCTCTTTCCATACAACAAACTCTATGCTTTAGAAAATTTGAATCTCCATAAACTTTCATTGGCTTTTAGCACTAGGAAAGTAAATTTCTGAGAGTTCTTTTGCCTAACTATGCAGCACGTGCCCATAGGTGGCCTTGCATAAACAGTCCACATAACAGACTTGTCAGCCAAAAGATGCTATTTTATTTGACTATGCAGCCAATGCCCATAGGTGGCCCTGCATATTTCAACCCCCTAACGGGTTTTGTTAAATAATAGTAACTTCATTCTTGGAAACTACTTCTTCTAATGCTATTTAGCTCTTTTTCATATCATTCCTCAGATTCAAATATTCTTAAGTCATAGTTTACATATTTTCTCTCATACTTGAGTATGGTAATTTGTTTTCAGATAAATTATCAAGGAATTGAATCCATTTTAATCCATTTTTTCGGTCAAAGCTATTTCGACCTTAAACATTAGCCTCTTTATGTCCGGCTTGCATGACTTTAAACTGCCCACACAAAAGACAAAGGAACTCTGAATAAAAGTCAAGTTCCAGCTCACTAAATATACATTTTTTTTGTATGATTTAGGTAATATTGAGCAGTTAAAAGGTTCAATGTTTGTAGGGTTATTTGTAATAATCCTAGTAAAAATCAAACTATGCTTACTAAGCCCATTGGCTTAAGTAAAATTTGAAGCAGGTAATGGAAGAATGCAAGCACAAATGATTGAGGACAAAAGTGTTTTTCATTGATACACAAGAGTTAGAAGGACATCCACAGATTGGAATCTCTTCTCTTTTTCAAGAAATTACAGGAGATTGTCAACAAAAGTCTTCATTTGTTGTATAGCATCCTGAGCCTTATCAACAGTTGCTTGAAGCTCATGCACTTGACCAGCTTCACTCTTTTCAGCTTGCTGAAATGCCTTCTTAGCATCTGCAATGGCTTTCATGCCATTTATATGAGTTTCATCCAATGATTCATTAAGCTGATCAAGTTCCCCAGTAACAGCATCTAACTGTTGCTGGAGTTGCACCTGCTGGACGACCTTTTCTTTGATTTTTTGTTTCAGATCCTTCATCTTGACAACATAATCAGCTTCAGCCTGGGATATCGCAGCCTCAAATTCGCCTAAGTTGACTGACAATTTCACTCTGGTCAAATCTTCGCGACTTGTCTGCATTTGCTCCCTCCTGAAGATAATCTGTTTCACTGCAGCGTGGATCTTTTCATACCCAAAACCACCAAGTCCCATTATAACAAATTGGGATGACAATCGGGAAATTTTTGATGGTAGCTCTTCTAAGGGAACCCCCGATATGATGTTCCATATATTGTTCCACGCCTTACGTCGTGAAAAGCTGAACGCTTTGAGCATCTCTGGATCTGATTCAACATCTTCGTCAGAAGGGGGTATGTAATCTGGAATTAACATGCTTAAAGAAGTGCCTCGTTCTGCTCTTTCCCCTCTGACTTGGGCTTCTTCACTTTCAATTCCCATTGGGGCAAAGGCTGAAGCCTCATCTCCGGATCTAGCCATTACAATTGATGGCCCTACATGATCAATTGAAAGATTTTAGTTGAATCTTAAAGAATAACAAAAGAATGGATTGTCTTGCAAATAAAGTACAATCACAAATATTGTTATCCCTTACCCAATGGTGGTTCAGCAACATGAGAAGACTTCTCCCCATCTTTCCCGGTTTCAACAGGATTTTCAAGATGGGTCTCAGGAGAGTTTATTGGATTTAGCTCTACTTGAGCTAATGTTTCTGCAATGATAGGGTTGACATCAGTGTCCACACCCTCTTCAGGCATTGGCAGTTCAGCAGCTTCTACGGAAGAAACTGCATATTATTTTACATCATGATTAGAAATATTTTCTTTTAAAAGAAAAATTTGGGCGAAGGGTAACACTCACGCCCAAGGTCTTCTAAATCACATGACAATCTAGCATGATCATAAAATTCTTCAAAAGTCATTCCTTGATTCATCATTTCATCCAATGATACTTCAGAATCTTGGTTAGTCTCACCAGTGGGAGCATTTGCTATGTCTTCTTGCTGACTTATGTCCTGCAACCCCTGACCCTGGACAGCATCTTCAGTAGTGGGAGGGATACTGGGAATGGATGGCAGCTCTTCTCCAGGAGCTACCAAGTCAGCTTGAGTTTGTGGTTGTTCTACAGCACCCTCCACGGCCTTTGAAGAAGGATCAGTCCCTTCCCTCAAGGGGGAAATTGAAGAAGCCCCTGCAATCCTCAGAAATATGAGTAACCATATGATTATGGGTATAAACTCATGATTGTTCGAAGGACTTACCACTGCTAATGAAACGTTTAGCTAAGGATTTCCTCCTTCGTTGCCTTGGCTTCTTTTGCTTTTTTGGAGTTTCAGCTGTCTCCTTTATTGGCACTTGGATTGGCGAATGAAAGGCTATATCCAGTGCCTCATTCATGGCCTGCTGGCCTGGAGATATCTCGCCTGGTTCGCGAGGAGAATCAGCAGCAGCCCCAACAGCGGTACCACCAGGGCTATATTGTGGCGAAGGAACCCCGGTCCCTTTCTTTGCAAGCTGCAAGATGAAGAAAATAACTTTCTTAAGAAACAAAGCTTCAACTGAAATCAAGTTGCAAATAAGGAAGGAAAACTTACATCTTCAGGAGCCACGTACTCTTGCCACTCCTCATCTCCAGAACCACCAGCCCTCTTAATGGTGCCACGATCAATCATTTCCTTCACCCGCCTGGTGATAGGAGTTGAATTATCGGTGGCATATATGAGCATTTCCAGCTCTCTGATGTAAGCCCGCACTTCATTGGGGTTATCTCCGTATTGAAGGTCTTTTGAAGCTAGAAGATATCCTATCCCAGGAAGTTGTAGACCCTCACACAAATCCAGCCAGGCGGTTTCAGTATCACAGTATAAGCTCTGCCATAGCTGAACAGCCTCTGGTCTTAGATATAAAGGCTGTGAGGAAGGTCCTACAATTTTTGATTTTAATTTCTTCCCAACTCCTGCAACTACAGATAGAGAATAAGAAAGTGAGACTTATTACTTTATAAAGTAGCAGTGATTGAAGTTATTACAATCAAATAACTCACCAGGAGCTGATGGAGTGGGTCTTTTAACTCTGGCCGGAGGATTATATCGGGCACGAAACCGCTTTGCTGCCGGTTGTGCCTCATCATCCCCATCATGATAATCTGAGGAATCAGTTCTAGAGGAGGAGTCTGTTGAACCTATTTCAGGAGGAGAAGCAGCACCTTCATGAGGAAGAGTTTCTTTCTCTACAGTCCTCTTCCTCTTTCCCACTTGATATACAGGGTGATTCAATATCCCTTTAGGGTATGATGCTATCCAGTGTTCGGCATAAAAAGTAGTCAGATAATGTGCCGCTTTTTCAACTGGTAGATCAAATACTGCTCCAGTCTTCTCTCTTGACGTCAGCAACCATAGTTGTCGAGCAACCATCGGATGTTGCTCTAACCTGACGTGTACTGGAGGGGATACAACAATCTGTTGTAAACATTTGAATTGGCGTGCAAATCTATATGGAGCATAGGCCTCGCATATGATTTCTCCATCAACCCTGGCTACTAATACGCCATCCCTGCAAGCTAGCATGTATGCCCTCAAATCTAAAGGGGCTTTCCCATCATCAACAAACCGCCCAGATGGCGGACTTCCATAAGGAAAGAAGTTGAATTCCTTATACATGCTTAGTCTTACTTTTATGTCATAACCATTGACATCTAATGGAGCAATTCCAGAGAATGCTTGCACTGACGGTCTGAAGGAGCTTCCAGGAATTTGTAACCCGTTCTGTACATTGTAAGTCCTGAAGTGAGTGGCAATCCATCCCCACAAAACCTGGAATGGTCCCACTATTCTTAAAGGAGATTTACCCTGGAAGACATGAAGTAAACTCCTGTGAATCTTTGCTAAAATGGGGGTAGCTAACCCAACCATTTTTCCCTCAGCTAACTTGGCCGCAATGACGAAGGTCCCTGGCCTAACGCCTCCCTTCGAATCTCTGACCGGCAAGAGGTAAATACTGAGCCACATTGCCAAGAAACCCGCCAGACGAGTTTTCTTTAGAATTCTTTGATTCACTTCATAGCCCCATTTTTCAAACTCTCCTGCTTCTAGAGTTGGCCAGAATGTGCCAGGAGCTCCTCTCTTCTCAGGTTTTGGGCAAGTGGTAGGACGTCTGGGCCGGGTATCCTTGGATTTCTTTTTCTTGGATCCTTTTTCCTTTGGCTCCATCCCTTTCTTCTCAGTAAGAAACACCTTCATCCATTCTTCCGGATGGATATCTTTTCGGAAATGAGTTAATGAGGTCTCTGAACTCTTGAGCTTATGAAAGATTTTGAATAATTCTCGAGCCAAAACAGGAGTCTTCTCTGGATCATTCCAAGTCACCTTGGGAGGAATGAATTCATCATACATATCACCCAAGATTGGAGCTCCTGAAATCTTGTGGACATCCCACAAACTGATACCTACTTCTCCATGAGTCAAGTGGAAAGAATTAGTCGCTGGACTCCAGTGACTGAGTATCTCTGGCACGAAGATATCATGTCTGTAAATATATGTCTGCCCAACCCAAACAGCTTCATATATTGCAGCTCTCTTCAGATCCTCAATAAACTCTGCGCAAGTCTGTCGCACCCAGTATGCCCACATCCAAGTTGGCTTCACACCTCCCCCAGGGCGGAAATCCAAACTTTTCTTCCAGCCTTTGGACTGATCCATCTGAGCATCTCGGAAGATTGAAGGATGGCAATGTGGCTGAAGCTCAGGTGTATGTTTTTTCAGATCTGGTGTGCAAGGGCTATGATGCATCACATACGCCTTCTCTACTGTTCCAGCAGTTTGAAATACTCCTCCGCCTGAGATATTTGCTGAAGCAAAATTGGTATAATTCTGAAACCAAGAAAATGGAAGATAATTCTTTACTTCTGGAATAATGACTTCTTGCAGATGACCATGACCATACAAAGGTAGATAAGGGCAGTGAGGAAAGTCGTGATGATATTTCTTCAGATACTTAGCCAAATCTGGAAGAGTGCTGTTTTTGACAGTATGGTAATCAGGGCCAATGATATTCATCATATCATCTATCCGCTTGCTAGCCAGTTCATCAAGGAATCCAGGTCTAAGAGCCATTGAATCTGCACAGGAGTTGAATAAATTAAACTCTTAAATGGGTTTTATTTTTTTATGAAATTTGTGAGAAAATCTGAAAAAAATGGCTAAGGCATTAAGGCGCGCAAGTGGTACATATGTCGCGCAAGTATTTGTCGCGCAAGTGTGTGCCGCGCAAGCCTTATTACCTTGAGAGTAGCGCGGCAGCGAGGAAACAGAGAAAATAGGAGACTTGCGCGGCGACAAAGACTTGCGCGGCGAGAGCTCGAGAAAATTCGGGGTCGGATACCATCTACGGCCGGAAGCAGCATATTTATAGGCCAGAGGGCCTATCTGCGCGCCGCACCCAGAGCGCTCAAACGCTTGCGCGACGAAGACTTGCGCGCCGACTGGAGACTTGCGCGCCGCCCTTTTCCTTTAGAGGAATTCGATTTCCTCAGAGTCAAATCCTCATTTCTCTCCGGATCCAACTCTGAGGGGGGACTTTTGTTGACGCTCCTTTTCGTCACAGAATCCAAAGATCGGAAAAGGGGAATATCTAAGCAAAAAGTGATTAATCCTTTGAAGAAACATCAAAAATCGACAAAGGGATGGAAAAGGAGAACATTGCCCATGTATCGCGCAAGTTCCATCTTGGTCGCGCAAGTACACTTGCGCGCTGCCTCAACACTTGCGCGACCCCTCATGGTCGGGCAAGGGACTTGCGCGACAGATCTGATAACCGCCCAGTAACCGCCCGGGGTCTTCCTTTGCCTATAAATAGACCCTGTGGGCCCCCCATTCGGGAGGATCTGTTCCCAGAAACTCGGATCAAAGCTCCCGACGCCCAAGTCTCTTCTCAAAGCTTCCAGAACACTTCTAAGGTAATTTCTTACCTAGAATGGAAGATCTAAAGGGAAGAAGGAAGGCCTAAGTGTTGAAACTTATCAAACACTTGCGCGCCGACTTAATTCCTTCAATATAACTTGCGCGTCCCTCTTCTGGAAGAACCTCAAGAGGATGGGAAAGGGTTTAATAAAGAGTCGCTCAAGTAATTCCACTCTGATGGAAAATCGCGCAAGTATCCCTTATGTCGCGCAAGTATACTTGCGCGACCAATACTTGCGCGCCGCCGCAGGACTTGTGCGACCTTCAATACTTGCGCGCCCCTATCTTTTTGGGTGCCCATCTTGCCCTTGTTCACCCTTCTTAAGCCATTTCACCCTTCCTATTCAAGATTCAGTCTTCAAGATACTCTTCAAAGCCATTTATGGCATGATTTCTTGATTTGACATCCTTATCTGAAAGGAATTATGTGAAATATCTCTCAAAACCTAATGATTTAAACATCTTTATGTCACCAAAGATTGAGAGTTCATTCATTCAACCTCATCCTTTAAGATGAGAGAATCCTAACCTGGGTTTCCTTTTCAGGAATAATCCCCAGTTATAAAACCTTTGATTTAGGCATCTTCCTTAAGAATAAGCCCCAATCAAAGTCCTTTAAACTTTGGGCTTCCTTTTCAGGAGTAAGCCCCAGTCATAACCTGGGTCTCCTTTTCAGGAATAAGACTCAGTCATAACCTTGGGCTTCCTTTTCAGGAGTAAGCCCCAAGTCCCCTAACCTAGGCTTCCTTCTCAGGAATAAGTCCTAGTCATAAATCTTGGGCATCTTTCTTAAGAGTAAGCCCCAAGTCTCTTAAAATTTCTCTTAACCAGTCATAAATTTCCTTTGATTTGGGTTTCCTTTTCAGGAATAAAACCCAATCATAAGTCCCCTCCTAACTTGGGCATCCTCCTTAGGAGTAAGCCCCAAGATTAGAGTATTCAAATCTCCATGAAGCACATATAACTTTGTGGACCCTGTTCATGGATTTTCTTCCTAAAAGTAAATCTTAAACCTTCGCCTATCTGGGCAGTCATCTATACATAAGCCCCAAAACAAATTCTTATGATTGCATCTTTTATGGCACAATTGTCTAAATTTTACCAATACCTCTTGTTTCTCACACCGAGCATGACTCACGTGAGCTTAGAGTGTAAAAGTAATTATGACATTCATCTTTGAGCCATCAATCATAAAACATCATATCCCATTCCTCGAACTACGTGGGTTCTGATTCCTTTTTCAAAACAAAGGATACGTAGGTAGCCCATTCATGGGTTCGATCCCAACATTGAAATAATCTCTGTCCTTCTGAATGACGATAAACTTCAAGTGCCCCACTGAGTGGCTTTAAAACCAGCCTGGTCATCAAAATGACCAAGAGACTTTTATATAAATGTTTTGAAGGATACCATTGACCTAGAATCTCTAAACAAATATAGATGATTCTATATTGATGAAGAACCTCGAATACATATAAAAGATTCTCTAAATTTCTTGCATATTTAATCATTGATTGTTAAAACTAAAGGAAAGCTCATTTTATACTTGGTAATGTAATAAGGATTCACGAACTTAACTTAAATCTATAAAGAGAGTCCCGGAGTAGACAATAATTCCCCTCAAAAAGGTGTGATGAGTCCGACCTCCCATCCTCTCGACCAATGCAAATTCCTAAGCCTCATTAGCCCACAAGCTAATGAGCGCCTGCCTTTGGAAAGTAGGTCCAAACGGATGTGGAATCATTGGATGTTTCCGGTTCTACGAACAAACCCGTTAGAAACCGATCGGAACGTTTGAATCTCCCGTCCAGGAGGTCATCCCCGGATTCCGCGCGAAACATAGACACTGTCCAAATATCATCTCAGGATCTCAACATAGGGAAAACATCTTGGTAAATAGGAGACTATATATTTTACACTTATTATAGTAGTAGTTCCCATTAAAGATTCTAGGAATACTCTTAATCATTCGAAAACTCCAGTAGAGTTTTAGTAGTAACAAAATCTCATTCGGATAGAGGCCAAAATAGATAATCATGTCCCACATTTTTTGGAATAGATGAATAACATTTAATACTACTAGAATAAAGAGGTCCTAGTTATTTCCATGTAGTCATGGAGAATAACCTACTCAAGATACAAAATCTCAAGAAACCTAGAGATGTTAGCTTCACTATTCGCCCTAACTATAACCCTTTTAATTTGAGTTTGGGTCACACTATCCATTAATTATTTGTCTTAAAATTCCTCTTGTATAGGATGGTTTCTTCTAAACATGTGATACTATACAAGGACCCATCATAGGTTACATGTGTAAGCATCACTCCACCAGAATAAGATGGATACTATATATAATTTTTGGCTAGGTTTGGATATAATTTGGATAACTGGATGACTAGAAGGATAATTGACTAAGCTCATGTCACCCTAGGAGAAGAGATTCAGAAATCAAGAACTATACTGGTATTTAGGAAGGTATCATTGAATAAACCATCTATAGGTATAAGTAATATTCTGACATGGAAAAATAAATAATATAAAGAGTCACATCCAGATCCCACATAATCTCTGACTCTTGCAAACTTCGTTCCTTTTACAACAAGAGAATGAGCACTGACCCGCCAAACGGAACCATCATTAGATGAAGAAATCATTTTTTTTATTTTTTTCATAGTTCAATTAATAGATCCCTTCACCAATGTTGAATATTCTTCCATATAAGATTAACCCATACATGATCAGGGAGCTAGATGTTTTGGATATAGAAGTCATGGATTCAGAGGATGGCACATGCACAATCGAATCAATATTTTGGTCACACACCTATGCAACCCATATATGTAACTGAGACCCATGAGATATCATTACAATAATCCAAACAGAATTATGTAGATGCCTAAAATCCCTCCAGTAGTCATTTGATCCTATTCGTTTTATTTGGTCGACTTATGGGGTGTGATTGTATGTTCATCCAAGACAAATAGGATGGCCGATGCGACTTCCACAACTTTCATGAATTTATTTGACCGCTTCTCAAGAAATAGGTCTATCTAGATCCAACACCTCAACTCCCAAGCCACATAATATAGAGAAACACACCACAGGAAGTCCAAACCTCTTCCAAAAAAGTATGGAATTATTAAATAGTTAGTGGGTGTTCAAGCCAAAATCCAAATCCTAGATTCTCTACATCTCTTAAAAGAACTCATAGAGGAACTCATCAAGGCCCTCCATAGATGAAAAGAGTTTCAAATAGATGTTTCAACAAATAAGTTTTATGGATTTGAGACTATTCCATCAGGATTTCATATCACCATCCCATTCACTGAACACAACTGAGAAAAAGTTATCTAGGGGAATATCAAATCCCTTTATCTTTAAATAAAACTTGAAAATATCGATAATTGAAGGGCTCTATTTGAAAATGGATCTTGGACCAACCTCATCCCGAGGATGAACAACTAAAATTTAGGATATAGTGATGGGGACTTATCTTTGATAAAGCTAACCATTAAATGGAATGATGAGTGTGGGAAAAGGAAACTTAGGAATATCAAGATGAATTATTATTTTGAGGATCTCACGTCTAATTCTATGTTTATTGTCATCATGAAAAATAACATATAATTTCCTACTTTGAAGAACTTGGTTGAATAGCCACATAGAAAAACATTCGATAATTCATTAATTCACGAAATAACCCATAGATGGGATGGTCAACATACTACATAGTGATATTTCTACCTTCTTGTCTTGAAAATAAATATATGATAAGGTTGGTTTCTATAAAAATGGAGGAAAAAAACAAATTGTTGATGGTGATATAAAGGTTGCAGTACCCAATGGATTGGGGACCTCCCATGTGAATCCCTAGAGCATGATCCAAAGTGATTATATACTAACCATAAAACTGATTGAGGAACTAGATTTTATCTGAATAAGATATCATGAATAAAGAAATTTTATTGGCTCATGTCAATGTGATAGTAGTCTCTTCAGCATAAGTGGATTTCTCAAAAGATGATTAGACTAATTATCTACCATGATCTGATAATTCTCTCATAGGATCATAAAAATTAATGATTCCCCCAAGACATTTTATTCCAATTAGGATGTCTATGATCATTATGCACTCAGTGGAAGTATAAAAGAATACAAGAATCCCTATAATCTCTCTAGAACGACTCTGGTAGTTGAAGAAGATAATGTCCATTCCCATGGCCCCTCTTACCTTAATAGTAATATAGATAACCCTAGATTACCCACCTTGTATAGAAATGCCTCTATGGACTCAGTGATTGAATAAGAATAGTATGACCTCAGGAACTCCCTAATTTCATTTGAGGAACGCATTTCAACCACCATCAATGAGCTCAAAAAAGTGAATATGAGAATAGAAGAAGGCATGAGGCCTATGTTGATTAGTGAAACCATGCCTCTAAAGGAGAGACATATGTATACTGAATTTTTATTGCAACATCGATATATTTTTCTTTGAATTATACAAAAAAAATTGGGGTGAACCCTAATGTTGCTACGCACTACCCAGGATTACCTGATCTACATCGAGGTTTCAAGTAGGTATCCAAGATCATGAAAACCTCTCATGGTACTAATGTAGAATTAGAAATAGGAAAATTGACTTAAGAAAAACCTTTCTAAGAAATTTAGTAACTAAAATGGTTCACCAACTCTGTTTCCATCAAGAAAACAATAGGTTGATCAAGGTATGTTTTCATTTCAGGTACCTTAATAGACACTTCCCAAATGAAAATTTTCCATTTCTGATTATAAAACATCTGATTAATGAAATTTATAGCTTCCAATAACTTTTATTCATGGATGGGTATTCATGTTATACGCAAATTAAGATGTCCCTTGAAGACGAGGAAGTTACTGCTTTCAAGGAACCATAGGGGGTCTTTTGTTATCGGTTCATTCCATTTGGATAAATGAAATATAGTTTTAATTACCAATGTGACATGTGTCATATCTTTAATACAATTTGGGATGAATGGTATAATTTTATTTTTATTTCCTGGTATTTTAATATCATTAATGAATTTATCACCCCGATAATTTTAAAACAATATTCATTATGTTTCGATAGAAAAGTCTGAAGATGAATCCGTTGAATTGTAATTTCAAGGAAACACCAGGGGAATTCCTCATATTTGTGGTATTGCAATATGGAATCATGATTGGAATAGAAAAACTAACCAAATACTATAAATTTCATCCTATGAAAATATTAAAAATAGATGGGGCTCCAAGGTAACATTTCATACATTTAGTATTTCATAGATAACCTAGATGGAAAATATCCCCCCTTCACCGAGTAAATGAATAAGGGATTCACCTAATAATGGAATGAGGAGTTCCACAAAGCTTTTGAGAATCTAAAGAGGTACATATTATACCCACCATTCTTGATGCTGTCGGCAAAAGGAAATATTCTAATCTTGTATGTGTACACTATGAAATGATATGTTGGTGATCTCAACTCACAAAAATGATACAGTAAATGAAAATATTATCAACTACTCAATCAACAGATTCCTGGCACTGAGACCCAGTACATCGATATCAGAAAGAACTTCCCCACACTCATCATCATAGTGAATAGGATAATACATTACATAAAACATTAGGAAGTCATTTTGATCTCTTTTTTTGACTCTCTCAAGTACATACTTGTTAGCCCTATATTGATTGTTATTTTGTCCCGATGGGTGGTTATTATGAAATAGTATGAAATCTAGTTTGTGTCCACAAGGAAGTCAAAGGGAAGGCCCCAACTAATTTCCTTGTGAAACATCTCACCCCATAAACCACACTAGTGGACACAAAACTTTCATAATAAGTGGTATTGTTTTCTTATGACACTCCTCGAACATGGGACATGTATTTTGAGGGTTCCTGCTGATGTCATATAGTCATGAGGATGTAAAATCTGAATCAAAATTGGGTAGTTCTAGGGTTTATTTTTGTTTCTTTAGAAATAGAAAATTTTCCCTACACTTTATCATTATCCCAACAATGCACTAATAATGTGGAAGAATAAAAATCATTCATTTTTGGATTTTAACAAGCCTTGCGGAAGTAAATAGCCTACCTAAACATCGAAAGGAAATCTGTGCTACTGATCAAACAAATCAATGGTGAGTATTCCATCAATATGGAATAATTTTCCCCTCTCATTAGTTACATTATAGTATTGATGGGAGAATTCCAATTTTAACCATCATTATATCATATAACTTGATCATAAAATGCATGTGCCAATAAACTAGCTAATGTATCCATGGTCCTGATCAAGAAGAATTGGTTCAATACATTTTCACAAAAAATGGTCCCATCAATCATTGTTTGTGACATGGTAGAAGTCAATGAGGTCTACACTAACATGAATCATACTAAACCAATATCCACCCAGGGATGGATGGAGCCCATAGTTGATTACTTCCAAAATAAGTCCCTTGTATTAGATCGATCTGATATGGAACAGAATTGATGTCGAGCAGTGAAGTTTGATATTTTGGATAGGCCAAATGAAAAAACAAATCCCTCCAAAAATGACTCATTGATGGATTCCTCCTTAGATGTATAGTAGAATAATAGATTCCAACTATCATGGAAGATTTCCATACAAGATCCTTCAATGCTCATCTTCCTATGAGTAGACTCTCCCAAAATATTTGTAGGCTTTGTTACTACTAGAAAAAAAGGACTGCGTGGAATTCCCCATGAAAATTCATCTCTACTAAATTTAGGAAACTTTTATCTTTCCACCCCCATAGTTATCGAATAAAGATAGATATTTTTTATTATTTTATATATGGGTAAATAATTTTGTGATTCCATATCACCTAGACATAGTTATACAATGTAATTTTATATTTACATATATATACTTCTTTTCAAAATCATTTGAGGTTATACAATTCAATAAAGTTTGATTGAAGAATATCATTAGCTTTTTGAAATCCAAAATCATCACCAGAATTGGAATCCCTCACAAGATATATATATACATCAAAACAAAATTCAATTCTATCAAATTGATGAAATAGTACTAGGAGTACAATATCAAATACAACAAATCCTATAACTATGAAGTGAGAAAAATCAAACAATAGAGCACTTCAGTAAGACTATCAAATATACTCAATAAAATGGTGGAAAAGAACAAGATATCCTAGTGAGACAAGTTACTTCAAGCATTACGGGACTACCATACCACCACATGCATTGACACATAAGAGATTCCATATTCATTGGATTATAATACCTAAGTAGTTTTTACACAATATTTCTAGTTTCCCTCACCCTGAAAACTATCTATGGATAACTATTTGATGAAGATTAATCACAAAAGAGGCTAAATTGGATATAATGACTTGATGTGAAATTTTTTTATGCACTGGAAAACCTCAAATTACATCAGAATCGGATCATGAGAGCCTTGAATAAAAATCATTAACTCTACTCATTACGTAAAGGATAATTTTTATTAGATCTCAGAACCCCAAATATAGTGGGAAGGAAACATCCAAAGAAAGAACCCAAGATGTAGGGGACTTAAACTATATATAAGTTCTTTTCTAATGGTGAATAATCATTTCCCACAGTGAATGGGGAATGCGTTATTCCCCCACCAATGAATGATTTCTCAAAAAGTACTCTGGATATATAACATTCAATGTCCTCAGTCTTAGAATCAATAATTTTCGGTACAAAACATCTTCAAACCGTACTGCATGGCATTAACTTTCATGGAAGGTATCCTTACAACATGATGTTAAACTGAACAGAAGATGTCCTCAATGCATGATATTAAACTACACAGAAGACTTCCTTACCACAATAGATTTAAAATCATATAGAACATTACATTGTAGATAGTTCACTTCACATGATCTAGCTCTATGTGAAATAAAAAATAAATACTCCCATCCTTGTGTGTGATTTGGATCAAAATAGGAATCTCGCTAATCAAAAACTACATATGTATTGATTATTAATATCATAATATACCTAGTGACACTAATACCACAAAAACTAGGTTCATCCATAATATCATTAGAAATAAATACACCCCTTAGTGTGCCAGTAAAACCTTCATGGTGAGTGTTTAGTTCAACCCAAATATTAATAGAAATAATTCCCCCCTCCATTTATGGGTCAAACTTGTGTAGATATTTTTCCATTCAAGAACTACATGTGGATTGATTACTGTTATCATTGGATATATAGTGATTCTTACATCTTGAATTCTAGGTCCAATCGTGATATTAATAGAAACAATATCCCTTATATGTATGGTCCATGCCTTTTTAGAGAGATCTCTATTAAAGAACAATATGTTTATTGATACATTCTATCATAGGATATATAGTGACACACTGATCCCAAATCTTAGGTCCACCAGTAGCATGAAAATACCCCCTCCCTACATATGGTTTTCGTTTGTATAGGAAATTTTCATAAAACAACTACATGTGGATTGATTCTTGTTACTATAGGATATGTAGTGACATCTGAATATTGAATTATAGGTCCATCCATATCTTATAAAATGTCATAAAATTCTCCCTTCATATGGTATGAACCTATGTAAGTAACTATTATGAAATACATTTATCTTGAATACTATTACTACATGAAATGTAGTGACACCAAGATCTCATGTCCTATGTAAAACCACAATATAAATAGAAACAATCCCCCTATGCATATGACCCATACCCATGTGAAGATTTTTCCATTCTAAGAACTATGTTTGGATTGATTTCTGCCATCATAAGATACATATCAATGCATGGATAAACCATTTTAGGTCTAGGAATGAGATTATATCACCCCCAATCATGGTCCTCCACAAGATTTAGAAACCTATAGAGACTCTAGTATACAAAAATTTTTGAACAACCCCACATATCCCCTATCATTCACTCTCGCATGGCTTAATAAACTCCATAGTTATCCCTTCATGATCACACATAGCATGGCCCATACAAGCTTAGGGAATATAGAAATATGCTATTTTTAGTGAGACCGAGACGTGTCATGGATAGGGAACTGTGTCTCAGTTGCATAATTTTTAACTAAATTACCACATCCTAGTCAAAAGTAGTTAAACTACATGACAATAGGTTTTCATGTCAAACAGATCATCTCTCTGATGACTACGTATTCAACAAATTCATGTCTTATATGTTCTCCTGTAAAAAAATTTCAATACACATTGTCATAGAATTTAGGGGGCTTGAACCCTAATTGAATATTATGTTATCCATAAACCAATTTCATATCTTAGATATCTGAGTTGATACCAACCAGTTCCTCAAGTTGATATCCTTCTATTAGAAACCCATAGACCTTGGTCTCCCTTTCTCCTATTTCTCTGTTATATCAAATTGGTAATAGGTACTAGATAACCCAAAAGTACCCCGCTAAGATTCACTAGATAATTGAAACAATTCTAAATATATTGTTCCTAGAGGATTTTTAGTTCTAGATGATAGATCCCACATAAACCCATCAGTTATTTTATAGACTGGCTATAATGTGATTTTCCTCCATTATCAATGGTTGAACTATACCAATGATTTCTACTCTATTTAAATAATATATTATAAAGTTTTGATTTACAACTTCAATAACCCAAAAATTCAAGAATATTCAAATACTCTTCATGTTACACATTTGTGCATTGTAATCATTTTCACAAAATGATTATGATTCTATATCATTGTACCAATTCATCTTGGGGTATGAATATTTTATAAAGCCCCAATAATCTTGATTTTTTCATTATTCTTAGTGATATGTACTAGTTTCATAACATATGGTCCATCATGTGAGACCTATAATTTGATAGAGTGGTCTATTATATCCATGAATCTATTCTATAGATGAATTTTCCACCTCCTTACAATAATGATATATGGAAATTACTTATCCCTTTGTATGAGACCGACCTATGTTGAGGACTCCTTCGAAGACATTCATGTTGATACTCCTAATGTGAAGAAATCAAAATTATGGTCTCCCCTACGTATGAATCAGATCTATATAATGGGATCTCCTTAAAAGAGATTATTATGGCATGATTCCTTCCCTTACAATGTGAAAAAGGAATAATTACTAAAATTATCTGTAAAAATATATATACCTTTGTCGAAAGAGAGACATTTCATATAGACTCACTCTAACTATTCATGAGATAACTCTGTCCAAGAAGTGCTCTAGCATATGGCTACCAGTCAATAAGCATCTGTGTGGATAAAAATTGTTTCCTACGTCTAAATTCCCTCATCCATTTCAAAGTGTCACCTTAGATATCTTTCACAATTTCATGTCGGTCATTACATCCTTACCGCATGATGCTAAACTAAAAGGAATATGTCATCATCCCATGATGTCAAAATGCACAAAAAATTCATACCAACTGCACAACATTAAAATTATATAGACCATCATCATTTATCACTCCCAATAAAAGTACCCCAAGATCTTAACCATGGACAACAAAATATCAGTGTTCTTCCATAATCTTGTTGATAACCTCAAAACATAAATCACACATTGCGTCTTGAGTACCTCAATATTCCACAAACCTTCCATAGACCTTACAAAGAAGAAAAGATATCTATTTTTGACAATGTAATATGTGGATATTCATAAAGTACTTAGGCACATAAACCATAAAAATATTGTCCCCATAAAAAGGGTCTTTTATTCCATGTGTTCCCTGACATCATCACAGTGAAGCTTATCACCTTAGAGTGATTCACGATCATTTTTATGATGAATGTCTCATAGCATTACTCATAACCCAAGAGCCTTAAGCCATGATTTACAACACTCTCATATTCATCACAAAGGGATGTAGTAGATCTCTTCGACTAGGGAATCCAAGTTAGGATGTTGTGTTACACTCCCCTCATACCATGTCCATATGCATCATGACCTTATACTGCATGCACTATAATCAAATCCATTTGACCCTAAACATTACCATTTGATTATCCAAATCGAAAGACAAGAAATATATAGTGAAAGATACATAAAACATGTGAGGATAAAATCCCACAACGGGGATTGTAAAAAAATGTCATGTCTCCCCTCACTGAACTCTTCATCTATGGAGTTTTCTGAAAAGTTAGATCATAAATAAACAAGGAATACAGCTCATGGGATCCATTGTCTAGGCCTAGTAAAAATATATCAATGCCCATTGGACCCCTTGGTCCATGAAAAAGTTATAGGATTTATTATTCACATCTCATCGTTATGATAATGTGTTCACTAGGTAGTGACACAACTTTTAGGTTTCTCTAACCCTTATTGAAGTTTACTCTTTCTTTAAACCACCTTCATGTCTTTGAAGTTTGGGATGAAACCACAAATTTTTTATTTTTGATACCCTTTTCCTAGAAACCCATAGACTTGAGTTATTTCACCTAGTTTTCTCCTCTAGAAATATGATAACAAGGGATTGTTGATCTAAAGGTACCAGTTTGGATTTGATAGTGAATGATACAATTCCTAAGAGATTCTGCCTTGAGGATTTTTAATCACAAAAAAGATTCCCCCTTAAACCCAAAATTTTTACCTAGACAGTGTGGAATATGGGAATCCGCCATTATCAATGATTGAACAATACCCATATGTTTCCACATTCTGTTAACTCAGATATTCTTGGACCATGATTTTAAATATCTATAACCAGACTATTCAGAGGGACACAACATTCTCAACATTACATCACCAAGTATTTTACCCTTTATCAAATTAGGAATGAATTATTCCATTACAAACCTTTTTATGGCCCAAACCACAAGACAAGAAACCACATGGTGTAGGGCCTGAGCTCCCCCAACCAAAAACTAAATTACACTAGGGTGTGAGAACCCTTCTTTGATATCACTACTTTTTAATTCCAATATAATCATCTCGATGTTTGAATCTTCAAAATTAATTCATGGCCTTTGTAAAAAATTTTGGACCCCTCTTCTTGACCGTTAATGTAATCCTTATAGGCTCACACATAAGGGCCTCTATCCCATAAACTAGAATAATATCCTCCTTGTTTGAACAGATCTCCAATTCCTATGAGCTCTGTCAACACCACATCAGAACTCAACACCATACGATGTTTTTCAGTCAACCCCATCACGTCTAAACCATTCTATATTCACTAGTTCAGGCTCTTGGATTTATTACTTCCACAACCAATACTCCAACTATCAAATTGGACTCACCATCCCTAATATATTCATTATATAAAAAAATGAATATCAGTAATGATGCATTGTGTGATTAACCAACATGTATATTCATCATTCATTGTTTATAAAAGAATTCAAGGTGTAAAATACCTTCATGAACATCCATTCATTAGAATATAAATTAATAATGTAGGGTACCACAACCCTAAATGGAAACTAATTCATCATAATCCCATAAATTATATAGGGTTCTTGAACCCTTCATGAATACTCATTATTTATAACTAGTAATAGAAAGTCTAGCCTAATGCCATAAACTATAGAAATAGATGGTCCTAGCTAGAATATCATGAAATTATAGAAAATTAAGATTCGAGATAAAATACACAAATCTATAAAAAAATAAGGACGAAGATAAAAGACCCCAAACTACAGCTTTAGATGCTCAGAGCTAAAATACAATAAACAATATCAACAGAAGGTCTAAGCTAAAAAGACCCAAAACTACAGTAACATATGGTCCATGAAAAAACCCTAAAATAATGCGACATTTTGTTTGATCTAAAATACCCTAAACTACAAAAATAGATAGTTTGAGTTAAAAGTCCATAAACTACAATAATAGATGGTCCAAGATTAAAGACCTTAACTACAGAAATTGATGGTATGAGCTAAAATAATCTAGACTATAGTAATAGATGGTCCATTATAAAGGACCCTAAAATACAAGAATGTTCTATTTTATAGGACAATAAAACTTCTAATTGAATGGCACATAATTCCTTCAGGATGAAAACTCAAAAAGGGTACCCTAGGAAAAATTTGAATCTTTACTCACTGGACATGCACTTTGTGTGATATGGGAAATATTGAGGACTCATAAAATGTAAAGGAATAGAACATGTTAGGTTAAAACCTTATAAAAGGACATATTGGGAAAAACCAAAGTCCAAACTTAATAAGATTTTTGAACATGAATCTTAGAAAAAATTCAGGTTAATGTAAAAAACTATTCCAATTTTTTTGGATTATTATTTTCCCATTTAAAAAATTAATATATACTCACAAATTTTACTATATTAGGAAGAAATTAGAGTACTCTCTCACTAGTAAATATGTTTTCATTAGTTATACTTTTGAACAAAGTGGTCTGGGAATGACTGAAGCATATACATCAACAAGGAATCATATATTAGTAGTCATTCATGAGAAACTTTGAAGAGAAATTTGTTATGATTGAAGAATTAAAATATAGGGGTTTGGGTATACTTGGTATGTACAAAATATGGGTACCTTTGATTGTCCCTATGATATAAATTCATTAAAATTTTATGCACATCAGGAATGAAATAAATCCTAACAGGATGTGAAATATTTGAAATGGTTTTGTCATTGATAATGTACAAAAAAGGCATAAATCTCTATAGACCAAGGTAACTCCTGTGATTCCTTATAAAAAATGAGGTTCATAAAACTATATGTATATTACCACATTTTATTGTAGTATTCCTTGACCTCCACCAAATTATTCTCCAGGGAGGCTATAAATCGGCTCAATTAATTTTTCGATTGATTTTTAACCTACATAATTCATTTTAATGCTTATTTCCTGAAAAATAGAATAAAATATAGACTTTTTTACGAGGTCAAAGTGCCCATGTTTCTCCAACATTTTTTCCTCTTAGGTTTTTATTTCACATTGAAACTAGGACTTATCTCCCAAAATGTGACTAATTTCATATTGTCATTGTCCAATGTCAATATTCCAAGAATTGATCACATTTTTGTGAGATTTTATCTCTATTATATAATGATAAGACTCATTCAAGGCCTCTTCCAAACTTCATTTAACCGAAGATGAATCCTCTCTTGATACTACCCTCAATTAAAGGGCCTTCCTCTAATCTCTCAAGGAAGTCAAATCCTTGACCCATGCATAGAGAGTTGTATAGTAAAATAACCCATAGAATATGGTAGTAAACATAAACCTAATATGACTGAGTTGGTTCTTTAGCTCTATAAAGGTCCCTTTGGGATTAGGGTCAAAATATCCATATACACTTATGACCACATTAGTTGATAGATTTTCATAGAATCGAATCCTTGACATAATCCAAATCTATGAAGAATAATATATTACAAGACTAAGTCATTAAGTGAGGGACTCGTATTTGTGGCCTTTGATGATGTGGGTATATAGTCATCCAAAATATTAATCAAATTAGTCAAAGTAAATCCCAAATAATAAAGGATTGGAACTTCCTAGCTCTGAGGAAAATGTACTATAACAAGAAACGCAAAGGATTAGGAGTTATTAAGTGAATAATATGAAAATTAGAGATAGTCAATGGTGGTGATCAATGATGGAAACATACCCATATCAATAATATAATGAGAAATGTATATTACCTTTTTTCTATATTCATGGGAAGAGTAAATACCCTCTTGTAGATATAAACATAGAGGAACCACTGATGTTTTATCCATTAGTATACTTTTCTCGCAACCATTAAAATATTTAAAGGAGATGAAATATTTTATGAAATAATAAAAAGTTGGCCATATGTTTGGATTCTGAATAAGTGATCACCTTTACCCAGAGACACCTCCATCAAGGATAATTCAGTAGTAGAATAGCTACCAGAATCGAACTCGTCAAGAAGAGTGTTTTCATGTGTTGGGTGAAATGGAATTACCACAAGAACATCAACAAAAGGCATTAAGACTAACCATGTAGGAACTTCAACCATTTAAAATTCTTGAATAACTAGGTATGATATTGATGGTTTTACTAGAGTGATAGAAATCCCACACTTATTTGTGGGAACATATGTCTGTTTCTCTAGGTGAGCTCAGTAGGGGCCAGTAAATTTTTTCATAAACTGAAAATAGGTACTAAAATAGTCTGGAATAATAAAATAAGTAATTTTTAAATATTACTTGTGTATTCTAGGTGACAAGGCTCTGATAGTTTGGAATTATTCCTTTTTTACATTCCTCTCTATGTAAGTTCCCCTAGAAAAGGATTAAGCTGAAGCATTGTGGATAGTGACAATGGGTGTATATTATGATTCCCCATGAATGGAAAATATCTCCCACGCTAGCTCTATTTGAACAAAAAATCCCACATCATTGGCCCCTAGGTTATCACCCATGTTATCACCAGTAACTATGCCTCAGGGAGAATATTGCAGAGAAGGTGGGAATGACATGCATCATTAATCCCCTTGTTGTTCCAAAAAATATATAATAATTTTCATACAATATTTTGATATGGATATAGTCATTATATTTTTTTCATGATGTTAGTATTTCCTCTTATTTGAGGATAAGTTGGTTTCCCCCATTTTTGGAAACTAAAACTATCATAGGGACCATCATCTATTACACTTGAGGATAGTAGTGTACTTGAACTTTCACACCATGTAATTATACATTAATGAATTTAAGGAAGGCCTCAAAATCATAAAGTGAGTATTTAATGGTAATTCCTATTGGAGTTGTGATTTTTTAAATCATGTTATGTCAATTATCACTTGAAATAACAGACCTCAGATTTCATAAATTGAGTTATCCTCCCTCCACATTCCCTATTTTTTTTTTATTTTGTGAGAAATTCCAACCTAGACGAGGCTTCACTTATAAGTGTTTTTCAAATGTTAATCATGCCAACTGACACTCTGGATGATAGTAAATACGATTCTATATGCATCACTTCTTTATTTCAAATCACCAAAGTGGTCAGTGCACTAAAATACATCTTCATTCTAAGTCATAGATTATCTTCAAAAATTGGTTATATCCTTGGGTTCATTTCTAAAAATGATGATTTTTTCCATTCATATATGAGTAGATCTTGGTCTTAGAATCGTCATAGGATAGACCAATATCTATGCATGTTAGTGGGTAGTCTACTTTATTCTGAATCCCCCCTAGAGAAAATCATTCCAAATATAAAAGAAACCATTGGGTTCTATTAAAAAATGACGTATGGAGAAGTATGAAACTTTTGATGCATTAAAATTGATACCCAAACCAACTGGGTTCATTCTATTCATAGACAAATTTTCAATCGATCGAAGTAGTGAGGAAACTCTCATGAATTGAAATCATGTAAGCATGAGCTTCATATATTCCCTCATTATTATTTATTACCATGCTAGTCGGTTCCTCGTATGAAATTAATGACAAGTGTTCATAGTGATTTAGGAGATCCTTGATATCCTAGTCCTTCAAAGTGGAAGGATTCTACCCAACAACACATTTAAAAAAATATTTAAAACAGACACTAGGGATATTATTGGCACTCATATACTCGTATCCACCCAGGTGAGACCCCATCCAACATAACAACACTTTGAAGGGTCCATAGACCCTATACAGAGAAGTTATTATAGTATGGATAAAACATGAATTTCTAAACCAACAAGTCTTCCTCCTTCCATAGATGCCTCCATTATAAAATTGGAATCCTTGACTCCACCATTTTCCTAGGTCTGGGACAGGTGCAGTCTCAAGTACATTGTAAGAAATCTATCAAGTAGATTGTGTAGATCGACATTAAGAACTACTTCCATCCACCAGATGTTAAATAACCATTCTTCAACCATGGTCCAATAGGAACCCATGGCCCCGATATACTTTTAAGGTGGGGAATTCTTCAGGTACTTGGATTTGGCTTTCAAATGGTCCTTCTAGATAAAGTATCCCAACCATTTTTTAAATGGGATGTCCACCCCAAGATGTGGGGACTTCTTAAGGGTTTTCTCATCCAACTTGATTAGGTCTTTTAAAATAGAAGGGGTCTTCTCTGCATCTTCCCAAGTAGTTAATGGAAAGATAAACTCATCATACATATTTCCAAAACTTTGTTTATAATTTTTTTTCTCATATTTAAAAACCCTGATCTCACCTTACTATGTGACAAATGAAATGTATTTGTGTCTAGAATCCATTGTCTAATAGATACTATCATTAGTGTTTTTTTGTAATAATATAGGAATTTCAATTCCATGTGGACTCATACATTCAAATTTACTTCAAAAAAATAATTAATGTTGTTGTAGTATGAGGCACCCAAAAATACTACGCCTAATCCATTCAAAGGTTCCCTTTTAGCCGAATGTCCTAGTTTGGAAACTATCCAAACTATTGATTCGTATATTTTTTTTGAATTATTGATAGATAAATATAAATGTTCTAATCATATTATTGATGAGAATAATTAAATTATATCATATTTAACATTAATATGTAATCATCAAATCATTTTTCTTCATAAATGATGTAGCACGCATGATAGATATTTTAGGAGAAGGTGTTATGTGTTTTTTCAATCCATGAATAAGGAATGATCATTTACGTTAGTTTTTAAATAGGAGCATTATTTTTTAGTCCAAACCTAAATAGATGTAACTAATCTGAATAAGGATAATCTAAAATGTTGTTCCCCATCAGTTTAGACAATTGCACTTAAGGTCACTGGATGACCATATGTTGGTTGATGTCCTTGTTTTCAATCATAGCATTATGATGAGATACCACTATTCTAGCATCCTTTAATGAAGAAATATACATAAGATCAAGTGATATATGTTATATGGGTGTGTAACCTTTCCAAATAAAGTTCATACCTTGAACAACATCATAAAAATTTCATTCCTCGAAAAGGGTCCGTGATCACAATATCTAAAATAGGTCTTTTGAATCACATTAACCACAAAGAATCATGTGATCACATGACCCATTATAAGACTTGTGATTTTGTGACCATGAGGAAGTCATGAATACCATATAATGATCAAGAGATCATGTTATAGAACTAGAAGTTCATTTGACTCTTTCAGTAGAATCATTCAGCCAATAACATACATAAAGGTTCATCAAAATTATCATGAATTAGTTTATAGATTATTTGGGAAACTTATGAGACAACTCGATCATGAAAAATGATCACATGATTTGATCTTGTGATGGGGCTTTGTGAAGTGATCTCACGTAGATATCATGTAAGAGAGGATATTGAAAGGGCTTTGAATATCTGATTTGTTGATGAAAGGTATAGACTCTTACACCCCTATTTATAAAGAACCCCATGGAATACCAAAGGTAACCCAAAAGATCTATATCCACTCAAAAAACCAACCATCATAATCCCAAATGACTCTAAAGGGCATTTACATTCCACATAACTGAGTTATTTTTCATAAGGACCTCACTCTTGAGGGGGAGGGGGATTTGAAACCTTGCAATTGGGAATCAAAAATTTCATGATCAAAGAAATACCTAAAGAATGGGTATTTTTTCTACATAAAATAAAGGAGAAGAATGGATAAATGGATATCATGTAGCTAGATCACACAAATCACATGACCATAGTAATTTCACTTGGCTGAACTTTTCATTCATCATGATCTGATAATGATCACATAAAAAACCCATCATAATGTCATTCTAATCTGGAAAATCCGCATCAGCAATACCAATTCATCATCTGATGTCCTTATAAAAATATTTCATGTTTATGTGATGAATTCCATAAGAGTTACTATAATCATGGGACATGTTAATTGAAAGATACCTGAAAATAACCTAAATCAACTTATAAAATAGAACCTGAAAAAGGTGTATGCTTCATGTGATGGAGGTTACATCGATTTTCAAATGAGGGGATTATAAAACCAATGTGATCAATTCAATGATAACATGATATCCCTAGAGGTATGTCATCCATGCCATGTGAAATCCATTGAGTATGTCACCTTTATCTTGTGATCGTCATCAGACACGACCATTCAATCATGTGATGCCGCTTCATATAAATAGATAATTGAAGATTCTATTTTTGAAAATGCTCACACGCCATCTTGAGATCCTACATTGATCATGTGATTCATCATAGGAAATCAGAGTGACCATACATTTTAGTTCACACACACTATCGAGAGATCCATTGTTGATAATGAGATTCCTTGGGTGACAAGTAATTGGAAAACTAAAAGGTATTTGAAAATAGAAAATAAAAAACTAGAAAAGGAAAAAGACTCATGCAAAAGGATGTAACACTATTTCTCATGTGAAGGGAATATGTGATCTTCTTGATTATTTTATTAGTAATGTGAAATCCCTTCTGACATGTTGGCCTCATAAAAAAAGGCCACTAGACATGTCACTTCTATCAGAAGAAGGATCTTAGACATATCCATTTGATCATGAAATAACCTGATATAAAATCAATTGGGGATTTATATATGTTTTTTAAAATAAAATATCAAATAATAGGTGCCCTTATATGAAGTAGAATTACACTATTTTTCATGCAAAGGCCCTCTGATGATCTAACATGATCTCGTGAAGGGCCCCAGACAAGCATCCCTTTATCAAATGAAATATTATTAAATAGGCATCCTAATAACAAAAATACTCCCAACATGTCATCATTAACTTTCAAAGGATCATTAAAATGTTAATTTTATTAACTTAATTCCCTTTGATAGGGAATAGTTACAATAAATAAGGTGATGATAGAATGATAAAGTTCTGAATGTCTATCATGCAACACAAAGATGATTCCATGTATGACCCAGGGAAGGTTCATGCAAAATGGGTGATGTTCAACCGACTCAACCCTTATATTCAATATACATGAAATATGAAGTGGTGTATATCAGGGGTGACAATGCCAATAAATCCCCCCTGAACACAGAAGGACACATAGGAGAATAGATGTGAGAGTGGGCTTCTCGAAGTGGAAAGCCATGAAATCAAAAGGGTCTTACACTAGGTAAACCTGGAGAACAACATAGGGGATATGGATATATATATATATATATATATATTCTCAGTGTGATAACCGTATTGATCATGTGAAGGACTTATAATGCATCAGAAAAATTATGAAAAAGAGTTTTCTATTATCAAATTGGTCAACAAACATCTCAATAGGATAATTCCTAACAAACATTGCGATGTTTATGCCATAAAGGTTATAAAATATAGAAGCCTTGTATGGATACATATATGCTAATTTTCATGTGATTGGATCATGAACTTCACATGACCTATTCATTAGTCAAGCGATATCACCTAGAAATGGAATTTAGGTTATGCGATAGCTTTATGAACACATTATCCATGTCATGTGAAGTAATCTAGATATATAATCAATTTCACATGAAGTTGTCCATAAATATCATCCATGTTAGGAAAATCCCTCCATACATATAATCATTGATTATGAAAACCCCTAGGATTTATCTACATCAATCATGATAAGAATCCATGGAATACTCAGATAAATCAAGTGGAATCCCTCAAAAATGTTAAATAAGTCACACGAAGTCCTCTAGACATGGCATCAATTTCATGCGACAACCCTTCGGATATATCTGTGAGATCATGTGGAATACCTCCGAAATTTCGGACTTGATCATGAGAAAGGACCTAGACATGTATAATTTACTCATTTGAGGAAACATAAGACATTACATGCTTATCAGATAGACAATCATGAAATATCAGGCAGATAATCATGATGTGTCAGAAAAACACCCAGGAAATGACAGGAAGACACTTAGGACATGTATGTCAGACCCTCAGGACATGAAAGTCAAGCACCCAAGACATTTCAAGCATAAAATCATGACATTTCAGCAAAATAACCTTAGAAATTTCAATCTTTTCTAGATGGAGTACATGGAAATGTTCCCTAGAACCATGTGAACACCAAACCATGACTCTTTGGATGGGCATTCTTCTTTCATATAGGATGTGTCCAAAATGAGTTACGAATGGATAATCATACAATCATGTTGGTATTATAGGATCCTTATGTCATACAAAATTCTTATTTTTCCACTCATGGTTTCTACTCTTTATAAATTAGAGGGTAAGGGTCATATATCATCCGATTGGAATCCATCCTAGTATATGTTTCTAACTTTCTAAAAAATCAGGAATAAAAATGATTTCTCTAAGTATAACTACCCATTTCAAACCACCAGTGGGTAAGGAATGAATTGAATTATGAGTACATTGATTCCAACTATAATCAAGATACAAAGGACTGCTTTCTATGGCCATATATTCATATCAAACACTCCACAAGGTCTTCCCCAATTCATATGTCTTGTATCCATATAAGGTCAGTATGATAAATTAGTTTCCATTGTTTCTCTCACTGAGCATGGATCACATGGGAATAGGGATTGGAAAGGATAAAATCACTCACTTCATAAATTTTATCCATCTAAGGAAACCTCAACATGTAATCCTCATTGAATTACATGATTTTATTTCACCCAATTTAGGGAATCCACCTTAGTGTAAGTCCTGAAGGCATTACCAAATTAGTATTCCTTAGAAAAATAACCCTCATGGGAATTAATTATTTGTCACCACCCATCAACGGGTTGAGGTATGATTGAAATATTGTGACTCTTATTCATGTTATAATTAGGATACATAGGATTCATTCTTAAGGATCTATCCCCATACTCGGTGCTTAAGTGACATCACTTATTTCCTTTTTTTATAACATTAAACTGTAAGGATTTGACATAAAATAACTATGTAGATTTTTATTCCTATTATAATCAATATATATATGTTGCCTTATGATGGTTCAATCCAATAATATAAAGATAAAGTTTCTTCTTGGATGGCAATAAAATCCAAAGTGCCTAGTTATATGGCTTTAAAATATAAGTAGTACCCATTCCTAATATATTACAAAAAATAGAAGGATAATATCATATAAATATGGATGGTATCATCAATATAACACCGTTACACATAGAATGATTTGACACCTAATAATTTTCTTTTGGTAACCAATCTTGCATCTGTATTTTTAAGAGGTTAAAATCATATATTATATATATAAGAGAGTCTTGAAATAGGAAATAATTCCCCTTAAATGGTGTGATGAGCCTGACCTCCCATCCCATTGACCAATGTGAGTTCCTAAGTTTCATTGGGTTTGAATCACAAAATTAGCACATGCCTTTGAAAATAAGATATATACCTTTTTTGATGTGGTAACCATTAACAGTTTCCCTAAGAGAAGAAAATGGTAAACCTGATTTGAATGAATTTTGAAACATTCTTCAACCCTTCACAATCAATCATTATTGATCATACCGCTTTTGAAGGAAATGAAACACGGTGAACACAATGTAAAATCATATAATGATAGAATAACTGAATCATTATAGTCATTGTGAATCAGGTCCCCAAAACATAGAAGACCATGAATATCTCTCCTTAGGAAATAACTATGTATACCACACCCTAAATATAGCTCGCAAATATCCCACCCTAAAATTTTATATAAACTTGAGGCATAATATATATGAGGATAATGTCCTCTTATCCTCATACACTCTGATGAAATCATAGTGAAACCTCCTATTCAAATAGTTTTCTATTGTCATCCCTTATATACCTATTCCATAACACCAATCTAAATCCAACTACCTCATGTTATAATTCACAATTTTTCTACCCTCGGCCCTCAATGTTCAAAAAATGGTGTTGGTATATTATTGGACTATGATTCTCATTCGGGTCATTATTTTCATCTCATTGGTCCAACCACCATGACCATAAATTGTGTGCATGCATTCATGGGATTAGTTCCATAATACATATTCTCACCCAAAATACATATTTCATATTCTAGGGAAGACCCTTTACGGTATTTGAACCCTTCATAAATATTTATTTCCTCCCCAAATCTTCTTCATGACACAAATTTTTAATACCAACAAATATTCATGACTATCAATCATTATAATATTTAACTCTTAGGGGGAATTTTTTTAAAATTCACAATACTCCCCAGATAGATATCTTCATATATGACCCACAACATGTCCCATGAACCGAATGCATATGTATCCTTAAAATAAGGTCCTATTATAAGCATACACCTTAACTCAATTAAAGTTGAATAATTCTTTCAAGTATGGTCTCCAAACATCCCCAACATGTGTGTCTTGTCCTATCCATACTGATTCAAACATATTTTGTTGTGATCTACCTAATCCATAATTCAATTGTTCATTTTTGATTCAACACCCCAAATGTTACACACTTCTGTATCATACCCATTTATAGGAGAAAAATATGATGTTCTGTCTATGATATTTGATCGGTTCCCATCATGTGACATTAAACCATCTGACAGAATGGTCTAAGAATTAGAATCAAAAAAAATTAATTATACATTATCATTCATTGAAAATACCCAACTCATTACTTCATCAAATATTTAGATCATATATCTATATAAATTTCTTAGTGAATGTATGTTTGTCATCATAAAATGAAATGGTCACTCTAATTAGGCATCACGCTTATAAATTATATGTATCTAACCATGATTTTTCTTATATAGATAAAATCAAACATTAATAATTCACATAAGTGATATATGACCTATGTCACTGAATAAGAAACCTCAACCCATTGTTCAATGATATAATACCTTAAACTTTAGTAACCATTGGTTAATAGTACATGTCCTTAATCTGTAACAATAGTTGGTTAATGATTTTGACCTTAAAAATCATCTATACTGTTTTTACATTCATGAATTTGAACACACGAAGTTAAAAATAATAAGATACTCTTGAATTGAGACTTATAAATTGAATTTTGGTTAAGGTCGAGTCTTTTCTCACTAGAAATGTCCTTTTCATGGTATAGAAAAAATTGAGCGCTGAAGTTAAAATGTCAGAAAACTTATTGGATTGAAAACCCAGAAAGGGATGCATATGGAAGAATGATAAATATTTCCCTCTATGAGTTTATTATATCAAGATTTGGAAAAATCCAGGATGATGACATAAAAGACATAAAATTTACAGGGACCAATATATGGCCCAAGAAAAAGTCAATAGTATGCTTACTAGATCCCTTGGACTAGAAAATATTCAGTTTTTTATTCCATTCATAGATTATTATTTTGAATATTTCCAAATAATCATGATAAATTAAATACCAAATCACCCATCAAAACAAACCAACTCTAGTGTAATGCTGATAGAAGATACATATACTCATATATGATTATTTTGCAGTAAGATATCATTTTGAATTAAGTATTTATGAATTATAAATGATATTTTTATTTTTATTTTATTCATTAGATGATCTAGGATATCATGATATTACTTTTCAAGGCATTTATAATTATTATTAAATGGTGATCAAGATGATATAAGAGATAGATAATTAAAAATAAACTAAATTTTCATTTATTTATAAAAACACGACTTAGAGAAATATCTATATACTAGAGTATCCCCCACATAGGAAAAAACATTCATTATAGACAATGATCAGTGGATAAGTTTATTTGAATCATTTCTTGATAAAAACATTCTCTGGTTTGTTATACTTTAGTCAATATTGTTATTTCTTTTTCCACATCAATCTAAAATGTTTCTACCCACTCAACATCATATATCCATGCATTATATACCTTATCTAAAAAATTTTACTACTAATACATCACCACTTCAATGTCATCCAATTATTTATTGAGTTAATACAACTCCTATAAAATTTGGTCTCACTCTTGAAAAAACTATTCTTCCAAGGTCCACTTCATAGTAACCATACTCTACTATCTTACAAACACTCCAACCTATTCATAGGATTCATTAAGAAGGATACTCCTTATTTTAGAAAATGATCCATGGACTTAGTATTTTAATGTTTTGAATTAATTTGACTCTCTTTCTCTCAATAGGTAATCACCTCATTCACCTTAGAATATATATAATGGTATAAAAACCATTCATGTCCATGATTGGAGAACATATGGTGTAACTATGATAATTTTAATTGAAAATAATGAAGGGGTTCTCAAAGAGAAATTATTGTATAGTTCCCCATACAGTTCCCCATGAAAAGTTAAAATTTTCATGAGTTTGTTGATCTAATTTAGAATTACTCTTAGAAGGGGGGACATATTCAGGGACTACAAGTAATGAGAACGAACTGGTCTTAATTTTTTTGAATGAGATGGTTCTATATAAATCCACTTCCTTGAAAAATCTTTTAACTTAGATATTGAAATGATAACTCAAACTTTGTTGGTATTTTTCATTATTCATGAAAAATATGTTCATAGAAGTTATTTTTAAACAAGGAGATAATTGAGATAACTAGATAGTTATAAGATACACTTTCACTCAATAATATGTTAACTTTTATAGGTATCATCACATCATCATTATGAAATTTTTTATCTATATTCTCTACTAGGAAGATAATCCGAGAAGGAATCCCTGATTCAATCATGCCATGTTCATCTATATCAAAATATGAACAAGGAAACTGATGGTGATCAGGAAAAAAAATTAGAGAATCTCAATGAAACTAACCTTCTTCTATGGATTTATACATAACATTATAATCTTTGATCACATATTCGGAAGTATTCTTGACCTCTAAGAGGTCAGTTACTAACATTGAACCTGCATGACTAACAACCAGTTAACATGTATCGATAGTTAGTCTCATATTCACTTTGAAAAATTTCATTAATTTTTCCATAGTTGATCCTTCCTGTCAAATTGGAAACTTTCACCCATATCACATGGGTATTACTGAATCTTAAACCCTTGAATATTTATCAACCGTCATTGGTTAAATAAGAGTGATATTCATTGAATTGGAATATTTTTTCTTCTTCTTTTCATATGTATCAACCATATCATTACCCCATTATAGCAGTATAGAGGAAATTGTTTCTTTTGGAGATGACATCCTAGGATCCTCAACTAAAGCAGTGATGTTCACCGATCTCGAATCCATGAGAGGAGTGATCAGAATAGTTATATCCTCATTAGATACAGGAGTCCCTCAAATTTCTCACATCACCACATCCTTTTATAAAAAAATAGTTACACATACCTATATAATCGATACTCTTAGGATTCAAGAACTTTCTCCAATATCTGCACAAGAAAACTCATCGGTAAGAGATCACCTAAAGAGATTAAAAGTAGGGTGAGAATGTAAAATGATCACCTATTTTTTGTGACCTAATTATTAATATTATGGTTCATCACATTCCTTCACCTCATTATATCTCATGATGTTATTCTAATGGGACGAACAATTATTGGTGGTGGTGGAAATCCCCCTCCCCGAGATTATTAACAACTTCTCATATATGCATTACTATGCTGGAAGATCCTTCTTCCATAACCCATTCATTGGAAGGAATTTCCACTTAAATGGTTGTTCCCATTTTAGTATATTACATGGAAGGAATAGGTTTTTATTATCTATAAACTCCTATAAAAATACTAAAAAGGATTGAAAATGATAATAAACATAAAAGTGTGAATTATAATCGGAACCAATTAAATCTATTCCTTAGATTCAGCTATTTTGGATTTTTTTATTATAATCTCTCACACCCAGTAAAATATTTTAATTTTACCTTTTAATGAGTACATAAAAGAATATATCTCTTCAATATAAGAACAATATTTCTCAAGTTTTCAATAAAAGAATTATTCTTGGGAGTAGTGAGAATCCCTAAGCTAGGAAAATAAATCTCATGTTTCTAAAGTTATATCCAATATTGTTTAATAAATACATCCCTTATACAGTTATCCTACTCCACTATGCTTCTAGAAATATGAACATCATAGGGATTGATAATAATGATGATTCTACTCTCCTAGGAGGATCATAATCTAAAATATTCACTAATTTTCTAAGAATCCATGTTACCAATGTGTTCCTCAGGGATGGATGTTTATGAGGTCCTAGTAATAGATAGGAAGGTACATCCATAAGTTAATTTATAATAAGTGAATCAACCTTATTGATCACCTATGTATGATGATAAAGGGTCAGTTAAACCCATTTCAAAAAATTAAACAAAATATATATCATAAGGATTTAAATAAGAAAATTCTATAAACACTTCTTGAGAAGTATCACCACTACCTTCTCCTTCTTTACTCTCACTCACTTAAGGATTCAACATCTCAAGTACTCAAATTGAATATATGTGTTAACCTTGAGTTGAGTGGATGGAGGCTTCACTATTTGAGAAATATAATTACACCATATCATGTTAATCTGGAAAATAAATAATTTTATGTGTATATATACGTCCATATCTTATTAGGATGAGATTATTTCGTTGGAGAAAACACCATTTATTCCTAATAATAATAGAAATCTTCCAATAATTCCACTCCCTAAAATACATTGAACATATATAATCAACAGGGATAGACGGTTGGGGAGTGGAACTAGTTGTTTGGGGAGTGAAACCCTGAACCCTTAACCTTTTTCTTGATATATCATAAATCAAGGGGTTTCTTAGTGCAATTTGTTTTCAGGTCTGTCTCCCTTTGTATTTTTCATCCCTTCCTCTTTTCCTATCATCAGTGGACCCTAAAAAATGGGGAATGATTCAAGTATATGTTAATCAGTGTATGAATGAATCTATGCCTTATACTATGTACTCACAATCCAAGGAACAAATCTAGTGGGAAGAAGTTCAACTTGAAGGCCCTTCTCCTCCCGTGTAAACATAATCCAAAATTGACTGGGGATCATCACATGTATTTCCTTTCACACAATGTTTATATATAGGAGAAAAAAATTTCTTGAGAGAAACTAATTTATTTCCAAATATAAAAGGTGAATATCCTTTGAGAATTAGCTTCTCCTAGATCTATGCATCCAAAACACATTCACTAAATAAATAAGGTACTCCCATATTGTATAGAAAATTTATGCATAATTCAGTAATTTAAAAGTTATAGGAGTTTAAGGAGAGTAGTTAAAATGATCATAATGGTGGATAATACATTCCATGTCTTTTGGATCCTATGATGATGGGATAACCCCATTAATTCACTAAAAATATGGTATAAATTGATCCATATAGACTGGATTATAATTTACAAACTGATAGCCCCCAATGTAAGATACAGTCTAACCCTAGAGAACCTAAAATTGGTTTACATTTATAAGAGGATACTTACCCTACTGATTCATCTTAGTTAATAGTAAAATTTCTCATATTCTGGGACCACCAAATTAATATTACTTCGAATTTCCAATTGGGATACTATGGTGAAAGATGTAAACCAAACCCAAGTATGTGATTCATAAACCATTAATATCAAACCACTTAATAACTTTTCCAAGATGGTTTACAGTTGTACTAGCCCTTAAAAGCTATGTGAAACTCTCAAACCACACTGAGTAAGGTTTTCTTCCACGAATATTATATAATAAACTCTAATGATCCTCTGAGTTTTTTGAGTTGGGAATATCCTTAGTCTCTTTGTTCCTAGATTATAACTATTTGGTGTGTCACATATATAGATTTAATCCATGAGAGGGAAATATATCTTAGGAAAAATATCTATTTCAAAAACATTGTGTTCCATGGTTAGAATGTCTTTCAGGATTAGAAGAATCCTCACAACATCGTCTCATACTATGGATGGGGATAGGAACTCATCATACAAGTTTCCCATGATCGGCACCCATGTGGTCATTTATATGTCCCAAAGGATTATTCCAAATTCTCTAGGTACCAAATAGGATGTGTTGGTATCTATAATCTATTTTATAATAATGTCTTGAAGTATAAACCCATTATTACGAGATATCAGTTTTGATACCAAGGAACCTTTGTAAAGAATTATATAATTCAAATCCTTTTTAAATTCATCATATCTTTAACGAACCCAAAAGGCCCACCCTCAATAAAGGTCAAACAAACATTTATGAATAAGACACCATCTTTATGGCCCCCCTAACTTCTTGTTGGCTAATAATTTTTTCACAATTTATTATTATTAATGGGATCCTAACTCTGACAACTGTAGTTTTCTCTTTAATTGAAAATAATTTAAAACCTTAACAAATCATTTATACTGGATTTCTCTAATATATAATACATTTTACTAGATGTTCCCTTGAGCTTAATGGTTGCAAATATTTATCCAAGAAATGGTATGAAATCCATGGCTTGGTGTAGGAATGGAAACATATGACAGTAATTTGAATCCATAAATGGGAATCGTATCTGAGATGGGATACTCTTGGAGGCTTGCACCCATGATCTTTAATACAAAAAAATGAGTTAGAGGAACACATTATTTCATTTAATCCTCGTCAATATGGATAATAGACTTCCTCATATTATCAATAACACCGATAACAATGTTGGAAGTCATTTTAAATAAGAAAAGATATTTAGTCATATTTTTATATATTTGGATATAACATTTGACAAATTCATTGATTTTTCATAGCACAATAGGTGTTATGTGAACCCCATAGAATCTATATCACCAGGTGGAATATGTAATTGATATGTGAAGAAATTATTACTCTAAAAAGAATTTTAAATAGATCATGAAATACCAGTATGTGAGATCCATTGTTTTTAGTTTGTGAAGAAGGTTGAATACAAATTGAGGTCACTTTTTCGAATGAACTAGAGACTAGGAGATCAGAGCTAATAAAAAACCATATCAATCATAACCACAAGAAATGATACCCTCTAAGACCCTTTATATAGGTAGTAAATCTTCATAAATCTCTACTATTAACCCATAAATATCATATGAAAGCTAATATTCTTCCTTGGAATTGACTTATTTTTATTTTGAATGAAAACCATTTCAAGGGGGAGTTTACTGGGGGCCATGGGATTTGGAATACATTGAAAAGTATTATTAATAGCTCACTGCCCAAAAATGAATTTATACGGGATGAAAATTAAATTAAATTTTTACAATAGATAGAAATATGTATTCAATAAATACTATTTATTATATCAACAAGGTTCTATTTGAAACCCTTTGATTCACATAGGGACTCAAGTTCTTTCTAAATCATCCCACCCTACGCAAATGAATTTTACTTATAGATAGAGTTGTTGATTTCCCTCTCTCCATAAATGAATTTTATTTTTGGACCAAGATAGTGATCATCCACCCTCTACAAATGAATTTAATTTTCAGATTGAGGTAGTTATTTTCTTCCCCCTACGAATAAATTTATTTCATGGAGTGTGATGGATAATTGTGACCCCCCACATAGGATATCAATTCTAGTACATCATGCCCTTTTAGTAAAGAGATCTCTTTAAAACCACATATAAATAACCAATTACTTACCAAAGTGATGTAAACATAGATAGATGAAGGAAAAAGACTGAGAGTGAGGGTATGAAGTTTCCATTTTTGTTGAAGCTCATTATTTTGATCATACTCAAAATAATAGGTAATGAGTTCACTTGAAATGAATGAATTATAACATAAAAAGAGTTATTCAAAAAAGTACCCAATAAAAAAAATACAATTTTTGAGGAAGAAGAATCTTTCTTTTCCATTCATGGATGAATTATTATTTGTGAAAGAGGCTCTTCATGGAGAACTCTATTTCTAGTTTCCCCATTTCGCATATTAAGACCACTGTGTGAAATGAAGTACCCTAGGGTTTCTATATCCTCACTATAAATGTTCTCCATATGAATAAAATTTTGATTAATTTCATCCCCTATATGATGTATATGAATGTTCTTATCTTATCAATGCTAAAATTGAAGGAAGTCCAAGTTAAGGCCCCCACTGAATCCACAAGATGCATATAATTTGATAAAAAAACTCGCATGAATATTATATATTTTTTATTTCTATTATTTATAAAATAGACCACCTTTCATAGTTATAATCCTTGTCTCCATCAAAAAGTGTAGCTCTAATGCATAGGCCTCACTCAAATATAGTTATGTTTTATTGTTGTGTAACTGATTTTTTAATGTTCCCTATTAATAATGTCAATTATAAATAACATTGGTTCAGGGACCCAAGATAAACATGACACTATAATAAAAAAAATTATGCATAATGGGCATCCTAATTAGGTATATTCACTAAAACCATACAATGTGAATGGGAAAAGATTCATGTTTCCAACAGGATATATAGAACACCCTTTTAGGTTTGATCCCACTATCCTCAACCCCCATTTCCATTCTTATTGGATTATATCCTTTGTGATATCATCTATGTAATTCCCTCATCTAATCATACTCTCACTAGGACGTCTGGTCCATTAGGGACATATTCCTAATAGGATTGATCCCCCACTCAAAGGGATACATCCCTTACAGGTCCAATCATCTCATCCTCATCAATAAATAAATCTTATGGGATCCATATTAAAATGGAAATATTCCGTATACACCATCCTAATATCATCAGGTCATATTCCTTATGAGAGTAACTAGAATGGACTTCTCTAGTGTAACTCCCACACTAACCGTTGCTATAAATCCTTCACCAAGTCTTCCTTACCATGCAATGTTAAACTACATGGACCTATCTTACTCACATGAACATAAATGGTATGACATTTCTAGTTAAGTGGAACTAAACTATGTGGTTTCTAATTCCCTTCTTATTGATATGAAGGAAGTTATATCACAATCTTTATCCTAACACCAAAATAATCACTTACTTCATGTATTTCTATAAACAATACAGTTCCCATCTATGTGTATTTAATCCATAGTGACTTGTTAATCAGTTTCATTAAGTAAAAATAAGATAAATATTAAGATCAAATGATACATCAAGATTTTAATTTTATCGAAAACCTATGATACATAAATTAGTTCACAATGATGGAATACATCTTATATGTGCATATTTTCACATAAATAAATGATAATTATAAATTAATGACAAAAAAGAAATTATTCCTACACTTGGACTATAATACAGATTAAAATGTTTGTCTTAAATCAATAATAGGGTCTCTGAGTTGTAAATAATTCCCCCCCAACATGGTGAAATGAGCCCAACCTCCCATCCTATTGACCAATGATAATACATAATAATCAATGACAAGAAACCTCAATAATTGTATGCTAATGGAAAGTAGGATCATATCTCATTATGGATGGGGGATACATTATGTATTTCTAATTCCATCAATAAACCCCATTGGAAAAAATCCAAAATAAGATCAATTCCCTATACACAAAAAAACCACATTTCTAGGATGAAAGACCATTTTAAAAATCTTATTTTATGTGTTAATCAATGATTCATCGGTCTAAATTTTGATCTAATTTTTGAAGTCATTTTTTCTCTATACAATGTAAATGAGTGGTTTATCTAGGATTTAAAACATCTAATGTGTGGGTGAATTTTTTTTGGACATTTTTTTGTATTTGTTTATAAAATATTTTCTAGGGATATATTGAGTATTTGATATTGAATGTGTGATTTAAATAAATAATTTGTTAATACTAGAAAATTTGATGTTTAATTTAATATTCGTTGAATATTTTGATTAAAATGAGTGTTTTGTGTTTAAAGGGTCAATTATTCTATTCAAATATTTTTCATTTACTCTAAAAAAATAATTTTTTTATTTCTCTTTAAAAATATTTTTTTCATGATGATATCAAAAATTTTAGTATTAAAAATATCATAATTCCATCATTTTTATGTTTAAAATAATCTATCGAATTCATTAGATTCTGTAATTTAATGGTTTAATTATATGATTTTATTTTATTATTTTTTGATTGAATTGATTATTTTCACAGAGTATTGAATTATATTTTCTAAGAATTTTGTGTGATGTTCAGATAGTCAGACTCATCTATATAAAGGTATCATCATTTATTAGATGAATCACAATTAGAATAGTCCTAAAACTATCATGAAAAAGATAATTTATAGTTTATCTTACCGCAAAATGGGTCTCCAATCTACCATCCCGATTAAACACAAGAGGGAATTTGTATTGGCTTCCTGATGTACGATCGATCAACTATGTTCCTATAGTTAAATCAAACCCAGGTACGGTTAAAATCACTTAATATAATTTTAGGATCCTACATGAGATTAATTGAATTTGTGAAATTCATAATCTAATTTAAGTTCTTCAAATCTCAAATGAAAATGATCGTATTGAGGATTTATCAACACCAAATGAGACCAAGGTAACCATACTCATGGTAAAGAAAAAGAACCATCATAATTATTAGGTATAAGAAGATATCTACACTTTTTAATTAATTTGGGTTAATAAATAACAAGTGTTTGAACATGGATGGATCAACCAAAAAAATATGTAGTTATCAAAAATCGAGTAGGTTTAGTACGAGGAAGAGAATTTCAATTATCAAGATAGTTGTAAGAAGATAATGAAGATAATGTCATGAAAATATGATTTGAATTGAAGTGATTAATCATGATCCACTATCTAATGAATCAATTCATTTTTTATGGGTGTGAACCTTAGGCATTTTTGATTGATTATTGATGTATGGTAGTTCTCTACTGCTATGATTTCGTAAATATTTAAGGGTACATGTATGATTCTTGACAAATCCTTATGTAAATTCATAGGATAATATTAGTGGAGACAACACTAGGAAGTGAAAATTAAAAGATTTTGTTCTATTCTATTCGATGTATTCCTAAGGATGCAGAATATTTTTTGATGCCCTTTCTGATCAACACTTCCAAGTTGAATGGTTGAGGGAGATAGATGAGGTAGAATGTTTTTATATATTTTTCAATTGAGAGTGTAGTTGTTGAATTGAGAAGCATCTTGAATGAATATTTGATGCTGGTATTGGATGGTGACTGAGTTTTAATAAAGAATATTACCTATAAAAATTCTATATGGAAACTTGCATCAGGGTAACTAACATCTATGGAGTGTTCAAAATTGGTCGTTCACATGAACTATAGAAGGTTAGTTAACCACATATGGGTCTTGAGTAAATATAATGCCATAGTCTTATAGTTACATAAAGGTAAATTATAACCTCTTCATAAAACATTATGATCAAGGGATAGTTACAGAAGGGGAATCCCAAGATGTGTAATTATACAAATATTTGATTTAAACTCATGGTATAGTAAATTATCAAATGGAAATAAAAGAATGGTAGTAGTTGAGATAAATCCTATTGAAGCAGAAAAATAAACTAAAAAATTCTCGAGATCACTAGAGAGTGCTTAAAGTATTCATATCACTTTTCCTAGGATGAATACCACATGTGATGAGATTAATCAATTAGAGGAACTTTACTTGAGTGATGTGAGGAATATGGTGTTCAGTGAAGGTCTTGTCATGTGGAGTATATTGAAACTAGGTCTATGATTGATGTCTTTGATATTGTTTATGAGGAATAAAATGATATGTGTTTTTAAAATAGGACTTGCACAATTTTCATGGGGGTCTCAGGGACACTTCACTCACTATAGAGGAGGGACATGACTAAGTGTGGATCTTGATTAGAGGCTAAGGAAATATCAATGTAGTATCATAGGCATGATTGAGCTAGAGGAAGGAGGTGATCTCATTATAAAATCTTAATATTCTCTTTCTATTCACACCCCATATTAAATTTTCAAAATTATTTTATCTAATCAATTTATTGCTTCTTCTAGTATGAGTAACTAAGTAGTTTAGTGGCATTGGTCTATGTTAATTGATTATCTTTTTTCATAATCTTTCAACAGTATTTATCAAAGAGGTATATTATATTACAATATATTATTAATACATTCATCTATTTGAGAATATATTTTCACTCAATTTCATGTACCAATAAGAGAAAAGTAGAGTTTACATTACTATGGAAATTATAATTTAAGTAATAACTATAAAAGATTATGGTTTTCTATTCTCAATGAAGAAGTATCTTTATCTTGAGTGTTGTTAGGAAACACATTTATTTTTATATAAATCTATATAGTTTGATTAATCTAAAAGAAATTTGTTATTGCAATCATCTACATATAGCTTCAGAAACTTTGTGATTAGTTCTACACAAGAGAAGTTTTAATTTCTATCAATTTTTCATAGTCTAATCCCCGTAACTTAAACAAATGTTATTTCTCCATTTTGTTTTTTGTTTTTACTACTGTCTTCCACATATCCAAAATCACTCCATCATTAGTAATTTTTTTATTTATTTGTTTTTTTTCAAACAACCAAAGACTTCTAAATGGTTTATCTTATATTAACAGAGCATTAGTTGTTAGTAAGTTTTATAGATAATTAATTTTACTTTGTGATAGTAAATAACCTAGAAATAGTCAACACTTATAGAGTCTAGAATGGTTTTTTATGAAAAACATAAATATTTTAGAAAAAAATAAAAAAACAACCAATAATTTCAGGGTAAACTTAAAATCAAATGGAATATGTTTTTAGTTGATGGATATTGAAGCTTAAAGTATTATGACCATGAAGTGGTGGATATGGTCTAATTTGATTACTATTAAAAGGTTGATTTTAATATTCATATTTAAAATATTATTTTCCCTCTCTTAATACATAATATATATATATATATATATATATATATATCCCATGAATTATCCAATTTTTTTAAACCCAAAACTATTACATGAACCTTACATTTCATTTATTACAATACATAATCATCATTGATAACGATAAATGATTTCAACAATGCTACCAAATCAATTCCATTTATTAACTTCCACATGAAATATGTTGTGTATAGTGACCCAAGCTCATCATATATTGATATTACATCATTTTAGATGAATATTGAGTACATTAAAAAAATATATGTCCAAGGACAATAATAGTTTAGCATCTTTTGAAACTTCAAAACAAAATCATCTATCCTAGTGATTGATCTTCAACAACTCCCATAAAAATCTCCACCTTTAGTACTTCTACCTAAAACCTTTCTTCATAACCTTGGGAAAGAAAACATAATAAATTGGTGGTCTCAAATGTTCAGTAAGGGTAAATAAAAAAAATTCATAAGCATAACATGAACAAAACATTATGGAACTTGAGAATAACATTTGAAGATCATACCCTGCATATTAGATATTATAATAAACATTAACAGTTCATAAGTCATTGATTATAAGAGAATTAAGAGAATAAGTCATGAAATCACAAAATATGAATAATACATGGAATTGGTGGCATGAACATTTTTTTTATAACATTGTGAACATGTATAAGTTGAAACATGTTCACTCATTACGTTATGGATATGAAATTAGGCCCTCACATCAACTTATACACATGTAACTAGGTACATTCATAAAATTTTGAATTTGTAATCAGGTTAATTCAAAACCTTATAGACATTAATCTAGGTCCATGCATAACATTGTGAGCATGTAATCTGGTTCATGCATAACATTGTGAACACATAATCATGTTCACGGATAAAATTATAGACATGAAACCACATCTGAGAATAACATTAAGAACATGTAATTAGGTTCATGTATAAAATGTATACTCATGATTCACCCATCATTAACGAATTCATTGGAGTGAGATATAGGAGCCACCCATGTCATAATAACATCATTCATACATGTTCCACAAAATAAAACTTTCATCATATCATGATTCATAAAAAGGTATAGGTTTTATAAACATAAAATCATTACCCATTAAATGAAATGGGTATAATTAACATTTCATCAAATCATAATTTATTAAAAGTTATAGGTTTTGTAATCAATTCATTAAAGCATAACCCTTTTAAATAAGCTGGTTTTAAAATCATATGACTCATGGAAGATAAATAAATTTCATAAACATCAATATATAAAATCATAAACAATTACTATAAAGAATATAAATGGGACATTTAGATAATTTCTTATAAATTCATGCGTAACATCAATGTATTTCAAATAATATTTAAGATAATTTTGAAATATCTTTTAAAAAAATTTCTTGAGGAAAATATCCTTTTTAAAACATTATTTTTCACAAATTAAACTATTAAAGAATAATTCTCTTATAAAGCACATTAAAAAAATATGAAGAAGGATTGAACTCATTTTTAAAACATTTTTACTTGAAAACTTATTGAATAATCTTCAAATCATTTTAAAACCATTTTTGTTGAAAAATCTTTTAAAAAATTAAAAGAAATATTGAAAGTGTTTTAAGAACCATTTCATTAAAAATAATTTTAAAACATATAAAAAATATTTAAATCATTTTAAAAACATTTTCATTAAAAATACATTGAATAATTATAAATAAATCTTTAAAATTATTTTAAAACCATTTCTTTTAAAATAACTTTGAAAAGTTATAAACAAATCATGAAATCATTTTGAAAACAATTTCTATGAAAATACTTTTAAAACATATAAATAAATCTTGGAAACATTTTAAAAACATTTTTTTAAAATAATTTTAAAAATTATAAATAATTCTTTAAAAAAAATAAAACGCTTTTTATAAAACATTGTTTTTAGGGAACATCAATTTCTATCTAAAGAGAGTGGTAAATTTTTACTTCCTTAAAATCATTTTCTTACCTATTTTATGTACCAAAGAGTGAAAAATGGTACCAATATATTATGATATCATTTATTAGTATAGAATAATAAAATTCAAGAGTGTTCTTGAGTTATGGATCATAATATTTCTTTAAAGGAAGCATAATAATAAATAATCTCAAAAAGTGATGAGATCGTTTCAATAAACTCTTACCACATGGTAACTTTGAATTATACTCCCCATTTAAAAAAATGAAATTAAATGAATCTTAAAATATCATGAATAGAAATGGATTCAGGATATACTATTTTTAATTTATTTTATACACCTCATGGAAAAATATAGATGCAGAACATGGCATGTGTCCCAAAAAAGGAAAATTGAGACAAAATCATTTTACCGATATGGTAACTTTGGAAACATAGTGACCATGAACGAAATATAATAAATTGGATATGTAAATATCCATAAATTTAATTATAATAATCATATAATATATACATGGTTAGTATACAAACCACACAAAATTAATGTGCGGTGAATAAATCTTATAGCTCCTGGAAATAAAATGTGAGCAGAAATCCCTTAAATGTGGGTCTTCACTCTCTTCGTACACATACAATATTACTGTATAATAAATGTAAGTTTATTATAAATGATTTATAGAATAATATTATATATCTAATGACATATATGTATTTATTAAGACCTTATATTACCCATATATTAACAATCTTATATTAAGGTTTCACTACAGGTAATATTCACTTTATTCTTCACATGTGTCTTAATTTTTTATATATTTGGTCCTTATACTTATATCATGATTTTCAGAATTTAAACCATAAATTAAATATCATATATATATAGTATTTTTTATTTAAATAATATATAGATTATATAAGTTTGAAATGGAATACACCATTCATAGAGACGGTAATCCATATGTACGCATGAACGTTGTTTCTATTTTTATTATCGTATTAAAAAAAGAAAAAGAAAAATAATTATCTATATATGTATATATATAATTTTGTTAGTAGCATTATTATTTCATATATATAATATAAATTTAATAATATCATCCTTAATACATTCCATTTAGTGTGTGAATGAATCATATCTCTTTAAGGGGCGGTAGTCCGCAATTCCTCAAAAAAATAATCACATTTACACCAAATGGAAAGTAAAAAAGAAATTACTTTTTAAAGGGAATAAATAATTTTAAATATATAATAAATTTAATATATGACATACATAAACATATTTTCAATTATAATTTCCACCAAGAGTGGTGGTAAAGGAAAAATGAACAATCATCATTTATTGAGGCGGTAGTTCGTCATACACATAAACAGTATGTTTGTTACCCATTAGATGGTTGTGTGTTTATGTGTAGTTAAAACCCCTAGAATATAAAAATAATATTATATTTATGTTACTAGTGTTATCATACAACCATTGAATAAATAGAGTTCAGGGGGTGTAGAAAGGAAATAAAATAACGAATCTTGAGAGAGGGTGTAACCTCTTATTCCGGTAAATCCTTTTAGTTTGTGCAAAAAGGATTTATTGGATTTTTTTTCATAGTGGGAGGCTTAAAGGAGGAAATTATGCACGTTGGTAATTTTATTGGGCATATATTGGATTATCCAAAATGGTTTTAGAGGTGTAAATAATAGGGATAGTTGGTGTCCTTTTACAGGGAAAGAAAGGGAACACTTGGAATTTTTTAAAACAAGTTAAGTGTACCAACATTTTACCTAACCGAAGTCATAATAAACCAACAAAACTCAAAAATGTAAGGTGAATTAGATATTAATGTACATAAAATGGGTTTCAGAAAATTGTCTAGGTCGTTTTGGGTCTTACATTTAAGGATTGGTACTTTATTACCTAATTTTTCTCATAACTATTGTAATTAATTTTAATCACTTTCACTAATATTTTGGATAAAAAACAAATTAAAATTATTATATATAATTCTTTATTATGATTCAGAATATGGGATCTATTTTTTCAAATTATAATTAGAGAAGAGGTGGTAATTAATTAATAATTAATGCCACTGATGGGATGACACTATGGGTATTTAAAGTAAAAATGTTCAAACCTTTGCTAAGTTATAATACTGAATTTCAATGTGAGATTTATTCTAATGAAATAAATGGGATTAATTGATAAAAATATTATATAATTAAATATTTAAAACAATTTAAAATATAATTTATCCTTATAAATAAAATATATTAAAAGTAGTTTTGAATTAACATATTGAATTTTTCACTATACATCCAAAAATGAAGTTTCTCTGAAAAATCACAAACAAATTTCCCAAGGGTAATTTAGAAGTTATATATTCAAAATTAAAAATTATTTTATCAAATTAAATTTTTAAATGTATCAAAAATTAATTTTATTATTTTTAATATATGTACATAAAAAGAAATTTATTTCAGAAATTATTATTTTAAAACATATAAGGACATTACCAAAAAAAATTATGTCTTTCATTATCAATAACCCCATTATTAATAATATTTGAAAAGTATCTATTACTATTCATATTAATATGTTTAATGTCAAGGTTATAATTAAATCATTAGAATAATTATAATAATAAAATTTTGTTTTTTAGAAACTCAATGTTGCGTGTAACGTATTCCAAGTCGGTGTTCTATGTAACATAAACAATGTCTATGTTTCTTGTAACGTACGTCATGTTGATTTTATATGTAACATACTTCATGTTGGTGTTATGAGAAGGTAATTTTTGAATTATTTATTCAATATAAAAAACCCATTTTCAATGTTGTGTGAAATGAAAATTATCAAACGATTAAATTAATTTGAAAATAATATTTCAAAACTTCTCAAGGTGTTACATTATAACACCCCCCCCCAATAAAATGAACTTCACCCTTAAATTTCATCTAGTTTGTCAAAAAAATAATACATGAAAGTTTATTTTATAGAAAACCACATCGTAAAAATTATTACTAAAACATCCTTTCAAAAGGGAATGTTGGAAACAAAAAAGTTACCCAAATTAATATGTAATTTGGTTTCAGCATAGGAGACCATAGGTTGAAAGTGAAAACATGGAAATAGAAGATAAATATATCTATAATGTTATGATGGATAATGATAGAGAACAAGTTTATGGTAAGGTTAACAGTAGAAAAGCCATAAATCGATGATTATCTAAGGGATTATATAATTCATAAAAAATGGATGTACTGGGAAAAAAGTTTTTGTTTCAATATGATTTTTCCTAAAGTTGAATAATTTTCAAGAAAATATATAGTTACCTAATTTTAGAAAAAATTCACCCTTTTATATTCATTGATCCACTTAACATCTTTCTCTTAAAAGGAAGGTGACATTTTTAATTCTTGATGTACTATAAGATCATAATATTCATGATATACCATCCCATTTTTCATTATTTTACATCAACAAAATTTAGTTTGAATAAGATATCCAATATGAATAAATACTCATATAGAAAAATATAACTTTAACCTTACTAACTTCATCTGATGTTTAATTTAAAATTTCCATAAATTGTTAACCATATAACCCATTACAAAAATTAAAATTAAAATATTTGGACATAATTTCATGAAATTGGATTAACATTGATCCGTGATAAATCAGAAACTAGCTCTTTGTGGTCACATTCCAAACATGTGAATACCCTAATCATATATTCTCTTGAAACATGGTAATAACTTGAATTGTTATAAATACTTTACCAAAAACATTCTTGATTTCTTATACAAATGGTTTCTAGATATATTCCATACATCCAAGAAATTTTAAACTTCATCCATGATGACATATACTAATTTTAAAAATAATAAATATTCCAATCCAGGGTAATCAGCGCGATCTGATTTACTTTATCCAAATCAATCATCACTTTATCCAAGAGAAACACAATTTCCTAAACATCTTAAATATAATAAAGGTTCCTTCTTTAATATAAATATCACCTGTATAAGTATTCATAACCATTAAAAATATCCTTTTTATTCCTTAAATAAAACTTATACTGAAAATATTTATATATTCATGATTCATATAACATAATCTTTGAATTCCAAAACATTATTACTTCATTCATTGAACTTTATTCCTAAACCAATACATAGTCTTTATAAACTTATTCCATAATACATATTTCTTAAATATATGTATCATGTATTAAGGTTACTCAAACTCAATATAATAATTCTTCTTATGATTAATTTAAATAATATTGGAAGAACATAAAATAAGTTTCACATGTTGTTTGCAGTCTCTTTATCTTTAGAATTATAACCAATACTCATACCACCTTCCTAATTCTCATCGTGATATTTACACTTGGAAAATAAATTTTCATAATTCCCATACCTTCCACATTTGAAAAAATAAATTTTGACTACATTATTTCTAGTTCTAACCATTTAATAAAACCAGAAATCATAGTGTGAGAAACATTTATCATATTAGGATACCATATAATCATGAAACTATTCATGTAGTGTGCCAAGATCATGAAACCTACCGTTTAACCAATGAAACCTCAGGATTATCCTAGGTTATTCATATTCATATTCTATTAAAATCATTTATAATGGTTCATGAAGATTTTGTGACATTCCAAATAATATCCTTTGGGAGTGTCAAACCAGGTGTGCTGTAAGGCCGGTTTACGTGTAGCAGATTTCCCCGAGTTAGGCCTCAAACATCATTTTAGAGTTTTTATCCCTAGATAAATCTATGCCAGAGCCACATCCACCTATAATATCCAAACATGGATATATTTCTAGGAAACCACTAACTATATCCTCTACCAAAATTATATTACATTTTCCTAAATGTCAACTCATACTTATACTTATCTGTAGAGACATCCCTATACATATCCTCAGAAATATACCAAGGGATATCACTAAACTTTTCTCATCCTATTTTCCAAAGTATTAATAAACCTTTACTTTTATACAAACAATAGAGACACAGTCTTATAATACATGGATACTATATCATTTAAGATGAATATTTCATACATTATAAAAAGTATATACAAGGGGACCGTAATTATTTAGTATTTTTGGAAACATGGAAAAAATATTCTATATTGGTGAGAGATATTCAATAACTCCCTTAAATATATCCAAATTTCGTTATTATACTGAAATCCATTTTACATAACCTAGGTAAATGAAATATAAGAAAGGGGTGACCTCAGATGCTCAATTATAGTAAATAAAGGAAATGTGTAAGCATTACATGAAAAAAGGGTATGAAATTTGAGCATAATATTGAAGATCATGCCCTATGTATTAGAGATAAATAAAAAATATTATCATTTCATAGGTTATGGTTCATAAGATAATTTAGAGCATAATTCCTGAAATCATAACATAAGAATAATACATGGAATTTGTGGCATGCACATTTATTTATAACATTGTGAACACGTTTAAGTAGAAATAGGTTCATAAATTATGTTAAGTATATGAAATCAAACCCCCTCGTCCACTTATAGACATGAAACCAGGTCCATTCATAGTATTGTGAACATTTAATCAGGTTCAGGCATATCCTTATGGACACGAAACTAGATCCATTCATAGCATTGTGAACATTTAATCAGGTTCACGCATAAAAGTTTAAACATGTAATTAGGTTCATGCATAAACTTATGTACATGAAACTAGGTCCATGCATAAAATAATGAATATGTAATCAGGTTCACCCATAAAATTTATACTTAGGATTCATCCATCATTACCCAATACATTTAAGGGAGATATAGGTCCCACCAATCTCATAATAACATCATTCATATTTGTGCCAAAAAAATAAAAAATTCATTATATCATGGCTCATAAAAAGACATGGGTTTTATAAACCTCAAATAATAACCTATTAAATGAAATAGGTATCATTGAAATTTCATCCAATTAGAATCTAGGAAAATATATATGTTTCATAATCACTTCATAATACCATAACCCATGAAAAGAATCGACTTTCAAAAGCATACAAATTGTGGAAGAGAAATGGGTATCATAGACATCCTGACATCAAAGAATAAATCATTCCTTGAAAGAATATTAATGGATCATTTAGATCATTTCCTATTAAGTCTTGAGTAACATCAATGGATGTCATCTTAGATTTAAAATAACTTTTAAATATCTTTCAAAAAAAATTTATTGAGTAAAATATGCATTCTTCATTGAAAATGATTTTTAATGCATAAAACCATTTGAAACGAATTTTATATGAAAATAACTTGAAAATTATAAAGAAGACATGAAATCTTTTTTCAGCCCTTTTTCCTTGAAAACTTTTAGAATTAGCATCAAATAATTTTAAAAACTTTTTTCTTTGAAAACACTTTGAAAATTTTAAAAGAAATCTTGAAAACATTTCGAAAACCATTTCATTGAAAATAATTTCAAACCTTATAAAAAATGTTTAATTTTTTTTTAAAACAATTTAATTTAAAATAATTTTAATACTTACAAATAAATCTTAAAATATGTTTTGAAACCCATATAAGTATATATATCTCTCTCTGTGTCTGTATATATATATATGTGTCTATGTGTATAATTATTCTAATAGAATTATTATACCATATATATATCATATATATCATATATATCACATAATTTCATGAAACACACCATAATAAATTCCAGGTAGTGTGTGAACTAATCACATCGCATTGAGGGAGCAGTAGTCCACACTTCCTAAAACGAAATTATCATATTTATAGAAAATTGAAAGTAAACAAGTTATGTGTTTGTAAAAGTAATACATAAGCTTAAATACAAAATAAATATAATATATAACATATATAAATATATTCTCTATCATAATGACCAACATGAGAGGCGGTAAAGAAAAAATTAACAATCATCATTTAGTGAGGTGGTAGTTAATCGTACACATAAACAATATGTTATTTACCCATTAGTGGATGTGTGTGTAAGTGTAGTTTGAAACACAATAATAAAAAAATCCTAGTAAATTTATGATACCTCTTTTGTTATAATATCATGTATTAAAGATATCGGAGGGGTGGATAGAGTAAATTAAAGAATTGAGCTTGAGAGGAGGTGTTACCTCTTAATGAAGTAACTACTTTTGGTTAGTTCCAAAAGGCTTCATTGGATTACTTTATGCCCAAATGGAGGCTTCAAGGAATAATGTATTTATAATTACAAGTGTATTGGTTAGATATTTTCCAAACCTAAGTTGTTTGAGATGTATATAGAAGAGGGAGAGGTGGTGGCGTTTTATAAAGAAGGGAAAGGATACAGTTGGAATTTTTTAAAATTACTTTGGTGTACCCACGTCTTTACCTAAACAAAGTCAAAAAAAACCAACAAAACTAAAAAATGGAAGTTCCATGTACTTTAAATAGACAATAAAAGGGTTTTGGACATGTTTATAGACCATTTTGGGTCTTAAATTTAATTTTTTTCATACTTTATTAACATAATTTTCTCTTAAACATTTTAATTAATTTTAATCACTTTCACAAATATTTTTGTTAAAAAACTATCTTGAAATAATTATAACTTATATATTATTATTATTCCAAACATGTAATCAATTTTTTCAAATACTAATCATATAATTGGAATATATTAATTTAAAATTAATCTCATAGATGAGATTACACTATGGGTTCTTAAAGTAAAAACATCTAAATGTTTGCTATGTTTTTATACTCAATTTCAAAGTGAAATTGATTAAAATGATGTATAATGGATTAAATGATAAAAAATTAATTGAAATTTTAAAAAAAATTAACGTATAATTTAACCATAAAAATAAAATATATTAAAAAGTTGTTTTGAATTAAAATATGGTATTTTTCTTTATTCATCAAAAACAAGTTTCTCCGAAATATCTGAAAATTTTACAAAAGATAATTTTAATATTATAAATTTAAAATTAATGTTTATTTTATCAAATTCAATATATATTTTCTTAATAATTAATTTTACTATTTTTGATAAAAGGACATAAAAAGTAGTTTATTTGAGAAATTAGTATTTTCAAATATATAAGGTCTTTAACATGAAAAATATCCTTCATTATCAATATAACCATTATAAACAATATTTGAAATTTTTTTATTACTATTTATTTACAAATTTTAATATCTATGTCATAATTATCTCTTTTAAATAATTTTAATAAAAAATTATGTTTTGTAGATAATTAATATTGCGTGTAACGTAGGCCAAGTCGATGTTCAGTGTAACGTAGGCCAAGTGTGTGTTCCGTGTAACATACACCGGTTTGATGTTCCATGTAATTTATTCCAAGTTAGTTTCATGTGAAATGAATTTTTGAAATAGTTATTTAATATTCAAAAACTATTTTTAGTGTTGCATGAAATGAAATATATTAAATGATTAAATTAAATAAATACAATATTTCACAAATTTTCGAGTTGTTGCATTTCATATTAGACATTAGCCTTGTTCTTAAGGCCAATTTAAGTTATTTTGATTCATACCAGATTTATTTATATCTCAATATCAGAACCTATTGATGTTTGGCATCAACATAGGTTATTATTTGGTTATTGTGAAATTTTGAAACACCCCAATAGGCATCCAAAGTGCACTATATCAATTATAATTGGTTTCGAGTTGTTGTAATGGATCAATATATGGTTACCCTGATATGTTTACATAAGAAGATGTTGAAATTAAGTGCACACATGGAAATAACAATGCCTGAATTATTCTAAAATAACAATACATTTTTTCTAGTAGTGCCACAAAAACATGACTGTTTACACCTTTGTTGGGGTTGTGACACTATGTAACTTAGAATCAAAATCCTTCTCAGTTGAAAATCATTCTCAAATAACATATTTTTTCCAATGATCTTATAAATATCTCACTGAAGGTGTCATTTTTACAAAACCCATCATGAATCCCATCGGAATAATATATTCTTCTCTCTACGATTTTCATCACTCGATGATAAAATATCTCCTAAACTAGTCCATTTATAGGTAACTTGAAAATCCCATTGAATACTACAATGATGAACTCCAAAATTTTCATGGTCATGCATCTATACCTTTTACCCTATTATATTCCAATAACCATTTCTCTTTTTGAATATACATAATGTAGTCATAAACTCCTTGATTAGCCATGTGAATTCCTTCGAATCGTCACTCAAACCTTTGATGATCTAACTCATATGCTATCCTTAATTGGTAATATTATATATAAATTGATATTATCATTACATTGAAATAATAAATAATATGAAATATATTGAATACCAATATTCATGATGGCCTTCTTCATATCTTAATCATGAATAGTATTTCCCACATTTTTGGATATGTTTCGAATACAGTATTGGTAATATGAATTTGGGGATCTCCACATAATATGATATATACTTATTTACACATTTATCACTTGATTATAATTATATATCTGACATATACTCTCAACATGAGAGAAATGGTAGCTCATAATTTCAAAAAACTAACCCCAAGAATAATTTTTTTTCTTATCCAGTATGGAAAATGAAATCAATACAGGTTCACTGCTATCGTATTCAGTTTCCACAATAATTAGAAAATTAGTTTACTTTATATACAAAAACTTTATATTAATCTATATAAAAAGTTTATAGAAAAAAATTCATAATACATGTATTTAATGCCCAAAACCACCTAAGAAATTTGACGTGAGAAAGATCGACTCAATTATCATGTGATGCTTGTTTATTTGTTGTTAAGTGGAAGAAAGGTTTGTTTTTTTGGATTTTTATTGAGATAAATTATGGAAATACCCAATAAGACTCATCCTAGTCACCATGAACTTTATAAATTTCCATTTTCTTCTCTCACCATGACATTCTACATGAAACCATAACCTATTTTGAACAAGGAGTATTGGAACTTTTTGGTAGCCCCTTATTATCTCAATAATAACGGCTTACCCAAATTCATCATCTAATGATATTTGATCTGGTGTTAGGTTAGGTTGTACACAAGTATAAGATTCTAAAATTATATAAATCCTCTACCCTATATGAGAAATTTTAGGAATTACCATCCATTAAAATCAACTACCATAACTGAATTTTTTACATCGTATAGTGTATTTTTTTCATTTAGACTCCTAAAATAAATATCTATAGTGTATCTCTATATGATAATATTTTAATATACATTTAAAGTAATATTTTCATATAATATTTCATCTAACATATAATTTTTTCTCTATTGAACCAAACATATCATGTATAACTAATTGAATATCTTATGATAACCACTTATGATTCTTGTATATTATATGATGCTCCTAGATCAGATGGAATAACTTAACTATAGTAGGATACACATGTAATAATGAATATCCAATATCAATAATTTTTTCATCATGATTATAATGGTTTAAAAAAATTTCATTTTAGGGAATAATAATTTCGGGTTCATAGTGGAATGATTATGTAATGTTCATTCATTAACTGTTGTAAAATAGAACTTATTGAGTGCTAACCACTATCAGCACAAAAAAATTTCTGAAAATAGGAGTTTTTGTATCAGTACTATAAAAACACCAATAAAGTTTACCTTTTTTAGTGATAAAAAACATATAAAATGTGACCTTTATCGTTAATTTTTTTACTCTTACAAAGGTCACACATTATCAATGATTTTTTAGTACTGATAAAGGACACTTTATCAATGATTTTTTAGCACTGATAAAAGGATTCCCTATTTAAAAAAATATATTATAAAAAATTATAGTTTATTATATAAATATATTTACATCAACAAGGATAAAATATAATTGATTAAATATGATTTCTAGACAACTAAATATGTATTTACACATAGTATATAAAATATTTTGTGGAAAATGGATTATAAAATAATTATAAATTAATATTAGTAAAAAAATTAGTTATTATTTTTGAGTAATATAAAATTTATAACATTTTGGTGATTGAAATTATTAATAAATTAAACAATCTCTTAAGATTAGTAAAAAAACATTTCGCGAAACTCAAATGGGGATAAAATTTGATATGGTTGTCGATATAGGTTCCATGAGATGTCAAATCAAATAATTAAAATAATTATATACCATATAAACTTATAAATATGTTTTTCCTTATTTCTTAAATTCAAAAAATGACTGGAAGGCCTCAAAAACTATATTTTTAATTGGGATACCCTAGTTTTTGAAAATTTGATGGAATTTGAGATCTATTTAAGAGGTTATTTTTTCTCTTTTCTTTAGAGACTAAATTTATTCCCCAAAATTACAATATTATGGATGTTATAATGTTTAAATTTTAATATTTTTCAAACTGTAGTGTTATTTATAACTAAATATATACATATATGTACATATTTTCATGTATTAACTTATAAAATGTGCTTTGGTAAATATATATTTAAACAGATTTATATATAAAATATCTATTTAAGAAATAAACCATATATAAATAGAAAATAATTTTCCATTTTATTTAAAATAAAAATATAAGGACATGTATATACCTATATGAATTTGTGCATATATATTTTTTAAATATAAATATGTCTGTGTATTTGTTTGTCTATCATTATTAACAAACACTTAAATATTTATGTATGTATTTTAATATATGTAAATATATATCAATATATAATTTATGAAGATAAATATATATATATATATATATATAGACACATACATATATATAAACATATATATATAAACACACATAGACAAATACAAACACAAAAACATATTTTGTAAATGTATTTAAATATAATTATATAAATATATATTAATATATGGAAAATGATATGGATAAAAATATTTATCCAAATTTATATAAATAAAGATATATTTTACAAAATATTAAAGAAATCAACATGGAGTAGTGGTGGGAGCACATGTGTGGGTAGTTGGACATCCGAGGTTTGAATCCAGGAATAAGGTCACATGGGTGGTTAAGTAAGGGGTGGGGTGAGCACTGATAAAGGTATGTGTAGATGAGTGGGAAAGTGATTACTAAAAACCCCTAGTTGGGGTTTCTAGTGAGCAAGGTTTAGTGAGGGTGAGTGCTGATAAATGGTGGAGTCATGTGTGGGAAGAGTTGAAAAATATTTATTTAGCACTAATAATACTTATTTTTATTGGTGATTTTTTAACAATTTTTAAATATGATTTTATCATCCCATAAAAATGGATAAAACTTCCACTGAAAAAATCTATCAGTTTTCAAAGGTTCTCACAACATGAGACCTTTTTAGAATTGATAAAATTCAATTTTAACGCTAAATAATTCATGGTCAATAGTAGTGGTATAAGGATATAATTAAGAAATTTCATTGAGGTCAATAATTTATAAATAACATGTGAATTAACAAAACTATATATTCTAGGATAGTTAGACCAATTGTGCAGCTACACCTCATTGTTGTGCACTGATTAAAGATTGAGTAAACACTCAATGATCATTTTTTTAGTGTTTCTACCCATAATTGAATTTTTTCAGAGTCTGCATCCACTTGAATATATCTTGAAAGGGATCTCATTACTCAAGAAAACCACACAATTTTTACTTTGCTAATTGATTTATAATTGATTAATAAATATTAATAGTATAGTATATTTATTGTTAACTACTCTGGGATAATAGTTAGTATTCGTTTTAAAATAATTAAAACATTAATAATTTAGACTTATTATTATTCATTACAATAGTAATAATAATTTTTAATTACCATAATAATAATTGATTATAAATGATTTATAATTATTACTAATTTTTAATAATTATAATTTATTAGTAAAAAATTATTATAAAAAATTAATTAATTATAGATACATAAAGGGGACAAACCATGGACGTCCATTTCCCCATAAAATATAATAGAAAATGCACACATACAAACATGATTACATGGAATGATGTGGTCAAGGAAAGTGACATAGTTCTACAAAAAAAGAAACATTAGAAACAAGAAAGAAGGACAAAGTTACTACTACAAAACCCATAATAAACAATGGTAGCCTTTATCAATGCAAGATAAAAGAATTGTTATTGGCACAAAAAATTTTATGTTAAACACTGGTCTTTAGCATTAAATTTTTGAAGAACTGATATAGACCAACTTTTATCAACCCTTCTTTTTAATAGTGATAAAGGTCACCCTTTATCATTATTTTTATTTAGCATTGATAAATAGTATATTCCATTAGAAATTATTTATATCATTAATAAATATAGATTAATATAAAAATATTTTTATATACCTAAAAATCTATCATATTTTATTAAAATATGATTTATGTATGACTAAATATACATATTCACTAAATATAAAAGACATTTACTTAAGAATTTCTTATAATATAATATATATTTATATATATAATTGCCTTCAATATTATTTATATTATAAAAAGTATGTATTATAAATCATATTAATTAATATATCATATATTCAGTGAAAAGCAGTTAGTTAATACAATTAGAAATATTTAGTTTTAATTAAAAAATATTTGCTAATTAAAGATTTTTATATTATCAGTGTCATTTATTCTTCCACTTTCACACATATATATATACAAAAATTAACATAACTTTAAAGAGATAAATATACAAAGATAATATAAATATTCAATATTATCATTTTATAATTTTATTTATTAATATTTAGTATTTAATATTAAATATAATATGTTTTCAATTGTTATATTCTATTTGTTTTCATTATTTATATATAATATATACTATTTATTACTTTTCATAATTAATATATATAAACATATATATTAAATTTATTCATTTTTATTAATAATTATTTCATTAATAAATTTTTCACTCTAGGTAATTTATTCAATTCTAATTTTTATTTATTAAATAATTTTAGGTTTATTAATTTTTTATATTTATTAAAATTTATTGAATATCATTTAATGTTTTCTATACATTTTTAATTTACATATAATTAATATTTATTCATTTTTATTTAAACAAATATTATTTTTTATAAAATTTATATAATCAATCCCTGATTCATTTTTACAATATATGTTCAATCTATTCATCTTTAATTAAATTTATCTCATTTTTAACTTGAATTCCCTTAATAATATTAATTCATTAATAATTTTATGTTTTATTTATTTTTTTATATGTTATAGAATTTAAATATTTATTCATTTGATATTTTTCAATTTATTCATTTTAAATTTTTTTATTCATAATTATTCTTTAATAAATTTGATATTTTTATTATAGAAATATTTTCATATATATATATATATATATCAATATATTTAATATTTTCGTAAATATGATTTATATTGTAACGCCCCAACCCCAGCTACCCAGAGTCGGTGCATTACTTCGTAACATTGGCATGATCACAAAAGATCAAGTCTCGAAAGACCGATTAGTTTAGTATCCTTGGAAACACTAGATACATTCATAAGTCTTTCATTACATCAAAAAGTAAACAAACTACAATAACATGGTCTTCATAGACCACACTCATATCCTCACTGACTATTATTACAAGTCAGTCATAATACACTTCTTCACATCCTGGAAAATATTAAAACATTGAAAGGGGTGAGCTCAGATGCTCAGTAAGGATAACAATATTGCGGAAGCTTTTATAAGAAAACATAAGCATTTAAGGCAATGTATAACTAAAACAAAATCCTTATTGAACATGAACATCAGCATAATATGGAAAAAGTAAAATAAAATAATTCCATTACTTACTCACATGGATATTCTACTAGACGAATAATCACATGAAATATCAATAACCACTTTCATAATGAGGGAATGTGTAATGCCAGACATTCTGAAACATTTTGTCAAGGCCTCAGCCAAGACGTCTAAAATGATTAAGGCCTCGGCCAAAACCATAAATCAAATTGGGAAAGGGCCTCGGCCAATTCCACGTCTAGTTGTCTCATGAGACCTACCGATGCATCGAGGATCTATAGCGGGCTCCTCCCGTCACATATTAAGTCCAATACATTCCTCATATGAATAGGTTTAAACATAACATAAATATTCGTATTAAAACTAGCATACGAAATGTCAACAATTTCTCCATAAACTATGAATGGTATAAAATAACACATCCACAGTCAAATATTTCACAAAATGTTCAATGGAAGTTTTGTATCATAAATCAATTTCAATTAAACTTAAAACCCATCAAAGGATGTTGACATGGATGAAATCAAAGCTATTTGAGAGAAATATCTCTCCTTTTTGAAATCATTTAAAAGTCCCATAATTATAAAATAATACATTTACTTTGAAAATATTCTTATAAGCTTGTTAGGGAAGCTTCGACGAAGTTATAATGGCGGAAAATAGCCGCACCCGCAGTATAAGTAAAAAAACATTCTTACCTTAAATTTGTCAAAAAGGTCAAAAAGTACATTGTTTGGAAAACGACGGTAAGATTCCTTTCAAACACGTATAAGGGTATAAATTACTTTAACCCATTTTCCATTTAATAGGAAAAATGTTTTGAAAGACATTTTTAAGAAACATGGATGTGGATGATAACGAGGTCCCAGTAGATAATTATGTATAAACAACCTTGGATAATGAAGAGGTTGTGAAGTAAACCCTTACCTTGTACTTTTCCTTGGTTGGGGTAGGTTAACATCCTGTATAATGGTGAAATAATTGTTATTAAATTATACAAGAATCATATACATTCATATGATATCATATATGATCTTTTAACATTGCTTTGTTAACAATATCTTAGATTTATCGTTGTTTCGGGTGTTAACTTACTCGTTTTCTTTTATATTTTTTGTTATGTAAGTCGTGTTTTTCATGGATAGGTTGTACCTTATTCATATCCAGAATGATATCATGTCCTTAAACATTATTTTTAAATCATAAAATGATAATTATACTTGAATGGATACGACGGAGAATGAATCTCATCGCGTTCGTGGAGACGGTAGTCCGTCCGTACGCACGAGCGACAATATCATTATTTTGATATTAAAATAATATATAATTTGATAGTATATTATATATACAGAATCATTATCATGTTATATTTATTATTTACATGAATTACATATCATTATTATACCCATCTAAATAATAATATGTTGAATAACAATTACACCACGACGTGGAGACGGTAAGCCGTATGTACGCACGTATGGTGACATGTCATTCAAATGATGGGTAGAATACTGAATATGGTTGTTCCATATTTATAATAACATCACAGTATATAGAATATACTGGAGTTATAATTTATAATTGAAATAATAAACAAAGAGGGAGTGGAAGAAGAAAGAAACTTGAAAGAGGGTGATGAAAATGTTACCTCTTCTTCGGGTTCTTCCTTTTGATTTGATCAAAATGACTCCTTAGGATGGCTTCCTGACTAAAGTAAAGCTTCTAGGATTAAGGGAGAGACGTTGGGAGAGTAGTTGGACAGAGGTTGGCCGAACCAAAAGGCTTGGAAGTGTGAATAAGGTGGTAGAGGTGGGGGCCTTTTATAAGAGGAGAGGAGGGGCTCTTTTGGAAAGATTGAAATGTTACATTATTATACAATGCTTTTCGGATTCTAAAGGTCCCACACTTATATAGTTCGTCGATAAGGTGATAAGGGTTCTAAATATCCTCATCCAATAGGCTTTGGACAAGTGTAAGCCTTGGATTTTGCATTATCTTCTCATTTTATTTAAATCGTTAAATAATGAGGTCATCGCTGCATCATAATGATGTCATATATAATTTAATTTATTTAATGTCTAAAAATTATAAAAAAATACTATGATGTAGTAAATATTTTTTTCTTTCTAATGAATATTTATAGTCAAAATTTGGATCTGTGTAACCCCACTTAAAAACAGGTTTAGTAAAACGACTCATGTTTGTGTCAATTTAATTTTAACATTAAATAAATATATATTAATGTCATTTTCAAACTAAAGTGGCTCCATGGGGTCCCCAAGTTGACCCATGGGTTGTCTTGGTCGGCCATGACTCATCCAATAGGAGTAGGACAATTGTCAAGCTCATCTCATATTATTAAAACATTATTTTTACCCTAAACTACACTAATTACCTCTAATCGCGATTAAGAACTTAAAAGTTACTATTCACCAAAAATTTATTTTAATCTCATTGAACCACATTTTACTTCTTAATGACAACCATGTATGTCAGATATTTGAAAATCAAATCACAGAAGTGGTAATATTTCATTTTAACGAAAAATCAGTTTTTAACAACCACTTAGTAGTTTCACTATTCATCAAAAATTGAAGTTTTTCAGAATAAGGCCAAAATTTCACCCTAAGCTATAATTGATATTCCGAATTCAAAAATGATGTCTATTTTAAAAAATTCCAAACTTATAAGTTGTATTAATTAATTTTATAATTAATTCCCGCTGTTACAACAAATAGCGTGTTTTTAAGAAACAATTTATATCAAAAGATTGGCAATTGTTTATGTCCAATTTCAATGTTAAATTAATTCTAATGACCACCATTGGATAAAATGGTAAAAATATATTCTAATTATACTTTAAAACCACTAAATATTATAATTTATCACTATAAATTATTTTTATTAAAAAAGTTGTTTTTAAGTATTTTCACTATTCACAAAAATTTAGAATTTCCCAGAAAAATACCAAAAATTCAACATAGGCTAATTTCAATATTCCGAATCCAAAAATGAAGTCAATTTTGATAAATAAAATTTATAAAATTTCAAAAAGTAGGTATTACTATTCACAACGGCTAGTTTAATTAGTTGTGGTGTGTGTTAGAGCTCGAGGTTGCGTACAACACACGCTATTGCATTATTCGAAGGGAAACGTACAGTGGAAGATTGGGGTGTTACATTCTCACCTACTTCAAATAATTGCATCCTCGCAATTTCTAGGGTATTACTGCATAAAAAGACTCGGGTGGTTTTTCATCATAAATTCCTCAGGTTCCCACGTTGCCTCTTCCATTTTATGATTTCTCCACAAAACCTTCACCAGACGAGTCGTCCGGTTTCTCAGCACCTGCTCCCTCACATCAAGAATCTTGACGGGCTCTTCACAATAGGAAAGATTGGGTTCCAGTTCTAATTCCTCATAGGTGAGTACATGCGTTGGGTCAGGCATGTATTTCCTCAACAGAGATATGTGGAACACATCGTGAACTTTGGAGAGACTTGGCGGCATTGCCAATCGGTAAGCTACAACACCAATTCGTTCTAGAATTTCGAAAGGTCCGATGTACCTGGGACTCAATTTACCTTTCTTACCAAAACGTATGACTCCCTTCCATGGAGATACCTTCAGGAAAACATGATCACCGACTTGAAATTCCAAATCCTTCCTTTGATTATCGTCATAGCTCTTCTGCCTACTTTGAGCTTCTTTGATGTGATTTTGGATTACTTTCACCTTTTCCACCGTTTCCTCCACCAGTTCTGGGCCTACAAGTTTTCTTTCACCAACGTCATCCCAACAGGTTGGTGTACGACATCTCTTTCCGTATAACGCTTCATATGGTGCCATCTGAATACTCGAATGGAAGCTATTGTTATAGGAAAATTCTACCAGTGGTAAATATTGATCCCACATACCCTGAAAGTCAAGAAAGCATGATCTCAACATGTCTTCTAAGGTTTGAATAGTCCGTTCTGATTGTCCATCTGTTTGAGGGTGATAGGCAGTACTCAAACGAAGTTCAGTATCCAAGGCCTTTTGAATACTTTTCCAGAATCTTGAAGTAAAACGAGGATCACTATCAGAAACAATCGATAGGGGTACTCCATGAAGTCTTACAACTTCATTAATATATAGTCTTGCTAGACGTTCAAGTGGTAGATCCTCCCGTATAGCCAGAAAATGTGCTGACTTAGTATGTCGATCAACAATGACAAATATTGCATCATTCCTTCTAGGATTCTTTGGTAGTCCCATGACAAAGTCCATCGTAATATTATCCCATTTCCACTCAGGTATGGGAAGAGGTTGCAATACTCCACCAGGATGTTGCCTTCCAGCTTTCACTTGTTGACAAACCATACACCTCGACACAAAATCAGCAATCTCCCTCTTCATATTGTCCCACCAAAAATGTTCCTTCAAATCTATATACATTTTGGTGCTCCCAGGGTGTATAGAGAAGTTGGAACTATGAGCATCATCCAGAAATTCCCTTTTTAGATCAGGTATATCGAGAAAACAAAGTCTCTTCCCAAATTTCAAAATTCCATCCTTATACACAAAGTCCCTCAATCTTCCATCATTCACACCATTAATCTTCTTCTGAAATTCTTCATCATTGGTCTGAGAACTCTTAATCCTTTCTAGTAATGATGGTTTGGCATCCATTTGAAAAAGCATTGATGTTTCACCTTCCCTAGTTATTCCCATGTCCATCTTCACTAGATCCAAGAAAATTGGATCCCTTTCAATTCTCATCACATTCAAAACTCCATGGTCTTTTCTACTCAAAGCATCTGCCACCTTTTTTTCCTTCCCCGGGTGGTAATGTATCGTGCAATCATAATCCTTTAGTAGTTCATGCCATCTCCTTTGCCTCATGTTGAGTTCTTTTTGTGTGAAAATATACTTCAAACTCTTGTGATCAGTATAAATCTCACATTTTTCACCATAGAGGTAATGTCTCCATATCTTTAAAGCAAAGATCACAGCTGCTAACTCAAGATCATGAGTAGGATAGTTTTTCTCATGAATTTTTAGTTGTCGTGATGCATAGGCAATGACCTTATCATTCTGCATAAGGACACAACTGAGTCCTTTCTTCGATGCATCACTATAAATAACAAACCCATCATTCCCCGATGGTAGAGTCAATACAGAGGCATTGACTAATATTCTCTTTAGTTGTTCAAAACATTCTTCACACTCTTTTGTCCAGACAAATTTAATCCCTTTACGTGTGAGCTTTGTCAATGGGTTAGCCAATCTGGCAAAATTCTGGACGAAACGTCGATAATAACCTGCTAAACCAATAAAACCGCATACCTCAGTTATACTTGTCGGTGCTGGCCATTCTTGGATTGCCTTGGTTTTAGAAGGATCAACGGAAATTCCATCCTTAGAGACAATATGGCCAAGAAAAGAAATCTCATGAAGCCATAATTCTCACTTGCTAAATTTCCCATATAATTCATGTCTTCTAAGAGTCTTCAGGATAATGCGTAAGTGATTTTCATGATCTTCGTGTCTTTTGGATTATACCAAGATATCATCAATAAATACCACTACAAAGTCATCAAGATATTCCTTGAAAACTCTATTCATTAGATCCATGAAAACAGAGGGTGCATTAGTCAATCCAAAAGGCATTACTGTAAACTCGTAATGCTCGTACCTTGTTCGAAATGCTGTCTTTGGAACATCTTCCTTCTTCACACACAACTAATGGTATCCAGACCGAAGGTCAATCTTTGAAAAGTATTGATCTCCATGCAGTTGGTCAAACAAATCATCAATGCGAGGTAGGGGATACTTATTCTTTATTGTTATAGCATTGATCTCCCTATAATCAATGCACAACCTCATAGATCCATCTTTCTTATTAACAAAAAGAACAGGGGCTCCCAAAGGAGAAACACTAGGGTGAATAAATCCCTTATTACTCAATTCCTCTAGTTGTTTATTTAGTTCAACTAATTCCACAGTGGCCATTCTATAAGGGGTCTTCGATATGGGCCTTGATCCAGGAATTAAATAAATTGAAAACTCAACTTCTCGTTCTGGAGGATGTCCAGGTAAATCTTCCGGAAACACATCAACATATTCTCTCACAATAGGTACATCCTCTATTTGAATATCCCTTTCCTCATCCTCAGTAATTTCCTTCTCTTCCTCCCCAATAATTGAATTTAGTTGAGCTACTGGGGTTGGATCTAGATAAGAATTATGTGGCGACGATTCTGCTCTAAAGATAAGGTGTTCCTTATCATCATCATCAAGAATCGTAACCTCTTTCCTCTTACAATAAATTTTTGCATCATGGTCCGAAATCCAATCCATACCGAGGATTATATCAAATTCAATCATGGGTATGACGATGAGATTAGCAGGTAAAGAACATTTAGGTGCTCTAATGGGAACTAATCGACAAAACTTTGTTGCAACAATACTTCCCTTAGGGGTTTGGACCGACAACTCCCTTGTTAAATCAAATTGGAAATATCTAATTTTCTTAGTAAACTGGGAAGATATGAAACAATGCGATGATCCAGAATCAAATAATGCATTTTCTAAACTTGAGGAAACCATTAAATTACCTGCCACCATGTCTTTCGGAGCTTCCACCTTAGCAGTAGTGATAGCATAAGCCTGGCCTTGATCCCTTGGCCTCTTCTGAGGTAAGTTCCCCTGACGCTTAGGACATTCATTTGCATTATAACATTCCACGTTGGCAGCCGCTTTCTTTCCCTTGCATTCATGAGCTTTGTGGCCTTTTTCACCACACTTGTAACATACTCCGTTTCCTTTTAGACAGGCACCAGGGTGCTTCCTACCACAATTATCACAGGGTGGAAATTCATTTCTACCCTTCTTCCCTGTTTCCTTATTTCCTTTCCCAGAGTTCTCAGCGGATCTCTTCTTATCTTGCTTTGATTTAAAGTCATAAGACTTAGAGAATTCCTTTTCCGTCTTGATAGCGCACGAGACAATACCTTCGTATGAAGAGAAGGTTTGTGATACTAAAGCTCGACAGAGAAATGGTTTCAACCCATCAAAGAAACGATCAGTCTTACTTCTTGGGTTACGTATGTAATCTGCAGCATACCTTGCTAACCTTGTAAAGTTAGCCTCATACTTTGCGACATTCTCATCCTCCTTCTGCCTTAGACTCAGAAATTGCCTTTCCATATCTGCTCGATGGTCTCGAGGAAAGTATTTTTCTAAGAACAGCTCTTTGAACTCCTTCCATTCCATGTTTGTTAATTCATCATCTTCCTTTGTGTTTTGAATTAGTGACCACCATTGATCGGCATCTCCAGTGAGGCGGTAAACTACCATGACAACATTCTCCCTTTCACTACTCCCCAAGGCATGGAATATTTTCTCTAAGGAATTTATCCATTGCTCAGCAACTATAGGATTTGTACTCCCATTGAAGGTTGGCGGTTGTTTCCTCATGAAACGGTCTAGCATTGATCCTCCACTTTGCGGATCAGGGTGCTCCATACGAGTAAGGTTGTTATTCATAACCTGCGTGAGTTGTCCCAGTACGGTGAGAAGCTGATCAGCACCAGTTGTATCACTAGCTCCACCATAATTATCCTGAGCAGGAGGGAAATCCCTACACGGAGTGCGTGCATTGATACGGTTTTCATTCCTTCCACTAGGTGCCATTTCTAAAAAATGGCATAAACTAGATTAGTTCATGAATCAAAATATATAATTTCATACTTGTAAAACACTTAACATAAATTGAACTAATTATGGATATAATCCATAATTATAAACATGTTTTCTTTGAGGAAGTATATACTCGTAACCCTTCATAGTGGTTTGTAAATAAAATGAGAATTATCCAAAGAATATCCCCCGGGAGTGTCGTAACCAAGAGTGCAGCAAGGCCCGTTGTCGTGCACCAGTTCCCGTTCGAGTCTAGCTCAAAGCGGTGTTTTCGGGTTTTACCCCTAGGTACATCTGTTCCAGAGCTGCCTCTACCTGCTCGTATCCAGACAGGGATGTATTGCTAGGAAAACTCACAACATCTCTACAATACCAAAATTCTAGGAAGTTCTTCTATACTAATCCTCAAAGTCTATCTTCGGGATATGTGCTCTAATCAGAGTTTATCTAAATCTAGCTTCCAAGGTTAGTAGTAAACTGACTCTAATACCAACTGTAACGCCCCAACCCCAGCTACCCAGAGTCGGTGCATTACTTCATAACATTGGCATGATCACAAAAGATCAAGTCTCGAAAGACCGATTAGTTTAGTAGCCTTGGAAACACTAGATACATTCATAAGTCTTTCATTACATAAAAAAGTAAACAAACTACAATAACATGGTCTTCATAGTCCACACTCATATCCTCACTGACTATTCTTGCAAGTCAGTCATAATACACTTCTTCACATCCTGGAAAATATTAAAACATTGAAAGTGGTGAGCTCAGATGCTCAGTAAGGATAACAATATTGCGGAAGCTTTTATAAGAAAACATAAGCATTTAAGGCAATGTATAACTAAAACAAAAGCCTTATTGAACTTGAACTTCAGCATAATATGGAAAAAGTAAAATAAAATAATGCCATTACTTACTCACATGGATATTATACTAGACGAATAATCACATGAAATATCAATAACCACTTTCATAATGAGGGAATGTATAATTCCAGACATTCTGAAACATTCTGTCAAGGCCTCGGCCAAGACGTCTAAAATGATTAAGGCCTCGGCCAAAACCATAAATCAAATTGGGAAAGGGCCTCGGTCAATTCCACGTCTTGTTGTCTCATGAGACCTACCGATGCATCGAGGAGCTATAGCGGGCTCCTCCCGTCACATATTATGTCCAATACATTCCTCATATGAATAGGTTTAAACATAACATAAATATTCGTATTAAAACTAGCATACGAAATGTCAACAATTTCTCCATAAACTATGGATGGTATAAAATAACACATCCATAGTCAAATATTTTAGAAAATGTTCAATGGAAGTTTTGTATCATAAATCAATTTCAATTAAACTTAAAACCCATCAAAGGATGTTGACATGGATGAAATCAAAGCTATTTGAGAGAAATATCTCTCCTTTTTGAAATCAGTTAAAAGTCCCATATTTATAAAATAATACATTTACTTTGAAAATATTCTTATAATCTTGTTAGGGAATCTTCGACGAAGTTATAATGGCGGAAAATAGCCGCACCCGCCGTATAAGTAAAAAAACATTCTTACCTTAAATTTGTCAAAAAGGTCAAAAAGTACATTGTTTGGAAAACGACGGTAAGATTCCTTTCAAAAACGTATAAGGGTATAAATGACTTTAAACTATTTTCCATTTAATAGTAAAAATGTTTTGAAAGACCTTTTTAAGAAACATGGATGTGGATGATAACGAGGTCCCAGTAGATAATTATGTATAAACAACCTTGGATAATGAAGAGGTTGTGAAGTAAACCCTTACCTTGTACTTTTCCTTGGTTGGGGTAGGTTAAACTCCTGTATAATGGTGAAATAATTGTTATTAAATTATACAAGAATCATATACATTCATATGATATCATATATTATCTTTTAACATTGCTTTGTTAACAATATCTTAGATTTATCATTGTTTCGGGTGTTAACTTACTCGTTTTCTTTTATATGTTTTGTTATGTAAGTCGTGTTTTTCATGGATAGGTTGTATCTTATTCATATCCAGAATGATATCATGTCCTTAAACATTATTTTTAAATCATAAAATGATAATTATACTTGAATGGATACGACGGAGAATGAATCTCATCGCGTTCGTGGAGACGGTAGTCCGTACGTACGCACGAGCGACAATATCATTATTTTGATATTAAAATAATATATAATTGGATAGTATATTATATATACAGAATAATTATCATGTTATATTTATTATTTACATGAATTACATATCATTTTTATACCCATCTAAATAATAATATGTTGAATAACAATTACACCACGACGTGGAGACGGTAAGCCGTACGTACGCACGTATGGTGACATGTCATTCAAATGATGGGTAGAATACTGAATATGGTTGTTCCATATTTATAATAACATCACAGTATATAGATGATACTGGAGTTATAATTTTAGAATTTAAATAATAAACAAAGAGGGAGTGGAAGAAGAACGAAACTTGAAAGAGGGTGATGAAAATGTTACCTCTTCTTCGGGTTCTTCCTTTTGATTTGATCAAAAGGACTCCTTAGGATGGCTTCCTGACTAAAGTAAAGCTTCTAGGATGAAGGGAGAGAAGTTGGGAGAGTATTTGGACAGAGGTTGGCCGAACCAAAAGGCTTGAAAGTGTGAATAAGGTGGTAGAGGTGGGGGCCTTTTATAAGAGGAGAGGAGGGGCTCTTTTGGAAAGATTGAAATGTTACATTATTATACAATGATTTTCGGATTATAAAGGTCCCACACATATATAATTCGTGGATAATGTGATAAGGGTTCGAAATCTCCTCATCCAATAGGCTTTGGACAAGTGTAAGCCTTGGATTTTTCATTATCTTCTCATTTTATTTAAATCGTTAAATAATGAGGTCATCGCTGCATCATAATGATGTCATATATAATTTAATTTATTTAATGTCTAAAAATTATAAAAAAATACTATGATGTAGGAAATAGTTTTAGATTTCTAATGAATATTTATAGTAAAAATTTGGATCTGTGTAACCCCACTTAAAAACTGGTTCAGTAAAACAACTCATGTTTGTGTCAATTTAATTTTAACATTAAATAAATATATATTAATGTCATTTTCCAACTAAAGTGGCTCCATGGGGTCCCCAAGTTGACCCATGGGTTGTCTTGGTCGGCCATGACTCATCCAATAGGAGTAGGACAAGTGTCAAGCTCATCTCATATTATTAAAACATTATTTTTACCTTAAACTACACTAATTACCTCTAATCGCGATTAAGAACTTAAAAGTTACTATTAACCAAAAATTTATTTTAATCTCATTGAACCACATTTTACTTCTTAATGACAACCATGTATGTCGGATTTTTGAAAATCAAATCACAGAAGTGGTAATATTTCATTTTAACGAAAAATCAGTTTTTAACAACCACTTAGTGGTTTCACTATTCATCAAAAATTGAAGTTTTTCAGAATAAGGCCAAAATTTCACCCTAATCTATAATTGATATTCCAAATTCAAAAATGATGTCTATTTTACAAAATTCCATACTTATATGTTGTATTAATTAATTTTATAATTAATTCCCGCTGTTACAACAAATAGCGTGTTTTTAAGAAACAATTTATATCAAAAGATTGGCAATTGTTTATGTCCAATTTCAATGTTAAATTAATTCTAATGGCCACCATTGTATAAAATGGTAAAAATATATTATAATTATACTTTAAAACCACTAAATATTATAATTTATCACTATAAATTATTTTTATTAAAAAAGTTGTTTTTAAGTATTTTCACTATTCACAAAAATTTAGAATTTCCCAGAAAAATACCAAAAATTCAACATAGGCTAATTTCAATATTCCGAATCCAAAAATGAAGTCCATTTTGATAAATAAAATTTATAAAATTTCAAAAAGTAGGTATTACTATTCACAACGACTAGTTTAATTAGTTGTGGTGTGTGTTAGAGCTCGAGGTTGCGTACAACACACGCTATTGCATTATTCGAAGGGAAACGTACAGTGGAAGCTTGGGGTGTTACATATATAATACAAAATATGTATGTTTATATTAAATAAATCATATATTTAACAAAAGTAGTATATAATTAAAAAATACATTTAATTAAAATTGTTAATTAAATTTTATCGAGTAATAGACATTTAATTAAATTTCATTTTTAAAATTTTACTTATGTCGAAAAATTGTTATTAATTTTACAATACATATAAAAAATTTATGCATTTTTATATAGAACACACACACATATAATTGTTATATAATTTATTAAAATTTTTATATTAATTAGAGAATTATTTTTATTAATATAATATTTTTATTTTATTTTAGGTTTCTAATTGGTAAATTGTATTCATTTTTTATATTTTTAGTAAATGTATACAAATAGTTAGTATTTAAAAGTTTCAAATTTAGTCATTTATAAAACTATTTTTTCATTAAAATCATATTTTTTTAATATCTTTGAAATTTATTCATTTGAAACTTTTTTATTGTTTAATATTTTTTTTAAGTATAAATTTTTTTTATATTTATTTATATATGTTTAATAATTAACATTTTATGATTTTAATATGATTGTAATTTATATAATTAATATGTATTCATTTTCATTTTATCATGTATTTATTTTTACAATTTCTAATAAAATATATAATTATTAACACTTGTTCATTTTTACAATTTTATTCAATCCATTGATTTTTTAAATTATTAAATTTCACTCATTATTAACATTCATTCACTTAATATTATTTAGTATTATTTATTTACTAATAATGTTACTTATATTTTACTTTTCTTTATATTATATTCAGTTTTTCATATTTATTCTTTTAAGATTATCTTAATTTCTTCTTTTTATAATATATTTATACATATTTATTCATTAATAATTTTGGTTTTTAATATGGGTGTATTATAAATATTTAATATGTATTCATTTAATTTTCATGTATATTCGTTTTTATTTTTTAAAATAATTTAAATGATTAACAAAAATTGTTCAATTTTTTTATATGTTTGAAGTCTATTCTTTTTTAGTAATTTAATTTCACTAATTTATAATATTCATGAATTTAATATTACATTTCAATTAATAATGATAATTAATATTTACCTTTTTTATTATTTATTCATTTGAAAATTTATTTAGTTTAACATTTTTACTATAATAAATTTTTATGAAACAAAATTATTTTTTGTAATCAAAATAAATTTTCATTATAAGTTAATATTCAAATTATAAAAATACTACAATCATTTTATTTTCCAAAAAATTGTTTTTTTAATTGAAGAATATGTTTTTTCAAATATATCAATTTTTATATATTAATATTCTAATAAAAAGTTTATTATTTAAACAATTTGAAATATATTTTAACTCAAAAATTTGAAATGACTTGAGTTAATAAGCCATTTTGAACTCATTTTTTATGAATTAAAAATCATTTTAATAAAAAATAGAAGTGAATATTGATCATTTACAAGTATTTTTATTCTGATATTAAATTTTTTAGCTTTTAAAACCCTGTGTTTTTAATACTATTATTTTATATAAACTTATTATTTTCATGAAATAAATTAATAATCAATTTAAAATATTTATGAAATTATAATTATAACTTAATATGGATTTTTAATAAGGCATGATATTAATAAATTTAACTTGTTTCAAGATAAATATAAGTATTTTGTGATAAGTTATATAACATGGTTAATTTGATAATAGTAATATAACTTATATTAAGTAAATGTAGAATGTATATTTATTATTTTTCCTCCTAAGTAAAATAAATAATTTTCAATTTAATTAAGTTTATATATAAAAAATTTTCATCCCACACAACACATCAAGGACCAAACTCTATCGCATGTGGTATTATGTGGTCAACCATGTGGGTGGCCAGTCTACTACGCAAAAAGCATTGAGGTATAAGAGTGAGTGTATAACACCCGCAAGGTCTACCAATGGGTAACCATATGGCCTGCAAAGGGCACTCGGGCGAGTACACGGGGGTGGGCCTGTATAGGTCATCATGTCCTGTGACCCAAGATTTATTTGTAATGTGAATACGAGAGTGTACCCAATGATACTCACATTTTCCAAGTCGATGGGAGTGTTTAAATTGTATTAAAGTGCCAAGATTGATGAAATTTTGATGTTGCACACACATCATGGAAACTGTAGCTACCTCAACCTCAGTAGCCCGGAGACGATGGTTGCTTTATTACAATGGAATAAGAGACATGGACTCACATCCCAAAGGACTAAATAGTTTTATAGACTTTAAAAACTATATATATACATGAAGTTCTTATATACAAAAAAAATCATTGAAAACACCATTTTTCCTCATTGTGTATCCCTATATATCAATCACAAAACACTTCCATGTATCCCATGAAATATAAAACATAATAAAGGTGTGAGATAAAATTCTCAATAAGGGTAAGCCTATAGTGGAATCAAAGAACAAATATGGCATAATCAATAAGGAAAGTTAAATAACTAAAACCCATTCCATTTAATCAATAACTTCAACATCATATGGAAAGAAACAATGATAATCAAATAATTCCACATAAATAATTACATGTGCTTGGAAACTTGACCATGGGTATTCTAACAAAAAGAATAATCACATGGAAGATCAATAACTGAATTCATAATTATTTAATGCATAATTCTGGAAAACAAAAACAAACCATTGAGGATTTTTCCCAAGACATCTAAATAAATGGGTATAGCCTCAACTAAAACCCAATCTAGTGTGCCTCATGATACCTACCAATTAATTATGGGGCTATAGTCCCCCCCCCCACACCCATCACTTATTATTTCCAATGCATTCCACATATTAATTGGTTGAAACATAATCATCATAAACATTCATATTGAAAATCAAATGTATGAAATGTCCATACTTACCCCAATCAATAGACATAATTATAAGAAAATTAAGAGTAAAATGTTAAATGGTAATAAAATTTTACACCCCTGTTCAAACTGATCCTAAACAATCAATAAAAATAATAAGGATGGAATAAATACAACATATGCTTAGTTGATCATATGTAAAATAGAGGGTTGATTTCTTTTATGAATAAAAATTCTTGTAAATGGTCCTTAAAATTTTGTGAAAAATAAAAATTAGATTTTGAAAATATATTTTTTTTAAAAATGTTCACAAAACATTTTAAAAATACTTTTCATTGAAAATAACGTTTTAAAATACTAAAATAATTATTAAAAATTTATTGGTCATGATGGTGGAAAATTTTGCCCATGCCGTACATGTTAAAACAAGAATTCCAATCACATTTTCTGAGAAATAAAAAAGAGAATTATTCTAAAAATGACATAAAGATTCCACTCAAATAAATTAAATGTAAAAATTGGTCAAATTTTCATAAATATATAATTTTAAAACTTTATAAATATTTTTGAAAACATTTTTAGAAAACATGGGTGTTGATTAACAAGGATTTTTTACCAAAGATATTAATAAAGTGTTATTTTAATAGAAACATTTTTAAATCATTTTAAGTGCCAAAAGTGAAGAAAAATAATAAAATTAATTTTAAATGTTCAAGAACTATAATAGGATAAGAATATATATTGTGCTTGTAAAAAAAAATAATTTTCACAAGGGAGACTTGAACCAAAACCACCCCGAATAATGATGAGATTGTGAAATAAACCCTTACCACTTCGGTAAATTTTGAATCATAAGCCCTTATGAAATTAATAACTTCAAATGAAATTTAAATACCATTAATAGAAATATTTTGATGGTATAAAATATCAATGGGTAATAATATACAATACACAAAGGAAAAAAGTCATGAAAATGGCATATGTATCATGAATGTAAAAGTGATATATGACACCCTTACCTTGAATCTGACTCGTCAAGTACATTCTTTATCATCCAGAATAATATTTTATGTTAATTATTTACTTTATTAATATCATTTTCATGTTTATTATTCTATTTTTCACTTATTTCAATGTTATATATAATTAAATAATCATTTAAGATTACGTTAGTTTTTTCGATGATATTTGACTTATGTATCAAAAATGACTTTGGTAGATTAACTATTGGTTTAATATGTCATTATTTCAAAATCTACAGAATAATAATCATGAAATAATTTTCATATATATACATAAATATTTATTTTAATAAAAATCATGAATGATTTTTTTGAGAAATGTATTATGTTACGATCATGGAGATGATGGGTTTTATGTATGCATGAATAACATTCCCATTTTTTCAACAATCATTATGGAAAGAAGGAAAGTAATATTTTAAATTTACATAATGATAAAACTATAATAAATACCATTTTTATTCTTTAAATGTTCTTATATAAATTATCCATGTGTTCTATAAATGAAAATAGAGACACATTGCTTCATGAATTTGATAGTCCACACATACACAAATGACATTATCATCAGTAAATGTGTGATAAGGTAAGACATAAAATATTATAGTATCTTTAAAAAATGATATATATTAATTAATTACATAATTATTTCATTTATATCACATATATTCATTAATATTATTCTTATTATCTTCCTTGTAAATTGTTACTGAAAAACAAATCACATCGATTCGTGCAGTGGTAGTCCTCCGTACACACAAGCGGCATTATCATATCTCTTATGTAATGAAAATTAAAAATTTATATGAGATATATTGACTCCATAAATATAATTATTTTATTAATATCATATATATAATATATAAAAGTCATCATACACAACTATGGGAGGTTTTGATGGAAAACCTTTCACATTAGTTTGTGAAACGGTAGTCCAATGTGCATATAAGAAACATTATTGATTCCCATATTAGGGTGAGTAGATTGATATAGGTAATTAACAGAAATTAATAACTTCTAGTTGTATGGGATATAATAGTGTTATTATATAATAATAAATTTATAAGATTTGAATATATAGGAAAATGAAATAAAACAAAAATTCATAGTCATGAATTTTACCTTTTCTCAGACCACCACTTTTTAATCATACATAATGTATTCCTAGAATGGATTTAAGAACAAACCCAGGATTCTAAGATTATTTTATGGAAATTTTTATGTGATTGTATAGGTCATGGTCAAACCAATAGGTTTTGAATGTTTAAATAATAGAGGATAAAGGTGGCCTTTTCAAAGTAATGTGAGTCGCACACTTGTAATTTTTGAAAATAAAAAAATGTACCCATGTTATCACATTCCAAAACGGTCCAATATAAATTAATATATATGATCTGACATTATAATTTATAAATAAGTATATAAAATAATTTTTGGACAAGTTTTGGGTAATGTTTTAGCCATATATTATTAGTTTAACGCCCAAGTAAACTCATTTTTACATTCACCATGGAAAATCATTCAAAGTATTTTTACTATTAATTAAGTTCAAAAATTAATTTTATCTTATTAAATAATATATATATTTCTGATTCAAAATATGTAATCCATTTTTCTAAATTCGGTTATCATAAGTTTCATGTTTAATTTTAAAATTAATCCTGTAAACACAATGAGAAAGTGGGTTTTCAAAGAGAAGATGTTCAGCATTTTACAAATATTTATATCAATATTAAAAATTAAAATGATTTTAATGAATTAAATTTTATTAATATATATATATATTTGAACTAATTTTACCTTATAACCAATTTATAATATAATTTAAATTTATAAATAATTTAAACAAAAAGATGGTTTTTAATTAAAATTCAATTTTTTTCATTATTTATAAAAAAATTAATCTTTTAGACAATTATAAAAAATAACCTTAAGATAATTTTTATATGAATATTTTAAAAATAAAGGTTATTGTTTATAATAAATTTTATAAAATTAATAAAAATTCATCATAAATTATGTTTGTAAAGCACAACTAGACTGCCTTTTAGAAAAAAAATAGTTTTTCAGAAAACATTTATTCTTCCTTAAAATGATTGTTTTTTTATTTATAATCTAAATAAAACCATTTTATTTATTTAATAAATTTATAAACCATATATTTTTTATAAATTAATTATTATTATTCATACCCGCCAATATTGTGGCTAAGTTATAATGGTAATGTTTAAAATATAATATTTTAATAGAGTATTTTGTTTTATTCAAACTCAGTGTTTCATTCAATACAAGCTATTGAAGAGGTTGAATTTGTTTAAAATATATATATCTTTTATTCTTAGTGTGTTACATTATCTTCTAAGATTTTTGTTTCTTTTCATTTACGCTATAAAACATTTTTTCCCTCTTTTCAAATCATGGGTTGTTGCATCCCCCCCCAACCTATATAAATTGTGTCCTCACAATTTCATCACGATCGCATTAATTAGGGGTTTGACATTTGAAAATTACATTATTGGAATTCCATATTGTTAAATGGGTTAATAAAACATCCTTATGCAGTGATATAAAAGGAAGTGTGAATATAATCCATAATAACACATTACCAGGTTTCCATGCTGGATAACATTGGTGGGAAATGTAAACAAATACATGAAATAAAATTATAATGTCCATGGATTACTAGGGAGTGATAAAGATCATTTATCACAAGAAATTAAGTGATACGTATATGTTTAATGACCATAAAACCATAGATCTATGATGAGTTAAGGGACCACTTCATTCATCAGAAATGAACATACTAAAATAAATAATATTCAATATCTATTCCTTGGAGTTGAGTAATTCATTTAATATCTAGACTAAGAACATACCAAAATATAAATAATTGATATTATTATATTTCATAGGAACAATTTCATCTTTTGGTTATGTTTTGATCATTTTTTAGTTATTTTCTTACTATATGAAATGAATATTGAAGAACAATTTTGTATCTTTTAATCACGAAAATGAACTTTTTATATATCATAAGATCCATAAAAGAGTGAAAATTATTTCTATATTTTTATAAATATTTTCAAAAACCAATATGTTTATCACTAGTTATAGAGTATAATACAATAATCTCTAAGCCCCAATAGTAACTCCAAAAATCACACATAATTCATTTCATATATGGTTAAACATAACACTCTTCCAAAATACATCTATCCAAATTCATGGTTTAATTTTTTTTGAAGTAAGGTCATTAAAATAAAAATATATTCCATAAAAAATATAAAGTGTCTCTTAATCTTACATTCCAAATAATTTAATACCTTTGTCACCATTAAACCATAAAGAAGACATGCATTCTTCAAAATATAAAATCTCATATTGTCGAATATATTCCATAAATCAAAACAAGTAGTAAACTCCAGCCAGGATAAAATAAACCATAAACTCACTAAAAAAATTCATGGTCACCAGTAATATCAATAGAAATTATCAATATCAATTTTATATCAAAATAGAGAATATATTGATGGTTATATTCCCTCATTGATGCATTTTCCAATAAGTTCAACTTACAACTGGATCACTTTTCCTAGTCATTGGTATCATTCAACATATGTTCTCAAATCCTTAATGAAATAATACAATCGTACAATCCTTATACATTTAATAATTCCTATGAACATAATATAATTGATAAAATACTTCTATAACATAATTCTTGAATCCAAACACAATCACATTAATCCTTAAACGTCATCTTTGGTAATAGCATAATCATGACCTTGATCCTTTACCTTATCTTGAGGTATATTCCCCTAATGCTTGAGAAATTAATTTTTTTAGTGCCACATCTCCTTAAAATTGAGTAATAGATCATTGTAAATTTATTTTTTACCTTTCGATCAAAATCATGGTAGAATTTGTTTTCCACACATAAAACAAAATCCTTTTCCTTTTAAGAGAGTACAAAGTTGTTTCCTTTCACAAGTATCACATTTTGGAAAATCCTTATTTACTTTTTTACTCTAATCAATTTTTGGATATACCACCCTATTAATATATGGAATCCCTTATAATTCATATTACATTGATACTTTTATCTCTTCCTTAATAGCACAAGATACTATGTCTTCTTGTGATGAGAATGTTTTGGGAACTAGTTTTCTTCCAAATACTAGATTATATCATGAAATAAATGATTGTTATTAATCTTTGGATTATTTCCACTGATATGGTTCCCATTACATCCACTAAGAAGCATTTTAAAAGGATAGAATATGGTATATTATATCATATAATTATGAAACATAATATATAAACCCAAAACTAGTGGAATGTTTAACATAAATTGAAAATTTTATGCATAGCTAATCTCATTATATTAATCATAGTTTTTTGGTGGTATCATTATTTTTAAATCCATCGTAATGGTTTGTAAAGAAAATGTGATTTATTATATGAATACCCCCCCCCAGGAGTGTCAAAAAAGGTTCACAGTAAGCCCCATTTTCATCCACTGGGTGATAATCAGTTCAAGTCTAACACCCTCTTTTGGGAGTTATTACCCCTAGTTACATTTTTTCTAGAACCAAATACAATTTCAGTATCCATATAGTGATTTATTTGCAAGAAAAAACAACACAATGACTTCCTTACCAAAACATTCATGTGTTATTCTATACTTATTCTCAAAGACAATCTTAGAGTTATGTTCCCTAATCTATGTTTTACTAAATCTATAACCCAAGGTTTCTACTAAATTTCCACTAATAAAAACTATAGAAACCCTGACCCTAGTAACCCAAAGTCGGTTTCTTCATTATTACATTGGAATAAGATACAAGGAATAACACCTAAAGGAACAAATATTTTAGTATTCTTTATAAACTATATACATACTTTAATTTATTATTACAATAGAAAACATAAAATACAAATAATATTTTATTTGATAATTACATTATTCCTCATATTTTATCCATATATATCAATCACAAAACACTTTCTGATATTATGGAAGAAATAAAAAATAAGATAGGGGTGATCTTAGATGTTAATTAAGGGTAAGTGTAGAGTAGAAACTATGAATAAAAAAAGCATAATCAATAGGGAAAGGTAAAAAACTAAAACATGATATATTTAATGAATAACATGAGCATAATATGGGAGGAATAAATCATGATCAAATAATTCCATTTAAATAATCACTTAATCTGGAAAATTAATGATTAATATTATAACTAATCAAGTAATCACATGGAATATAAATAACTGAATTCATAATGATGGAATTCATAATTCTAGACATCTAAAAAATACTTGTAAGGCCCTGTTCTAAGAAATATAAATAAATGGGTAAGGCCTCAGCCAAAACCCAATCTAGTTTGTCTCATGGGACCTACCGATGCATCAAGTCACTATAGTGAGTCTCCCCAATCACTTACTAACTGCAATGAATTCCTCATATGTATGGGATCAAAAATAATAAATATCAACATTCATATTTAAAAACTAAAATAAAAGTTTTTATTAATTACCCTAAAAAAAACATAAACACAAACCATATAGAGTAAAATGGGGAATGATAATAAAATTATATATCTTCATTCAAACTAATTATAAAAAATAAAAAGAAATTATATTGATGGTATCAATATAACAAACCCTCATTGGTTCATAATTAGACTAGAGGTTTGATGTCATCGATGAATAGAAATGCCGTGAAAAGATCCTTAATACGTTTTTAAGAAAAATAACCATTGTATTTTTAAAATCAAATTTTAAAATAAAAATTTCAAAAAACATTTGGAAAATAATTTTCATTGAAAATAACCTTTTAAAACATAAAAAGTAATTAGTAAAACATTTATTTTTCATGATGGTGTAAAATTACCTTCATGACATACACATTAAAATAATTATTCCATCCACATTTTTAGAAAAATCTAAATAATGATTGCTTGGAAAATTACATGAATATTTATTTCAAAACATTTTATAGAATGATTTATTTTTAAAAAACATTATTAATAAATGGTTTTCAAATTTTAAAAAATATTTTTGAAATCATTTATATAAAAAATGGGTTTATAAAAAAGTGATTTCAGATCGAAGTGAGAAATAATGTCATATATTTTTAAAAATATTTTCTTCATAATTTTATATACCAAAGAGACAGAAAATAGAAGTATTATTTGAAAAAGTTCATGAATAACTAGAGGATAAAAAATTATATTGAGTTTAATATAGAAATATAAAATAATACCCTCATGAGATACTTAAGAAAAAACAATCCTTAATAATGATGAGATTGTGAAATATACTCTTACCGCATTGGTAACTTATGAATAATAAGAACAATGAAAGAAATAACATCAAATGAAACATTAAATATAATGAATAAAAATATATTCATGATATAAAATACCAAAATGAGTTCTATGTACACCACAAAAAGGAAATAACTGGTGAATATGACATGTGTCTCATTAAAGTAAATGTGAGACAAGAAACCCTTACATTGAGTCTGACTCATCATGTACATTGTTTATATTCTTAATAAATAAAATTATGTTAACTATTTAATTTTTTAAAGAAATTTTTCATGTTTATTATTAATTTTATTTCAATTATTATTTTGTAATATTAAAAAACATAATCAATTATGTTTACATCAGTTGTTTTCATGATAATTCACTTATATGTAAAAAATGAATTTGGTAGGTTGAAAATTGATCTTAGAGGTCATTATTTCAACATATAAAAGAAAAATAAACATGAAATAATTATAATAATTATATATAAATTTTCATTTTAATAAAAATCATGATTTTTTTATAAATGAAGTATGTTATGATCATGGAGATGGTAGGTCGTACGTACACATTAGTAATTTTTCATTTTTCAATGATCATTATGGAGTTGTGGTAAGTAATATTTTATCATTAAATAATAATTCATATTATAATTAATACCATATTTTTTCTTTAAATGTACTTATATACATCATCCATTTTGTTTGGTGACAAAAATTGATCCACATCGATTTGTGAAGGTGGTATTACACACGTACACGAAAGACGTTATCATCTGTCAATTATTGAAAAGGTAATAAATGAAATTATATATTACGTTTTAAATAAATATGTCATTAATATAAAAAATATGTTATTTATATCACATATATTCATTATAAATATCCTTATTACCATCCAAGTAAAATTTTATTGAAAAATGAATCGCATCACTTCACGAGGAGGTAGTTCAACATTCATACGAGTGACTTTATCGTATCCCATATTGAATAGAATGTAAAAATGTAATATATGATAAAATTAATATAGAGGTATAAATATGTTATAAACATCACATATATACTATATATATATCATCATACCAATCCATTATAGGTGTTTATGAAAAATGTGTCACATCAGTTTGTGAGGTGGTATTCTATCATACACAAGAGTGAAATTGTCATTTCTGGTTTGAGGGAAGATAAGATGGATTTAGGAAATTATATTAACATAATAAAATAATATTATAGGTAATATATATATTTAGTTACATAATAATAAATTAATATTATTTTTATGGAGGTGGAAGAAGAAATAAAACACGAACACATTGTTTGGAATTTTACCTCTTCCTAGACCACCTCTTTCACATTATACGTAAAATATTCATATAATCGATTTATGAAAAAATAAATGATTCTATAAAAATTTTATGGATGTTTTTAAGTGATTTGGGAAGGTAATTTATAAGAATAATGGGTTTTATGGTGTTATGAATAGAAGAGAGGGGTGACTTTTTATAAATGAGGTGAGTCGAATACTTTTAATTTTAGAAAACAAAAAGGAATACATACATTTTTTAAATGATAAAATGAAAAATTATAGATTATTATAGAGAATTATGAATTATTAGTTCAAACTATATCCATAAAATGGGTTTTGGATAGGTATTGGGTAATTTTCAACCCTTATATTCTTAGTTTAACCCCTAGTAAACTCATTTTTACCATAACTATGGTAAATAATTCTTACCGTTTTATAATTAATTTTTGTCAAAAATTAAGTTGAACTCATTATATAATATAAATTATGAAGATTCAAAATATTGAATAGTTTTTTCCAAATTAAATTCATATAATTTAAATTTTTAATTTAAATACAATCTTGTTGATTCAACATGATAGTGGGGTTTCAAAGAGAAAATGGTCAAAAATATACAAAGATTTTATATCAAATTTTAATATTAAAATGATTAAAATGAAAAAATTTGGATTAATAGATATATAATTATACTAATATTAATTTAAAACTCATTTAAAAAATATTTTTTCTTTATAAATAATTTAAATGAAATGGCGGTTTTCAACTATAATTCGGTATTTTTCACCATTAATAAAAAAATAATATTATCCGAAAATTCTCAAAAATTCACCATAAGATAATATTGAAATAATGATTTAAAAAAAGAAGTTATTTTTTTCAACTAAATTTTATGAAAGTGGTAAAAATTAATTATAAATTATTTGTGCAAAGTACGATAAGACCACCTATTAGAAAAATACAGTTTTTCATAAAACATTTCTTCATTTATTCAAAAGGTTCTTATCTTATTTATAATAAATAAATAACCCTTTAATTTATTTTAAAAATTTATAAACCATATAATTATTATAATCTAGTTATTATTCATCATACCTTCCAACGTAATGGCTTCATTATAATGATAATGTTTAAATAAAAATATTTTAATAGAGTATCATGTCTCATTCAACCCCAATGTTATGTGCACTGAAATCTATTGAAGAGAATAAATTTATTTAAAAATAATTATATCATAAAGTATTAGGGCGTTTTATTATCTTCTAATATTATTATTTTTTCATATATACTATCAAGTTTGATGTTTCTCTTTTAAAATATGACTGTGTTACAGAAACTGTTCTCAGTTTTATCAGTGATTTATATTTTAATGCTAGTAAATATGTGTCCTTTCTGCACTTTTTAAAATATATTGACTAAACCATTTTGATATTTTAAATATAACCCCAATAGAGGAATCCATATATTGATACATTCAATATCTCTTGGAGGCGAAACTTTAACACCTCTCTCCCTCGAAATCATCAGACAATCATCGCTTTCAAATCCCATGGTGTGTGGCTCACTCCAGATCTTTTACCATTTTGTCATTTTTAGTTATTTTTCGTGTTTTTAATTTTCTCAATGGATTTAAACACTTCATTTAAGTAATTTTACCTCAATCTCCATGAATCTCCAAAAAATATCCCACACTTTGAGCCATTTTTTCTTTACCCTACCCCTTACCCTCAAATTTATTAACTATTATTCTAAATGAGAATATGTTTTGTTTGAATCAATTATTATACATATTATTAATCAATATAATTAGTATTATCATAAAACTATCATTATTTGATGTTTCAAGTAGAGTTTTTAAATGTGTAGATACATTTCATATTTAGAACTAGTTGTTTTATTATATATTATATTTTTTTAAATCAAAATTTACTTGATATTTTGATGTTCCATGAAAATACATGTGTATTTTTGGAAATATAGTTGTGAGGAATTTAAAATGAAAACATTTAATAAATCATTTTTCTCTGATTTTGATGTTATGAATTTTTTACTAAATATATCATTTGACGTTAAACTAAACTATGTTTCAAATAAACTAGTTACGTGATTTCTTTTCATGAAACATTAACTTGGTTTCTTAAATTTGTATTACTAAAAATAGTTTTAAATTCAAAATTTCCCAATTTATATAGAGTCCACCATTAAATTGGATGATAATTATTTTTTAATCTCATGTTTATTAATTCCAAAAAATGTGTATATGGTATTATTTTATATTTAAATAATTTTTTAAAAATAACACATCCCTAAAAAATGTTTTCCCTCTTATTTATTTATAATTTATGAGAATTAAATTTTTGAATATTATATTTTTAGGATTTTTATAACTTCAGGAAAATTTATTTATATTGATTTATATGCTTTATTCAAAAATGTATATCTTTAGTCAACAACACATGTTATCCATTATAATTTTCATTATCCTTGTAATATTTTCCTCGATGTGTGCCACCTCTTGCGCACATACTTGATATGTCACCAACATCAGACACTACTTTGATTTCACTTTTTTCACCTTAGGACATGGAATGAGTGTAAAATTTATGGTGATTGTGACTTTTAATACATGGAATTTGGATACTAATAAGTCCTATTCACCAAAAAATTCCAACACCTTCCACAATCTAAAAAAAAATTAGAGTGAGGACTTGGATCTAGCTTCAAATGCAAGGGAGAACAGGCCAAGTTCATGGTATCCACCATTATCTCATAGATTAATGTCAAACTATTATACCCATTGGATTATGTTAAAAGGAAAATGAACACTAATCCTTTTAATATCTTCAATTTTGTAGTTATTTTACAACACAGCCTCCTAACCTCATATTCAGTTAAAAATATTTTCTTGAAAGAATGATAAAAAAGTGAGCATACACAATAGAAAGTATTGGATCATTGTTAAGTAAGTTAATTCACCATATTTTTCATTTATAGTTCCACTGTTATATAAATTTTCAGTTGTAGTAGTTGCTTCCCCCCGATGGCCCCATTTAAAACATCTATATTTTATTTCGTCTTGTTTAAACCTCACTCCCAGTTTCCACTCAAACATTTTTTCAAGTTGATTTTCTATGTTGGTTCCACTATGTTTTAGTTTTGTTTTTAGGTTTCCCATATAGTTATTATAATACCCAAATAATTTTTTTAGATGAGGATTTCTATTAATCCAACTATGAATCTTCTTTGACAAGTGTTGAAGTTCATTCATTCATCATCATAAAAATATCATTAACTTTTATTCATAAGAACCCTTTCACTAAAACACCACCCAACACACCATGTACCATGTGAAGAAATTAACGTGAATTAAATCCTCTCTTTTGTTTGACTTCCACCTATAAAAGTTATATAAATTGTCCTAGAATTATCTCCATTTCCCACAAAATAGGAAATATCAGGTTCCCCTTATTAGAATTATCTACAAATTTATCCTTTTATTATGAATACATTGTGTGTATTTATATATTTTTTTATAAAAAAAGAAAATTTTGTTAACCAAATAGGATGGATATTAATAAAAAAAAATATTTGTGTTGATCCTATGATAAAATATTTTCACGACAGAGTTAAATAGTTCAAATATTTGCAATAGAAAATGAATTCTACCTTTCTCAAATCCTTTTTCTATGTTCACATTATTGGTATTCAAGACACATTAGTCCAAAAGAGTAGGAAGAACATTTTATTTTCATGGTATAGATTAGAGATATAAATTTTGGAATAAACATATGGAGAAACTGAATGTATACACTTATTGGGATGATACAATAATTTATGGATCATTTTTTATGAATACAAATGTAAATGATGACGGAGATCATATAGAATAACTGAAATTAGAAATTGGTGATAACCTTAATGATCTTATAATGTTTTTTAAGAAGTTAAATAGTTGTTCTATGAGACAATTTTATACTAGTTTCACTAAATGTTCACCATTGTTTGCTATATTTAAGATATATATTTTGAAAGTAGAAAACTCCTGGAGAGACACATGATTGAAAGGACTACATTGTATCTTAAATGATATGAAATAATCATAAAATGATCTTCCTTTTCGAACATGTGATTATAAATGAATACCATGTTCAGTGGGAAAGATCAGAAAAAAATAAATTCATTTCGAAATGATTGCATATTGTTTTGAAAGGACCTTGAATCAATCATAAAATTCCTAAAGTGTGGTTTGAATCGGTAAAACAAATATGAATCATGTCATTTAAAAGCTTTATGGTAATTTATTATAATTCCACAGTTTAGATGACTATATGGGTGTTTGTAAACCACTATAAAATTAACATGAAACACATACATAAGAATTGGACATGGGAAACTATGTCACCCACCAGACTCTCCTCAATGGATGAAAATTGATTATGAGTATCTTAAATTTGGAAATGATATAAGAAACCTCTATCTTGTGAAATATATAGATTAAATAAATTCTTTTAGTCTACAAAGTTAGACTAAAAATACATGGCAATTTTTGTTGCTAAATTATAACTTGCAACAATGCTTATACATGATTAAAAAATATATTATTTTGTCTTTTCTTATATACATACCAAAACAACCTAGTAATTATATTGATTTAAATTTTTCTCTATTGATCAAAGATCGTAAATTGATGTCATATACATGTGTTACATTGTATGGTGCTCATATAAGTGGAAAATTCATATTAAATCCATGTTGTATGGGATGATAAATGAATTTCCTACTTATGTAATTTTTTAAAACTATATCATTAAAGGAATTTTAGGGTATCCCATTTGTAAAGAATGCACACACTTAGTTCGATTGAAATAGGGTTCATATATTTTGTTTTTAGGACATCAAAAAAATTCTTGAGGACATAATAACTGATCTTATATAACAGAATTCAATGGGATTACAACACAAGATACATTACTATTTCCACTAAAGGGTGATAATTGTTCAAGAATGTAAAATATACTGACATTATTTTCGTTAAACCCTTTTCAGGAAACCTAAAAAAATATGTTTGAAAAAGAAATCAATTTTATTTGAATTACTGTACTTGAATTGATTGTACGTCAGAAATTTTTATTATTTAATTCATGTGTAAAAAATTATTTTATGGTGGTATTGGTATAATACTAAATGCTATTGACGAAATAAACTATGTCATAAAGCCTTGGTTGTACATTATTTTCATGGGAATAATGGGTGATTTGGCACTAGTGAAGGGTGTAAGGAGGAAATTTATTCCTCTAGCTGCTTACATTCTGTCCTGATAAGAAAAAAATGAAAATTTTAAATTTCCTTAATGGTGTAAAAGGTCATGAGGAGTATTCATAATATAACAATAATTCCATATTAATGACTAATTTTAAGTTACAAGGTATAAAATTACATTATTTTCCTATTTTGATGAAAAATATGATTCTCTTCAATTTATATTGAATTCTTCATAAAAATGTATGACATATATTAACCAGAATTCTCTTCTTTTTAAAATCTATATTCAGTAAATTTATATACATGATGAATTTTTCAATCATTAATAAGGAGTTTTCCATCATATTATGTGAATTAGATATGCTCTTCCCACCATCATTCATTGATATAATGGTCTAATTGATAGTACACTTGGTTAGAGAGGTTCAACTATGTGGTCCTATCCATTTGATATAGATGTACCCCATTTAAGGATATATGAAATGTTTTAAAGGTTACATCAAGAATCAAAGTCTTTTAGATGGTTGTATCAAAGAATGATGTATTATTGAAGAATATGTCGACTTATGTTCTGATTACCTATCAGAAGTTGATAGCATCGATCTCCCAAATCCTCATCACATTGGACACCAAATAGAAGATGGGAATTCTACAAGAGATTTTGTTACAACTAAAATCACAGAGCATGAGCAAGATCTCCTTTAAATTTTACATAATATTGTAGATTTTTCTCCATATGTTGAATCCCATAATGTAATTCTGAGATTTTGAATCCATCAACATCTGAAGGATGGATGTCAAATACACGTAATCAATAGTTTATATGATGTTTCTAAGATTATATTTATAAGGAGTTGTTTTAAAATATAAATTCTATTGTTGAATGGCTTCAATTGATATGCACGGGCCAACATTAAATGTTATATTTTACATTGGTTCTATAGTAAATATTTATATGTTCTATAAAAAGAATATAATTAAATAAGTATGAAATAAAATAATGGTGTTTCACCTACTGAATAATTATTTTATGTATCCAATCCTAAGTAGATAAATCTAAATTATTCAAATATTTCATATTTATTCATCATTGAACAAATATAAAAGTTGGATTATACAACATTTCAAGTGTTAGTTTTCCATTTCAAATTGGTTAAAAAATGTGTGTAATGAAAGTAGATGAATTGGTATTCATGAAGGTTAGTTTCATTTTATAAGGGTATAAGTATGACTCATTCATAATGGAATCACAAGTAGTGAATGAATTTTATTTCCTAGATCCAGTAGAAAATAATTGTTTAATTATTATATTAGAGACTAAAAAATAATAGAGTTATATGAAAACTCAATTGTGGATTACCATTTTATTAGGATATTGAAATAATATAATGATGATCCCATTGTAGAAAATGTATTATAAATTAGAGGGGACCACAAAGAGGGGTTTTGGATACTAAAAAAGGATCCAAATCTATTCAATCATCAATGAAAAAAAAATATCTCAATGAGAAGGTTAAAGTAATTTTTTTAATATAGTATTATTTTATCCATAATATTATGTGTTATTTACTAAATTTACATCATATAAATTAAATTTTTGACTGCTCGTGAAGATAATTACTTCTTTATATCATGATGTTACAAATCCTAAGGAAGAACAAATGATTGATGCTGAAACTATGAAATTGTTAATAGATAAACAAATGGTCGATGAAAAAAAATAATGATGTAGTATCACTATGTTAAATGAAATTATCATAGAAAGAAGAAAGGGAATAAAATTTTAGGTTTGACACAATCAATGTGGCCAACCTATTGACCCCAACAAGTCAATGTTCATTAGTTATATTGGGGTCACAACAATAATTCAAGTGGAAATGTATATAGATACCTGGAACCATGTCCATCATGTATTGAAGAAAACCCTTTGGGAAGATATTATGGTAATTCTATGATATTTAGGTTAATTATATCCTTTTGGTCATTCATTTTTAAGGTCATGGCCGCTATGTTTGTAATGGGTTCCCACTTTTCCCAGTTTTCAAAATATTCCTTCTTATTTTATGTTTAATAAAGGGTGATTGACCCTTAACCTGTTAAAAAAACATAACAAAATAATGATTTATTTTTCATTATCAATTATAGAGTTCATTTAGTTAATATTATTTTCAAAAGAAAAATATCTTATTGTTTTTTAGAAAATATCATATAGGATTTAGAACAATTCTTAAAAATCGTCATCTTAGGGATTCTTAGGGTAATGTAAAACCACACCCACAAGTTACATATGCACACATTATAAAACAAGATACATGGAAATATTTTATGAGTCTTCATGATGATAAATCATTTCATGTGTAATTTATTTGATAAAATTTAATATTAAATTATTTATTTTATCGACTCTTATAGAAAATTTGTTAATTTATTAAACATTAAAGGAGTCTTTAAAATAAACAATATTCATTAACACCAATCTACCCCTAGCGTAAAGAAAGGATGGGTATGTTTCACTAGAAAATAAAATGGTAGGTTTTTTAAATATATAATAAGTGTCTTATATGTTATAAAACAACATATATTCTTATTTTATATGTATATTGATGAATCAAAATACGAAACCACTCACATCTGATGTCATGTGCTATGGAAGTAGGCCCATGTAAATAAAGAGTGTAAACTAGTATATGAAAATACAAAATCAATATGATATGTATATATAAGTATGAAATAATAGTAATTTGATATTATTTATAGAAATATTATATAAAAATATCATTTATGCTCATATTTGTTTATACAGTTTAGACCTAAGAATTAACATTGATCATACCTGAAGAAAAGATGCATTTAACTTATTTAAAGTTGCTTGAAAAATATGTCCATGTCTAAGTTACATGTTTTGAAGTGTCAAATAAAATATATTTGGATAAGAAAAATATGCAAGGAGATACATATGATGTGATATATAGAATTCTAGAAAAAAATATATTTTATGTAAGAAATTATTTTCAGGTCTAGTTTGGTGGGCCAATGTATGAAAAATGATGAAAGAAAACTAGCATTTGACTGAGATCAGTTCATGAAGAGGAAAATGACTACACCAGCATAAAGGGAATACACTCCCTTAAACACTTTACCTTGACTGAGGTAATACATTTTTTCATTACTCCTTCTCCATAATGTTAATCAAACAACTTTCAATAACTTTATCTTAATAAAATTTTGCAGTGTGATGTTTTATGTGATTTATAACTATCAATACCCATGAATCGACTTGTAGTGAGAGGTATGGTGTATAATATCATATGATAAATTATATATAAAAAACTAAAAAAATATTACATGATACTGGGGATTAAATTAGCTCACAATATGATCACCAATTTTCTTGTTCTTCTTGAGTATCTAGATTTTAGTATTTTCGATAATGATATTTTAACTTTCATAGAATCGCCTTATAAAATTATAAATGTACATGAGGTATGTTCTTAGAAAAAACAATTAAAATGAAAAACCATAAATATTAGAAAAAAAATAGATAAAAAAGAGGTATATAATTTTAGATGGATAAAAAATTAGGGAAACAGAATGTTAGGACAAGATAATTCATTGGATCAATAATGAAATCAAAAAAACCTAATGGGAGTACCATCTCCCCACTAGTTCTCCTACTACATATGTTAACATTACAAGTTCATAATTAAAAAAATTTAATGATTAATATATTTCTTATGTACAATATGAAGAATAAATATTTGGATATTTTATTATAGAAGAAGTTGGTCTGGAGAGTAATGGGTATCATCAAGTTTTAATGGATGGGAGCCATAGTTGTAAATACATACATGAGTGACACTTTTATAATCCATCTGTCCAAAAAATTATCCACATTATTTATTAAATTTAATAACTTTTCATATTTTCTACCGGCATATATATTACAACTGTATAATGAAAAAACCCTATGAGTAAATGTTTGGAAAAATTAATCCCAGTATCATTTATACAAAAATATTTTATTTGGACTTAAAAGAAATTGAAATGTGAAAAGACGAACTAAGATTGGCAGTTGAGAAGCAAATATCAAATGAAAGACTATTTTTGATGCCAACAATGTCGGGGTAACATTCTAAAATCTAATCATATAATATTTAATTTTATTTTTCCATTACTTATATCTTTTGTTTTCGTGGAACCACTGGATGCTGATAATAATCAATTTGGATACCCTAAATATCTATTTTTAGATCCAATGCATGGGTTTCCATTAAAATAGTCCAAAAATAGTGTCTTTTGTGAATTTTTAATTCACTTCAATGGAAATTTTATAGATAAACATTGAATTATATGTTTTAGATTTTGTTTTAACGCAAATTTTTCTATGATATAATGATCTATAAATATTGTCTAAATCAGGATGTGAGGTCAAAGAATAAACATAATGATTGTGTTTGTGGATATTAAAAATGAAAAATTATGAAATATATAATATACCATCAAAATAATAGCATCCCCAAACATATAATTTTTTAAGGTAATTAAAATTTCATTAAAAATATTTCCTTTCATTAGTTTGTATGTATTTTCATAATACTACCAAGATTTCCAAAAAACAACAAACTCAAAAGAAGAAATAAATTTGTCTATAAATGAGTGGGTAGAGTACATGAAGTTAGAATGTTTACCAATATCAAATATAGGTGAATTCCTATTAGTTTTGTGATCTGGTATGGACAATGACATTATATATTCCTTTGGGATATAAAACATTAGTATTTCATTTCTTATATATTATTTTGAACTATTTTCCAAGGAGTTTTATAATTGAGGGTTATTCTCTACGAATTATATTAGTGTTGGTGACATGTATAAATATTCTCGTGCTTCAGAGAGATTGAACCTAGAGGCAAAAACTGCGATAGTAGAGATAGTTAAATGGGTCAAGAATATTTATGAAGTTTCCAAGGAGCGTAAGGGAAGTTGTTGGTCCAAAAATATAAAACTTTTCATCACCTATTGGCATAACACCATTGTCTCCCACAAATCAATGACTTTGTTTATGCCTAAGGATCAAGGGTGAAAATGTTTAAGTATAAATTAAATCAAAAATACCATGTTAGATTTGAATCTGAGTGTTCTCCATCTATTCATCATCAGAAATCACTACTTGAAAAATCTGATGTTGAATTAATATAGATCATCCCCACATGCCTCAAAAAACTATAGGAGTGGCGATTGATGAATTCATAGTGCTAGCGTGGAGATTTCTATGAATATTCACTTGGGAGAGCCTCTCTCCTCCTATAAATAGTTGATGCTCAAATACATGGAAAGGGTTCCCCGATCCCATATATTTAAAATCCACTAAATAAGAAATAAATAATATTTATGGTTAATTAAAATCCATTATAAATATTATTTATATTTTATCACATTACTGAAATATATTTTAAATATATTAAATGATAATTCCAGTTTAATTAACTTGACTTGTAAATCCTACAAATATTAAATGAACCTTGAGTGTTAAAATAAATTTTTTTCATATAATATTTTCCATATATTTAATTTAATACTTATAAATACTTTTAATCAATAAATTTAATTTTAATATTTCATAACTGAATAATGTGAATTTTTTTGGTGATTTTACATCCTTGGACAAATCATAGAACCCAATGGTGGGGTCGACCATGTCCTATATACCTATTTACATGAATATGGAATATTATTGATTACATTATTGTATGTTTCCCTCTAGTCCCATATCTCTATAGAATGGAATATCATTTATAGACCTAGAGAGGAATCTAGAAACCCATCATGGCCCCTAAAGAGAAATATAGTGGTCCTAGAAATGAAAACCAACCTAAGAATATGCATTTTGTAAAATAATCTCTTTGCATTTAGATATATCATAACGATATATGAACACTTATGTCATTGTCCTTTCTTGCTTTATTATTTTTTGATCTATCAAGAAGGATTTACATTCTACTACCATGAACATGTATTTATGAAGGTACTACCATCCTAATCAACCTGGAATGAGATTTTACTTCCTCAACATACAAGAGAAAAATCATATCCTGACAATTCAAAAACATCCATACTAATAATGATACGACCAACCAAATCTACCTCACCACGATTTCATTATCATGTTATTTTCCTTACATCAAAGTACGTGATAAAAGTGAACACATTTATCGTGACCTCAAGTTAGGATAATAATACACATGTTCATACATATGAACATCCAATAACACCCAAAAATATGGTTTCATATTGGATATTCTATCCTCAGGATCTCAACAATTAGTCACCACCTCGTGTAGTATTCATTAGAATAAGTCCCACTGATTTTGATCCCCCAACACATAATAGTTAGAAATCAACTATGTCCAATCAGTATGATGTATCTAGACCATAAGACATATATTTATGAATAATGTCATAGTATCTCAAGGTTCTCATTATATAATAGTAACTACTGTAACCTTTTGTTATAATAATTAATCTATGGATGTTACCGTTAAATAGTGGATGTATAAATTTCTACACAATAATGGTAAGTGTGCATCATGTATTAGTAACTATATCTATGATTTGGTAATCAAAATTACTCATAATGTTGGGTCTATTTCACCCACTATTACAACACTCCCACATGAACTAGATATAACATTCTGACCACCATTTTTAGCACCTATAAGATTAAGAACATGTTTCTTCTAAGTCGTGACATTAGTTTTTGGGCTTCCATGTCTCTACTACATAACAATTCTACAATGTGCGATATCATCTACTTGAGTAAAAATCCTAAAGAGATGTATACCCTTAGTTTATTTGTTTATTTGCACTATATAATATTTAAATCTTGTCTGTTAAGAGTATCATAATTTTAATTATGATAATTCTTAACATAATAGGTGATAATCTGGGAACTAGAACAAATCATTGAGTATTTTACACTTCTTCTAATTATCCTCAAAAGCTATAAAATACTCAATATTTATAGATATAGCAACTACAAGAATGAATGAGATGGTATTTCTCATTATCGTATCTTAACTATGATATTAGATCAAATTGATCCAAGGAATACTTAATTATGTCCCCTAAAAATAGAATCCAATCCTCTCCAAATATCAGGTATATATCCTTTGAACATTCCCAATTGAAATTAGATAGTTCTGACTGCATCGCTTGTTGTTATTATGGTTATGACTACTATTTTCCCACCATATATTTTATGTAGGAAATGTCATTTATTGTATTTATAATATCATAAATGATTAATCCATAACAAAGAATATGGAATTCAACTCACTACATTAATTTCCACCAAAGTACCATACATTTAATCTTGGAGAGATATATGCCATGTGACATTGGGGACAATTCTATCTCAAATTTTTTTTATTCTTATATATAGTTTCAATATATTAATGATTTACTAGGTCTAAAAAACTATTATATCAACCTCATTTGACTCTATTACCTCAAACATAAGTTGCTACTTTATGTCATTCAATAGAGAATAACTTTTATCCTAGTCTTAACTACCTATAAAACCAATAGTTAGTTTCCACATGTTACCAAACATATTTCACTCAGAAAAACATTGATATTACACTAACCTCTGGTAAAAACAAGGAAAATATTTATTCTAAATGAAAATTATATTATCTAGTTTCTTATCATTATCATAAACAATATTTTAGTAACTTTCACCATTATTGGCATTCTGTGATTTCACCATCCCTTTCTGGTTGCATCGTGTAGACACTTTCCATGAAATATGGTATTGATATCCATTTTCTAATTAAATGATCCTAGAAAATAGCCGTGATAAAGTAAAATTATAATGTATTAAGGAATACCAACTTGGTATTACCAATAGAGCCTTATTGGTACAACACATATACCATCTATGTATAGTTCCACTTGAATACCCACCACAATATTCAAAATTATATGCCCCCTATACTTTGATACATGGAATACATCAATGAATTTTAATTAATATTTTCAATATTGGCTCAATACTATATACTTTATTATTATAGGAATAATTATTCTTAATTAATAATATGTCTCCAACTGTAGTGAATATAAAACCATCAAAATGGTTTTATCTCTCCAACACTGTATATATCATTGGAACATTCCTCGTCCACAAACTCTAGTGTAATTTATTCATATGCCAACTACTTGTGAATCTATTCCATTAAATAAACCTAAGTCAATTTTGCTCTGGATATCTCCAATAGAGAAGTGTGCCCTTTTATAGATATATAGTCAATAAACTGATGATATCTTTTATACTATAAGTATATCTATAATATCCAAAAAAAATTGGATAATTAATTTAGATACACACTGTGTTTTTCTTGATTCATGTTTATTTAAATCCTAATAATCTCTTTTCATTGATACAAATGTTCTTATGACATAATGGATTTCTATCATATTATAACTCATATGATATCTATTTTTTTTGATAGTTGAAATATTTTTATGGGATAATGCCATTATTTTCAATTCATGTCTTGAAATGTGGAAGCATATGTAATGCATGAGTTTTTAACATGGACTCGGATTTTACATACATCATGACTCAGATTGGGATAAGGAAATGTGCATTTAGGAATTTCTCCATGCTAAATTTTTTGATAAATGCTAACATGTAATACTTATCATTGATCCTCATTATTATAATCAATGATCTAGTGTGAGTAATATAATGCATATTTAGTAATTAATCAACTCTATATTATATTGATCAATGAATTCTTAGTTAAGATATTCTTCGACTGACTAGATTGAAGCATTTCATTTCGTCTAACCATAAATATACCATACTTTATATTTTCATTCCTTAAACACTTAAATGAATCTTATAAAGTATACCTAACACTATCTTACCCTTATAATAGTTCAAACTTTCTAAATAAATTAATTCTAAAAGAATTATGACGTACCTCTATTTGTAAAGGATTGTTTGTTGAAACTAAATAAGTATATACGTCGATAATACATATATCGATTAGCTCTAATGAGTCTGAATACCATACTAGGTATACCCATGACATCCAATTTTAGTTTTAATTGATAAATAATTATATTTCCATAACTAGGTAAATAAATCTTAAATTTTATATTCATCAAGTATTTCCTATGATTCAAATATCATTGAACTATTGGTTGAATATGAGACACCGCATATGAAATTAATTCATGAAATTGAAATAATGCTTAATTATGTTCAAGGGATAGGTGAGATAAATGTATTAGTAATAATCAATAAATTTTCTACTTGAATCATTAAACATGGAAATAAAGGATGTTTTCTTACCACCACTAACTTAGGAAAAACTCTTTCTCAACCTCTTGGAGAATACACCTTACTTATCGTAACATTTATCACTTGTTTATTGTTTTCAAATGAACATATGTTATTGAAATGTTGTATTTAATACCCATATATAAAAAACATTACATGTAATTAGAGAATATATCTGAAGTAGAAGATATTACTTTATTCATCAATTCAGTTCATTTAATTTAAACTTTCAAATGATTATTTTTTGAGATGCAAATTATCTCTTATTAAATAAATTTTTTAAGGATGTTGCGAAGCTACCCTTGGTGTGATACTTACCATTATCCTTTACATATTTTCCTTCAAATTTTTCACCATAAAAACTATAGATTATCTTTCTCTAAAAAAACTATTTCTTTTATAAAATTTAACTAGATGATAACAAAGCATGTTCTACATTTTCTATTCATTTTTTATTCTAAAATGAAACTAAAGTAAATTGTTGAAAATTATATTAGAATGGTATTTATTAAAAAATAAATACCTTCCATTTATATCTACACATATCTAGTGTAACATAATCCATTCATATATCACCTAAATTTCTCCTCATAATTTTCTCATGGATGAGACTAAATGTTATATCATAAATGTTCGGATGTAGTATCCACAAATTACATCAGACGTTGATGGTAGAATAATAACATAACAATAATATTCTCTAAACATGGGTATCCTATAATAATTTTAAACACACTCTCTTCCTGAAGTGTCTTAATAGGTATTGGGTACACTATTATATTAAATTTCCAATATTATAGTATTGTGCACAAGAACCTGTACATTCATTTGGAAATTCTTGCGGAATATGATATTGACCTTTTCTAATAAATATCACATTATTTCTTATGTTATTACTTTCTATTTTCTAGAAAAAATAAATTCAAGAATATTAGTACTTTTATCTTTATTAACGGTTTAGAAATTATTGATTAATTAATTAAATCATTAAATGTCTCCAATTATTTTATTAAACTCTAGAAACCCTCTATTCTATAATCATAATACTCTATCAATTTAGTATTCTAGTTTCAAGGATCATTTTACCTAACCTTATAGTCTACAATATATGGATACAAAACTAATTGGAAAGTTCAAGTTAGGCATTAGATTGGACCACCACATTAACTCAATGCTCCTTGATCAGTGGAGTGAAGCTCCAACATCTAAAATCAAAAACATGGTTTTCTCAATGTTTTCTCTAAATTTACAGAAAGATAGATATGGATAATTTTTTTTCTATCATCGCAAGTTATGTCAACACATCACTCTCATGAGAACTCTCTATGAGTAAGAGGTACCCTCTATATTGGTAGATGAGCATGCTAAACATTAGGATTTATTCAAATCCAAATGATGGAAGCCATTTTGTGAATTAATATTTTATGGGGGGTTTTTTATTCTTAAAAAATAATTTATGGATGAATGAAATTATTTTCTATATCATAATCATTTACTATGTGATCTAACTCACAAATTATCATGCAATAAATAGAAAATATTCATCATGTCACATGTTTATTTTATCTATCCATTCCTACTTATTATTTTATGTGATTGTGCTTATAACTACACCTACACAAAATAATAAATCATGAATAAATAAATAATGATGATTTGACCATGATTCAATACTAATGGTTGATCATTTGATTCAATAATTAATCAACTTATGTTGTAGTGGTAACTCCTTGTGTCATGTCTCTTGAGACTTGAGTTACAAATCTCACCTAACTAATGTGTCAAACTTTTGTTTGTGAATATTCATATATCGGCATGAAATACATCACTCCTCATCCTCATCAATATAAAACAATACTCACATATAAGTGAGGGGGTCTCGAGAATACTTATAATAACTTTTATCTAGGCATGCATACCCTTATACATATAATGACATAAAGATAATTTTCATGTCCTCATTTATTAAAAAAATTATTTAAAATGTCAATAATTCAATAAATAAAAATATTTCACACATGAAATGGTAATTCTACAAATTAGGATCAGTTGATTAGATGATCAAATACCTAGAAGGGGTTCCTGGGCCAATATATTTAACATCCCCTAAATAAGTAATATTTAATAATTTTGATGAACTAAACTATGAAATAAATATTTTTTATCTTTTATCAAATATTTATATTATATATTAAATATATTTCATGATAAAACCAAGCCATTTAACTCAACTCAAAAATCCCATAAATATTAAATGAACATTGAATGTTAAAATAATATTTTTTATATATAATATTTTCTATATATTTAATTTAATTCATGTAAATACTTTTAACAAAAAAAATCAAAGAAAATTATTCTTAAATTTAATAATATGAATTTATTTCTTCCTTCGGTGATCTTACATCCTTGTAAAATCATGGATCATAGTTGTGGGCCCCACCATTTCCTATATAAATACTCACCTGAATAGGGTAGCTTCTTTAATATGTTGTTGTGCGTGACCATCTATTAACTTATCTTGATAGTAGTGAATATCATTCATAGACCGAGAGCATGAATATAGTAACCCATCATGGACCCTAATGAAATAATTAGTAGTCATAGCAATGAAAACCAACCTATGAACATGCACTATGTAATATAATCTCTTTTTCTTTAGATAATCATAGAGTAGGATGCACACTTGTGTTATATTCCTGTAATGATTTATTATTTGTTGATCTATCATGACTAATTTACCATTAATTGCCGTGGAAATGAATTTATGAAGGAACTACCATCCCAATTAACCTTTCCTGAGATATTACTTCCTCAAATAAAAAGCGAGAAAACCCAATATTCATCATTCAACCAATGTATTACCACTAATGATGCACCTAACACAAGCTACCTAGTCAGAATCTTATTATCATGGTTTTTTTCATGAATCAAAGTACATGCTCAAATGGAACAAATTTATAATGATATCAAGTTAGGAGAAAAATAAACATTTTCATGGATAGGAACACCAAATGACACCCAAAACATGTGGTGCTGCTATTAATGGGTTGTTACCCATGATCTCAACTACTAAAGATCCCCATGAGTGAAGTTTCTATAAATAAGTCTAAATGATTATGATCCCCCAACACAGGGTATTCAAATATCATCTATGTCCATTCAATATGATTTATCTAAACCGTATGACATATATTTAACATTAATTTCATTGTATCTCAAAGTTATCACTAAATCCTAGGATCTTTTATAATATTTTTATATGAAAATTAATCTATGGAAATGGCCATTAAATAGTGGATGTAGTGATTTCTACACTATAATGGTAACTATGAATCATGTATAAATCATTATATCTATAATTGGGTAATAAAATTTACTCATAAATTTGGGCCTTTCACACCCACTATTAAAACAGTATATATACATCGTGAAAAGTTTACTTCGTACTACTTATTTAGTTAATTTTTCTCAAATATAATTCTTGATGATAAACTATAAATAGTGTGATGGTTGAAGAATTTTTGTAGAAAAAAATTTCTTTTGTAATTGGATCACTTCAATGGTCAGTGTTTCTTATCACCATGGATGTGAGATAGTTTAGTAGCACCTTATTCTGAGAACAATAAGAAATTATGTGATGTGTAATAATAAACCACACCTCACTGTGATACACATTGTTCTAAATATGACTCGAAAAAAATGTTTTTCATTTAAAATTGAAACTTTGGTTAAAAAAACAAAAGTATTTTTTCCATAAAGAATCATCCACACCACAATCTAATATATGGTGTGCCCGGTATAGCTCAATGTATATGTTTCTAGTTTAAAATTGATTCTTTAGTTCAAAATAAAAAAGACATACTCAAAATTGATCAAACTCATTCATATTGTTTTCATACATTAGAATAAAAATCAATAAATCTTTTTTATGTGTAATAATCAACCAAAACATAATCTAATACAAGGTGTTTCCTATATGACTTGAAGTGTATGATTTAAGTTAAAAATTAACATTTTATTTCAAAACTCACAGAATATACATAAAACTCAGAAAACACATTCAAATTGTTTTGATACTTTAGGAAAATTATGCATAATTAATTTTTGATATGTAATAACTGAACACACAATTTTATGAGAGGTGATGTGGTCAGTATGACTCAAATGGAAACTTTTTAATATCAAATTGTAATTTTAGTTTAAAAGGAACATAATATATCAAAAAATAATAAATTGAACTAGGATTTTTTTTTCAAACAGTATGAAAATTATCCCTAATTCATTTGTGAAATATATGAATCACCAACATGTCAATATAATTCATGATTTAGATGGTATGATTATTAGTGTGTGTTTTTAATATAAAGTTTTCTTTTAAGTTTAAAACATGAATCACTATCTAGAAATGATAAAATGATCTTATTTTGTTTTCAAACATTAGAAAAATACTCAATAATTAATTTTTAACATGTAAGAATTCACCACATGTCTATATGAAACATGATGTTTCTAGTATGAATCGAAATTTTTTTTTCAGTATAAAAGTTTGATTTTAGTTTAAAATACGCATCACATATCCAAAACCAAGAAAAAAACTCAGATTATTTTTTCATTTTAAGAAATTGATCCATAATTTATTTTTGATGTGTAGTAATTGATAACACATCAATCCAACACAAGATGTGTCCAGTATGACATGAATTGTGTGTTTTAAATAAAAAAGTATAATTTTAGTTAAAAACACACATTATATAGCCAAAATTGAGCATGTAATGAACCAGCTTAGGTAAAGATGACACATTACCCAACATAGCATGCCACAAGGCCTCAAGGGAACCTCCTTGAATGCCAGAGGCTGCCGAAAAATGGTGATTGTATAGAACATGTTTTGGAGAGACTATACCCTCTGGTTAGAGTGTAAAAGTAATGGAAATAAAAAAAATACAAAAGGAATAACCATCAATGTACACATAATAAATAGCTAAAATAGAATCATGTTATAATTAAGGGAATCCAGGTTTCCGTCATAAATAATATCAAGAATGAAAAATATAAAATAATCGGTCACCCTCTATAATTAGCAGACGTAAAAAAATTAATGAAATGAAAATAAATACAACAAGATCTACTACCAAATTTGAGCTGAACCACATACTCAGTCTTCATGAAACTTGAGCAATACTAGCCCGATCTTGAGACTTTACACTAGTGGCTCCACATGATCAAAAAACTCTGGGCCTCAACCCCATCCATCACGCAACATGTTCCCTCTATGACAGTAGACATATGGTCTACATGAAAACAATGGTTCACATATATGGAGTGAGAAATAAATCTCATAGGCCACCCCCAATAGTGAACCTATAATATACTATCATTACAAGAGCATCCGAACATGATATAACCACCCACTAATAAGTATAATATTAGCTGGTATAAAATATAAACTGTATAAGAAGGGGAAAATAGACAAGGAAAATAACCAACCATGGGTCCTAGACAAACACCTGTGGTAAATATACCCTTGGTCTATCCCTCTCCAGATGATTTACAACATCTGGCTCACCCAGCCACATGACAGTTGATGTGTCTACTAGATATACAAATGAACACTAAGATGTCTAAGAGAAACATGAATGAATGTTGACCCTTAGTCTTAAATATAAGTTTCCACATGATCAACACATGCCAATCCTGATATCAACCAACTATAGGTTGATATGAACTGGCGACAATAACATCAAGGTCGACATAATTAGAGAACCTAACTATCTCAAAGGTGGTGTAAAAGGAATTGGGAACTTGTTATAGACCCAATAAGTATATCTCCATAAAAAATTCATAGAAAACATATCAAAAGTTAGGGCCAAAACCCATTACAATATATCCCAAGGGTAACCTCCTCAACCAAATTCCTAAGAAGAAACTACCTATAATGTCATTTCCAATGACCAACCAAACATGGGATGATCCAATATTGATCCCACCATCCAAACACTTGAATGATCACTTTCAATCCACTCCCGGACAACAAAAAATATTCCCTCTATCAGAATCTCATATCTTAGCATCCAAAAAATAGTAAACATCAGTTCTCAATGGAAACCTCAGGGAAAAACCTATATCAATTGTCCCATAGTTCCTAGGGTGACAACATAAATAAAAATACAACTAGGTACTCTCTTATTGTACCCAGGTTCTCAGAACACACCGGTCCACAATTCCATTACTGGACTAAAGGCCACAACAAGATAAAGATAAACTATGGGGGGTTCCTCTAGTTCATCCAAAATCATAAGAAATACATAATTTAGAAACATCCCAAATATCCCTCAATAGCCTACAAAAATTCTTAGATACAAAATTCACCCAATGGGGCATCCAAAAGAACAAGCCTTCCAATAGAATAATTCTCAACAGTCCTCATGACCTCTTAAAAATAGGACCCTCCTAGATGGATCCACAACACAAGCCAAACCTCAAGTAAAATCCCATGAAATAAAACCACATCTGACCTTCCTTGAAAACAACCCATCCAGGGCTACCAAATCACCCGTAAGGGCATCCAAATAAACACCATACCCCATAATAATTTTCAACAACTACCTATGGAATCCACTAAACCCTCGATTAGAAACTATACCATAATAGAATCATCAATAGTCGCTTGGAATCATCTCAGAACCACAACAACACCTATCTGAAACTATCATCCCACGATGTTAACCCATCCCAAAGTCTCGAACATCTCTAATCCTCAAAAAAGGATCTCAACTACTCTAACCTCGAACAAATGATCCCAATACATCTGGAAAAACCATGATCTCATCAGAGATACCAATAGATCCCACATTCCCTTATCTATCCAAAAATACCTTGAACAATAGTGATCAGTAACCACCGGCTATGCCCACTAATGATTTCACAACCCTCACTCGGACCCACTTCTCACAACCCTATCCCTATTAGGATTCTGAATCAAACCTCAAGTATATCCTCATAAAGAAATATAACATTTAAAAGTTCCTTAAAGATGACCTATAAATGACAAAAGGATTATAGCTTCACAATATATGATAAAAATGATCTGAATAGACTAGAAAAAAGTCTAATTCCAACACCAAGTTAAAAAACAGTAAAGCATTATATGTTAAGAAAGTACACTTCATGTAATTGGGGTAAATTTAGGTAACACAAATGATCCCCATTTTCATGTTCCTCTATCCCCTATGTGTGTACATTTCGAATGTACATAGCATGTACCCCCACATTGGTACCTTCCTATCTACCACAGCCCCCACACAGTGTGTAAAACTCATAATTACATGGTTTGAACTACCTATACATGCAATGTTACCTAACATATAGTATATGCCAATGTTCCTAGCCATTTACTCTTCTTGGTCATGTATTTCTATATGACATGCACTACACATAGGGATAATTTGTTCACTCCACATGACTAAGAACCCCTACACGGGGTGTCTATCCGAGTACTGGGACACACCGCAGAAGCCCACTACATGAAATTTACCCCCTATTATATGGATTGTATTCCCAAAATCTCTGTATTCCCGGAATATAATGACAACATTATTTTTTTCTCTAAACTAAACACTTTGTACATGGGTATTCTGAAAAAGTAACCATAAAATTGTCCTAAAACGCCCTGATTCTTCACCGAAAGACGTAGATGGACCACCATGGGGTTCCTAGTAACACATAAATGGTATTAAAAAAACTATTTTAATGGTATTTTTAGGAAACAAAATTAAACAAACCCACCTCTTAGTAGAAACCACCAATGTTTCGCTCTGAATGATCCACTGCTTCCACACAACAATCTGACATGACCCAAGCTCCATGATGGTGGATCCTCCTCTCTATGTCCCTCTATTATCTACCTCTCCATATCTTAACTGATTATCCTAAAGAGGAATCCCCAATGGATGTACATATAAATCCACGGGAGAAAAGAAATAAGAAAAAGAAATAGGAAAAAAACAAAAACAATAAGAAAAGAAAAGAAATGGCGACTAGGATCGGTCCTACTCCTCATGCAAGGTTATGCTTTACCTAAGAAAAAAACCCCTTCCAGACTCAACTGTGGAATCTATATCAGAACCTCCATTTAAAATATATCACCAAATGAACATGCATGAATAAATTAATATGTAATTAATTAAATATTAAATATTATGTGAACATTAAAATTTATTGGATTTATAAAAAAATTCCTTTAATAGGGAAAACACCCCCTTATGTGACCAAAAAAGTGGTTAAAAAAATTATTTGGGATCATATTATAGGATAAATTGTATTTTTTCCCTGAAAAAACATACAAAAACAAAAATTCAAATTTCCTCATATTTTCACTACTCATGACGACACAGTTCATCACAAACACAACCCCGAAAATGCTTCTTACCCCTAAAAATCCTCATTGGACAAAAAAACATCAATTCTCTCACTGAACCACTAATGCAGCTGTCATTATCTCAACCATCCAATAACTAGTCTTATAATGTCCCCAACTATCTTCCAATATGAGAGATGTTCATCCATGACTGATATGATTCTCTCCACTATAGGAGTATCCATATTGTCTCCCCTATGTCTAATGGAAAACCAGTTGGACCTTTCTATATCCATCACTTAACTCATTGATATACATGGAAAAAACACTCACACTTGAGCACCTTCAAAAAAACCTATAACCTTTACACTCAAAAAAACCACTTAAAAGAGGCTCTAGACCTCTAATAGCCTATGGTGAACTCCCCGCCACAAGTATTTCTTACTCTTCTCTTCAAGAACACAATAGGACTTTCACTTTCATAGGACATGTCCTAATGATACTAGTCTAACATTCCTAAAACCATTGACCATGATCTTTGCACGGGTCAGTTTCAACAAACCAAAGTACCATCAGTATTCCTTATAAAAATCTGGCATCTACCTCATTCCTCGATAAACCACATGACCACCCTCCACTCGGTAATTAACCCAAATCCACAACCATCTATTAAATTTTCCACTGTGTTCCATAAGGATCTTCCACATATGAGAAATTCCAGGGGTTAAACACAAATTTTCATCTCAAGCCATCCATGAGACATTGAGCACTCCCAATGCTTCACTCATCAAACATCATGCATCATAATGCCTAACCACACCCAATTAGAGTAAATACTGAATTCCCACACTAAGGAACAACAACCATTCTAATAAAAACCATTAGTTATAGTAGAAATAATAACCCCACCTCACGACCTAGAAGACAACACATGGCAAGAATATCCCCCCCCCCAAATGAACAAGAACCTATGACATTAGAGGAACCACCACCCCAAGGAAACTCAAGTCCAATGCAAATATCCCTTATGAATCCTTGCCCTCATAGATCCACCAGTAATGCACTGAGAGCCCATTAATAAGCCACAAGGGTCTCCATACATCCATTATCAAATGGACTACATCTAGAACACTGAGGAACCTCACATAACATGATCCACATGAACTATCATTAGAAATGGAAATATGGTAAAACACCATAAATAGGATAATATTATGGGAATCCTATGTTACTAGAATGATGGATGAATACTAGATTCTTACTCATGGTCCAACATCCAAAAACATGAATAAATCATCAGTCCACAAATCTAGGTTCATCATTCTATATGAAATAATGAAACCATAAAAATAAAAACCAAAAATAGCAATCCCACTCCCTAAAAACATGGAATTATTATCAAAAATTTTGTTTAAGACACACTATTCCAGCATCCATCACCTGTTTCAACACATTCCAAGACCACTTGTCTACTTACTCCCTAAATCATAAAACTAAAAAGCTCTGATACCATTTTCTATTGAACCATCTTGGGCTGACCTAACATGTGACCTGATATAGAATTATAAAAGGCCTCAAATCTTCCTCCTCATACCTTAGAGGCTACTGACCAGTGGTGAGGGTCAAGAAGATACAGTGGGGATACTATACCCTTAATCTATAGTGTAATAATAGTGGAAATAACCAAAATAAATACATAGGGGATAATCATTGGAGTACACATAATAAATAATGGAAACATAAGAATGATATAAAAAATGGAATTCAGAATACAGTAATTTTGACTCACCATCATGTAAGACATACCATATTTAGTCACCCATTGGGCTGATTCCACATAAAAAATAAATAAACTCAACATGTTTATAATAAGATCTATTTCCAATTCTAATTTGAACCACATACTTAGTCTCAATGACACTCAAGTTGCATCATCCCAATTCCGCCACTCCACATGAGTGGATCAGCTTAATTAAGAAACTCTTGGACTCGGCCCCATCTATCATGAAACCTATACTCCAAATTAAACGTAGAAAGCATGTCTTCATGCACACTAAGGTTCATGTGTAGGGGGTGAGAAATAAATCTTAGTTAGCCATCACCAATTGTGAACCTATAATATGATGTCATAGTAAGTGCATTCACATGTGATATTCCCATACTAGCTAAATTCCAACACTTTCGAGAATAAAAGACACTAATGCATAAAAAGGGTCAACAAAAATAAGATAAATAGCAACCATAGGTTCTAACCTGACACACAAGGTAAATCTATGCTCGCTATGACCCCTTTCATAGTATTTACAACACATGGATCATCCAGTCACATGAAAATGGTACATATATCGTATTTATACAATATCACCCGGATGTATAAACCCAAAATGTAGGAATATTTGAAGCCATGGTGTAACTATAAGGGTCCACACAATAAACAAACATCTTCTAGTGTTTATGACTCCAATAGAACAATCTAAACTAGTGACAAGATCATCTTGGTTGAAACAACTAGACAACCTACCAATCCTGAAGGTTCGTCAGAATGAAGTGGGCACTAGTTGTGGACCCAACAATGGGGGGTCTATAAAATCTTGGTGTAAAAAACATCCTTGGCACCGGGTTCATAATAGTCCCCATGGAAAAAATACCCTATCTATGAGTGCCTTGGTACCTCATGAACCCAAATCCAAACTAGTCAGTGATAACAATTAACTAGAGGGGAATTTCATGTATCTTGATCATCAATAATACCCTTAATCTCATTTAGCCACATAAAACGAATAGAGGAGAGAATAAAAGAAGAACACAAGTCAAACACCCAATCCAAGACATCATAATGTTCTCCTCAAACCATGGTCCTATGTAGAAACTTCCTAAAAATCACATCCAATGGAAAACTGAATGTGGATTGATACAACTTTAAACCCACCATCAAAATAGATAAAATATAAGTTCCTATCTACTCCTAGACAATAAATCATTGAGCCTCTCTCAATACCTGAGATCTTAGCATCCAACATGCACACTACATTGGCCCTCAATGACCCAATTCAGGTCCAAACTAAACATAGCACTCCCACGGTCCCTAGGAAAAAATTATAAAGAGACATCCAACTTGGTACTCCCTTTATATACCCAATATATTGAGTTATTCCTATTTATAGATCCACAATCATCCCAAATTCCATAGAAATAGTAGGAAACCTTAAAAAAGGGTTTCTATAGATCATCCCAAAGCATAGGACATGCTATGTGAAGAAACATACCAAACAAAATTTAGTGGACTCCAGCTGATCCTCAATCACCAACACACCCAAAGGGGAATAAAAATCACAATCCCACTAATAGGATAATTCCCTATGGTCCTCATGTGGACTTCAAAATATGACCCTCCACAAGGGATCCTCAACATAATCCAAACTTCGGGGTAAATCCCACACAAAAAAACCTCATATAAGATTCCAAAAAAAATAACTCATCCATCAGTTCAAACTCTCCCACAAGGGAATCCAAATAAATACCATGCCCTATAATAATTTTCAACAGCCAACTATGGAACCTCTTAATCCCTCGATTAGAAAATGTCCCACAAGGGAATCCTCAAGAGTCCCTCAAACTCATCCCAATTCTAAAATAGTCCCTAGTCATATCTTACATACCATGGTTTCAAACCCATCCCAAAGACTTCAATAGCTAAAATCCTAAAAAAATAGAAGTAAGACCTTAACTTCTAAAACATAGAGAAATCGATCCCAACACACAGGTACAAACCGCGATCTTCTTACAGTTACCAATTCATCCCAACTTCTAGTATCCATAGAAAAGAACCTCAAAAAACTAGATAGCATCTATAAAACAAGCTCACTAAAAAAATCTCACAACCCTCACCTTGTCCTCATATCTCACAACCCAAGCTCGAGGAGGATTCTGAATCCAAACCTTAAGGATATCCTCATACCAAACAATAATTGTTCAAAACACCATCCGGATAGCCTCCAAATGCATAAATTATTACACCATATTGGTCTAAATGTAAAAAAACTCTTATAATGGACTACTCACAAGTCCAATTGTAACCCCCTAATATTTCATGAAATTTTACCTTCAATATCGTTTTTTTGTACGAAACACTGACTTGGCTTGCGTAACATGCAAGATTGATTTTTTGTGAAACAACACTTTAGTGTCAAAATTATTTAAATGATATATTTATAAAATATTTTTTAAATATAGTCATGTAAATAGTAATAAATAATTTTTAATTTTAATTTATATGTTTTTCACATAAATTAGAAATATTTACAATGAAATGTGTAAGATTCGGTAAAATAGTTATATATTTAGAAAAACTATTTTCTTACAAGAACTACATTTTATGTCCTTTTAGAACAATAAAATTAATTAATCTTAGACAATCTTATAAATTTAATATAGTAAAATAGAATTCATTTTTAAATTATAAATATAAAAATTAACTTAGGATGAACTTTTTGTATTTTTTAAAAAACATTTAATTTTTAATGAAGAATGAAAAGCAATACATTATTGTTAAAAAACCAAATTTTTATTAAAATTATTATTTTACATTAAATTTATTTTAAAGTAAAAATAGATAAATGATAAATATATTAACCCAATTTAAGTCATTTAAATCATTTTTATAATATAATAAGATATAAAATTTACTTGAACTTTTTAACATCTTTTTACCCACATTCTAGCCACATTTTCATATTAGCATTAAACATAATTTTACCACTTATGGGAATTAAAATTATAAAAATTTAAATACATGGTTATAATCAGTTTGAAAATTTTATTTTAATGGGATCAAAATAATATTTGGTGAATAGTAACGTTTAAATTTTATTTACCCCGGTTAAAGGAAAAAAACCACAATTAAAGGTAAAAATAATATTATTATAAAATAAAATTACCCAAAAACTTGTCCTAATTTCACTGGATAAGTATTATTCCAACAAAATAAATCTTAGGTCAAAAATATGATCTTTTTTAGGCCACATGTATTAGATTAATGCATTTATTATAGTTTATTTATTGAATAATTAAAAGTGTCTTATTCAAAATTTAATAACTAAATTATATTTATTATAGGGTTATACATAAGGTAAATTTGACTATAAGTATTCATTAGAAAGATAAAATATTTATATACTTCATGAAAATTTATTTATAATTTTTAGAAATTATATTTTTAAATTTAATTGTGACACAATGATGATACACTAATTTATTTATTAAAGGAAGAATCAAATAAAAGATATTAATAATATTAAAATAAATATAATTTGACTTAATTAATGACATCCACTGATTTTATAGATAAATTATAAATGTTATAGAAATATTGGATGTATTTTTTATAAGTTATAATCATGTTTTTATATTTTTAAAAATGAAAATAATGAATAGTATTAAAAATGACATAAATGTTACTTCAAAATAAATATTATTTTATTAAATGATATAAAATTATTAAAAAATAAAATCTATCCAAATAACTTGTATAATGTCAAATATGTCATAAATGATCCAATTGGGTTTATTTTGTAATTTTATTGTAACTATATTAACCATATAGTGTATAAATACAATAAGACACACTAAGAGTTAAACTGTTTAACTAAGTGTTAAATCCAAAAGATAAGGTTAATTGTTTGACCTAAACAAGTCTAAAATTAATTTTTTGAAGGGATTTCGACCCATACTAATCTTATTCTCAAAATAAATCACTTTTGAGTTATTTGAAACCAAATATAAATTTAGAATAAATTAATATTTTAGGATCTCCCAAAAGTGCCTCTCACCTCTCTTATAAAAGTCCACTTCTCATTCTCTTTAATTCACACCTCCAAATCCCTTTGGCTAGCCCAAATGTCACGAACCAAATCTGGTCGCCACTAATACCAACACAAAATCCATCCCATGGAAAGACATAATGGAAATTTCCTATCCCCATGAGCTGGCACAAGTTCCTGAGTATCAATAAATTTTGTTTGGGAATGATTTAACCGAGTGTGAAAGCATAAAACATTAAAACAAACAATAATATGAATCTAAAATTTTCATGCCAAACAAGCCTTAACAAAAAACCAGATATGTATATGTGGTTTTAAATAAAGTAAAATAGGTCAAAAAATAAATAAAAACAACAAAAATCATCCACAAAGACTCCACACGACAAGGGGTCATCACCCACGAGCCGTCTCTATAACACTGCACCATAAGAGGGGAATAACAACCCAAACTGCCTTCACTTGAGGCTTTTCCATTACCTGTTTCAAATATAATAAATTCATCTTACACCCAAGGGGTGTAATTAGGGTGTGAGCCTAATCCCAATAGTACACCACCCAAATATTCCAAAGAGTATGCAATAAATGGTTAAAAATACGTTTTTTTAATATGCAAGGAAAAGCGGTGATATATTCCAAGAAATGCAACATTCAATTATAAACAGATTTCAAAATAAAACATTCATAATGTGATTTTTTTAATAATTCATGTTATCTACTATAATGAACCCTAAGATAAGGGTAAGTACCAAAAATCCAATGAGCACCAGAACTAGGAACACCACTAGGAACTAGATAACCTCGGGCCATATGTACCTCATACCTCGGTGTAACATATCCATGTTACAATCCATTCCCATGAATAGAACACTAGTAGGGAACATAATCATAACCTTTTGGTCCCAAAACATCACCCATATAGTTTATTTGGTGTTATTGTAATATAAAATGTGAAGTGAAATAGGGACAATACCCATCTGGATAACTTGCATACTTGTACATATCTTCCCACCAAGGTACACAGGATTCCCCCTTTTTGCTGAAACAGTTTCAGCATGCGACTTATATACATTTTAATATAATAACACCACTGCTGGTCACATACAAAAAATATAGTATCTATACACACTTTATACCAATTAAAACAAACAACAAAACATTTTGATTTCCAATAAAACAACTTCTCAAATCTCGCATTGTTTTACACCCAAAGCTCTTTGAAATCCCCACATTTCACACCATGTGCACACATATAAGTCACCAAAACAACAAATTGTATCCCAATAACTTTAAATGACACTAGAAAATCAGAAATAGGTTAGCCCCATATGAACCAAGAAGTAATATATTTATAAAACCTCCATTTTCACACAAACATGGAACTTAAAGTGTATATGCTTCACAAACACCATTAAAACAATTTTTATCAGAATCAATCAAAAGATATAAACATTAAAGACATTATTTTAAGACTTAATATATTTAAATAAAATCAACTAAGTAGTTATAGGGCATCCTCAAATGAACAAATAAAATATTTCTACGAAAACCCCCAAGCTCACATAAAAATGGAACCTAAACTTTATTTGCTTTACAAATAACACTAAACCCAATTATTTCACCAATAATAAAATGAGATAAACATGAAAATGTTTTAAATATAGAAATATAAGTCACAATGATTTAATACACATGGAATCAACTACCAAAATGGTTAAAACATTGAATCCTTTGTGAAAACATTCAACCGCACCCCGCTGCATCTCAAGGAAGGTAGATTAAACCTATAATCACAAGATTAGACCAAGAAACCCCAAAATTTTACCCTAGGTTAGAAACCCTACCCTTTATTCATTTTTGAGTTCAAGTAAATTGGATTAAACATCATGGAAATGGGACGAACTAAGAGGGAGAAACACTTACATGAGATTATGTGAAGTTCCTCCACCAAATCCCCCTTCAAAATGGAGTTTCAATGAGGGTTTGAGAGGCTTTTAGGGATGCCATGGATGTTCGGCTCGAAGTGGGGAATAAAGGGGCGTGTTAGGATAAATCCAATGAGGTAAAAGAAGTCATTTAACTCATTTTTAATGAGTTGTACATGGGAACACAGTTCGTGTGCACTGTTTTGAAAACCATGCACCCTCTTTTATCCCCTAAAAACTACTCAAAATGCTACAAATATTTATGAGTGATTAGGGGGAATTATGGGAGAATGTTAGGATAAAAATATAATAAATATAAGTACGTTTAATGAATAACATGTGTATGATACCAAACCCCACACATTTCCTCTCCAAATCTCTCTCAATTCATCCTAGATTTCATATGTTGTGTAGAAATCCAACCTAAGGATTCGTTTTGTGCAAATCAAAAGGAGACACTTAAAGAGGAGGTAATTGTTTTATTAATTCAATTCATTTTATTTTATTTTTCTACTTCCTATTACTATTTTTTCCAAAATCAATTAATAACTCAAGCATATAAAATATTATAAGACTTTTTTTATTAATATGGTAGAACCATATTCCTCCTTTTACTAATCCTATAAAAAACAATTTCATCATGCATGTGTGCGTACGGATTACCATCACCACACTATTGTGTAAACTATTTTTCACATAAAATTTATTTCTATGAGTATAAATATGAATATACAGATTTTAAATAGTAAATATAAAATGATATTGTTTCTTTAAAATTCATATTTCATCAATTTCAATACCATTTAACCATTAAGAAAATGATTTCATCGCCTGTCCGTACGTACGACTTACTGTATCCACGACATGATGAGATTCATCCTCCACATTAACAATTTGAGAATTACTATAAAAATATATATTATGAATAAGTTTGTAATATATGAAATAATAATTATACAACTATATATATATATATATATCATTTTCTTGTTTCCATTCAATACTGTAAACAATAGCTACAATGGTCATGCATATATACGTCCTACCATCACCATGAATGGAGTATCCAATTATATATATATATATATATTATATATATTTAAATTTTTAATATTTATGATACATGAATATTTTTTAAAATTCATTAAGTCTATAAATCATGATCTATTTAATATGGTCAATAATAACAAGTCAAAACGCGTAATATAAAAAAAGTGATTATTATCCGAAATGTTACTTTAACTTTGAAATTATTAATAACAGGGTGAAATAAAGTCATAAATGAATCATATATGATATCCTAAATATTATTTTGATTCTTTTAGAAGTTAATAATATTTTTAAAACCATTATATAGGAGTTTCAGACACGTACGAAGTGTATCTAATCCATGGTAAGGGAATTATGTCTCACTTTTAATTTTCGTGAGATTGAAGCCATGTTCACCACATATTTCTTATGTGTGGTGTATTTACTAACCATATTATATTTCATATAATGAATACATTTTCGCCATGGTATTTAAATTATCATTTGAATATATCGGTGTTATGAATTAATTGTTCAAACTAGTATTGGATACTTTGAATGTTTAAAGAATTAACCCTTTATCCATTTCAATATTTTTTATTTTATTTTACATAACAATTTAAATGGATATAAAAGTATTATAAATTACATTTTATGTTTATTTTTAATTTAATTCAAATTTTTTCAAACAGGAATCTTTGAAAGGTTTTATGTAAGGGTTAATTTCAAAATATCTTTATTATTTGAGATTTTTTATGCATAACTATCTATTGGGACATCCTTATCATCGATTTTCAGGTTTAATAAAATGTATTGAAAAATATTATTGACATTTTTTAAAGAAAATTTTACCCATGTTTGACTTTTTATATAAAACATTTTGAAAGGAATATTTCATTCGCTTTCCAAAGGAGGTACTTTATGACCTTTTCTACAAATTAAGGAGCAAATTTTTTTAACTTATACCGTGTAAGTGGCTATCTTCCACCATTATGATGCCTTAACATTTTGAAGAATTATTTACAAGAATACAAGGTTTTTCTCAAAATAAATGTTTTCTTTTATAATTGCACGAATTCAAAATGATTTAAAATAAAAAAGGGATATTTAACATAAGGAGTTTTAATGAATTTATTAGTTTATTTTCATCTATGTCAGCTTCCTTTATTGGATTTTATACTTAATTGAAGTTGATTTATTATGATAAAATATTCCATATTTTATTTAAGGGATCATGATATATTTGAGTGTGTCTGTGTTCTTTTGATATCATTCATGCTTTATGGTTAAAGTATTAACATTTCATATGCTAGTTTTAATATGAATGATTATGCTATGTTTTACCCATTTCATAAGAGGAATGCATTGGACTTAGTAAGTGATGGGTGTGGAACGTTATAGCCCCTAAATGCATTGATAGGTCTTACGAGAAAAACTAGTGTATTTTAACAAGGCCTTCATAAAATATTAATGGTCTTGGCATGATTCCATGATGGCATGGTTATGATGTCCGGCATTGTTCATTTCCTCATTATGAGATTAGTTATTGATATTACATGTGATTATTTGACATGTAGAATATCCAGGGTAATGTTTCAATGGAATTATTTGATTTATTCTTACAATATTATACTGAAGGTAATGTTTAAAAGGCTTTTGTTTTAATTTTATACCTTGCCTTAAAATTTTATACTTATTTATGAAAGATTCATTTTTATTGATTAACCTTACTAAGCATATGATCTTGTCCCTTTCTTATGTTTTATTTTACCAGGATTAAAATAAGTGTATTATGATTTATATGTAGGTTCAAGCTAGGATAATAATAGTTTTATCAAAGTCTTATCAATATTATATTTTATGTTTTGAATTGTAATGTAAAGTTCATGTATGTAATATATTTTCCAATATTACTAAACTGATCGGTCCACAGGGATTTGATTCCTTATAATCATTCCAATTTATTAAAACAATGCATTGGATCCATGATTCTAGGGTCTAGGGATTACAGTTGGTATCAGAGGAAGTTTTCTCATCAACCTTGGAAATAGATTTAGAAAACATGGATTAAGTATCATAACCCAAAGATAGAATTTTAAGATAAGTGTAGAGGAATGTCTTAAAATTTTGGCATTTAAGAGATAATGTGGGTATTCCTAGAAAATACATTCATGCCTGGATACTACAATTGGGCATTGTTCTGGCATAGATATACCTAGGAATAAAAAATCTGACAAGGTGTTCTTGGCTTAACATAGGGTAACCTAGTATATGATAATGGGACTTACTATGCACCTGGTTTGACACTACTGGGGGATATGCTGAAGATAATTCACATTTTTGTTACAAACCGTTTTGATGTTATTTGAGTGAATATGTCCCCAAATAATCCATTTTTATGATTATCCTACTAGATATGTATAATTATTAAATTAATTCTTATCATTTTCTAGTTTATGGATTATACATTATGATATGATCTAACCTAGTGTATTTCATTATTTATAAATTTCTCCTAGTATAAGGAATTAGAACACCACCAATACACATGATCTAAAGAGTATGAAGTATCATATCATTCATGGTATTAAAATAGAATTTTTATGGGAAATAGTATCCCATTTATTCTAATCATATGAAGAAATATTACCATATATTAATAATATTAGTAAATAATTCCCTGTTTCCTATGGATTTTAAGGGAAGCAAGAGAAGAATAGGATGGAAAAGAAAAATATGGATAAAGGGAGGAAGGAAAATAAGGATTTTTTCACTTGTGATAACTATAGAAAGAATCATCCTGGTAAATTATTGAAGGGGATGGGAGTTTGTTATAAGTGTAGAGAAAAATGACACCAATTTTGTGATTGAAAGGATAAGAAAAAGGTTTCCAATGTACAATTATTCATCTGCAAGGAGATGGGACACTATGCGAATCAATGTCTCAAACGTAAGAGTATACCATGGAAGATTCTATTGGATAATAATAAAGTTATGATACTGCAACAGATAACGAGTAATGATTAATGTGCTTATGTAGTTATTGAAGAATTATGTCATTTGAGTATAGTATCATTGATTTACTGGTTATATGAGTTATGAAAATAAATAAGGTTCATACTATAGTACTATTTCATTATGGATTTGAGATTTTATGTTACCAAGTAAAGTGACACAGTTTCAAGTAGTAATTTTTAGAAAATATATGGTTGAGGGAATGATGACCCTTAATATGTCTAAGATAATGATGTTGGAATAAATAGATGACTGATTTGGATAATGTATATTGGATATTATTTACTACCTTGGAATTGATTAATGGTTTATTTATTCCATCATTGTTGGTGTTTACATCATTTTTAGATTTAAATACTTTATCCAGTATTATATGTTTTTTCATAAGGAACAAGGAATCATAGATGAATTCAAATAGGGTTTTATAGTAATTCAGGTTCTTACAATTTTTTTTAGAATAAATGATGAAGGTATTCACATGCTTGTTATGTGGAAAAGATCTCCATTATGTTTTGTGACCTTCCTTATAATTTTTTGGACAGTGAGTTTGGATAGAAGTATTTTGGATAATTCTAATGGTTGTAATGGATTAAGTTGGAAATTGTATAGTATTTTTTAAGGTTAAAAAATTTATTAAAATTATTTTTTTGGAATGTTATAATAATATAGTTTTAATAAAAGTATAACTCATAGGTCAGATGACAACCTATAATGTCATACAAAGCTGTGGGAATCGAACCCACAACCAATGTGTGACAAGACATTATCACCTAAAATTGGCCTAAGTGATGCCTGGTTTTTATAATGTAGTTTTTTATTTAAATGGTATTAAATATGAAGTATAAATTAAATTTTTGAACCCTATATGATTAAGATAAATAGAATATGTTTGTAATTTTATTATCTTTTGGAGAGAAAGAAGAGTTTGTGGTAGAAATTAGTTAAAGGATGGAACTCCACTTGTCAAGTAAGTATGCTTCCTTTTTTTCTTATTCTATAAAGTAAATTAATTCTTTAAATCTATGGAAAGTATATTAAAACCAAAAAAATTCCCTGTACTTTCTTTTACAATGAATCTAATGGACCCTTGGATCATCGCAGATTTATAGCTTTCTGGTTGTTAACTTTCTCCAAATAATTTTCTTTGTCACTCTCCATCAGAACTTGATGGTTATATTTTCTTTAATTTCCATGTTTTCCTACATGGAACCCTAGTAAGTTTTATCTCATGTTACCTTCGTACTTCACTTTCTTTATTTTAAAATTGAGGTCTCATTAAACCATTTTCGATGTGGGATTCCAATAAAGATATTTTGAAAAGTCCAACTAATAGATTTTGATTAAGAGTTTAAATTAAGAGGATGAAATTTATTGATGTAGGGAACAATTTAACACCATAATATTTCATGTTATTGTATCTTCAATAAATTTTGATTAACGCAACACCTACTTGGCTTGCATAACATGCAAGATTGAGTTTCTGTGAAACAACACCTTAGTGTAAAAATTATTTAAATGATATATTTATAACTTAATATTTAAATGTAGTAATATAAGTAGTAATAAATAATTATTAAATGTTATTTATAATTTTTTCACATAAATAAAACATATTTATAATGAAATGTATAATTTTTGGTAAAACAATTATATGTTTAGAAATACTAATTTTTTAAAGGAATTACTTTTTCTGTCCTTCTCTAAACTATAATGAAATTAATATTAGATGATATTATTAATTAACGTTGGTAAAATACACTTCATTTTCTAATTTTGAATATCAAAATTAGCTTAAGGTGAATTTTTTTTATTTTTCTAAAAGCGTTCAATTTTTTATGAATAGTCAAAAACACTACATTATTGTTAAAAAATAAACCTTTTTCATTTATGTAATTATTTGAATTTAGATTTATTTTAAAGTCACAATATATTAATGATACATATATTAACCCAATTTAAGCCATTTAAATCATTTTTATAATATAATTATATATAAAAATTCATTGAACATTTTTTAACGACTTTTTTCTGGCCTTCTAGCCACATTTGTAGATTAGAATTAAATGTAATTTTACTGCTTCTGTGAATTGAATTTATAAAAACAGACATAAATGTTTCTAATCAATATAAAAAAATATGTCTAATATGATCAAAATAATATTTATTGAATAGTAACTTTAGAATTTTATTTACCACGGTTAAAGTTAAAAAGGGTAATTAGAGGTAAAAATACTATTTTAATAATATCAAATTACTCTAACACATGTCCTAATTTCATTGAATAAGTATTTTTCAACCCTAATTATCCTTTGGTATAAAATATTATCTTTTTTATTCCACTTTTATTGGATTAAAACATTTATTATAGTTTATTTAAAGAATATTTAAAAGTGTCATATAAAAAATTATAATAAATAAATCATTTTTAATATAGGTTTATGCATAAGATAAATTTGAATATAAATATTTATTAGAAATTTTATAAATTTATCTAAATAATTATAATTTATTTATAATATTTATACATTAAGTAATTTAATTTAATTATGACACAATGATGATGTAGTAATTTATTTATTAAAGGAAGAATCAAATAAAAGATATTAATAATATTAAAATAAATATAATTTAACTTAATTAATGACATAAACTAATTTTATAGATACATTATAGATCTTAGTGACATATTTAAATTATTTTTTCAAATTTATCATGTTGTTTTGATATTTTTTAATAATTAAAATATTGAATAGTATTAAAATTGACATAATTGATATTTCAAAATACATACTATTTTATGAAATGATAAAAAAGTCCTAAAAATATAAGGTTCTTAAAAATAACTTTTATAATTTAATATATTTCAAAAATGATCCAATTGGGGTTAGTTTATAAATTTATAGTAACTATATTAACCCTACAGTGTAAAAATACAAGAATAAACAGTAAAAGTTAAATTGTTTGACTAACTGTTAAATCCAAAATATAAGGTTACTTTTATGACCTAAACATCTCTAAAATTCATTGGATTAGGGTATTTAGACCCATAATCATATTATACTTTAAATAAATCACTTTTTAGATATTTGAAACTAAAAAATCAATTTATAATAAATTAATATTTTAGGATCTCCCAAAAGTGCCTCTCACCTCTCTTATAAAAGGTTACTTATCCATATCTTTAATTAATTCCTCCAAATCCCTTTGTCATAGAACAAACCTACCCATTTACTCTACCAAAATCCATCAATTCATCCTAGTATCCACACTTTGGGATGAAATCCAATCTAAGGAGTCCTTTTGTACAAATCAAAAGGAGACACTCGAAGAAGAAGTAATTGTTTTACCAATTCAATTCAATTTCATTTATTCTTATAATAAATCTTCCTATTTTGTTTCCATAATAAAGTAATAAATTCTAGAATATAATGTAATATGATATTCTTTTATTTATTATTTTAAAACCATATTCCCCCTTTTACCCATCCTACAAAAAATAACATCACCATGCGTGCGTCCATACGGCTTACCGTCTCAAAGCTATGGTGTAAATAGTTTTTCATGTAAAAATTATGTATATGGGTATAAAGATGAATATAAAAGATTTGAATAATAAATATAACATGATATGTTTTCTGTAAAATTCATATTCCTTCCCTTTCCATACCATTTAACCATTAATGAAATGGTATCATTGATCATGTGTACATACGGCTTACCATCTCCATACGTGATGAGATTCATCCGCCACATTAACCATTCAAGAATGATTATAAAAACATATATTATGAATAAGTATAAAATATTTGACATAATAATTCTACTTTATTAATATATTTAAATATATATATATACAACATTTTTTCCATTCAATGCGATCAAAAATGGAAACAACGTTCATGCATACATACGGCCTACCGTCTACTTGAATTTAGTATTCCATTATATATATATATATTATATATATTTATATTAAGAATATTTATGGTATGAAAATAATTTTTTACATTAATGAAGTAATTAAATCATTAGCTAAGTAATACAATCAGGAATAAGAAGTCAAAACACATATGATAAAAAAGTGATTTTTACTCAAAATCTTTCTTTGACATAGAAATTATTAACATAAGGGTAATAAAAAGTTATAAATGAATCATATAAGACATAATAAATATGATTATAATTATATTAGTAGTTAATAATATTTTTATAACCATTATATAGTATTTTTATACACGTACGGAGAGTATCAAACCTATGGTGAGGGAATTCCATCTCACTTTAAATTTTCATGAGATATAATCCATGTTCACCACCTATTTCTTGTGTGTGGTGTGTATACTGCCCATATTATATTTCATATATTGAATAAATTTTATTCATCATATTTAAATAATCATTTTAATACTTCATGATTATGATTTAAATGTTCAAAGTTGTATGGGATGGTTTTAATTTTTAAATAATTAACCCTTTATACATTTCAATATTTTTGATATTATTAGACATAACATTTTATATGGACATAAAAGGTTTATAAAGGAAATTTTATTTCTATTTTTAATTTCATTAGAATTTATTCAAAAATTAATATTTTAAAGGTTTTATTTAAGGGTTAATTTCACAATCTCTTTATTATTCGAGATTGTTTACATGTTAGTATCTATTGGGACATCCTTGTCACCTCTGTCCATGTTTCTTAATATGTATTTAAAAATACTGTTGCATTAGTTTAGAGAAATGTTTAACCATGTTTTAATTTTTATATAAAACATTATGAAAAGAATCTTTCCATTATTTTTGAAATAGGTACTTTCTGACCTTTTCCACAATTTAAGGAAAGAATGTTTTTTAACTTATACGGTGTAAGTGGAAATTTTCAACCATTATGATGCCTTAATATTTTGAAGCCTTACTTATAATATTTCAAGGTTATTTAAAAAAATTTTGTTTCCTTTTATAATTTCATGGCTTCTAAATGATTTCAAAGTAAAAAAGGGTTATTCTCTCAAAATGTTTTAATGAATTCATTAAATTGATTTCATCTATGTCAATATCCTTTGTTGGATTTTATAGTTAATTGTGGTTGACTTATTATGATAAAATCTTCCAAATTATATTGAATCGTTAATGATATATTTCATTGTGGATGTGTTATTTCAATACCATTCATGGTTTATGGTTAATTTATTAACATTTTATATTCTATTTTTAATGTTAATGTTTATGTTATGTTTTACCCCATTCATTAGTGAAATGCATTGAATTTAGTAAGTGACAGGTGGGGCCTGATATAACCCCTTGATTCATTAGTATGTATCATGAGACAAACTAGTTTCTTCGCACAAGGCCCTGATGGTATGATAATGGACTTATCATGAGGCCTTGATGGTATGGTTATGATGTCCGACATTATGCATTTCCTCATTATGATATTAGTTATTGATATTAAATGTGATTATTAGACTAGTTGAATATCCATGTTAATGTTTCAATGAAATTATTTGATTTATTCTTGCCATATTATACTAAAGGTATTATTTAAAAGCTTGTGTTTTACTTTTATACCTTTCCTTAAAAGTATATTCTTATTTATGAATGCATCTGCTTTATTGTTTAACCTTATTGAGAATCTAAGATAACCCCTTTATTATTATGTTTATTTTCCTAGATTTCCAAGAAATGTGTTATGATTTATATATAGGGTTAATCTTGGAGAATAATGGTGTTCTAAAAGGATTATCAATGTTGTATTTTATGTTTTGAATTGTAATGTAAATTTCATGTACGTAATCTATTTTCCATTAATACTAAAATGATTATTCCTTTGGGATTTGATTCCTTATAATCATGCCAATTTAATAAAATAATACATCAGCACTAGGCTTTTAGGGTCAGGGCATTACACCAATTTTGACACCCTAGTGAAAAATAGGCAAAATGGGACAAGGTAAGAAAGTAAAAGATGTGTACTTGGGTTACATGGAATGTGACCCAAAATTTACTCGATGTTCATGTTCCTTAAGACACTCAACATATACTTTTCCAAATTACAAGGAATTTGTCCCCTTTACACAGAGTGTTTCCCCACATGGGTACATTCCTATATACCACAGCCCCCGCTCAGCATGTAAAGCACCTGAGTACATTTCATTTACCACTCGTACATGAAACATAACCACACAAGGGGTACCCACCCCTGTACATATCAATTTAACCTCCTTTTGTATGTATTATTACACTACATTCACCACACATGGGTACTGGACATTTACTCCACACGGCCATGTACCATGTATGGGGTGTTTGGTCGAGTACTCACCCACACCCCATAAGCCCAATAAACAATATATACCACCTCATAAATGACATGTAGTGAGAAAAACATGCATATTCCAAACATACGAATAACACATGGTATGTGTTATTTGAACTAAATTTCATGTACATGAGTTTTTCTGAATTGAAATCTCTCAAATCGGCCCAAAATGACCATTTATTTCCCTGACAGCCACTAATAGACCCCCAAGGGGTCCCCATAAACACATAAATGGGATAAAAACATAAAAAATGCACTATTATTATATTAAGAAAAAACATAAAACATATATACCTTCATATGGAAACCATTAACACTTCAGCCCAATCCAAGATATAAAGTTTTCATACAAGGATCTGATGTGACCTAAGATCTGCAACAACACATCATAATATCTCTCCCCCGCCTTATATCCCTCTATATATATTGGATAAAGACCCCAAATTTGAATCCCGCATGGGTGTATGCATAAATAAAATTCATAAAAGAATGATTAAAAAGAACATATGAAGAAAAAGGAAAAGAAAAGAGAAGGACCTTGATCCAAGTCTATATACATGATGAATTTATATGACTCACCTAGGAAAAACCCTCATTCTAGAAACAACAATGGATAAAGAATATAAATATGATTATCTATCTGAATTATATCACTGAATGAACATTCATGAATAAAATGGAATTTAATTAGTTAAATATTAAAAATTCCCTGAAAATTCAAATGGCACAAATTTCCACTAAACATTTTTCATAGGTTAAACACAATATTATAGGACCAACAGAGTGGTTATAAAAATTTTCAATGATAATATTAATGCATAAATTATCATATTTCCCTTAAAACACTTTTGGGAATAAAAACTCAAATTTCCCCTAATTTTCAAAACCCTTGATTATACGGGTCGTTATATGTAAACTTGTTTGGATTTTTTTCAAACATTATAAATATGATTCATAATTCCTTTTTAATATATAGGAATCCACCTCATGTAAATATAATGCATTATGTAGTTGGTATTATTGAAGTGTGATTTTTAAATATAAAAAGGTAATTTTTTTAAATGCACATCACATAGCTAAAAACCAAAAAATTCTCTTATATTATTTTCAAAATTCGATTCAATGGTCTATAATTTGTTTTTTACATATATTAATTGACCACATATCAATTTAACACACTATATATTCATTTTGACGCTATGTGTGTTTTTTAAATATAAAAGTGTCATTTTAGTTCAAAACGTGCATCATATAGCCAAAATTGAGTCAACGAGTTCCAATTATTTCAAAACATTAGGAAAATGATCCATAATTAATTTTTGACATGTCGTAATCGGTAACACATCCATTAAACACATGATGTGTTCGGTATGAATTTAATTTTGTGTTTTCAATATTAAAGTTTCATTTAAGCTTAAAATAATCATCACATATCCAAAACTAAGAAAATGAGCTCATGTTATTTTAAAATATTAGTGAAATGATCCATGATTCACTTTTTATGCAAAGGAATTGATGTCATGTCAATCCAATGCATGATGTTTCCAGTATTACACAAAGTATATGTTTTTAATATGGATGTTTCATTGTAGTTTAAAAAATGCATCAATATCCAAAAAAAAGAGAAAATGATCTTGGATTGTTTGAAACCATTATGAAAACACTCCATGGTTCATTTGTGACATTTAGTAATTGACAGTACATCAATCTGACACACAATGTGGCTGGTATGACTCTAAGTGTCTGCTTTCAATATAAAAGTTGCATTTTAGTTTTAAACGTGATTCACATATCCAAAACTAATTAAACAAGATCAAATTGTTTTAAAACCATATAAAATGATCCATAATTCATTTTTTATGTGTGAGAATCGACCACACATAAATAAGATACAATATGTACTCAGTACAACTCAAAGTACAAGTTTTGAATACAGTGGTATCATTTTAGTTTAAAAATGTGTCAATATCCGAAAATGAGAAAAAAAAATAAAATTATTTTCAAACATTAGAAAAACTGTCCACAATTCATTTGTGACAAATAAGAATTGACCACATGTCAGTCTAACACATGATATGGTCTATATGACTCAAAGTGTATGTTTTCAAAATAAAAGTGTCATTTCAGTTTAAAATTACATCACATATCCAAAACCAATAAAATAAGATCATATTGTTTTTAAACATTAAGAAAATTATTCATAATTCATTTTTATGGTAATAATAGAACATATGTCAATCTGACACATGATGTGGTTGGAATGCCTTGAAGTACATGTTTATAATATAAAAGTTTCATTTTAGTTTAAAACGTATATGGCATATCCAAAACCAAGAAAATGAGAACATATTATTTTCAAAGTTTAGAAAAATGATCCATAATTCATTTATGACATAATTGACCATTTATCATTCCAATACATAATTAACTGGTAAATATCATTAATATATTCAATAATTAACTATATAATTTATTATTTTTGGATTATATAACATTAAAATTATAATTTTTATTTTCTTTATTTATTTTTAATTAAAAAATAATTAGTTTTTTTATTGGGGAAAGAATTTATTTAGTGGTTAGTTTTTATAAAAATTATGCTAGTTTTAATTTTTTACATAGGTTGTAATTTATTTGATTAATTGTAAATATGAAATCAATATAAACATTTTGTATATAATTTTTTAATTAAAATTATAGTGAAATGTGATATTTTTATTCCAACCCAGTTATATATATATATTTATTTATTTATTTTTGTATATTCTCATTGGATTTTTTAAAAAATTTCTGTTGAAGGGAGTCAGCTACGTATCAACCGATATGGAATTTATTAGCACTAAAAACAGAATTGATAAAGGAAATATTTACCAGCATTAGAAAATATGATAAAAAATTCCCCCTTTATCATCAGTATAAAAATCTCTCATAAAGTCCCCCATTATCATCCCTAAAAAATTCACTGATAAAGGGTTCCTTTATCACTGCTAAAAAGAAAGTGTTGATATGTAAGTCTCTCTTTTAATGGACCTAAGGTAGTCAGAACTCTCTACTAGAAAATGTGGAATTTGTGCCTGGTGGAACAGGTGACAACCATTGGTGGAAGCTAAAGGTGACTATTTGCAACTACCAATGGCAGTGTGAGACCCAAAATAAAAACTAGCTGTCTTATACCTTCCATTACCAACCACCCACCCAACCCACACACCATAACCCTCCCCAACTATAGCCTCTAACCCCACCTCCTTTGATCCTGGTCACTAATATTTCCCCCTCTCTACAACTACCCATGATCCGAATATAGAATCCTCCTCCGCTCTCCACCATAACTAATCTATAGTGATATTAGAGAAAAACCTTTTGATTCTTCATTTATTTAAAACGCTAACTATTTTGAGTTTTTGATTTTTATAATGATAATATATCATCTATGTTCTCTAATCATGTTGTGGTAACCTATTTGGGGGGTGTAATTTAGTAAGGCCAAGAAAAATATGACTACAAGATTATTATGATGATTTTTTTATGAATAATTTTCTATACCTTGTAAATAATTATTTTAATACTTTTTTATAGTGATAAAATAAAATTGTTTCATGAATACTTCTAGCAGTAATTAAATTTTTATAGAATATAATTTTTTCACATTATGTTTTGACACACATGAATGATCTATGGTGTATCTATGTTTTTTACAAGACAATACTAAATCATTGAAAAATAAATACATTTATTCTAATCAAGTAACATTTTAATGAAAATTAAGGGTTATGACATATAACAATGATAATGGCTAATTATAAAAGTCAACATCCATTAAAGATTCCTTCACAATAAAGGTCATGTGTCTATTTGATAAGATAAAAATGGTAGCTGAGACATACAACATATATACTATATTCTTTAAATACCCACTAAAAATATGATATTTTAGATAAAAATCCATACAAAATAGTTGAGTTAAAAAAATAAATATTAAATTAAGTTAGTAAAGTAGTGATATATACCAATCCATCACTAATATCCATTATAAAAACATATTATAAAATATCTAACGTGATCCTTCCCATCAAATTCCACTTATATTATTTCAAATATTTTTAAATTATTTTATATATGTAAAAAAATTTTGATCAAGATATCTATTTGATGTCAATTTATCACACACCATCAAGGTATATTTCTAGAAAAATTTAATTTATGTTTTTTATTAATAATTTTTATTAATCAAATTATGGAATAATATTTTTGTTATGAAATTCTTTAATTACTTATTTATTTATATAATATAATTTATGTTATAGTTATATTTTTTGTAAATTGAATGTAAAAACTTATTATTAAGAAATAATAAAGTTTATATAGTCATTAAAATAAATAAATAAATATATATATATTAAATTGTGTATTTATTTGAAATTGGATACTTAATTTCCAACTCATTCCAATTAAATATTCATCAATCATTTGACACTAATGTATCAATAATTACCAAATAAAATAATTTTATGTAGTCAAGTGTTTTGAAAACTAAATTTATAAAAAAATTCTTAATATATTAATATACATATATATGTTTGATTTTTTAAAATTTTTAGATATTCTTGTCATATATTACTTTATAAATAACTTTGTACAAAATATGTAGTTGTGTATTAAAAAACACTTTTAAAAAATAAAAGGTATAAATAATTTAATTTAACTTAATAATTTAGGATCGTATCATTTATGGTTTTTTTGGGATGAGTATGAATTGAAGTCCACATGAAATTGGTTAATATTTATTTTAAATTTATTTTGTGATATGAAATTATAAAAATTTATGCAATGTGAAGTCTTCTATAAATTTTACTGTTTGTCGTATATATATGAATATGGATAATAGTTTTATTAAAATACCAAATAAAAATCTAGAGAATATCTTGAGGGATTTATAACATTTATTGATTTCACTTGAGGATATCAAAGTTACAATATTCATTTTCTATGTATAAAATGTGAAAACAGATATCAATTCACATGAGATTCTATCAGGTAGAACATATTCTTGAATGGGTTTTTAAAAAATAATAATAGTTTGAGTCATTACAGGGAAGAATATAGTTTTTCTTTCATATAGAAATAGTTTGAATGGATGTTCATGTGAGGAGGAATGATCTGATGCATGAAATGAGTACTGAAGTGGTACATGGGTTTGATCCTAAAGGCTTTAGCTTCTAGAATGTTGAGACCGGTGATATCAATCGGCACTCTTGTTAAGATCACGACTCATTGATTTTTTTGAAATAACTAATGATGCACATATTGAATTATATTCTAGGTGTACTTCTTATAGTAAATTTTATTTTATCATGAAGTTTTTTTACTTTATGACTTTGAATCAGTGGTCATGAACATTTTTTTATATGTTTTTGGGGTTATTAAAAAGTACTTCATATTGATGGTAAGATTCCTGAGTCGTATTACCATGCACATAAGTTGATAGAGAACTTAGGTTTCACATATGAGACCCTAGATTCATGTGGAAACAATTTTATGTTGTTCATAAAGGAAAATACTACTTTATATAATTTTATAATCTATGACTCTTTAGGTTGAAAGATAATAGGTTAAATTAGACACATCAAAGTTAGATATAAAAACATAGGAAATATATTTTGTAAAGAAAATGTGTTATTTTTTTCTACAAACGATGTAGAAAAGATTATTTATGTCATATAAGGTTTCTAAAATAATTAGATAGAATGGTGAAATAAATAATGAAATTGATATACTAACCTACCCAGATGACTCTCTTGAATGGAATCAATTAGATCAAATACACCCATAATTTTATAAAAATATTCATATTGTTTGATTGGGGTTGGTAGTAGATGGTTTCAATCCATTCAGGCTTATGTTGGGTGAAACTCATATCACATGGACTGTAGTGTTGGTTCTGTATAATGTTCCACCATAGATTTATATGAAAAAACAATTTCTATTACATTACACTCTTATTAATGGACCTAGAATTCCAAGGGATAAGATTGATATTTACATTCAACCATTTATTGATGTGTTGAATGAAATTTTGGGCCATGGTGTAAAGAATTCTGACTGTGAAGTGAATAAAATGTTCAAAATTTAGGATTCTTTACTATGGAAAATCAATGACTTCCCATATCATGAAAATTTATCTGGTTAGCATATTGTTTCTAATGAAAAAATCTAGTGAAATCATACAACTGATTGTATGGGTTGAATCAGATTTCACAATCATTCTTGTATAGTGCCAATTTTATTCCACATCCCCTTTTAGGATGTTTCAAACGAGGTTTATTCAATGAACGGAAAATACCCAATGGTTACTTTATTCATGGTCCTCCAGAACCTACTTTCCAAATTTATCTGGTTATTATAAAATGTTTCTGACAAAACTTATTAATTTACATTGGTTGAGAGGATGAGAGTTCAGGGTCATCACAACTTCTTGGGGGAATTATTTCATATTAATTGACCCTCTTATAGATTTAATACATACACATTAATCCTTCTTTAACTCCCCAATATAGACTGGGTCACCCTTATATTAATAATCAATTATTACCATGTATTAAAATCAAAATCATTTATATGTATCTGAGGTTCTTCATATATGGATTAAAATGTATGTATCCAAGGTTACCATCGATGGTATCCCTTTGTATAAAGATTGTATATTCTTATGTTGTTAATTTTAATGAAACTAATTTTAATTCATATATTGGGGTGCTTTAGAATTTACTATCAACCAAGAAGAAGATATTTGTTTTTATGTTGGGATATGACCCATGAAAAACGATTCTTATATATTCTTATTAATGGAATGAGAACATACATAGTTATTTCCCACATAATGAGACACATCATACCTCTTATGGTATTTTGATAAGGGTCTTACCATTTATTTTAACATCTTGTGGAAATGAAATATAGGGTAAAGGTTCCTCACCTAGGGCTAGTGTGGGACTTTTGACGAAGTAACCCTACTAGTCATTCTGGTAGGGAATATGTCCCTTTATCAAGGTGACATAAATTTAGAATTTGGGATGATAAGATTGAATATAAGGAGGAAATAAAAGAAATGAAGACTTCAAATTTGGGGATTGATCCTACCAGGTTATGGCCCAGAGAATATTAGGGTGATTTTGGGATGTTGGGTTTGAACCACATGGAGGATCCTATGTATCCCATTTGGATAGGAATCGAAGTCCATGTAGTTTATTATATCAAGTCTTACATTAATAGAGGTGGACCAATGTGTTATTTGATTGTGATGGTGAAATTATAAGAACTAAACTCTAATCCCATGTGAGTAACGATTGGTATAAAAAATAAGAGGAATTGGAATATCTAGAAATCCACGGAATCTCCTTCATTGATTGGTGGAAAAGGGTGGGGATATGGAAGGCAGGGAAATTGCCCACAAGAAATACTAGTGGTTTACTCCATGAGGGATTCCCTAATGAAGATCCTACTCTCCTCCATTTTCGACAGGTGGAAGAGAGGGAGAAGATGGGAAAATGGATGACAAGATGGTTTTATCATATGATTCACGTCACATTTTAGGAAAATGATGTCATCACCCAACTAAAAAATAACCTTCCATTATCCCTCAGGTTAGGATCCTCATTACTATGAGAATGTAAATATAGAAACATTATATGGATCCCTCTTTCCATGTAGGTTAAATTCATGTATTTTATTACCATGGTAATTAAATAATTGTTGGGGGAAACTAGTGTTTCATATCCCAAGGATAAATAAATAAAGTGTTCATGGAGGAGGTATTAAGGAAACAATTGTTGCGTTTTGGTAGGAGAGACTTGGAAACATTTTCATAGCTCATGAAGGGGATAATATAGGGCTAAATAGTATGCTGAAATAGAGAACCAAGTCTATAGTTGAAAAAGACCCTAAGAATACTCCATTCTTCATACTGGTATTTTATATGTGGGGTGGGAGTCACAAAGGGTTTCATGTAGGGGTGTAATTCATAGTGAGATTTTACGGGCATAAGGGCACCCTTTATGGCTGGATTGGTAGTTCCTATCATGAAAGATCCCTTTCATAAGTCTTCTTCATGGTATTCGGTAGGTGAATTTCTTATATGACTCTTATCTAGTCTTCTTGGATATCTCTTCATACCTTATTTCTACAACGACCATGTATTTAATGGCATAAGAAATAACTATTATCCCAAGACAGTCTGTTGGACACTTGTCATACCTAGATCCAAGATACTATGTAACAAAACTATCATCTTCATAGTATTTATAGTTTTTATGTAGAGGCCTGGAGATTTATAGTTAGATTAGAACATCTTTCATCATGCTCTCAATGTTATGGTTCTCTCAGTGAAGCCCTATATGAGGATGGATGCCACTATGGTCCCTCTCCCACTATAGGGGGAAGGACCATTTTCATCTTCCTCAGGGTCTCAGCCTTTTCCCATTATCCCTTTCTATAACCCTGATTCTAGCCCTTCATTACCTAACATCATTCTTATCCCCAAAGTTCTTGATGTTTTTTATTGATTTCCTCGTCCTATGATTTTGAAATCAAAGCTCACTGAGGCCTCAACTATCCTAAATCTGACCTTGGTGGATCATTTTTGTTAGAATCGTCCCACAGTCGATTATTTTAAAAGAGTAATGTTTATATATTGGGGATTATAGGAGATTAAAACTATGGGTATTCATGATAATTGGCACATTATGATTCAGTTCTCATTATAGGAGGATTTCATTATGACTTGGTCTAGGGTTCCTCTATTTTGAAACGATTTGAATTTATTCCACTATCAATGGACATAAGAGTTTAATATTATGTGAGATTCTCCATAAATGGAACTAAGTTTATGTTTTGTTGAACACCCTCTTTGTTTCCAATATTTATCTATCATCTGAATTCTAGAGGATGTAATAGGATATATTCTATATTTGTAAATTAGAAATAACAAGGTATTCCACCATCTCTCTCTATGAATATGAATCCAAGTAGATGTTTTAAAACCAATGGTTTAGTGGTTTTTTATTTTGGTTGGTGAAAAGTTTCATTGAAAACTAAATTATCTTCAATTCATTGAGGTATTTTTTTCTTCATTAAAGAATATGGGTCACACGGTCTCGTTATGTCAGTATAGCCATAAGGAATATCATGATGAGGTCATTTCTGACTAGTTGATCGGGCCATGTCCTCCTACTAGCTTCTCCACTGGTCTATTGGATCATTAAGATCCATAAAATCCATTTATGTTCAAGAAAATTTAAGACATATTTATTATAATCCAACGATTGAAGATATTTTTTCTAATTTAAGGCATGATTTTTATGATTCCAATTCAATATAGAGGGTCTCATGAGTGGTATGGCCAATCCCTCCCACAGTTCTTCCCTATTTAGCTGAAATAGTAAAGTATTGAGTTATGGTTAATTGATAGGATCTCATTTAAACCACTTTTGAAAATCAAGATCATTCAACAAATCCTTCTGTATCAAATGATCTCCCTAATTTGGATATTACATTTTATTTGAGGTAGGGATGTCCACGACAATGAGACTCTCCATGAAAAATTCATATTTTCTAAGGCCAATTCAATGATACATCTAATGGAGTTTGTATTTAGAACCATTTTATGGTGTTGGATGATGTTGATCCAACCCCTCTAGAAGGGGGGAATGAAAAACAGGTTGATCTAGAAGAGAATTGACATTTTAGCGGTAGGATGAGTGAAAAGGTAGTGGAGAAGGAATATAAGACTAAAACTCGGTCCTTTGAAACCGCGAAATCATAACAAGAGAAAGAGTACCTTTAGTCCATTTCAAATAAAGGAAATAAGAACCATTTCAATTTAGAGGGTTTTATTTTTCATGTAAGGAGGCTATGGAGATTGAAGAACTACTCTAACCTACCCATTCCTCCACTTATATGATTATCTAGAAAAAGTACCTTTTTTAAAAAGAGATCAATTTCTGTTTTTGACATCCCAAAGGGAAGTGGTATTGGTAATGGACATTCTAAAATTGAAGTTCTTTCTCTCTTATTACCCCTAGAAATCAAGTCCAACTGTCTTAGTTTGCAAGTGGAGTTAGTCCCCTGTGATGAGGATGTTGAAACATTGGAAGATAGGGAAATCATCCCCATCCAAAAGATACAATCAAATATCAGTGATTTAGAGAATGTAGATAAGGAGGTCATTGAAATTAATAACACTGAGGATCTTATCATATAGTCCAATTAATAGATGATATATGAGTTCTTCCTAATCAAGGTCTTAGATGTCGATACACACAGATTGTATGAAATAATGGTATTAGTTGATCTGAATGAAGAATAAACATCTTGGATCAATCAACAGAATTGTATTTTTATATGTGGTTTCAAAAAAGGAAAAACAATCCAAGAGAAACATGTAAATACCTGGGACAAGATAGAATATCACTTTTAGTATCTCATCAAGGAAAATCTAGATATAGAAGTCACTTCCATTAAATAATGATTATTCAAGGTTCATAATTCAACCCATTTTAAATTATTATGGAATGGCATGATAATATCATATGATGTTTGTTGTTTTAAAGTATATTGAATTTTTATGGGTTCCTACTATTCTCGTAAAAGTGATTATGAAATATAAAATTAAAAGTAGTAGTTTGTTGCGGGTGTTAACTAACCACCAACTCCCATAAACCAAAAGGTCATTTGCAGGGGGTGTTAAATCATTGGATACTATCGTAAACAAAAAATTTCATTTGATGGGGGTATCAAATCACCACCTACTCTCAAAAATGAAAATTAAATTTTTAGGTGGATTAATATCACTATTTATCACCACAAATAATATATCTTAGTTTTTTTTGGAGTTCAATGTGGAGTAGTGATCCTTCATAGCATGTGAACTATGTGGGAGTAATCGGGTGCTTTGTGGTTATAGTTACTTTACCAATTTTAAACATAATCAATGAATTAGGCATTCAAATTTTTTTATTTTCCAAATTCATCAAATCTTTATCAAATTATTTTTAGATTTTACCGGGTCTAAAAATTCCCCCCATTGTAATGAGGTCTGAACAGGATGAACAAGAATCAATTCCGAGGAAGATGTCAAATATATTGAATGATTTTATGGTGGAATGTGGACCTAAAGGAGGGACCATACATATAAAAGGTGCCAGGTTGAACCATTTGTCATTTAGAGACCTACCGATGCTTTTTAAAGTTCCTAAGATTACAACTTAACATCCTTCCCCGCATAGCAATTTACCTTTATGAATAAATTTTTCTACATACTGAAGCATTTTCTTCTACAAATTGGTATTCCTGTAAACTAATTAATTTCCTTCATAGTAGAATGGTCTCCACATAACGATGGGTAGTCCATATAGTTCTTTTTTCATTATGCAGTTCACATGAAATGTTATGCGGATCGTACACCATATTGTGTGGGACTTTGAACTTTTATAAATCTGATAACATTTTGATGATTTTTTAGGCCAGGGGGATAAATTGGATCCAATAAAATATCCTTTGTCTAGTTTAATGACCTAATTGATACCCGTTATTTAGAGGAGAGTTTATATTTCCCAGAACATAAAAATTGAACCCCATCAATATATAATTCCTAAAGAAGTTATTCTGAATAGTCATATTTCTGCATAGCTTCTGGATTATCCATTTTCCATAAAATTCTCAATACGAAACTTCAGGCTTCAATAAAACACTCTAATTCTACTATATGATTAAAAAATTCCTTTTGTTTTTATTGAAATTTCCTCTGATCATGTTCAAGTGAAAATAATTTTTGTGGGACACATCACTCCTAAACCAAATCAAGATAAGGTTTTAATTATGAATAATTATTTATGGACTTAAAGAAACTAGCATAATCATGAAATATAATTTCAATCTACTATTCAATACTACCTATCCATTTTTTACATTTCCTGAGGTGATTCCACTTGAGGGTGGAGCTCAAAGTGGGGTTTGTGGTTTGAAGGTTTTTTATAGAAACCAAGGATTAAGATACATGGATATTAAAAAAATTATATTCTTTATTTTTAAATTAGAATCTCTAGGTGTGGTATTTTTGAACCCTCCACACAAAGAAATCCCCACCCCCATGCATAGATCACTCCAAAGATATCCCCAGTCAGAAAGGATTTATTGCCATCCAAGGAGGTAGAGCGTCCTGGTGGGTGATGACACAAGAAATGATGGTTCGACACATAAAGCTATTAGCACAGGTGGGTCATTCCACATTTCAACCACCTAGTTAGGAACTAGGTTACATGGAATGATGATTGGGTCTTGAGGTAAGGAGGAATTCAGCCAAGAGCGTACTACTAGGAATTGAACCATGCACCTCCCAAATAATGAAATGGTTATTCCCCTCTCCTTCACCATTGTGCCACCACTGAAGTGGTACAACATTTTATACGAATATTCTCTATATTACAAAATTACTTTTCTTAATACCATCGTAGTTTAGTGTCTTTGTAAACCTACAAGCACGTTCTTGTAACACGGTTAAAGATCTTCAATTTTTCCCAGAAATATATTCCCATTTAGTAATCCTACCTAAAACCTTTCTTCATAACTTGGGGAAAGGAAACATAATAAAGGGTGATCTCAGATGCTCACTAAGTGTTTGTAAATGAGATTCATAATCATAACATGATTGTGATGGTATGATAACATCAGAATAACATTTTAATATCATAACCTTCATATCAAAGATCATATAAATGAGTAATGGAATAAGGATTTCTGGTTCATAAGACTTGAATCAGAAGGGAATCAACATAATAAACCATGGAAGCATAACATAGGACTAATGAATGGAATTTTTTTTCAAACACATTATCTTATAAAATAATTATCTATAATTCAAGTATAAATTCCAAAACTTATCAGGGAACTTCATGGGGGATAAACATACTGGGTGGGACACACCACCATCCCCTATCATAGACTACATCTTATAGTGGAATAGATTCACTTTCTAACCCATATTAGTAATCAATGTTTACTACCAATACCGTCTTAGTAGCCAAATTTCATTCCCAATACCATCCTAGTAGTCATGTTTTACTCCAAAAACCATCTTAGTAGTCAAGTTTCACTCCGAATATCGTCTTTGTGGAAAAAATCCTTTAGTAAACTGAGTTAACTACCCTTTCCAGTCATATCTATCTAAATTAGATATAAATCTTTATCCATTTCAATGGAGTTAGATATAATCCCCATGATTCACATAATGAAATCATACATATGTGTTCCATAATATAATTAAACATTCATAATATCATGACCCATAAAAATATATGGGATTCATAAATATCATATCATGACCCATGAAATGAAATGGGTATCATAAATTTCATATCATATTCTACATAAAAGAGACATTTTTTATAATAATTTATTAATATACTAACCCGTGAAAGGATCTGGGTTTCAAAAAAATTATCAAGGTATAATCTGTGGAAGAGAAAAAGTTTTCATATATAACATATGGACAAAATAATAACTATTCAGAGATAGAATAAGAAAGGAGTGCTTGGATCATCACCCTGGTAAATCATAAACTATATCAAATAATTTACTATTAAATGGATATGTATTTTGAAAGATCACTTGGATCATATCATATGGAAAATAAACTTTCATTGAAAATCATTTTTATTTGAAAAAAATTCAAAACCCTTATCTTTGAAACCCACTTTGAAAACTTATAGAGTATGTTTTAAAAATAATATAAAACATTTATTGAGGAAAATAATATTTTCTCTTTGAAAAAAACTTTTTAGAATATCAAGCATTTTTAAATCATTTTTCTTTGAAAATAGCACTAAAAACATATATATAAATATTTGAAAAAAATTTAAAACACTTTTTAAACCTAAACCTTTTTGAAAACATATTTTGTTAAAAATATATTAGAAAATATATATAGTGGTCTTTGAAATCATTTAAATCCTTTTCTTTGGAGACATCCTTTGAGAATATATACATTAATATTTTAAAATAATTTTAATCATTTTCCAATCATAAAACATAAAAAATATTTTAAATCCTTTTCCCTGAAAATTATCTTAAAATATCATTTAAAAATGTCTGAAAACATTTTTTAAGACATGATTTTTGGTTAGAATAGTTTTCCAACCGAATAGATACATAAAGATAGATTTCCTTAAAAATGTATTCTTAATTTTCATTAGTACCCAATATTTGAAAAATGGTAGAAATAAATTAATATATAATGAATAACTAGAGGAGAATAAAGTTACATATTTTTTTGAGATATGGATTATAATATTTCATCAATGGAGGCATAATCTTAAACAATCCTGATAAGTGATGATATTGTTACAATAAACTATTACCACTTTGGTGACATTGACTCATAAAAAGTGAAATAATAACATTAAATAAAATTTATAATGTATTTAAAAAAATATATTAATAATAAAACATTTAAAAGGTTAGTATATAAACCTCATAAAAGAATTTCAGTTCATAACATAACTTGTGTCTCAAAGAAGGTAAATTGAGACAAAAATTAACGTACTGATTCGGTAACTTTTGAACCATAAAACCCATGAATTATAGTTCATATAATGGATATGTAATTACCCATAAATTTAATTATAATGATAATAGAATAAATTCACGGGTATTATATACACTACACAAAATAATTGAGTGTCTAATAAGGCATAAGTTCTGCATAAATAAAAGTGAGACTAGAAATCCCCTTACTAGTTGAGTTACTTTTGAGTAATGAGACCCATGAAATAATAACATAAATTGAAAATTTTAATATCATTAAATAAATTAAATAAATTATATAATATTTCATAGTGTAGTATATACACCACAAAATAATAATAAGTTCTAAATATAGCATATATCTCACAGAAATAAAAGTAAGATGATAAATCCCTTACCTTAAGTCTTTACATTCTTTGTACACGTTAAAAAATCCTTTATAATAAATATAATTTATTAAAAATATACCAGATAAATATATTCTTATATATCAAAATATATAGGATTTTATGATGACTTTATATTACCCATTTATTAGCAATTTCATGTCAAAGTAAAGTTTCCCGTAAAAACTGCTTTATTTTTCGTATATTTTTTGACTTGTTATTCTTGATCCTCTTACATAGATCATGATTTAATTATTTGAATCATGTAAAAAATGATATAAATAAAATATATATTTTTTATATAATTATTTAAAATAATATATAAAATATTGAAATATGAAATTAAATGAACTATTCATGGAGACGGTAGGCCATACGTACGCATGAATGATGTTTCCATTTTCTTATCGTGTTTTAGAGGAATGAAAAGTAAATAATTTCTATATATATAGATATATATTATCATTCAAGTATCATTATCATGTCCTAAATATCACATATTTTTAATAAACCTATCCTTAATACATCCAATGTAGAGTGTTAATGAATCACATTGCTTTGAGAAGGTAGTAGTCCACACATCCACGAATGATGTTATAATATCCCCACAAAATGGAAATCATTATGGTATGTGTTTTATAATAATACCATAAGAATAAATAAATCATAAATATCAAATTAATATAATATATAAATAGTATTTCCATCATTAATACAAACATTGAGAGGTGGTATTGGAAGAACGGACATCATTGGTTTAGGAGGCAATAGTTTGTTGTACACTCCTCAAATCCATATTTTTATTTTTTAATAACTCTTTTAAAGGTTGAGTGTGAACCTTTACGTTACAACTAGATTAAACATTAAAGAGCTTTAAAACCATCACAGCCCGCCAACTTTAAAATCCTGAAACAAACACGACCTAAAGAAAATATATAATTTTAACATCCATAAAGATGCTACGCCACATGCCAACCTAATCTAGTCCACGAGAAAAACCATCATCCACTATCAACACCATCCACGACTCCGCAATACCACCAAACAAAACCGCCCATTCAAATTATGAAATTTGAAAGGCATCCAGACCATCATCCTCGGTCATTGTCATCTCAGGATGCACAACCACATCAGACCACGAACCACCTCGCGATACGCACCCTGACAGAAGCTGAACCTCTCTTCTTCACCAAACACATCACCATCGATCACGTAGTGGTGGGCATCACCCTTTATCATCCATCACCGGAAAGGAAGGACACCAAAGGCCATCTTCATCACTAAAGAGCAATTGAAATAAAAAAACCTATTGAACGTCTTCACCCTTCATCAACCATCGCCGACGAGGAAGGACACATTTTTCAGATCCAAACTCAACCTCATCGCCGACGGTCGAAGCATCATCACCATCAACCACCCGAAGCTGTCTGCTCAGAAAAAAATCCCAAAGACCTTGAAGACATTCGTGCAGCTCCACCCCAGAGATAAAAAGGGACTCCTGGGTCTAGAGAAGATAAAAAGAGGGTATTTTCAAGACGAAACAATGGCAAGAACCTTCGTGAATCATCAACGTCGAAGGTCACCACACCAGGAAATTTGAGAAACACAGAAACGAAAATCACAAAACAAAAATCGTAATATTTATTTCATTTATTTTTTATATAATATTGATATAATAATAATTTAATGGGTAGAGAGAGAAATAAAACAAAAGTGGTTGTTGAATAACGTTAACTCTTCTTTGGGTAACTCCTTTTGGTTTTCACCTAATAGATTCCTTGGTAGGATTTATTACCAAATTAAGGATTATATGTTGAAATGAGGGAATTTCATAGATATTTTTATGTTTTTTATGATCCAAATGAATTAAGATGTGTGGTGAAGTGAGGGGGGTGAGTTCCCTTTTATAGTGGAGTAGGAGTGGTATTCTTGTAAATACAAAAAGGAAAACACTATTGAGAGGTCTCAATTTCATCATGTGACTCCAATAATGAATTGTTTTCTATAAAATGATGAATATTGTCAAATTTTTTTTCCAGAAAATGGAATTTAGATATGTTTCTAGGATATTAATTTAGTTAAGTTATACTTTAAACACTAAGTAAAGTTTTTTTTACCATTATCGCAATAATTAATTTTATTTTCATTCACTAGTATTTTCGGTAAAAAATTTATTTTCCATAATATATAGTATAAATTATTATTTTTTCATATATGGAACCCATTTTTCCAAATTATAAACACATAATTGGCACAAATTAATTAAAAATTAATCCCATAGATGGGATGAGACAATGAGTTTTTAGGGTGAATATATTCAAAAGTATATAAAAAATTATATCCAATTTCAATGTGAAATTTATTACAATGACATTAATTTTATTAATATATTTATAATTTATCTAAATATTCTTTAATCCCAATTTAATACATAATTTAACTATATAAATAAATTTTATGAAAATACAGTTTTCAATTAAAATTCAGAATTCTTTATTGTTCATCATAAAAGTTCAAATTCTCAGATAACTATCAAAAATTAACCCAAAGTAAATTTGAATATTACACTATCAAAAATAAAGTTTACTTTGTAAAATAAAAATTATAAAATTTTGAAAATTATATTTTAAATAGGTGTGCTATCAAATGTCAACAAATTTAACTTTTAGAAAAATACATGATTTTATTCAAAAAATTGGATTCATTTTTATAACATGTATATAAAACACATAAGATGAACATTAAATATTTGACTGAATATAATATACATATATTTAATTAAAATTATTTGTTATAAGTGTTTTAATTAATTTATAGTGGTAAAACTTGTTCGATTCCATAAATATGTTTTCCAGCAAAATTTTTCGTATATTTTCAAAAGTGTTTTATTTTAATTTATAGTTAGTTGGTAAAAAATAATTCTTATTACATACATTTTTAAACCATATTTTCATAAATTAATTATTTTTATTCATAACCACCATTTCAATGGCTAGGTGAAAACTATAATAATATTTTGATAATAATATTTATTATACATTATATTTTGGTAAAACTAGGTCTTGCATGTAATGAAAGCTATCAAAGAATCTTCGGATTATGTGTTACCCATGAGAAATATAGTGTTGTTTGTACGAACATATAATGTAATTGTTATGTGTAGTGAAATATTAACTTTTTGTTACGTGCAACACAAGATAAATCTAGTTATTTCATAGAACACACGATATATCATGTGTTGTGTTAAATACAAAATTTCAAAAATATTAAATTAATTAGAACAAAATATTTCACAAAATATAAGTATATTACCTTATATAACCCTTAAAATTAACTTCACCCTCAAATTTTTTCTGGGTTATCAAAGGATTGATACTTGAAATTTACTTTTATGTAAACCCTCATTATAAAAATGAATACTAGAACTTCCTTTAAAAAGGTAATGTTGTGAACATAATGGGTACCCAATGTAAAATGAAACTAGGTTTAAAAAAGGATAACATAGGTGGAAGTGAAAACATGGAAATCTAAGAGGAATATAACTATATAGTTCTAATAGAGAGTGATAAAGAACATTGACCAGTAAAAGAGGGTGATCCAGAGAAAGTTAAAGACCAAAAAACCATAAATCTATGATGATATAAGGGTCCAAAAGATTTTTTTGAAGTGAATTTAATATGATAGTACTTTTATTCCAAGATTAGTTTCCTAGAGAAAAATAATTTTCACAAGGATATATACTTACTTGATTTCATTCCATTTCATATGCACAATCTCGCCCTTTGGTTGTGTCATGACAAATTTCCACTTCATATATTACTCCAAAAAATGAAGATGATTTTTTAATTCATAAAGCACTAACGAATCAGAAGATCCATATGTAGAAACATAATTCTTTCCATATATGTTTAGTTATCATCAAAATAAAAATTTAAGCATTGGTTATCCAATATAAATAAATCCTTATATGGTGAGATAATACTTTAATCTCTAAAACCTCATCTGAAGTATAACTTAAATAACTCAATAAATGGAAGACCTTATAACCCTTCCCAAATATGAGGATACAAAACATTAGAAATAAGGTCACTAAATTTCTCAAAATCAACTTATCATTGATCATCCATATATCATAATGTATATCTTGGTTGTCACATTCCAAACATGTGAATAACATCATCATGTATTCTATTGAAACACGATAATAACATGAATTACTATAAATAATTATTGAAAACATGCATGATTTATTATTCCAAATATCATTAGATATATTCCTTAAATCAATAAAGTCTACAAACTCCCTCCACAATAGCATAAACCACTTTTGCAAAAAATCCTTTTTCATATTTGAGGTCATAAATACTATCTAATTTATTTATCTGTATCATAATCTCTTTATACATACTAAATATCATTTTATCATCCTTAGGGACGCATTAAGGGTTACCTTACAAAAATAAAAATATCATCTTTCCATTAAATCATTTTTTTAATTCATCATCACTATTCAATATATCATTTTAAATTCTTAATGAAAAACTTATACTAAAAATACTTATATATTTCATGATTCATAAAACATTATATTTGAATTCATAAACATATACACTTCATGCGTCCAAATTTATTCTTAAACCATTACTCATGATTCATCCTCTTATTACACAATACCCATTTCTTAGAATAAGAAATATAATTCATTTCTTAAGGTTCCTCAACCTCAATCTAATCATGATTCATTTTTTTCATGTAAACAACACTGTTAGGAAATACCATAACTTTTACATTGAATTTTCATTCTCTTTATCCTCGTAAGTATAACCAATACTCATAGAAACTTCCTGGTTCTATTCATGAAATTTACACTTATGACATCAATTCTTATAATTCTCAAACTTTAAACATCTGAAACATTCAATGGTAACACATTTTTTTAGTTCCCGCTATTGAATAAGACAATAAAGCATAGTGTGAACAACACTTATCATAGTAGAAACCACATAATCATGAAAAAAATACTTATAGGATGCCAAAATCATGAAACCTTTTTTTAAAATCTATGATACCTTAGGTTTATCGTTAGATAAATTCTTATAAATATCCTTAAAAATATCCATAGGTTTCTCACTAAATTTTTCTCATCATGGTTTCCAAAGGTTGGCTAGACCTTTCCTTTGATACCAGTTATAGAAATACAAGATATACCTACATTGATATTACATCATTTTAGATGAATATTCAGATCCATAAAAAAAGTGCATTCTTGAATACCATAATAATTTAGTGTCTCTGGAAACATGGAAGTACATTCATCTAAATTGGTGAAAGATCTTCAATGTTTCCAACAAATATATTCCCATTTATTACTCCTAACTAAAACCTTTCTTCATAACTTGGGGAGTGGAAACATAAGAAAGGGTGATCTTAGATTCTTTGTTAGGGTAAATAATGGATATATGAAAGCACAACATGATAATAAGGGTATGCAAACATGATAATAACATTTGAAGATCACGCCCTGCATATCAAAGATCATATACATAAGTCATAGAATAAATATTGGCTGTTTATAGGACATGAATCATAATGGTATCAATAGAACAATACACGAAATAATAACATAAAAATAATACATATAATTATGTAAGATACATAATTATATAAAATTATTCTCTATAAATTAAGGCTCATTGCTGAAAGTTATTAGAGAACTGCATAGGGGATACACCTACTGGGTGGGACACACCACCATCCCCCATCAAATACATTTACTTATAGTGGAATGTGTTTACTCCCCAAACAATATTATTAGTCATTTTTTACTCTCAATACCATCTTAGTATTCAAGGTTCTCTCCCAAGTCCATATTAGAAGTCATTGTTCACTCCCAAGGACCTCTTTGTAGTCAAAGTTCACACCCAAGACAATCTTAGTGGAAAAATTCATTACTAAGCCACGCTTAATCTCCATTCCATCAAAGTCTATCTCATGATATATAAATCATAACCCAGTTCATTGGGGGGACATATAAGTCTCACCCATATCATAATGAAATCATACATAAATGTGGCCACAAGATAATAAAATATTCATCATATAATGACCCATAAAAAGAGATGTGAATCATAAACATCATATCATAACCCATCTAATGAAATGTTCATTAGAAAAAACAAATAATATTATATGGAAAATATATAGGTTTCATAGGTATTTGATAATAATATAACCCATTAAAGGAAGTGGGATTCAAATTTATTTTATCATGGTATAACATGTGGATGAAAATTAAGTTTCATAAACAATATGTCATCAAAATCATAACCATTGAGATAAATAATAATAATCGTGCAGTTGGATCATTGCCCTAGTAAATCATAAACCACATAAAAGGATATTATCATAGATGTAGAAGGATTTTTAAAGGTCCATCAGAGCATTTTTTTAAGAAAAATAACCATTCTTTAAAAATAATATTTATTGGACATAAAAAATTTCCCAAATCCTTTTCTTTGAAATTTTTTTTGAAAACTTATGATGTATTCTTTCAAATATATTAAAAAATTTCTTAATGAAAATATATTTTTCACTTTGAAAATTTATTTTAAGAACATAAAACATTTTGAAAACATTTATATTTTAAAATAACTTTGAAAAAATAAATTATGCCTTGAAAATTATTTACAACACTTTTAAAAATAAAACCATTTTAAAAACCTTTTTATTTAAAAATAGATTTGGACATTTATAAAAGATTCTTTGAAATCATTGAAATCATTTTCATTGTAATTGACCTTCAATAACGTGTAAATGAATCCTTGAAAATCATTTAAAACACTTTTTAAACATAAAAACATTTTGGGAAACCTTTTTCCTTGAAAATAGAATTTAAAAAATATTAAGAATTATTTGAAAATAATTTAAAACACTTTTTAAAACCTAAAAAATCTTTAAAATAATATTCCTTAGAAATGATATTGAATTTTAACTTTAAAAATTTTGAAAACATTTTTGAAAAACTGCTTTTTGGATGAAACAGTTTTTCTATCCAAAGAGAAAAATAAATTCATATTTCACTAAAATAATTCTTAATTATATTAAGTAATAAAGAGTGTAAAATTATTACTAATTCAATAATATATCATGAATAACTAAAGGAAAATAAAATTAATGAGTTTTCCTTAGAGATGGATCATAATATTTTATCAGTTGAAGAATAATCATAAATAATCTCGATAAACGATGAGATTGTAGCTATAAACTATTACCACATTGGTAACTTTGAATCAAAATAAAAATGATAGAATAAAAATAAATGAATCTTAAAATATAATTAAATTTAGTATATATTGACGCTGAATTTAATATAGGGTCGGGATTGGGTTGATAAATAACACCAAAGGGGTTTGGAAGGGAAGAAGAGGATTCTACGACCTGAGAGGCAGGTGTCCATAAGATTGAGGGGATGCGTAAATAATTCCCTCCGTCATGCAAACTCTTTTGTTCCCAATGCGATGTCAAAGGCAGGCTCCCTCGACAACCCACTAGAAACCACCAATGGCATTGGCGTGCAAGAGCCCGTGGTTGCGCGCAACACTCCTCCCAGCGCAAAAAATCTGGCACGCCCAATGTGACGTCGAAGGGGCCCTTTCACACTGGCGTGCTTGAAAATCAGTTAAGTCTTGAGCACCAAAGTACCCGGCGGCACGAAAACTCTTGTGAGCCCAATGTGACGTCAAATGAAGGCTTCTATGGTGACCCCCAGAAACCACCAAAGGCTATGGCACACAAAATTCCAGGAGACGCGTGGAATTTCCTCTGGTGCGCAAAACCCTTGCGCGCCCAACACGACATCAAAAGGTCATTTTCTAGCAGTGCCCCTTGCATGCCACCTCTGATGATTTCATCTATAAAACAAATCATACCCCCTCACATTGGGGATGTTGATAGAAGACGAAGCGATGCTCTTCTGAGTGAAAGACACCTCTTCTGCGACTTTGCGAAAAACACTATGTCCTTACGTTATTGTATCTTGAACGATAGGTCCCCCAAAGGTCCTCCTTCAGGTGGTCCCCCTTGAGAATGATCCTCTTCTATTTCCATTTACACTAAGTCATTTTGGTGTAAATCAACCCTCTTTCGTGAAAGTTCCTCCTGTATCGGACAAATTTTGCGCGCACCCTTCTGGTTTGTGTGCACCCTTCTAGTTTACGCACAACCATTCAATCTTGCATGCACCTTCTTATCTTGTGTGCTCCATGGGTTTTCCTTACCTTAAGGCACCATGTACGATCCCCACTTATGTGCAACACACCTATGTCGCGAACCTTTCTCTCGTATGACCCTCTAGGTTTGTATAAAGTGATTTCTATGTTCCTTGGGTGGTACTTCCTATGGCGTTGCTCAGCCTTATGCTTCTTCAAATTGTCATGCTAACGTCTATTTCTTCTTCACATATCCATGCTAATGTTTTCCCCTCAATGGATCACTCCATGATACCCCCTCTCCATAGCATTACGGGTGCCTTCTCTTCACAAAGGGTTAAAGTGTGCTGGTTTTGTAAAACCTAGGGGTGAGGATTGAACCTGCCTCATTCGAGTTCATGACATTAAAATTCCAAGTTCCATCATCCTCATAACATAATGTTAAACATTATCCTCACCCCGTTCCATCTACATGGGGAGCCCCATCTCATACATTCTCTATGCCCACTCATCTCCACGGGAGTGAGATCTTCCTCACATGGAATGAGATCCTCTTTCCCGGAGCGATGCCTCTTCGTAGGGAAGGGAAACCATCTTGGTGTAATCCCCTAGCCTTTCTTGTGGGAGGTAGTGTCCCTGTATCCCCTCCTCTATTCTTTGGTTCCAAGGACTAGAGGGGGGGATCGGCATCCAAACCCTCCTCTCTTCCGTGCCGAATCCCTCTCACGTTGGGATTTTTTGCCACTCGGTCCTCCATCCTGGAGTAAGTCCCAATCTCCATCTCCCTAGGATGCTAATCACGCATAATCCCATGTATCCTCTTTTGGCTATGAACCTCGTGTAATCCCCTGTTTACTTTTTGGGCCACTAACCACTAGTAATCCACACTTAATCTCCCACAGACACACCTTTTACGATGTGATCGTCATTTTTATTGCCTCTTGTTTCTCACACCAAGAATGACTCACATGGGCTTAGATTAAGAATTGACCATGGCACCCTCTTCAAGACTCCATAGCTTGTAAGCCCCAAAAAATTATCCCGAAGTACATGGACATTGATCCAAGCCAAGGCAAGGTACGTAGAAAACCTCTCTAAGGTTCAAGCTCAACACCAATTGGTCCCGACCACCGTCATGTCGGTTCACCAAAAACCTCTTCTGAACTACTTGGACTTTGATCCTTACCAAGGCAAGGTACATAGGAAGCCTCTCTGAGGTTCAAGCACAAAAAACATTTGTCTCGACCACTTCATGTTTGTTCACCAACACTATCCTGAACTACGTGGACTTTGAACCTTTCTAAGGCAAGGTACGCAGGAAGCCTCCCTAAGGTTCAAGCCCAACAACCATTGGTCCCGACCACTTCATGTCGGTTCACCAACACCATCCCGAACTATGTGGACTTTGATCCTTGCCAAGGAAAGGTAAAAAGGAATCCTCCCTGAGGTTCAATCCC